>CM028132.1:128417500-129617500 GCA_016271365.2 Neoceratodus forsteri
AGTCAAATTCAGACAAGTCTGAGAACTGGGAGGCAGGAACAAGTCTGCAGTAAACAGGGACCTTAAGATAAGAGGCCCTGAAGAATAGCTAGGCTAAAGCCAGCTCTGTGACTAGAAGCAATGTCCAAACTATAATGTTTGGTGAAAGTGTGGACAGAACTCCAAGTGGCAGCCGCACAAATATCTGCAGCAAAGACATTCCTGAAACAAGCAGCAGAAGCAGCCATGCCTCTTATTGAATGACCCTTAACCTCCCCCGGAAGGGGTTTGTTATACTTCTGATAACAAAAGGTGATGCAGTTTGCCTTTGACAAACATTGCTTTGAAACTGCAGCGCCCTCTCTTTTGGGTGCAAAGGAAAGAAAAAAATGGTCAGTTTTATGGACTGGCTTCATCCTGTTCATGTAGTAATGAAGAATCCTATGCACATCTAGCGTGTGCAGGATTGCTTCACCCTGATTGGAATGCTCAGGGTAATACACTGACAACTCAACAGTTTGATTTAAAGTGTGCTCTGAAACCACCTTAGGCAAGAACTTAGGATTTGTATGCAGAGCCACCCAATCTCTGTAAAAAATCAAATAAGGCTCCTTACACATCAGGGCCTGAAGCTTGGAAATTCTTCAAGCTGAAGTAATAGCAACTATGAAGAGCGCTTTCCATGAAAGGTAACACATGTCACAACTCACTGCTGTTCAAATGGTGACAACATGAGTTTTTCCAAAATAAAGTTCAGATCCCAGGGAGGAGAAGGGCTCCTGACTGGGGGTTCCAAATGAAGGATCCCCTTCAAGAAAGTCTTGGAGACCTCCAGCTGAGCCAAGTTTTTGCTGCCCACAGGGAAGTGGTAGGCAGAAATGGCAGATAAGTGGACCTTCAAGGTCGAATAACTAAGCCCCAAGTCTGAGAGGTACAGAAGGTAATCCAGGACCTTTGAGACAGGACATGTGAAAGGTTCCAACTCTTTTGAAGTGGCCCATATGGAAAATCTTTTCCACTTCATGGTGTAAGTGGCTCTGGTGGACAGCTGTCTGACCTCCACTAGAACCTGGGCTACCCTCAGGGAAACCCCAAAGTGAGCGGCAGCTATATCAGTAGGTGCCACGCATGCAGGTGCAAGGATCTGAGGCCTGGCTGGACCAGGGTCCCCAGTTCCTGTGTTAATAAGTCTTGAGAAACTGGTAATGGTATTGGAGGATCCACTGACAGTTGTTGCAGTAGAGAGAACCAAACTTGTCTGGGCCAGAAGGGAGTGATCAAAATCATTCATGACCCTTATGCCTGCAGCTTCAATAGCACTCTCTACATCAGAGGAAGTAGAGAGAAGGCGTACATGAACCTCCCCTTCCAACATAGAGACAGCACATCACACCAGAAAATACCACACCCTGGAGTGAGCAGAATGTTGGTAGTTTTGCGTTGGATGGGGATGTGAACAGATCTAGGTCTGGTCTTCCCCACCTCTTGAAGACATTGTCTACCACTGACTGTCTCAGTTCTGACTCATGGGTTCTGGCTTGAGTGCAACTGAACGCATCTGCCAGGATGTTTTGAACACCTGGAACATGTACAGCTGTCAGATGAAGGTTGTGGCTGATTGCCCAATGCCATACCCTCATTGCTTCATGACAGAGGGGGTACGAGAGTGTGCCATCTTGCTTGTTTGTGTACCAGATGATGCACATGTTGTCCATGTGGATCATGAGCTGTCCCGACTGAATCAAATGCTGGAATGCTTGTAACGCATTCAGAACTGCCCACAGTTCCAGCACATTGATGCGGAGAGGTAGAGCCTGGAGTCTTGTGAGCACCCAGATGGTCTCCCCAACCTGACCTGGGGGCATGTCATCAGGGTCTGTGATTGGAGGTCCACGCGGAATGAGACACCTTGAGTAAGGTTGTCTGTGTCCTGCCACCACAACCGGTCCTGAGCCATTGGGTTTGAGACCAGGATCTCATGGTTCAGATCGTCAGATCTCTGGTCCCATTGAGCCCTGAGAGTCCATTGTGTGACTCTTATGTGAAGTCTGGCTAGAGGATCTGTAGGGATGGCTGCAACCATAAGACTGAAAAGGCGAAGAATCGATCTTGCCAATGTCCTTCTCTGTGAAGCCACCAGATGTGCCTGTCTTTTTAGGGTTTCCATCCTGTTGAAAGGCAGGATGCCCTGCCTGGACTATATCCCAAACTGCCCCAATAAACTGGAGCTGTTGGGTAGGAGAAAGGTGGGATTTGGGATAGTTTACTGTAATGCCCACCTGTTGAAAAAGGTCCAGAGTTATGGTCAGGGACTTGACCAGACTGTCCCATGATGGTGCTGACAGAAGCCAATCATCGAGGTACAGGAACACCTGTATCCCTGTCTGCGCAGTGCAGCTGCCACCACCGCTAGGCATTTCATTAACACTCTCAGTGCTGATGAAAGGCCAAAGGGAAAGGCTGTAAATTGAAAATGTTCTCCCAGAAAAAAGAACCTAAGAAACTTGTGATGTGGTGGAAAAATAAGGATATGGAGGTAGGCATCTTTCATATTTAGTGCGCAGAGCCAATGGCCATTCTGTAAGAGAGAAAGCAAGTTTGGTAGAGACAGCATCCTGAATCTCTTGTGTTCCACAAAGAGATTTAGTGAGCGCAGATCCAGAATGGGCCTCAGATCGCCTGTCTTCTTGGGCATCAGGAAGAAGTGCGAGTAGAACCCTTTTCCCTGCTGATTTGTGGGAACTGGCTCTGTTGCTGCTTTTGGTAGCAGAGAGCTTATTTCCTCTTTCACCAAAGGGATGTGGCTTTGGGTGTAGAAAGAGTGACCAAGAGGATTTGTGGGAGGGCTTTCTATGAACTCTGCTGTGTGGCCTTAAGCCACCAGCTGGAGTACCCACGAGTCTGTGGCTATTACTTCCCATCCCGTTAGGCGTTTGGCAAACTGTCCCCCTATCAGATCCTCTGTGACTCTCTCCAGAGGAGGGAAGGGGTGCATGGAGTCAGGAGGCAGTGGGGAGGGTGGAGGCAGAAGCTCTTGAGGCTCTATGGGACTTGGCCGGGGGGGCAGTGCCAGCCGAAGTGGCCCAACGTTTATTCTGATGTTGGTTTTGAAACTGTTTTTGCTGGCGACGTTGCTGCTGCCAAAATGGCTGCTGTCTCTGTTTCTGAGGGGGTTTATACATGAACTGGACAGAGTGCAAGGCTTTGCCTTTGTCCTGTAAATCAGTAATGATATCCTTGACATCCCCTCCAAACAAGTCCGGACCCCTGAAAGGACCATCTTGGATGGCTGTCTGGACCTCTGGTGTGAGACCTGAAATCCTCAGCCATGCATGCCTCTGTAAGCTGATAGCAGTGGCTGATCCTCTAGCAGAGGCATCCACTGCATCATAGGTGTCACTCAGAGAATGTCTGCTAGCCGACCTGGCCGATCTGGCCAAGCCTGTCATCTCCTCCTTTAACTGGGAGTCCTGGAGGGGTCAATCTTAGACTCTAGATGGCCCAGAATTGATTTTTGATAGACCCCATATGAGCCACATAGTTTAGGGCTCTGATAGCCAAAGTAGAAGAGGAGTAGACCTTCTTCCTGTACTGGTCAATGACCTTGGATTCCTTGTCCGGTGAAGAAGTGCTAAGGTCCTTTGGTTTGGCTGACCTGTCATGAGCTGCACTGATGACCACTGAGTCTGCCTTAGGGTGAATGCTTAGGTGGTCTTTACCCTCTGGGGTATGATATAGTCTGTCTGCCTTTCTAGCCACAGGTGCCAGAGAGGCAGGCTGTTTCCAAACTGTAGAAGCCAAATCCTCATGTGGCCTTATCCAGGGTGGGATGAGGGTTGGTAACAGATCTGACAATTCTAAGTGTTCAGCCAGTCTCCGTCTCTGTGGATCCTGGGCTTCTGTATGCCAGTCATACACCGCCTGGATTTTTCTGAGGAGTTCTGTAAAGGAGGGGGTCCTCTGTCGGAGACTTAGGTGACTCCTTTGGTTGTGGATCATCCGGCGTCAGGGACTTACAGTCAGAGCCGGAATGAACAGAGTCACTTTCTGAATCCGACAGATGGCTTTCATCAGAAGTGAGCCCTGGTAAGGTGATGTCCACCGGCCTGGAGAGGTCTATAGGTCAGATGAATTCAGATATGTAGGGGTGAGCTGGTTGCTCTACTGGCCTTCCTGATGTCATATGCTATGGGGCTGATGGCGGGATGGGCTTAGGTGATGGAGCATTAGGGGCCATCGTTGGGGCCAATGAGGGCTATCATTTCTCCAGCTATGATGTGAGCAGTGATTTTGCTTCATTCCACCAAGACTATAGCATTGCCTGAAGGTTTACCTGGGGCTGGGGCGGTGGTGGTGGTGGAGGTGGAGGCGGTAGGTTACCATACCTCAGGTATCCCGCATAGTAGTGGTAGCTGAATCCCGGCGATGAAAACCCCGGCATCGGGAACCCTGGTGCAGGGTATCCTGGCATTGGATATTGTGGTGCCGGATACCCTGGAGTGGAGTATTGTGGCATTGGATAGCCCAGTATCAGGTGCCAGTGTTGGACCCACAGTTGGGCCTAATGGCTGGGCCGAAGGTTCCAGAGGAGGCACTGATGGGGGAGCAGAAGGTCCCAACAGAGGGTGTGGAGGTGGGGGTGGAAGCCCCAAGGGTACAGATGGTATTAGCATTGGACTGGGCCTTGGCCCCTGAGGGATCGATGGGCCAATAGTATCTGGTGTGGCCTTCATCAGGTCCGGCAGTACCTCAGGCATTTGTGGCTCCGGCATCAGGGGTGGTACAATTCCTGATGGCGGGCCTCTTCCCTCCTCTGGATCCCCAGGTAGCGGGGAAACCAGAGGGACCGCTTCAGGCAGTGGAGGGGGAGAAACCAGAGCAAACACTGGTGTCAGCTGTGGTTGAGACATCAGCTGATCCAGTCCTTCAATGTCAGGCCTGTTGGGGCTTGACAGAGGAACCGGCACTGTACGGCCATCAGAGGAGCCGACGGGAGGCTTATCAGAGTGTTCCGTGAGAGCGTTGGAGGAGCTGGCGCTTGACTTACCAGTCCCACTAAAGTCACTAGAATGCTTAATCTTGAGCGACTTAGAGGAAATGGGTGCCTCCTTACCCCTGAAGGCTCCTGTTGGGCCTGAGCCCGGACATGATGGGCTGGCCGACGGCTGCACCGTACCCAGAGAGGCAGCCGTGGATGAAGGTTTCTTCCCCAGGGAGAAGTTACCTCCTTGGCCGCGACACCAGGAGGGTGTTGCAACCTTGTAAGGGACTCTACCCAGTACCGATGTCTCTCCTTGCCCTTCCTCTTCTTGCAGTGGCCCTTGGGTAAGGAAGAAGAGCCCCTGAGTTTCTTCAGCTCCTTCTCCATGGAAGCCATTTTTAATTTTAAAAGATGGGCTTCCAGAGACCGTTGACAGCATTTTCGTATGGCCTGGTTAAAACCCTGGCAAATCTCACACTCCTTGGTCCTGTGGTCTGGGCCCAGACAAAAAAGGCAGAGGGAATGGCGGTCCTTGTGGGGGAGCTGAGTCCTGCAGGAGCCGCACTTATTTTTATGCAATTCATACGTTGGCAATGACATGCCTGAAAAATTTAACTACACACTCTTTAGTGAGAAAAATAAATGTTAAACTTGCGATAAATCATGAAATTTAAGCAAGACATACTCATCCAAAATGGCATTGACAGAAGCAACATTCTCCATGAAGTCTGATGTGCTTAGGTCGATGGCGGGAAAGAACTGGAGGGCATCCGTAGGGACCTCTTCCTATATAGTGGCACGCTGATGCCAATCATGTGATGTCAGGGGGTGTTTCCCTGCCAGACACTGCTAGCTAGAAATTTTCTGTGTGGTCCTAGTGCTTGGTGGCTTAGTCCTAACTGTTAGTACCTACTGCAAGAGCCCTCTCAAAGTAAGATCATACTTTTGATATGATTCTTCCTCCCCTTCCTCCCCTTCCTCCTCCTTGCCCTCTCTCAAATCACTCTTACTGACACACTTCTCAAAAGCATGCCCCTGCAACTAGGCTGCTTCCTTTTCTCTCCACATCACAACAACCCATGCACAATCCCCACACTCCTTTACCTATTTTACCCATTTTGCATCTTGCTGTAGTGTACATGTAGGCCCCCACACCTGACTGTTGCTTTAAGAAGACTGGTCTGTCTACAAAGACCTTCCCCCTGGCCCTTTTAATTCTGGTGGTGGGATCTGGTGGAACAAAAACAAAGACAAACATCACTGCTGCAGAGGAAGAAGAATAAACACAGGGACTTTTCTAGGCACCAATTCAGGGGACCAATGGGGCATCGAGGGAGAATGATGAATATTAATTTTTCAGATTGGCAAGTGTGTGAACCAATCAGGAGCTATAGAGAGCTCCCAAAACCTGAGATACTTTCTGTTCAGGAGTCAGTCCATCAGGACCCATGTTGTTTTTCAGCCTTGAGATGAATTTGCCTGAGGGTGGCCAGTTTCCTCTCCCTCAGGACTTGGAAGATTTGAAGCCTTCTGCTAAGAGAGAGCTGTGAGCCAATTTCCATCCAGCTGTGAGAGAGCTGTAAGTGACTGAAACCACAGCGGTGGCAGCATTGTGGGGGCTGTGATATTAAGGGATAAAGTTTCTTCAGAAAAAAAGGAAAAGTTTGAGAATTTTAAGGACTGTGTGTTTGCTCCTCGGTCTGTCGACCATGAAAAAGAACAAGCTACACTGAGCCTTTATGAAGTTGTGCTGAAGTTGATTGGGGAGCTGCTGCTCTAGTGAAATTTCTGTCTAATTACTGCTGTGTGAAGGAAATTTTGGTTTTACTCCAGAGAGGAAGCCTGATGTTTGAGAAGAAAGGGTCTGGAGCTCATCTTTAGCTCAGAGGACCCTGCCATGGACATTGCACCCGAGAGTGCTGGCCTGTTGGCCTGAGATTCTTCTGCTGGTCTGTTAGCCCGAATCCTGCTACTGACCTGTTGGCCTGAGACCCTGCCTAAAACTTAGGTCTGCATGGAATGGTTCCTGTTAGGATAACGGAGCTGCAGTTCATCTGTAGCCAAGAAGTTCCTGCTCATGCTGCTGTCTACCAAGTGATCCGAAGTCAAAGACACCTTTTCCTTTTTTTTTCATTTTTCTCTTTTTCGGCCACCGGACTCCAGCCTCACAAACAGGCTCACCCCAGCCACAGTGACCCAAACCCTCACCCCGGGAAGCCCCCCCCCCCGGAATGGGGCTGCCAAAGCAGAACTGTCAAGGCTGGAGGGTCGGGCACTGGGCCTGGCTCATATGCAGGGACCAGCGACTTTTGTTATTGTATTCCCCTTGGAGCTAGGATGTGCAACGATGTTAGGGGTTGAGTGTCTGTCCTAGCTCCACCCCATGTTGTGGTCGGTGCCTTGTCCCCCAGCCTTCGCCAGAGGCAACTGACGCCGGGACGCTTGAACCCCCCCTCTCTGGAGAAGGAGAGCTGTCCTTCGGATGCTCCATCCTTCTCCTGCTCTGCCAACTCCCAGTGGCCCGTGCTGGTTCCCAAACATGGGTCACTGGCGTGGCGTGAGGTGTGGGGTCCAGTGCCTCAACCCTCAGCACCATTGGGCCAGCTTCAAGGACACCTTTTCTACTGGCCCTGTGTCAGTTAAGTATACATTTTTTTCCAAGGGATTTCAAATGGTTACTTCTGCCCCAAGTTGTTTCGCTTTGTGTTATTTCTGCACCTAGGGCCCCAACCCGCAGCACTGCAGGCCTGCCACCATAGTAGGGTACCCTAAGAAGAGATTCTGGGACAGGTCTGGTACCAGATGGGTGGGAGCTTGGGAGAAGTTACATGGGGTATGTTGCATAAATGTCTAGCTTAACCTTATTTTCTTGCAGCCAAGTTGCCAGCCTTTTTTCCTTTCCTTTTTTTTCCCTTCCCTCGAAAGTAAAACTTGTTTATGTTAATGGTAATAGCTGTCGCTGTGACTGTATTTGGGTACTGTACTCTGTTTGGGGAGTGCCTGAAGGGGGGTGGGTAGATGAAAGTATTGTTCCTAGGGAACGGGGTAAAAGCCACTGTTAGGTTGCCCGTGTTCTCGGGTGGAGGTACCACACTTCAGAAGGTATAGTGAGTTTCGGTCCTGTTTTTTAAGAACCCAGGCTGGCCCCCTCAAGTATCTGAGGGCCCCGGAGTCGGCATTCAGGATCGTGTGATAAGGCAACCGCCTGCCTTACATACAGCTTACAGCTCTGTGTGTTTTGTAAGTTGAATCTCACCCCACCATCCTGCTGTTACAGATATCTTGCCATAGGTTGGTGGCATGCTCCACTAACTCTCATCCTGGTTATCCTCTATAATTGATGCTTTTTGTAGACTTTTTGTGTGTTTTTTTCCTTTCTCTGGAATTCATTAATTGTACTGTGATTTTTTTTATTCATGTATGTCCACCTGTTGTTGTCACTTTGTTGTTGCTGTTTCACTCCCTGCTGTGTCCCCTCTCCTGGAGCAGACCTATAAATGAGATATGGCTCAGTGTGCCTATCCCAGTCACCAAATTTTTAATAAATAAATGAATAAAGGTGCTGTCAAAGCAAGATTGGGACTCATGTCACTCATGTCTTTCATTTGTCCATTCAGCTCAATGTGTGAACTTGGGCCACAATGTTGTGGGTTCAAGTCCTGCACTGGGGACATGAGCTTACATTGCATTGCATGCTGCACTGCTGAAAGTACTATCCTTTGGGTGAGATATTAAACTGAGGTCCCTTCTGCCATTTCTGTTGGTTGTAAAGGTGGTAGTCAAAGAGTTTCTGATTTGAAAAGAGTACTGGATACCCCAGTGTCTTGGCCAGCATTCCTTCTTTTAACAGTGAATCTTCCAGTTCAGTTGTCCAGGGCTGTGTATTGAATGGTGCTGAGCACATAAACTCTGCATGCAATCCTTATTACATAAGAGATAACACATGACAAGGTGTGAAGTTATGTAAGGAAATAATGTATGTATCAGATGGTTGCTAGGTACAAGGCATAGCTGAGTGCAGCTATGTAAGAAAAAAATGCATGTCTCAGATGGCTACTAGGCAAAAGATGTAGCTGAGTGCCACAGCCACCTGAGAAGTGCATTATTCCCTTATGATCACACACAATGGGTGTGTTACCCACTTTAAAAAATGGGTGTTTATTTGTTAAAAAATGTATAGTCCAGGCTCCAGGGGAGGTGTGCAGTTGTCAGAAAAAACTCTGTGGTCCTGGAAGTGTTTTCACGAATGAGGTTACAGGATTTTCATGGCTTATTTTATAGCTGCTGTTACCTCATTGGTTTTTAAAGCTCCTTGAGGTACTCTGTGCTGAACAGCATGATATAAAAGGAAATTCAATTCTAACATGGGAATGACATACACCAGTGACAAGAAACAGACAGCAATAGTACTGACAGTCAATGAGCGTCAGGGTCATATGGTCTTGTCATTAAATACCTGGGATCAGCTCCACAGTCTGCTCTTTCGCAGATGTCACTCACCTAATTTCATGTTTCATTTTTGTAGCCCCCTTTCTTTATGCAGAGTATTAAAACCTATCTACTTGTATGGTATGAAATAGTACCTCCTAACTCTGCCACACATCTGTAGCTATCCGATCTTGCTGAGCTATAATTGTAACCTTCCATTCAGGACCTTATAAAAATATTGGAATCCTCAAGCTGGCTGTATTTCATGCCACTCCTACTTGACCTGACCTTATTAAATTTCCATTTAGAAAATGTACAACTGCAACTGACAGCAGCTGCAGGTCTCTGAGTGGTTGCTTGGGAATGGGAAGGGGGAAGGGGGACACTGATACTCAGCATGGAACCCAGAAGCAAACAGCATTTTACAAGACAACCGCAGTAACTATCCAGGAAGAATAAATTCTCTCTGATCCTATAATGTAGAGGATTGATTGTAGCTGTACTGGGTAGTTGTAAAATGAGATGAACAAAGTAGGAGATTGTATATCTTTTACTGATCAACAAATCCAGAAGCAAATGATTTGATACCTTTTATTGGACCAACATAGATGTTACACAAAAAAGAACAAAGTGCTGTAGCTTTTGGACCAGCCAGGTCCATCTTCAGAAGCTTTATGACAGTTATTTAGAAAATCCCATACTATGAACACCCAGATAATGTTGAAAAACACAAATAATTCTCATTGGTTTAACATATACATTTAAAACATAACAGAAGATTATGTCAGAGAAGCTAATTAACACCAGTATGCTTTTAGCTGAGAAGCCCCTGAAGGGCAAAGGTTATCAAGAATTATACAATGGCAAAGAAATTTCCTGTATTCTGATTGGTCAGTGGGTGCCTGAGACAGTGATGTTATTATACAATAACATCACTGTATTGATTTATTTGACCTTTTGATCGCTGTTGTCTCTTCAGAAACACATAAAATAAACTAAAAACATTTTTTCTTTTTTTTTTAAATTTGTATAACATCGAGCCATTGTATAATTACAATAAGGCACTCCAAGGTGTGTGTTATTGTGTAATAATGTCACCCTATAGGGTAGTGGAAGCACCAGCTTTGCCTCGTGCTTCAACCCACCCCAGGAGTGACATTATTACACAATAACACACACCTTGTCATGCCTTACTACTTAAATATCAACAAGCAGAGAGTTCTTCTCACATAAATTTTAAAGTGTCTCAGTATGCTTCAAGAAAGCGTTCTACTGATAAAAAACCTTGGGATACTATTCTCCATAATACATGTAAGATAAGCTTACAACTTTTATTGCAATTGTTGTGTTTTAAAGAACAGACAATGAAAGGCAAATTGCTGAAATGAGGCATAATTGCAAGTTGAAAACAAGCCCCAAATTACACATACACACGTATAGACATACATACACACACACACATATATATATATACACACACACACGTACATATATACATACACACACATGCATATATATATACATAAATATATATATACACATATACATATGTATAAAGTCATACATAAACACACACACATACATATATGGCATACAGAGGGTTTAAAGTGAAGTTTATTCAAAGTGAGCAAATGTTTCACACAAAATGTAATATAGAACTTAGCTTGAGGCATTTTCCCAACTATACGCTCAACCACTTAATACATTACATAAACTTTAAAGCCTTCAGTGTTGTAACAGGATGTAATACTTGATAATATCAATTGTAAGTATAAGTGCCAAATAAAAGAACAAAAAACAAAACTACTATCAAGGACCCCCAAGAAAATGAGACCATGAGCCTGATATGTACAGATTTCAACACAGTGTCAGTGTATAACAAAAATGTACAGAATCAGTCTAAGGAATCTAAATAAAAACTCATAGGAATAAAATCCCCCAGCCCCCCCTTTTCCCTTGGGAAAGATAACTAGTAGGAATGAGATATACTGTATGTACAAGAGTCATAATACATCATCATTCACACCAATGTTTGCAGTATTTACCCAAAGGAATGACACATTTTATGAACCCCCAAGTAAATGAGATATGCATCTTAATAGGAACAGATTTAAAATGTGACAGTATGTAATCCAACCACTGACAACTAGCAGAAGGAAGTAAATGTAAACTATATATGAGAACTAGGAGTCCTAGCCACTGTAACATCATTATATCATCTGTCTGAATAAAAGCCTACCTCAATATCATCACAACAACCCGCCCACAAAAAACACCCAGCACCCACTTAAAAATTGCCCAGTGCCACACTCCCCCCACAAATACATGTGTACGCACACACATGCACGTGCGTGCGTGCGCACACATCACACCACACCACACACACACACACACACACACACACACACACACGCACACACCATGGATTTTTTCAACTTGCAATTAGGCCTCATTTCAGCATCTTGCCTTTCATTGACTGTGCTCTTTAAAACACAAGGACACTTGCAATAAAAGTTGTAAGCTCATCTTACATGTATTAGGGAGAATAGTATCCCAAGGTTTTTTTTTATCACTAGAATACTTTCTTGAAGCATACTTCAAGAATTGCAAGCATTCTTGCAAGGACCGATACGGCAACTACTAAATCTAGATTTGAAGCATACTGAGACATTTAAAATTTATGTGAGAAGAACTCTCTGCTTGTTGATATTTCTTGATAACCTTTGCCCTTCAGGGGCTTCTCAGCTAAAAGCATACTGGTGTTAATTAGCATCTCTGACATAATCTTCTGTTATGTTTTAAATGTATATGTTAAACCAATGAGAATTATTTCTGTTTTTCAACATTATCTGGGTGTTCATAACATAGGATTTTCTAAATAACTGTCATAAAGCCAACGGGACACAGGACCCAAGGCAGCATGGATTCACAGTGGGAAGGTCATGTCAGAATAATCTAATAGATTTCTTTGACTGGATGACCAAAGTTATAGACCAGGGAGGGGCTGTGGATATGGCCTACCTAGACTTTAGCATGGCATTTGACAAAGTTCCACACCAACAATTAATAAACAAGTTAGCAGGCCTGGGAGTGAGTCCCAGGGTGGTAGCCTGGGTAAAACATTGGCTGGACAACAGGATGCAGAGGGTAATAGTAAACGGATTCCACACTGAAGAAAGGGGGGGTTACTAGCGGGGTACCGCAGCGTTCAGTGCTGGGACCGGTCCTCTTTAATGTCTTTATAGGTGACATTGCAGAGGGACTGGAAAGAAAAGTATGCCTCTTTGCAGATGACACAAAGATCTGCAACAGGGTTGATACACAAGGGGGATGGAAAGGATAAGAAGGGACTTGGCAAGGTTGGAGGAATGGTCAGGAGTATGGCAGCTTAGATTCAATGCAAAGAAGTGCAAAGTAATGCACCTGGGAAACAAAAACCCAGGGGAAGAGTACACAATGGGGAGGGGGAGGTACTAACAACAACAAAAATGGAAAGGGACTTGAGGGTAGTCATATCAGATGACCTAAAGGTAGGCAAGCAATGTGAGAAGGCAGTAAAGAGGATTGGGGGATACTGGGATGCATAGGGAGAGGTATCACCAGTAGAAAACAGGAAATTGTTATCCCTCTGTACAGACAGTTGGTGAGACCCCATCTGGAATAAGCAAAGCAAATTTTATTTCTAAAATGCCATTCCAAAAGACCATGGCGTTGTACATAAACATAGATAAAAACATAGTTACCATAAAATATATACTTAAAATCAGTTAATAAAACAGCAGGAATTAAACCTCAGGAAAAGTAAAGTTAAAAAGGTAAGTCTTTATGGCAGATTTAAAGGCCTCAATGGACAGGCACTCTCTAATCCAACGAGGTAGAGAATTCCACAGGGTCTGTGCTGCAAATGCAAAAGATCTAGCTCCAGACATAGTCAGGCATACCCTGGGAATCTCTAGTAATCCCTCATCTGTGGAATGGAGTGAGCAAAGGGGGAGGTAGGGGTAGAGGAGATTTTGCAAATACCGCGGTTCCTGTCTGTGTAAGGCATTATATGTCAGCAAACCAACCTTGAAAGTGATCCTCCACTACACCGGAGCACTGATGTGATATGGTAAGTGTGCAACAAGCCAGTCAACAACCTGACAGCCGCATTCTGCACCTACTGCAGGTGACGAAGTCCACCCTGGCAGCCCTAGCTATAGGGCACTGCAGTAATCAAGGCGTGAGATCACAAAGGCTTGGCCCAAAGTTGGAAGATCGTCAGGTGAGACTAGGTGTTTTATCTGGTTGATGTTCCTCAGATGGTAGAATGAGGTCTTGACGACGGCCGACACCTGGGACTTAAGTGTCAGTTCATCATCAAGCGCAACACCAAGATTCCACACCCGATCAGAGGTCAACAGCTTTGTTACCTCCAAGCCAGAGCCCAGAGGGTTGCCCAGCCAGCGACCCCTCTACCCGATGATCTGGGTCCACAACCAACACCTCAGTCTTATCCGGGTTTAACCTGAGCCAATTGGCACTCATCCACTCTTGAATCTCAAAGAGGCAGTTATTAAAGACTGAGACAGTGTCATTTTGTTCGGGTACAAAGGACATGCACAGCTGAGTATCATCTGCATAGCAGTGAAAACTCAGCTTGTATCACCTTATAATGTCTCCCAATGGCAGCATATACACTGCAAACAACATGGGTGAAAGCACAGAACTCTGAGGTACTCAACATGGCAGGGCATGAGGGGCCAAGGGAAAAAAACCAGACTCCACTCTCTACGTCCTGCCAGTGAGAAAATATTTAAACCATCTAAGGACTGTGCCAGACAGTCCACAGAGTAATTGCTGGTGCCCAAGCAAAACACCTCATGGTCCACGGTGTCAAATGCTGCAGAGAGATGAAGGAGGACTAAGATGGAAAGACTCCTCCAATCTCTTGCTATCAGGAGATTAAGTATCCAAACCATCACTGTCTCAGTACTATGCCTCTTCTTGAAATCAGACTGGAGAGGATCGTGGATATTGTGGGCAGTAAGATGCTCCTCGAGCTGCAATGTGACTGGCTTCTCAATAACAACACACCAGAACAGTGAGCTGCGAGCACAGAATGGAATCCAGTTTTCTTGATTCATGCCTTCTCAATAACTTTGCACACAAAAGGCAGGTTAGAGACAGGCTTGTAGTTGGTGAGACAGTCGGGATCGAGAGAAGGTTTTTTCAAAAGGGGGCATACCACTGCCTCCTTCAGGGTGTTCAGAAATACTCTGATTTCTAGTGAACACTCAACAGTCTCAACCAGGACAGGTCTGATGACCTCTATGCACCCCACCAGGAGGCACGTTGGACCTGGGTCCAAACTACAGTAAGTTGGTCACAAGCCCTGGATAATCTTCACAACATCCACGATCGCCAACTGGTCAAAGTAAGACCAGACTGTAATCTCCCACCGATGCCCATTTGAGTGAGCTGTGTCGATCTCCGACTGATACTGGCAACCTTATCCTCAAAAAATCGAGCAAACTTATCACACTTCTTCTGTGAAAAAGCTCCCTGATTCTGGAGACAGGCTGGATTGCATAGCCTGTCCACAGTACAGAAGAGCTGAGCCGGTCAATTTTGCCCAGCTGCAATCTCCCTGGACAGGAACTCTGCCTTCTTATGGGAGACCATGGATTGACAGTCCTTGTGACGCTTGGCCAGCTGGTTATGACTGTTCTATGATTTTGTAATATAAAAATGTAGTGTGTGATTGTCTACATAAGACAGCTGGGCTATGGGTGCTCCCCCCCCCCAGGTTTCAGTTAAAATGACAGGATATACATTAAACAGCAGATCTCTGTAATGTGATTAACTTTCAAGACACTGCATTTTATAGCCTGTTGCTGCTTTGAAGTGGGAAATTAAATGGGACTTTGAGCCTACCAGAGGATGGAGATCATAAACATTTTATGACGTCTTAGAGGAAGAAAACATGTTATATCACTATGGTGCTAAGAAGGTTATAAATTCCTTTGATCCTTGGAAGAGTAGAAAACCACAGAAGATCAAAAGAAAGGCTTGATGAAAAGACAGACTTATAATTTGGGAAATGAGTTTTGCTGATGTCATCTTATTTAATATACCTCCTAATAGGACATCCTGTTTTGTATAATTTTTATATTCTAAAAGGAGGAGCTAGATGGCATCATAGAAGGGGTGGAGACATGGTTTAAACTGTATTCTGTATTTCCACTGTCACACATTTCTTTGTGGGCTCTTAGAAACAACATCTAAATTTAAGCACTGTGTAGAGGTATACATTAGATAGAAAAAGTCCAACTGTATGTTGGTAGGAATTTGTACTTTTACTTGTTTTCTTTTAAGTGATTGTATGCTTTGTGATATAGTATTCTGTGTTTACATTTTACATATTTTTATCCATTTTTAAGTAAACCTCTTATTTCAAAGAGACTGCCTGGTGTGCCTTTGAAATTCTTTCTTTTGCATGTGAAGTATAGATGGTTAAAGTTGACACTATTCATAAGCTTAATGGTGTTACTGAACTGGAAAAAGGTAAGAAATACCTAAAGTCTTTCATGGAGTTTTAAGGGTTCATTTTGTATACCTGGTTAGGTGCCCTTAGGCGGAAGATAGCTGGCATTCCCCGAAGAGCAGATTATCTGAGCCTGTACATTTGGGTATGCTAGCATAAGGTTCACAGTTTGAATCCCCCCAGAACTTGAGACTAAAGGTGATTCAGACCCACGAGCAGACAGGAGGGTTACCCTGTTCTGTTACCTGTTCACAATACTGCACTCAGAGGTTGGCACTGTGGGAGCAGAGGGCCTGACCCACTGAGTGGGTTTGTGACAGTCCTTATAATGGGACATCAATCTAAGTTTGCCATCAATCAGGCCAGATTTCTGCCAGCATCTCTCCAACCTTCTCCCCACTCTCCTCAACTTCCTCAAGGTCCCGTCAAACTAAGGGGACGGAGGGCGAAGAGTGAGTGGGCAAACCCGGACAGGAGCTATGGAATCCAGAGCAGTCACCACAGCCTTATTATAGGCTAGCAGTAGCCCCTCTGGATCCTTGCTAACACTCAGACTACCAGATAGGTCTAAAACTGCTGAAAGACCATCAGTGGTCAAGCCCCACAATGGGTGGTATTGGACCATCTCCATAGGGGCAGGTCTATTGAGGGAGGGCCATAAAACTAAACCCTATATTGTGGTCATCCAACCATCGGATGGGTTCCACCACCACGTCAGAGATCTCCATCCCCAGCAGAAACACCAGATCCAACAAATGACCTTGTGAGTGAGTCACAGAGGTAATCACCTGTGTAAAGCCCAATGAAATCATCAATTGGAGGAAGTCCTGTCCAAAATGCGAGAGTTCATCATTGACCCAGGCATTGAAATCACCCAGCACCAACCACCTGGGTGACTCCAACACTATCTCGATGATGAAGTTCGCGACTTCCTGTAGGAAATACTTCTCGCCCCGGGTGGACGGTATACAAGAAACATCCTACAACCCACACCTGCTCCCACCATACATTCAAAGGATCTAGTGACTTCAACTGGCACATCTAGAAGGCTCAGTTCCTACTTAAAATGTATAGCTACCCCCCGCCCTTATGATCCAACCTTGGGCAGTGTATCACCGAGTACCCAGCTGGAACAGCTGACTCCAGAATGGGATCCGCATTCCCACCCAGCCAGGTCTCGGTGATGCACGCCAGGTCAGATGTTCCAACAAGAACAGCGATAACCACTGTTTTGTTTCTAATCAACCTGGCATTGCATAACACCACACGAGTTGGATGAGCAGCTGAGGTCGACCGTGCTATTTTCCCACACAAGGTGGAACCCTTGGGTATGGGATCCAGGCAGGGTGGACCCCTTTCCTGGGCCCATTTCACCCCAGGGCACCTCCTTGACCCCACAACCCCAGTTCGTCCACCCCATTCCACTCCTCCTCCAGGCTCATGACTCCCACCCCTCTGACACCCCCTTGCTATGCCCAAAGTGTGACAGCACCTATAAACCTCTCCTGGAAGCTGGGAAATCAGAAGGATGGAAGGCCCGCAGCTCGGTGGAGGAGTAGTACCCACCCGCCGAAGCCCTCTGCCAGCACATCCTGCCATTACCTAATAATCAGTAGTTAGTAATTAAATTTTATATCAGACACTCACACAATCAACCATGTACTCACTCACAACACACTCTTAAAAATCTTCTAACTACCCCCCAAAAAGACTCAACAAAAAAAAAAAAAATAGCCCGCAATTATCTACCTAACATAACTGTGAACAGTTCTGGAGAACCCATCTCGGCAAGGACATAGATAGAATAGAGAAGGGCAACTAAAATGTTGCAGGGTCTGCACCAGAAGCCATGCGAAGAGAAACTAAAGGAGCTTAATATGTATACCCTCAAGGAAAGGAGGAAGAGGGGGGCATAATGGAAACTTCCAAATACCTCAAGGGAATCAACAAAGTCCAAGAGGGTAGTAGCATCTTTCAGAAAAAGAGATGTGCAAGAACAATGGGGCAGAAATTGAAGATAGAGGGGGGATGGCTCAGGGGCAGTGTGAGAAAGTATTTTTTCACATAGAGGGTGATGGATGCATAGAACAGCCTTCCTGAGGAGGTAGTGGGGTCAAAAACAGTGGGCAAATTCAAGAATATATGGGACAGACATAAAGCAATTCTAGTGGGGGGGGGTAGGAGGAAGTACTGTAAGCTGTTGGTTAACTAGGATCTGCAATTTATCCAATAGGTAGGGAAATGGGCAGACTGGGTGGTTCAAGCGGTCCTTATCTGCCGTCAAAGTCTGTTTCTATGTTTCTATGTTGAAATCCAGAATTTCGACTTTGTACATACTGATAAATAAGCATTGTTCAGAATTTGGCTTTTTTTTTACCAGATTGGTGAATCTTCTGAACTTATATTTTTCTACATTTTTTCCCTGCACTATTTTCATTCTGCTTTATTCAATGTAATTTACACTTAGCCTTCATTTATTTTGAAAATTTATACACATACTAAAGTCTGGCAGTAGAATCCTGGTAAAATCCAGAAATTATTGTAGCAATTACCAGCTGCAATTCCTGGTATTTCAAATGTCAAAAACAGAATTTTATTTATTCAAACATCGAAAATCAGCAGCCTTGCACATAGGGTTAGATGATCTTGTCTGACCAGCCCTACCATAAAAACACAGAAACATAGAATTTGATGGCAGATAAGGACTGCTTCACCCACTCAGTCTACCCATTTTTATGTTGGCTCTCGCTTGTGTGCCAGCCAACATATTGCATTAGTGGCAGATTTGGAGGAGCGGTCACTGTTGGGCGGATGCAGGGCACATATCAGTAGGTGCATCCCTCATTCCCCAATAAGCCAGGATGCAGGCACCACACCAGGAATACATAATGTGGTGAGCACATCAAACAAAAGGTTCGCTGCAATGACAGCCAAGCTCGTCATGCAGCGGCACCAAAACACGCCCTCCCTATGTGCCTTTCCTGGTGAAGAAACATGGCAGCGCTGACTGCCGCAGCGCAGAGAGCTGACTTCAGGGGTGCCCAATCCCCCTGTTGGCATGCCGTCACTCAGTTCATGTGCCACGGGGAAATCCACTCCCCAACGGCATAATGACCCCCCCATTTGTTCTGTGCCGAGTGGGGTGCCCAATCCCCGTCGGCTCTTGCCCCCCCTCGCTATGTGCCAACAGGGGTTCCTAATCCCCGTCGGCTAGCCCCCCCAACACTCAGGTGGCACACTGGGAGCACACTCCAGTGTGCCAAATGCCCCTGTAAAAAAAAAAGTGCTGCAATGTTTGTTTTTTTTTGTTTCCCTGTAAAAGAAGAAAATGGTCCCTCGCGGTCCGTCTTGCTCCCTCCCCAACCCGCACCCAACCTCTGCGCACCCTGCCTCCCCACACCCCCCTCACCCCATACTTACCTCTGGAGTCCAGTGCGATGATCTTCGGTGGACTGGGAACACGTCTGCACTCTTCAAAGCTGACCACAAACTGAAGAAATGCCGGTAAGCTGTATAATGGCATAAATAGGGTTTTTTTCAACTTTGGTGCATATCTCGGGCATTTTTGGGAATTTTGGCACCAAATTTTCAACATGGGGTTCTTGGGACCCCTCTTCATGAATTCAGTCACTGTCATGGCGTTAGTCAGTCCCGAAAGGTGATTTCACGGTCACTGCATGGAATCTCCTTTCAGGACTGATTAACAAAATGACAGTGCCACTGTTCATGAGGTGGGTTCTCAAAAAGCCTATGTTGCAAATTTGATGAACAAAATCCAAAAAATGACTTTTACGAGCGTGTGATGCGCAGTTTCCACACACACTCGTAACTTCGTGAATTTATAATATTTTCACTCCAGATTTTCAGAATTGCCATTTTCCACACCTCCTTATGAACAGTACAGCTATCATTTTACATATCCTGGCCAAAATGTGTTTTCGCACGTCCAGCGCAGAATAGCACGGTCACTGTGAGAAATCAGTTTTTGGGACAGTTTGAGAAAGTGACGGTGACACTGTTCATGAGCAGAGGTCCTAAAATGCCTATGTTCAAAATTTGGTGATGAAAGTCCATAAAATGACTGTGTTACAAGCATGCATTGCGCAGTTTCCACGCACCCTTGTAACTTTGCAAAATTGCAATATTTTCATGCCAGATTTTCAACACTGGCATTTTTATACACCTCCTTATGAACAGTACAGCTGTCATTTTTCACAGCCTGCCCAAAATGTGTTTCCGCACTTGTGGCACACAATGGCGTAGTCACTGTGGGAAATCAACTTTTGGGACAGATTAACAAAATCACAGCACCACTGTTCATGAGAGGAGGTTTCAAAATGCCTATGTTGAAAATGTGGCTAAAAAATTCCAAATATAATTGGGTTACGGACGTGTGTTGCTCAGTTCCTATGCATGCTCATGACTTCACCAATTTTTCATATTTTCACACCAGATTTTCAACGTTGCCATTTTTTTACACCTCCTCATGAACAATACAGTTGTAATTTTTCACATTCTGCCCAAAATGTGTTTTCATCCCTGTGTTGCCAAATGGCATAGCTGTTGTGCAAAACCACCTTTCATCTAACAAACCGATTGTGCCGCTCTTCATGAGGTGGGATCACAAAAAGACCATGTTGAAAATTTGGAGTGAAAATACCAACAAACGCCTGTGACGTTAGGGTTTCCAACTGTAACACCCCATCCTGTAATGATGGACAGGTGTCAGGGGTGTGACTTGAGATCATTGGCTGTAATGCTCACGCCATTCCACCACCACCCCAACCCCCACCCTGCAGCCAGTAACAGGCATCGAGGTGTGCCTTGGAGTGCTCGGCCCTAAAGTTCACCCCATTCTCCTATGTTGCACCCGTCTCAGCATATTTCCTTATGGAATGGGGTGAGTATGAGGCCCAAAGATCCCAAAGCACACCATGACACTTGTCAGTGTCTACAGGGTAGGGTGAGGTAAAATGGCATGAGCGTTATAGCTGATGACCCAAAGGCACACCCCAACACCTGTCAGTCTCTGCAGGGTGGGGGTGGGGTTGGCGTCAGTTCAATACTTCATTGCCATTCTTATTATGCATCTCTAACTCCTGCACTACCAATGCCAGCGAGACAACATTCGGCATTGACAAATGCTTGTTCCTTACTTACATTATCACCGCAGACTCTATTTGATCTACACCGATGTGTGTAAACAAATTGTTAGTTGCTAGACTACTCCCAAAAAGTAAAGCTAGTCATCATGAACATTTTCATATTCTCCAGGACTTGGAAACATTGAAACTTAAAATGATAAGTCAGAAATGACCCAGGTCCATCCAGTCTGCCCTGAAGCCTGGCCTATATGCAAAATCCTGTTGCAGACACCTAGCCTAGGCTGATGGGCCCAAGGACAATCCATTTATTTATTTGTTTGTTTTTTGGTAACCAGGTAAGTGCACTAGACATAGAAAATGTCTATTTTTAGGCACGACCCAGGACAGTACAAGTCAAAATACACAGTACAATCAAATGAATAATAAGCAAATTAACATATAACATGCTACGTAACAAGGAGCAAGAATCAGCAATCATAAGCAACAGGCAGTAAAAGAGGCACAACAATTACACAGTACAGCAGAAAACAAATTGCATGGAACAGCAGTATGTGTAACAAGTATCAAGCATTCCACAGTTAGTACATAACTGTAGTCCATGAAAGCATCCCAAGCCTCAGGGATGCAGGAGTAACAGAACCATAATAAGGGAATAAAAATAGTTCTTAAGTGCAAGCAGTAGTAGACAGTAAGTCCAGTTAGATATATAATTATAAAGGGCAAAGTTTGTGTAAGGGGAAATATGAGTCAGTGTCAGTGGCTCAGCAGGTTGCACACTCGCCTCTGAGCCTGGAAGATCAGAAGGCTGTGGGTTCTATCCCCACACCAGGGACTTGGGTTAAATCCTAATACTGACACTGTGGTGCAGCAGGAAGGGGATACTGCACTCCTGATGTGCCGTCTTTCAGATGAGATGTTAAACCGAGGTCCCATCTGCCTGTTCAGGTGGATGTTAAAGATCCCATGGCACTTCTCGAAAAGTGCAGGGGAATTTCTACAGTGTCCCTGCCAAATTTCCCCCATTCACTAAAAATACCACCAACAGCTTAATCTGGTTCAGTGTCAGTTGGCATCCATCTGTATCCCCCTCTTCTGGGATGAGGCTGAAAATAAGCAGAATTGCCTAGTCCTCCTTTCCTGGTCAACAAAAACTAAATAAAGGAAGGAGAAATGTTAAGTTTCGCTTCATCTCTATCTAGTTTTAAGTTTAAGCTAAACAATTTTTTGTTGGAATATGATGTTTGTATTTGTCTGTAATTAGTGATTGTCTGTAATGTTTGTATTTTTGTGCATTTTTCTTTGTTCGGGTGGGGCCTGAAAATGGACTTGTTCCAGTGCCCTTACCCGATTAACAAAATAAAATGAAGAAAGCAGTAAGTGTAAATAAGGAAAACGGAAGGCCAGGAGAACTCTTGTGCCCACCCCTGATCCCCCACTGTCCTCCGCTTCTTCCCCATCACCCTGAAACGCTCCCAGCCTGGCTTGAACCCAACAAAGGATGCAGCATTTCCCACAGGGCTGGGTGAGCTATTTAAATTATCGAGCATCTTTTCTGTAAAGAAGTATTTCTTTACATACTGTTTGAACTTACCCCCCAACAGTTTTTAATTATTTCTCTGGTAGCCAAGCGGCCACTTACTGTACATAACATGGAACAGTCCACGCTACCAACCCCATGCAGAAAAGTACAGTTACGTAATAACTTACCGTAACAGCAGATCTTCGAGAGAGAGAGATTCTTTCAGTAGGCATTGACATATAGGACTAAGCCGCTAGGTGTTAGGACCACATGGAAAACTTCTAGCTAGCAGTGTCCATTGGGGGACCGGCCCCTGATGTCACGTGACTGACGTCAGTGTGGCGCTATATAGGGAGTGGTCCCCATGCCCGCCCTCCAGTTCTCCCGCCGGAGACCTAGAAAGGTGTGACAGGAGAGAAGAAGTGGGCTCCTGAAGCTAAAAGCAATTACAGGAGAACGAATAGAAGAAATCCAGGGAGTAGGTGGGAGGGAAAGCAGTACCTACTGCAAGAGCCTCTCTTGAAGAGCTACTGTCATGGTAAGTTCTTATGTAACTGTACTATCTTACTTTGAGAGGGCTCTTGCAGTAGGTACTCACATATAAGACTGAGCTCCAAGCAGTGACCTGAAAGAAGTCTGAGACATGGGAGGTAGGAACAGGTTTGCCAGAATGAACAGGGTACTCATGATAAGAATCGCTGTAGAACAGCAAGGCCAAAGCCCGCTCTGTGCCTTGAAGCAATGTCCAAACTGTAATGTTTGGTCAAGGTATGGACAGAAGTCCAAGTTGCAGCTGTGCAAATGTCTGCGGCTGAAACATTCCTGAAACAAGTAGTAGAAGCAGCCATGCCTCTGGTGGAATTTTCTTTGATCTGCCCTGGAAGGAGTTTGTTGTACTTCTTGTAACAGAAGGTAATACAGTTTCCTAGCCATTTGGACAAACACTGTTTTGAAACAGCGGCGCCTTCTCTTTTGGGTGCAAAGGAAACAAATATTTGGTCAGTTTTATGGACAAGCTTCTTCCTGTTCGTGTAGTTCTGAAGAATTCTGTGCACATCCAGTGTGCAGAAGTGCTTCACCCTGGTTGGAGTGCTCTGGGTAGTACACAGTCAAGTGACTGATTCAAGGTGGATTCTGATACCACCTTAGGTAAGAACTTTGTATTGGTTCGTAGAGCCACCCGGTCTCTGAAAAATCAAGTAAGGTACTTACTCATTAGGGCCTGAAGCTTGGAAATCCTTTGAGTTGAAGTGATGGCCACTAGAAAGAGAGCTTTCCAGGAAAGGTAGTGCATGTTAGAACTCGCTGCCAGCTCGAAAGGAGGCAGAGTGAGTTTCTCTAGTATGAAATTCAAGTCCCAGGGTGGAGCAGGGCTCTATACTGGTGGTTTTAAATGGATACTCCCCTTTAAGAAGGTTTTGGATACCTCCAGCTGGGCCAGAGTCTTGTTTTCCACAGGAATGTGGTAGGCAGAAATGGCAGATAAGTGGACTTTCAAAGTCGAGTAACTAAGACCCAGATTGTAGAGATGCAGCATGAAATCTAAGACCTGTGTGACTGAACAGGAGAAAGGTTCTATCCCTTTTGAGTCTGCCCCTCGGGGAAACCCCGAAACGTGCAGCTATGTCAGTAGGTGCCATGCATGCAGATGAAGGGACTTGACACCTGGATGTACCCGGGTCGCCTATTCCTGTGTCAAGAGATCTTGAGAAACTGGCAGTAGAAATGGAGGTTCCACTGACAATTGTTGCAGTACAGAGAACCATATCTGTCTCAGCCAGAAGACAGCAATGAGAATCATTCATGCTCCTTCTGCCTGGAGTTTCATTAGCACTCTCTGAATCAATGGAAGTGGAGGGAATGCGTATATGAACCTCCCCTTCCAGCATAGAGACAGTGCGTCTCACCAGAAAACACCATGCCCTGGAGTAAGCGAGCAGAAGGTTGGTAGTTTTGCATTGAGTGAGGAGGCGAACAGGTATATTTACGGCCTTCCCCACCTTCGGAAGATGTCATCTACCACCGACTGTCTGATCTCCCACTCATGTGCCCTGGCTTGTGTGCGACAGAGTGCATCTGCCAGGACATTTTGGACACCTGGCACGTGGACTGCCATCAAATGAAGGTTGTGGTTGGCTGCTCAGTACCACACTCTCATCGCTTCCTGACAAAGGGCATAAGAGTGGGTTCCACTCTGTTTGTTCATGTACCAGACTACACACATGCTGTCTGTCTGGATCATGAGATGACCAGGTTGGATGAGGTGTTGGAAAGCCTTCAGGGTGTTCAACACTGCCCCCATCTTGAGTACATTGATATGAAGGGACAGTTCATTGTGGGATCAAGGACCCTGTGCCCTGTGGTTTCCCAGGTGCACTCCCCATCCCAGGTCTGAGACATTCATCGTCAGGGTTTGGGAGGGATTGTCTGAGTGGAATGGGACACCCCTGGAGAGGTTGTCTTGGTTTTCCCACCACAAAAGGTCCCGGTCCATCGGGTCTGAGACTAGGATCTCATGGTTTAGATCATCTGATCTCTGGTCCCACTGTATCCTGAGGGTCCGTTGAGCGACTCTCATGTGAAGTCTGGCTAAGGGGATCGAAGGGACGACCACAGCCATGAGCCCAAGTAGCCGAAGGATTGATCTGGCTGGTGTCCTCCTCTGCGATGCTACCAGGTGTGCCTATTGCTGTAATGTTGCCATCCTGTCCTGCGGTAGGAATGCCTTGCCCTGGACTGTGTCCAACACTGCTCTGATGAATTGGAGCTGTTGGGTAGGAACAAGGTGGGATTTGGCATAATTGACTGTGATGCTCACCTGTTGAAAAATGTCCAGGGTAAGGGCCAAAGAACTGGCTAGGGCAACTCTCGACAGTGCTGAAATCAGTCAATCATCCAGATATGGGAATACTTGGAGTCCCTGTGTGCGTAAAAAGGCTGCCACCACCACTAGGCACTTTTTGAACTCCCTGGGTGCTGATGAAAAGCCAAAGGGTAGGGCTTTGAATTGAAAATGCTCCCCCGAAAACAAAAACAGAGGAATTTGCAATGTGGCGGACAAATCAGGATATGTAGGTAGGCATCCTGTATATCCAGAGCACAAAGCCAATGACCTTTCTGTAATAGAGGAAGTAGGCTGGGAAGAGACAACGTTCTGAACCTCTTGTACTCCACAAAGAGGTTCAGTGAGCTCAGATCGAGAATGGGTCTGAGGTCGCCTGTCTTCTTGGGTACCAGAAAAAAGTGCTAGTAGTAGCCTTTCCCTTAATGTTTTTTGGGGACTGGCTCTACTGCTGTTTTTGTCAGCAGGGAGTTTATTTCCTCTCTTACCAAGGGTATGTGGTGAGGTGGGTAGAATGAGTGACCTGGAGGTCTCTCTATGAATTCTATTGTGTGGCCTTTTGCCACTATTTGTAGCACCCATGAGTCTGCTGTTATTTTCTCCCACTCTGGTAGGTGATGTGAGAATCTTCCCTCTACTGGCGCTTCTGGGGTGCAGACCAGTGGAGGTGGGAGGATTAAGGAGTCAGGAGGCAGTGGGCATGGAGGAGGCTGCGGTGCATGAGGCCTTGTGGGATTTGGCTGGGGAAGCTCTACCAACCGAAGGTGGCCGACGTTTGTTTTGACTTTAGTTCTGATTTTGTCTTTGTTGGTGATGTTGCTGCTGCCGAAATGGCTGCCTTGGTTTCTGGAGTGGTTTGTACATAAATTGTACCGAGGGCAAGGCTTTATCCTTCTCCTGGAGGTCAGTAATTATATCCTTGACATCTCCTCCGAAAAGCACTGACCCCCTAAAGGGGGCATCCTATATGGATGTCTGGACATCTGGTGCCAAGCCTGAGATCCTAAGCCATGTGTGACGTCTAAGGCTAATGGCTGATGCTGAGCCTCTACCTGCAGCATCAACTGCATCATAGGTGGCTCATAACATATGTCTACATACAGATCTAGCTGACCTGACTAGATTTGCCATATCCTCTTTCAAGGACGTGTCTTGGAGAGAGTCCACTTTTGACTCTAACTGACCTAAGATTGATTTCTGGTAGTCCTCCATATGGTTGACGTAATTTAAGGCTCTGATTCCCAAAGTGAAAGAAGAATAAATCTTCTTTCCATATTGGTCAAGAACCTTAGTCTCCTTATCAGGAGGGGAAGCACTAAGATGTTTAGGTTTTGTGGACCTATTATGAGCCGCACTAAAGACCACTGAATCAGCCTTCGGGTGGAGGCTGAGGTAGTCCTTGTCATCTGGGGTTTGCTAAAGCCTGTCTGCTTTTCCTGGCCACCGGGGCCAGTGAGAAAGGTTGTTTCCAGATTGTTGTGACCAAGTCCTCATGTGGCTCTATGCAGGGTGGAATGAGGGTTGGAGAAGAGTTTACTAGATCCAAGTGAGCTGCCAGTGTCTGTCTCTGCTGATCCTGAGCAAATGTACACCAATCGTATGCTGCTTGGATCTTCTTGAGGAGCTCCAAGAAGGAAGGGTCCTCAGGAGGGGACTTGGGAGACTCTTTTGGTTTGGGGTCCTATGCTGTAGGGGTGTCAAAATTGGAGTTGGAGTGGACCAAATCACTGTCCGAGTCCAACAACTGGTTGTCGTTGGGTGAACTGATGGTGGGAAGAGCTAAGTCAACTGGCCTGGAAAAATCAGATGGCTGGGAAAATTCCCAAGGCCATGGATTAGGTAAAGGCTCCAGTCATCTGTCCGATGTCAGGGCTCTAGGGCCAGACAGTGGGGGAGGTTCAGGAGAAAGAGGCCTTGGGGCTGGCATAGGAGCTGTTGGTGGCTTGCGTTTCTCAAGCTCCGACATGAGCTGTGACTTGACATCTGTCCACCACAATTTGAGGACTGCCTGTAAGTCCACTTGTGGTTGTGGTGGTAGATTATTGAATCCATAGCTAGAGTACCCATAGTAAGGGTAGTTAAAGACCGATGGAGGCCAGCACAGTGGCGCTGAGGGTTGAGGCGCTGGAACACCACACCTCGTACTACTTCTGTGACCCTGATTCGCTAACAAGCCAGGGCTTCCGGGGGTTGGCAGGGAAGAGAGAGAATGGAGCATCCAGAGAACTGCTCTCCTCTCACAGGGAGGGAGGGCATGTCATCCTGCCTGTTGATCACCCTCTAGTTGGGACTGGGGGGCAATGCAGGCTTGGGAGGCAAGGAGCCAGCTGGCATGGTGTGCGCTTGCCCCCACATGCGTATGCGGTGCCTAACATGCCGGAGGGGTACAGAAAATGGAAAATGGTGGCTGGGGGCTCTATGAGATTCCTGACCTCATCCCACCAGCTTGCCGTGGCAGCCTCTCCCAGATTTGGATTGTGTTCCGGGGAGGGGGGCTCTCCTTCCCGGCCCCACCATGGGAGGTAATCTGTGGGGGGTCTCGGAGGGCGGCTGTGGCGGTCGGTCCAGTGGGTGAGCTAAGCGGGGATGGAACTCCTGCCCCCCAGTGTACCCGGGTGGTAAATATAAGGAGGGAAAAAAAAAAACAACAGAGGGTAACCCGGCACTTGAAAACCCGACACTGGGTAGTGTGGCATCGGGTACCCTGGCATAGGGTAATGTAGCATCAGATAGCCCGATACAGCCTGCCCAAAAGGGTGGCCAGACAGTCCCAGCTTAGGACCTGATGGAGGGGCTGAAGGGCCCAGCATTGGTCCTAATGGTGGGATCAGTGGATCCGGGCAATGTCCTGTCGGGGGTGTATAGGGCCCTGAGGGGGGGATCCGGAAATGTGGGCCCTGATGGTCCAGGTGTCAGGCCCGACAGCGGACCTTGAGGGACTGAGAGGCCTAAGGGAGTCAAAGGGAACCATCATCTGGTCTGATGGTGGCTCAGGCATCTGAGGATCTGGTGTAGGGGGTGTCGAAACCCCTGACAGCAGGCAAACTCCTTCTTCTGTGTCCCCCATAGGGGGAGCTGGAGGTACAGTCTCAATCAGCGGTAAGGGAGAAGTCAGAGTAATCTCCATCATCAGCTGCATTTTCGATGTCAGCTGGTCCATCACTTCTTTGTCAGGCCTGTTATAGGGGCCTGATGGAGGATCCAGCGCATGCAGCTGTCGGAGGAGCCGGTGAATGACTTAGCAGCAGTAGCCATGCAAGAACCAGAGAAGCTGGAACTCTACTTACCGGTCCCACTCGTACCACTAGGCCTCTGAATCTTTGAGGCCTTAGAGGAGGTGGGTGCCTCCTGTTTCCTGGTTGCTCCCATCGGGAACAAGCCCGGGCCAGATGGGGGGGCCCTACAACAGTTTGATAGCCACCAAGAAGGACGTCAAGGGCTGATCCCCCCAGAGAGGAAATTACCTTAAGGGCTGCGACTCTGGCTGGAGGCGGCGGGATTGCTGGGGACCCTTCCCGGTCCCGATGTCTCTCCTTGTCCTTTTTCTTTTTGTTGTGGCCCTCCAGAGAGGATGATGATTGCCTGAGTTTCTTCAGCTCCTTCTCCATATTGGCCTTCTTTTGTTTTAAAAGATGTGCTTCCAGGGACTGCAGACAGCATTTGCGTGTGACCGAATTAAACTTCTGCCAGTGCTCACACCCCTTAACCTTATGGCCTGGGCCCAGGCAAAGAAGGCAGAGGGAATGGCCATCCTTGTGAGAGAGCTGAGTTCCACAGAAGTCACACTTGTTCTTGTGTGATTCTGAAGGCGTCAGAGATGACATGCAAACTGATTTCATAAGAACAATAAAGTGAGAATTTGGAAGAAAAATATACTTTTAAATGAATATACTCATCCAAAGATGGCATCGACAGTAGCAGTGTTTTTCCGCAAGGTCCGACTTGTGCAGGTCGACAGCAGGAAAGAAGTGGAGGGCAGGTGTGGGGACCACTCCCTATATAGCACCATGCTGACATCAGTCACGTGATGTCAGAGGCAGTCCCCCACCAGACACTGCTATCTAGAAGTTTTCTGTGTGGTCCTGGTGGCTTAGTCCTGTATGTGAGTTCCTACTCCAAGAGCCCTCTTGAGGTAAGATCTTACGTTTCTGTCTTATCCCTCCTCTCCTTCCTGGCCTCTAGGGAGTAAATATTTAGTCTTTGCAACTTTTCCTGATACATTTTTCCCTGCAGGCCTTGAATATTATTGTCACCCTCCACTGGGCCATCTCCAACATATCCCTGTTCTTTCTGAACATTGGTCTCCACTACTGTACATATTACTCAAGATGAGGCCTCACAAAGGATCGGTACAGATGTAGAATTACCTCCTTTAATCTACTAGTAAGGCTTCACCTTATCCACCACAATATTCAACTGGTCTTCCCATAGGCCTTGCTGCATTGGGATGAGAGAAGCAGTGCTGAGGTTAGAAAATTTACATGCCTAAGCAATGACTACATTTGGGATTTTCTAAGCCTGGTACTGTGCACAAGTTCAAAATAGTCTTGTGCAATTTTATGAATAAAAATGTATTTTCTTTATTATGATCATGATTTTTCCCCTTTCCCAGCTCTGGGTGCCACATATGAGCACTGTGCACTCGTATAGGATTAGGGAACCATTGAACAGTCTGTTAATTTTTTGAGACATCCTTAATTATTTGTGCTATTTTTATCTGTTTATGAGGACTGCACATTTTTTTAATTATTTACAATTATTTCTGGTTTATCCATCAGGAGCGATGTCAATTCAAGGTGAAAGGCATGGTAACTGACTGCAAGTTGGTAGCTAGACTAAGTTTCTGTTTTCTTCATTTTACTGACATCTGTAATGGTTGCCTACCATAAAGAGCTGCTGACGCCATCTGGCCAAAAGTGCTACATTGCAGAATTAGAATAAGCATATCCCCAGTAAATCTCATATCAAAAAGTAGATTTCTATGTTACTTCATTTTAAAGTTATTAGCCATTTTGTAACTCTGATTTCACTACCTGTTCAAAAAAGCCTGTTTCACTGAAGAGCTGCTGCTGATGTCATCTAGGGAGCTTACACTCTAGTTTTCCCTGTCAGCAAGCTTATAGGACCTGTTTCTCTAAAGTTGTAAAGATCATGTGCAATGGTTTTCTTAAGTAAAACAGGCAGCATGAGTTAGAAAACACTGCTTTAAAAACTTTGTGTTTCAGGCTTTGTAACAAAACTGACAATATTTTGTCTGGGTGCCTTTTTATTGAGGTCCTTTTGCTGAATGCTGGATCATAGCACACTGTGAGGTTTGCAGACTGAATAAGTTTCTGATGAAAGGCTGCGCTCATTCATACTTATCAATCAATTGAGGCAACTTCTAAGAATGGCAATTTAAAACAATTATCCCATCTCCTTGTTAATGGGGGTGAGGCAGACTCATCTATGTTCTACTCTAAATTACAATGATCATTTTACCAGTGTTAACACTTCCACCCCTAGTAGGAATTAACAGGCCCCTAATAAAACATATTGTAGAGGCTGGCCCATTGGGGCAGCGGTTGGATTTCCACTTGCGACGCCGGTGACCCGGGTTTAGGAACAAGCCTGGGTCGCTGGAGGGCCGGCAAGGGGGAAAAGGATGGAGTATCCCAGGAACAGCTCTTCTTCTCCTCTGGGGGAGGGTGGGGGAATGTTCTGGTGCCTGCTGGCTCCTAGAGGAGACTGGGAGCATCACAGGATGCCAGGACAAGCTGGCAATGGGGGGAGAGGAGTGTACATCAGCGTAAGCCCTGATGTCATTACACCACTCCGAAGAAAAGAGGAAAATGGCTAGGTGCTCATTGGATGATGGCCTCCTGGTCCTCTGCACCTTTGTACCCTCCAGATAGCCATCCCCCACAGGCCTTAGCAGTATCCCATGGCCTAGAAGGTAGGTGCTAGTGTTGCCCCTCCACTGGTGCATTCCTCCTCAGAGGGGGGGCCCCCGCTCGGTGTAGGGAAACACCGGGATATCACAGGAGGGCTGTGATATGGGACTTGTGGGGGAGTCAGAACTCGAGAGGGGGTGGCAGGGAAATAGCAGAAGGGACCATAGGAGAGCCCGAAGGAGAGGTGGGTATCTGAGCGAGAGTGAGGGGAATAAATAAATAACACACAAACAAAACATATTGTAAAGCAGACAATGACAAACAGCAGTAAAATTCGTAGCACTCTAATTGTCTTCAGCAGTCTGGAGGCATGCTGACTTAGTAACAAGCGACCCTGGAGAAATGGACCACACAAAAACAGCATTGGAGGGGCGCTGTGGAGCCCGAGCTAAGCAGACCTAGAAAGCACAGCTCTGCACTATTGAACTTATAAAAGTACTTTTTGACAAATAAAAACTAAAACAAAAGGGGAAAAAGAATATCAGAAGGTAGAGGAGAGTACCTGGACTATGATGGGCAATCCAAAAAAGAAAGATGAGGGCCATGCGGCTGCCCCAGGACCATCGACGAGGTCGACAGGTCAGACGACTTCATCAGGTGCCGAGGTGGAAGAAACCTTACAGTCGTTAGGCCATAAGCTCAAAACATTGATCGCTTCGGTTTCGACTATGAACACTAAGCTAGATGGGCCTTCTGGCCAGATCACCCTGGTGGAATCGTTGGTAGCTCAGCTAGGTTCCTCGGTGGGAGAACTTCAGCAGCAGGCCAACAAATGTAATGTGGCGACGATGGGCCGAGCGAGAGAAACCCAGTACATGAATAATCACCTCGAACAACTGGAAAATTGAGTGAGGAGCTCGAACATTCGCCTAATTGGCCTTCCAGAGGGTTTGGAGGGGGATCACCCGGAGCTATTTTTCAGGTACTGGATTATTTAACAGTACACAGGACAAGGAGATTGTTCAGAGTGGAGGTTTATGAAGGCGTACAGAATTCGTCCCCAAGGAAGACAGCCACAGGATTCTCCATGAGTACTCATGGTGGAGACAGACAGTATGGGCACTAGAGACTCTATCTTGAGCTCGGCAAAATGATTGGGGCCTCTAAGTATACAAGGCCATACAATTTACCTGTTCCGAGATCTATCTTATGCCACCCGCCAATGTCTCAAGAAATTTGACGGAGTACAGAGGAAACTCAGGGACCTTGAGGTACCACATGCTGTTCTTTTTCCTGCAAAACTGAGGATCGTCCATCAAGACAAGGTATTTATTTTCACGGACCTGACTGATGCTGGGAAATGGGTCAATCGTTTGGAGGCACAGCGGTCTGGCAAGTGGGACCAGACATCTGAAAATGATTCCCCAGATGATACCTGAAATGGACTTTTTGGGACCTTAGATTTTAGTATGCTCGACTGCTAGGCAGTAACAGATCCCAAGAGTCACTAGAGATTTACATAGTGGCCTTGTTCAGAATCGTTTTTACTTGTTAACAGATGGCTCCAAGTTAAGTTTCGAAAAGCATCTATTGTTTGTATAGTCATAAACCTATAGAGCCATAGTACTAATATTAATCTTAAGATATTAGACTGTTGGATAAACAAAAAAGGAAAAAATATACAGTAGTGGGAATTTTGGAGAACTTAGCTGTGTTCTCCTACTGCTTCAGTATATATCCACAGCTTTATTGATATCGAGTGCTGTTTCATGAGTCTATATTGCTATTTTATGGGGTAGTTTTTATTTTATCCCCATTAGGTTACAGCTTTAGTTAATAAGGTGGCCCCAATACTCATTTGAGTGCAGCTATTGAGTATTCTTTCGAAATATAAATTAAGTTTATCTTGCCACCTGCTCATGGGCTATAGCTACACAGAGTTTTGGACTCTAAGTGTTAGAAATATAATAATCTTAGCTTTTCCCCCCGAATTTAGGAAAGGCTTGCAGATACTGTAATCCTACATATACAGTTGCAATGTAAAGTATTTCCTAAGAGGATCTCATGTTTTGAGCTGTTTCCAAGAAGCAATGTAATGTGAATGTGAATTTACATGAACACCTAATAAATATAAAGTACAAAAAAAAAAAAAAAAAGCATTAGAACAGGTTCCTTTACACTTACAGACCTAATCTTCACCAACAGGTCTAATAACATCTCCCAAGTCACTGTGCTCCCAGACTCGATTAGTGACCATTTGCTGTGACCTGCCTATGGTCCTCTAAAATTCCCCCTGCCCTCCCAAATGTCACTGCTCATCGACCCCTGAAAAAAGGAACCTTAGCATGGTTCAACTGTCACCTCACCTCCTGTGACTGGTCCCCCATTCACACTACCCAATCCATAGACGCTGCTCTCACCTACTTTATTGCCATCTTCAACTCGGCCTGTGACAAATTCGCACCCTTCTCCAAACAAGTAGTAAAGAAAAGAAACACCCCTTGGATCTCTCAAGCTCTACTAGACCAAATGCACCAGAGGGATAATCTATGGCATAAGGCCCTTGACTCACAGTTCCCGTGGGACAGGCAACTCTACAGAGAAGCCAGAAACAGAAGCACATGGGCCACCCGGCAAGCCAAAACTGATTACTATAAACATACCCTCACCTCCTCCTGGGGCTCAGGGCATAAATTCTGGAACAATATCAAGGAGCTCTGTGGGAAAACTGTTTCCCCTACACCTATTCAGCTTACAATAGCCAGGGTTATCACCCTGGACCCTAGTGCTATCTCGGATGCCCTCAACACCTCCTTCTCTGATCTCTCTCATATTCTCTCACCAAACCACCATCACCTCCCCTTTTAGGCTAAGAGTCATCTCTTGCAAAGAGGCAAAATGCTATCTCACCATGGCTCTGGAGAACTCTCATTATAGCAGTGACTCCCTGGACCTCAAACTCATTCGGCTTTCACTGGATGTGACACTACCTCATCTCACCAAAATCCTCAACCTGTCTTTATGTCTCAGCCAATTTCCCTTGGCCTGGAAGAGAGCCGTCATAACCCTATCCTGAAGAGTGACGACCCCACCACCGCAAGCAATTATAGACTGATATCCATCCTGCCACCCCTCTCTAAGGTCCTTGAAAAAATTGTATTGGATCAGCTAAGTGACTACCTAACCACACATGACCTGCTCTGCTATGAACAACAGTTTCTGGAGGGACCACAGCACCACCACTGCCCTCACCGAACTCACTACTTATATTCATAAGGCCCTTGAACAAGGCTCCATGGCTGGGGCTCTGTATGTCGATCTGACCAAGGCATTTGACACAGTCAGCCACGAGCTACTACTCCAAACCCTTCCAACCTTTAACCTTGCACCAGTGGTCACCAACTGGTTCAAAGATTATCTCTCAGACTGGACACATCAAGTCAAAATAAACACAACACTCTCCACTAGCCAACCGGTTCTTACTGGTGTCCCACAAGGGTCAATACTTGGCCCTCTACTTTTCACATTCTTCCTTAACTCCATCCCCAAATCCTGCAGTGGTCAGATGCTGCTCTATGTAGACGATGCGGTAGTTTTTTGGAAACACCCTCACCTATTTCTCTTCAATCTGCACTGCACGGCTTCTTTAAGGAGCTTGAAACCTGGTTCTCAGAACACCGTCTCATAATCAACTACACGAAAACGAAGTCCATGATCTTTGCCCACCACCAAAGCACCCACTGTCATGCCCCACTAGTTGTAATGAACACCCATGGCTCAATGCTAGAGCAAGTCTCAGATTTCAAATACCTTGGAGTTACCTTTGACACCTCCCTTTCCTACCACTCTCACATACAACATGTCTGCTCCTCAATTAACACTAGACTGGGGATCCTTTACAGGCATAAGCACTGCCTATCCCCTCAGGCCATGCATCTCTCTGTGTCCTCATCTATTCTATCCTTGGTGGACTACGGAATAGTTATATGTGGATCTGCCGATCAAACTGCCCTACGCAGCATCAACCTTGCCCCCAACAAAGCCTGCCGGCTAGTCACTGGATGTAACAGGCTGACTCACACTTGTGAGCTTTATCAACAGACTGGCTGGCTAAATTTCCAAGGCAGGCTTAAGTATTTTACCTGCCTTCTTGCAAAAAGATACAACTGAAGATGGCCCCTACTGGCCCCCACCCGCTTATCCGCACAGCCCCCCCACAGAAGGCCGCAAAGGCACTCAGCTAACTCCACCCATCTAGTTCACCACTGTAGAACCTCTCTTGGGCAAAGAGCCTTCCCCGACTGTGCCCCTCTGTGGCTAAACAGTCTACCGTCCTCCATGTCCTTGGCCCATAGTCTCAACCTATTTAAATCAGGCCTCAAAACCCTACTCCTTGACTCAGTAACCTGCGACTGTAACTAAAATCCCTCACAGTACTCTCCTCCCCCTTCTCTGTCCCTCTTTCCAGAGACAGGTGGTTCTCAGGAGCCTCCTCTATCTCTGCTAATAACCTGTAGCTAATATTTAGTTTGTTGTTAGCCTCCCTCCTATGTCTCTCCTATTTCTCCCTATCCCCTGTCCTGCCTTTTTTTTTACGACTCTGGGTCCCTCAAGATCTTATGAATTTGTACCCTGTCGTAACTCTGACCTGGGACCATCTGTATGATCCCAGCTTGATATAACCCATAATAATAAGTTTAAGCCAGGACTGTGTGACCTGTACTAATACATTATTATTGTATATGTATTTTATTGCATTTCCTCTGTACTTTTACTTTTATCTGACGTGGAGCCTTTGCAAAAGAGTCTATGACTCAAAGGATTGTAATTCTGATTCTATTCAATAAACAATAAACAATAATTAAATAATACAATGTTATCAACTTTGTTACAAAACCTGGAATATATATAATATTTATAGCAATGTTTACTGACTGCTGCTGTCTGTTGTACTTGTGAAAACCACTGCACATGATTTTTATAACTTTGGAGAAATGGGTCCTATAAGCTTGATGACAGGGATTACTAGACTTTGAGGTCCCTACATGACTTCATCAGCAGCAGCTCTTTACTGACACCTGCTTTTATTGCACAGCTAGTGCAATCAAAGTTACAAAATGGCTAATAACTTTAAAACAAAGTAACATAAAAATCTAGTTTTTGATATGAGATTTACTGGGAGTATGCTTATTTGCATTCTGCAATGTAGCACTTTTGGCATCAGTGGCTCTTTAAATCAAGTATGTGTGTTTCAGAGGATCATTGGGTTATGTGAAAGAAGAACCCTTTCATGTTTTGAGGCTGATATGAGGGGTGGGAATACAGCTGTACAGTATAAAGTACAGCTAGAAACACACTAAAGCAGCGCATCTGTTCATTTGGGTCAAATACTGTAATTAGGATCTCTAATGTGTTGTAAACGCATATTGTTTACATCTCCAAAATATCCTGTCATGGAATTAGTATTCTTTGTCTTTTAGAAAGAGTACAGCAGCTAAAATGTAGTATTTTTTTCCTAAAGTCCAACTTTGTTCCTTGAGTACTAAGGGCACAGATGCAGCATTCATTACGGAACCTACAAGGGGACTGTACACTTGCCATCCCGTGCTGACCTGCCTGCTGGGACCCTCTGAGGATGTCCAGATGTACACTGTTTAAGGGGGATGGAAGCACATCCCATAAGGTATCACAGTTTTGCAATTAACATGCAATAATATCATTTAGCGAGTATCAAGCTCCCCCTTAAAATTAATTTTTAGTAAATTCAGCACATCACTCAATCCAGTTCTGAATATGATATTTGTAAATGGCAAATAACATGCAGCTTTTTAACAGAAAATTCTGCATTTGTATTAACTCGCATTATTATTTTGCTAATTTTACCCTCTGCACTACCTATGCCAGGGCTGTTGCCAGGATTTTCACAAGTGGGGGGGTCTTTTTATGCAGTCTGCAACTTTTTAAAAAAGCTTTGGTCTTAGGGCCGCCAGGACCCCAGAAGCCATGGGGTCCTAGATGCTCTGTGGTGCATTTTGTGTCTTATTTCGAAGCTAAAGTAGTCATATCTAAGATCTCCTACACCCCTTGCTCTAAGCAACATTATATGGCTGGCTGCAGGGTGAATATATATCCGTTCAGTACTGGAGGACAGCAAGATGTTGCTAATGTAATATACCTAAGGCATTGTCTCAGATATGTTATGTTATCAGCCTTAATATCTGCAGCTGTATCTACTGGTGTGTAGGTAAGTGGTCTGGAGGCTGCCAGGTCCCCAGACGCTTTGGGGTACTAGATGCTGTGTGGCTCATTCTATGGCTTATTTTAAACCAAAATAACTCATCTGTGAGCTCCCCTCCACCTCCTGCTGTAAGGACAATTATTACTATCTGTGTGTGTGTGTGTGTGTGTGTGTGTATATATCTATATATATATATATATATATATATATATATATACAGTATACTGTATATATATGGGTGACTCCATGAAAATGGGTTACCAATGGTGTCCCAAAATGTACAAGCCATCTATAAACTATGTAAAGCATGTGCCCAGTGAATGACTATGCTGTGGGAAAATATGTGATGGGGAGAGATAAATTACATAATATGAATGCTGCCAGTTGTTAATTTCCTCAAGAAAGAAACATGATTTGTGATAAAAGTTGTAATTTTTTGTGCCTAATTTGTGACATTGTGGCACACACTGTAAACAGCATTCATTATTTTAATTTAAAAAATGCTCTTTACCATAATAAACTGCTTTGACTTATTGTCCTGTGACCAGACTTTGTTTTCAGACCATTTAGTTAAAGTTAAATGTGCCTGAATAGCGCTTACACAGCAGAGTAAATGCGGTAGCTAAAGTAACCACTTGTGTCTCTGGTGGTTACGGTCATCCTTTGCCCACAAAATGTACTTATATTAATAAATCCTCCAGAAATTGCCTTGTGTTTTGATCAGGGAGCTTCTGCAAAAGACACAGCACTAAGTTTCACTGGAGAATATTGTACTGCAGGAGCGCTGTGTCTGACCTTTGTCCCCATGGTCTCCTGGTGTCCAGAAATCCTGGATGTTTGTTCACTCCCACCCCGGTTCCCTCCCACCCCAATAATCATGTTAGTGCACTTATATGCACCAAGAGTGGGGAAGGCTCTCAGAGTGCTTAAAAGCACAATAATTTGCATCAGAGTCCAAATCCTTCTGTTGCCAGCTCGCAGAACAATCCAGCAGCATGTCAGTTACGTGAGCAACCACATGGAGCCCAGGTACACCATTGTTACTTTCAGGTCTAAGAATACAGCTACAGAATGGCTCACACAAATGGGATGTTGCTTAGAATACAGTGTACATATGTACAGGTACATATTTTGGGGGGCTTATTCTAGCAAGTAGTATAGCAATTTGATGATTTTAATGAGCATTAGAGCTCCAATGTAGTGTTCAGGGACTACAAATTAATTGTAGTCTCTGTGTGTTCACCACCAAATGGGGCTCATTCTCAGTATTGCAGTGTGTATCAGGCTGTAAGGTTGGTGGAACAAAATGTTTCTGTGCACTTACTGTGCAGTACAAATGTGAACATTTTAATATATATTTTTTCTTGTGAAATGAGGCTTGGAGGTATTGTGTTATTGGAGAGGGGCACAGTTTAAGTAATGGAGACCCCAACATTACGTGACTCTGACTCCTTTCTTTTTACAAACTTCCAGTGGGCAGTTATATAGTACAAATGCAGTCTAGCATTATACAGCAGTTTTAATCAGTGACATATTTCTTTTGGGCAAGTTAAGTTGTATTTTTGATGGGCATTTGGTGGTACAATTTTAATGGGCCTCAAAGGACAAGTACCCAGGAGTGTGAGTGTGTGTGTGTGTGTGTGTGTGTGTGTGTGTGTGTTTGTCTGTTTTCGAAATGCAGCCTTAACAAAAAATAATTGTGTTCACAGAAGTCATTTTCTTCTTGGTAAATTATTTTTTTCACATTATTTCTAAGGTTGTGTGATTTGGCTGAAGTTTGGACCTCCTTGTTCTTGCACCGATTGTGCAGTTGCAGTCACTATGTGAAGTGGTTTTCAAACAAAAATGATACAGTAATTGTATTGCATGAGAAATGTAACCTACAGATGCATTCTGTGTTATTATTAAATGTGTTTTAGGCAAATATGTTGGCTTTTTGTCAGTATCTTTGGTCTTTGTTACTTTCAGCACCATGTGCTTGGGGTCCCCATTATGTTAACCACCCATACAGTGTATTTTATTAAAATAAAGAACCCTTCATGTAAACTGTGCTATTGGGATGGTGTATTTCAGCTTTCTGTTTATTTGGGGCTTGATTCAGCAATTATCTGTCTTTTATTTTTTCAGAGTTTGTATTTTGGAATGCTTTTTGTGGTCTTGGTTACTTTAGGCACCAGGTGCTTGGGGTCCCTGTTATGTTTGCCACCCTTAAACTGTATTTTATTAACATAAAGAACCCTTCAAGTAAACTGTGCTGGTAGGATGGTATATTTCAGCTTTCTGTCTATTTGGGGCTTGATTCAGCAATTATATGCATTTTATTTTTTTTCAGAGTTTGCATTTTGGCCATACTTTTGTGGTCTTGGTTACGTTAGGCACCACATGCTTGGGGTCCCCATTACATTAGCCACTCATAAACTGTATTTTAGTAAAATAAAGTACCCTCCAAGTAAACTGTGCTGGTGGTATGCTATCTTTCAGCTTTATGTTTATTTGGGGCTTGATTCAACAATTATCTGAGTTTTATTTTTTTTCAGAGTTTGCATTTTGGAATGCTTTTTGTGGTCTTGGTTAATTTTGGCGCCATGTGCTTAGGATCCCTGTTATGTTAGCCACCCTTGAACTGTATTTTATTAACATAAAGAACCCTTCAAGTAAAAGGTGCTGGTGGGATGATATCTTTCATCTTTAAGTTTATTTGGGGCTTGATTCAGCAATTATTTGTGTTTTATTTTTGTCAGAGTTTGCATTTTTGCCTACTTTTGTGGTCTTGGTTACTTTAGGCACCATATGCTGGCAGCAGGCCAAGAATTCCTACAACACCCCTACCTCATGCAATATGTTGGTAATGTGTTGATTGCCATGGCATTTTGCCATTTCTCTGCTCACAGGGAGTGTTGTTTAATGCTGTTTCACAACACCACCCTTCTTCTGCGACCCCATTATGATTTTCCTGTGGTATTCATACCATAGAAACATAGAAACATAGAAATTGACGGCAGATAAGGACCGCAAGGCCCATCCAGTCTACCCATTTCTTTTTCTACCTTATAAATGTGCCATCGGCCTTTGCTCTGTCAGTGACCTATCTATTCATAGTCATTTGTATTGCTCCCTTATGCCTATCCCATGCCTGTTTGAAGCCCTGCACTGTATTCATAGCCACCACTTCTTGTGGTAAGCCATTCCATGCATCTACCACTTTCTGTGAAAAAGAATTTCCTCACATTCCCCTTAATCGACCTCCCTCTAATCTCATGCTGTGTCCTCTTGTCCTGCTATTTTCTTATATTTAAACATGTTAGACTCTTTCACCTTGTTTATGCCCTTAGGGTGTTTAAATGTCTCGATCATATCACCTCTCTCCTCCTTTGCTCAAGGGTATACATATTGAGCTCCGTTAATCTGTCCTCATATGTCTTCTGATGCAGTCCCTGCACCATTTTGGCTGCCCTCTCTGACTGCCTCAATTTGGTTAATGTCCTTGTGAAGGTGTGGCTCCAATACTGCACGCAGTACTCCAGATGGGCCTAACCAATGTCTTGTACAGAGGGATTATTACCTCCCTCTACGACTTGTGATACCCCTACTAATACACCCTAACACCCCCTAGCCTTACTCTACTGCTTTAGAGGTCTGCTTGATGATTTTAGGTCATCAGTGATGATGATGCCCAAGTCTCTTTCTTCCTTTGTGACTGCTAGCAACTCCTCCCAGCCTATAAGTGGCTTCAGGGTTTCTTCCCTATGTGCATGATTTTGCACTTCTTTGCATTAAATCCCAGTTGCCACTCTTCTGACCATTCTGCTAGTTTATCCAGATCTCTTCTCATTCTGCCCACCCATCTGGATCATCTACTCTGTTGCAGATCTTGGTGTCATCTGCAAACAGACAAGCCTTACCCTCTAGTCCATCTGGGGTCACTTATAAAGATGTTGAATAGGACTGGCCCCAGGACTGATCCCTGAGGTACCCCACTTGTGACTTGCATCTTCTGACTGTATACCATTTACTACCACTCTCTGTTTCTTGCAGTCAACCAGTTTGCCACCCAGTTGACCAACTTCTGACCCACCCGAGCCTACCTAGCTTATTTATCAATCTTCTGTGTGGAACAGTGTCAAAAGCTTTGCTGAAGTCAAGGTAGGCACATCAACTGCTCCCCTTGGTCCACCACTCTGGTTACCCAGTCAAAGAAATCTATGAGATTAGTTTGACAGGACCTTCCTTTGTAAACCCATGCTGTCTTGGATCCTGTGCCCTATGGATTCCAGGTGTTGCACTATCCTTTCCTTAAGGAGTGCCTCCATAATCTTGCCCACTACTGAGGTAAGACTGACCGGTCTGTAGTTCCCCGCCTCCTCCCTGCTACCACTCTTGTGGAGTGGGATCACATGAGCCCTTCTCCAGTCTCTGGGACCTCTCCTGTGCTCAGAGACTCACTAAACAATTCTGCTAATGGCTCTGCTAGTTCCTCCTTTAGCTCCTTAAGTACCCTGGGATGTATGCCATCAGGTCCCATTGCCTTATCCACCCTGAGCTTAGCAAGCTCTTGTAGGACCCTTTTTGTGAAGGGAGTAGTGCTCACCTCCTCCCCTGTGTCCATGATGCTGAGCTGGGCCCTGCCCTACCTTCTCTTCAGTAAATACTGAGCAAAAGTATCTATTTAGGATAGATGCCTTACAGGGTCCTCCTCCTCACATGCCCTTTTCTCCATTAGCTTAGCATACCCCTCTGGACTTTCTCCTTTCACTAATGTATCTATAGAAAGTCTTGTCACCTTCTTTACTGTTCGTGCTAGTGTTTCCTCAGTTTGGGACTTGCCTGCCTTACTGCCTTACCTGCTTCCCTTAGGGCAGTTTGGTATGCCTCCTCATCTTCATCCCGCTGTGTTCCCTTATATTTTCTGAAGGCCAGCCTTTTGGCTCTGACCTTTTCTGCTACTGTATTTGAGAACCAAAGTGGTTTCCTTCTTCTTTGCACTTCCTTTCTGTCTAACACAATGGGATGTTGCTTCAGTATTGTATCCTTAATGCTTGCCCACTTTGCCTGTACCTCCTCACCTGTGTTTCTTTTTGCCAGGGCTAGCTTAACTCTGTTGGCCATCTTATCAAAGTCAGCTCCTCTGAAGTCCCATATTTTGCCTTGGAATGGGATGATTTAGATGTAGTAGCCAAATTGAACCATACCATGTGATGGTCACTGGCCCCAGGTGACCTTCTACCTGAGATCTGTGATCCCTTCTTTGTTAGTCAGTACTAGATCTAGGATAGCCCTGTCTCTTGTGGGTTGCTGTACCAGTTGTTTGAGGCCCTCCCTGCAGGAATCCACTATGAGTCTAGTTCTGGCAGATGTTCCTGCTGGTATTGACCAATCTGTATCTGGCATGTTGAAGTCTCCCATTATCAGAACCTCCCCTTTAGCTGTCATGTTTTGTATATCTTCTAACAGTAATGTGTCTATGTCCTCCTCTGGTCTGGGGGCCTGTAGACAACCCCAGTTCTTATGGCTGTCCCATTTCCTGTTTCCAGGGTGACCCACAGTTCTTCTGGCTCCTTATGTGTATTCTGAATTTCTGTAGCTTTGATATTTTCATTAACATACAGGGCCTCCTCCCCCTTTTGCACCTCGGTCTCTTCTGAACAATACATAGCCAGGTACTGAAGTCTCCAAGGTGGTTACTGGTAAACCACGTCTCACTAATTGCTACTATGTCCAGTTTAGCTCTGACATTATTGCCTGCAGGTCTGGGATCTTATTTCCCAGGCTGTGAGCATTTGTGTACATGATTTTCCATTGGCCAGATTTTGGTGTGTTAGTTGTTGGGTGAAGTTTGGCATTACCCTGTGCATCGTATGGGAGACAAACCTTTTTCTTACCTGGTGATGCAAATGAACGGCAAACACGCTGAATTCCTGTTTGACCACTAGCTGAGGGGAGGGTGTTCTTCCTATTCGACATATGGGGTGCTGCACCCTCTCCCCATTTGCTAGTTTAAATATTCTGCAAAGATGTCAAACTTCTGCCCCAATGCACTGACTCCTCTTAGTCAGATGCAGTCCATCAAATTTAAAGAACTTTCGCTCCCAGAACTGTTGCCAGTTCCCTACAAATCTGTGTCCTTTTTCCTGGCACCAGCCCTTGAGCCACGTGTTTAGCTCCCCTATCTCCCCTTCTCTGACCTTCCGTCCATCTGCTCCCTTCTCCCAGACTGGCAGGATCTCAGAGAAGGAGATGCTGGACGAAATAGATGATAGTTTGTCACCCAGCCTAGTCAGGTGTTCCTTGGTCTCCACAACTGACCGGCTGGCGAGATCAATAGTCCCTATGTGTACTAGGACATCAATGTTTTCTCCTGCTTTGTGAACAATTTAGTAATGTGGTCAGTGTCTCTCCATGCTGATGTACCTGGGGACATCTGACCATCACCCTGCTGGAGATGGGTATCAACTCCCGAATCATGGAGTCTCCTATGATCAGAAGTTTTTGGATTTCCTTTGTGCTTGTTTAGTTTTGGTTCCTGATTTGGGTGAGTTGTTGTGCTAGCTCCTGTGCCACAGTGTCCTGCTCTGCAGTGTCTTCTGCCTCTTTATTTGATTTCAGAGATAGAGGCAGATACCTGTTTGTAGTGTTTATATGGTTTTGGAGGTAATGTGTTGGAGAGCAGAGAGTGATGGGGCACCTGATTTGCTCCTCCTAACCACCTGCCAACCTCCTGGACCAACTACCTCTCTGGGAGAGTTCCCTGCCTAAAAGAAGAACCAAGACGAAAGAACAAGGAGGTAAGAGCAGAAACAATCAGTCAACAACAAATGCAGTAACCCTGAAAGCTTATCCTAATGTTAGATAAAACTGTAAAACCTGTAAAGCACCACCTGTAATAATTTCAGAGAAGATATACCCTGTAAGAAACACTTTGCTCCAGAGAAAAATAAAGCAGTAACAGAAGATATACCTTGCAAAAGACAATTTGAATCAGAAGATTACAGCAGTAATCTGTTAGCACACACCTGTAGGCACACCTTGTAATAATGCAGAAGAAGGTATACCAGCAACAAAAATTTGAATCAGAGAAAAAATAAAGCAATGAAATGTTAGCAACAAACAGTAGCAATCACTGTGAGTAAAAAATAAAAACACCACCACACAGTAAATCTGCTTAGCCAAACTAAGTCTTAATCCTTCTCCTTGCTCTGGTAAGTTTCTCTACTCTGCCTTTCAAGCAGTCTTAGAAGGAAAGAGCTCAGGTGAAGCTAGGTGCCTTGGCCAGCAAACCAAGTCTTCTACCTCCAAGATATCAACTAACCTGACTTTTTAACTCTTCTTTCTGTTGGAAGTTACTGACAGTTTGCCAGCTTCACCCCACATATACACCTAATCCTTTGGAAGAGCTGTGGAGGAAAAGCAATTAGCTCCTTCAATGTGAGAAGGAGACTGAAACACCTCTGAGACAACAAACCTTTTCAACAAACAAGAATAAAATAAAACACAGTGTCAACAGTAATTTTGCTTAGCCCAATGATAAAAAAGTCACAAAAATGTAAGCTCCACCTGTAATACAGTAATTTCAGAGAAGATATACCCTGTAAGAAACACTTTGCTCCAGAGAAAAATAAAGCAGTAACAGAAGATATATCTTGCAAAAGACAATTTGAATCAGAAGATTACAGCAGTAATCTGTTAGCACACACCTGTAGGCACACCTTGTAATAATGCAGAAGAAGGTATACCAGCAACAACAATTTGAATCAGAGAAAAATAAAGCAGTGAAATGTTAGCAACAAACAGTAGCAATCCCTGTGAGTAAAAAATAAAAACACCACCACACAGTAAATCTGCTTAGCCAAACTAAGTCTTAATCCTTCTCCCTTGCTCTGGTAAGTTTCTCTACTCTGCCTTTCAAGCAGTCTTAGAAGGAAAGAGCTCAGGTGAAGCTAGGTGCCTTGGCCAGCAAACCAAGTCTTCTACCATGGCTTGCATACAAACAAAGCGGAGTTTGTGAGTAGTTTGGTGCCATTTGTTCTTGAATTGGCACAATGTTCCCTGAGCATGGAGGGCATGGGTTTACTATAAATGGTTTATGCTTTATGTATGAAATATCGTGAAATCCCTTCTTCAGGTGTGACAAGATGCCGAAATGTGCATGTAACCACACATATTTGCCCAACATTGCCCAATGTGTGGGGTTGGGGGAGTACTTGGATTGTAAAATGTGTGGAACAGTGGTTAGCATGGTAGCTGATGATCTACTGCCCCACAGTATATCAGCAATATGACCTCGCTGACTGTGACATCAGTGGTACTTAGGAACAGCAAGTAAATGACCGCTAGGACAATCGCCTGTGAAGTCACTGAGATCATAATGCTGATGATGTATTGTGGGGCAGTAGAGTTGTCAACTGCCAGCCTAACATCTGTTAAACACATCCAGCACAGTATTATCACATCACGACTTTCTGATGGGAAAAGAAATATACTTCAGAGAATAGAAAGTTACTATGGACTACTAGTTCAAATTTGTGTTTTCCTGTCTGCCTGTTTTGGCTCCAATAACTCTTTACCTTTGTGTCTTCAAGTGGAAAACCCTTACCACATTCTTGCATGCGCATCTTGTAATGGTTTTTAAGAAACATGCAGTCTCCTCCTTATCTGTGTGTTTGCCAAGTAGGAATCCATTGCCACTTTCTTGCATGCATGTCTTGTAGTGGTTCTTAACAAAATGTTGTGTTCTCTCCTCCTTAACTGTGTTGTTTAAGTAGAAAAGCATTGCCACTTACCTGCATGTGTGTCTTGTAACAGTTCTTAACAAAATGTAGTATAGTCTCCTCCTTAACTGTGTGTTGCCATTGCTAATGCAGAAGTCTTGTACACATACTGCAAGAACTATCTAATTAAAAAGCCAGCCAGTGTTAGGCGTAACCATTCCATTCACACTTTCTTCTGTTTTGGCAGCAATGATATTAAACAAAACATGCTTGGTAATATCAAAACGACACCAGGGACCCGCCAATTACAAAGTGTAAAGTCAGTGAAAGCAGGAGTGGTTGCAGTCAGAGACTTAACATGCTTCTGTAGACAATGTCAATGAGAGCTACCATGTGACAACAGAAGGTATGTAGTACAGTGGACAGTCAAGCATTTAACAACAGCTTCTGTACCCACTTCACAGTAGACCCCTGTTTGTCTGCTGCACATGGAACAGTCACATGAGCCAACACCAGAATCTTCTAAAACCAGTGGTCACTCAAATGAAACTACTTTCAGCATCCTTATATCAGTGGCCATTTGTACTAGTCAGAATGACATTGCCTCAAATGATGTAGCCCCCACAACAAGCACCCAAACTGATCTTCCCGAGGAGCCATGTGTTCTGCTACCTGACACCACCACACACAGTGTGCAGCCAGCAAAAACAAGAGTCATGCCCTCAGGCCAAATTGAAGTCAACAAACTGTATGTTGTTTATTAATCAAATGCATTCTATATTGGTGAGGTCACAGCAGTACATAAGCACCTGTACACCTTCAAATTCCTGCACCAGCATGGGGATTCAACATTTACATGGCAACAGCTTTTTGACTACGAGAATATAAAATGTACCCGAATATTTTATGGGCTACTACAGCTACAGGGAGATAGAAACTTTAAAATTAGCACTGAAGTATGGAAGAAATATGTAGAAAGTATTCCAGACTGAGGCAGAAATGGGATTAGGAGTGTATTGGAGCTTGTCACAAGAGTTGAAAGACATGTCTGCTGACCAGAACAATTAACAGTCTTTTACAAATTAAATGAAATACACTTAGCTAAAATGCTTTGAAATAATTTTCATTTGCTTGCAGGACAAGAATAGTTTTTTTTCCAGCCATACACAATGGACTTAAATGCACTGCAGGGCAGGGAAGGATGAGTTGAAATAGATCTTGTAAATATTTCGCATTTCTATTGCTTGATGTTGGATGGTTTGTATTGTAATGAATAGTGTTAGTATTATGTAATGAACAGTAGCTTTAACAAAATCTTTTCCCATCAAAAAGGTCTTTGGTGTCCATGTTACGTGCGCAACCTTAAAGATGCATTAACCTCATGCCCATATAAGGGAGTTGCCAAATACCACACCCCATATTCACTGGTACAGCACACATGTTAAGCCTAATAACAAATGTTTCCAAATATGAGTTACAAAAACACACATGCATGCCACTATTCTTTGGTGTCCTTTGTTAAGTGTGCAACTTTCACGACCCATCTTCTCATGTACCGATCAGGAAGTTATCTCCCAATATATTCACTTAATAAGTGGTGGGGAGCAGCATCATAAAACACATAACACAATTCATCTACTTTGGGTTTTAAAAACTGACACTCATGTCACACTTTGGTAACCCCTTTTCATGGAGTTGCCATATATATATATATATATATATATATATATATATCAAATGCTAATGCACTGAACCTCAATGCAGTCTGCAGCTGGTTTTGGCTGAGTATTGTACACTACTAACTTACTGCAGTGCTGGCTTGCATCTAGGGCAGGGGTTTGGGGCTGATAGGCCCCCAGAAACCATGGGCTATGGTATACTCTGTGGTGCACTTTTGTGGCTTATTTCAAGTCTAAATAACTCATATCTGAGCTCCCTTTACCCCTTGCTATGACCCCCACCATTCCCAACTCAATATACCATTAAAGCAATCGAATCAGTGCAACATGGCCTATAGCAAGGCTAGCAGGATGCTGGGATGTATTGGTAGGGATATTGATAGCAGAAGAAAGGAGGTAATACTTTCCCTCTACAGATCCCTAGTGAGGCCTCACCTAGAGTACCATGCCCAGTTCTGGAGCCCTTACCTCAGAAAGGATAAGGATAGGTTGGAGTCAGTGCAGCGCAGAGTAACTAAAATGATTCAGGGACAGCAGGGCAAATCCTAAGAGGAGTGCCTCAAGGCACTAAATATGTACTCACTGGAGACCAGAAGGGAGAGGGGAGAGGGGGGATATGATAGAGACCTTTAAGTTCCTTAAAGGAAATAACAAAGTGAACTGCTGGGTACTATTTAGCCTGAATACCAATTCGCGGTCACATGGACATGAATGGAAATTAACAGGAGGTAGGTTCAGGAGAGATGTGAGGAAGTACTACTTTACGGAAAGTGTGGTGCAACTTTGGAACAATTTGTCAGCTGAACTGGGTGCAAAAAACAGTCAGAAGATTCAAACAGAGCTGGGACATAATGAAGGGAATAGTGTTTACCGGAGGTGGCAGAACCAAGCAGGAGAACAGAGAGAGAGGATGGGGAGGGTATGTTCATAACACTGAACTGTAGAACTGCAGCAACAAATGTCATTCTACTGACACATGTGGTCATCTGGAGAAAACGTTTGTCACAACTTATTTGTTTTAATGGCGACTGGCACAAATGACACAGACAAAAGTGGAACTGAATGTCAGTGAAAATGGAACCAGAGTGAAGACCTCTCTGAGCAGCACAATTAGTGAGGTGGAAGTGTAGATCCCAGCCATATCCTTCCAAACACTTGCATTGCCTTTCCACTGTGGTACCTCTTTTGCTTAACTTATGAAAAGTTAAAACAGGCATATGAAACATGACAACTTTGCATTTTGTATAGAGGAGGATTAAAGTAATTTATTTCTAAATCTTCAGCCCACCCACTGAACTGCTCCCTTACCCAACTGCACAGCCTATCCCTTGATATACAGTTATTAAGGGACACATCTTTGACAATAGTGGCCAGCAAAATGTACTTGCCGGTGACTGATAATATTATAAGTCGAGGCCCTCCACTTCTTTTTTGCTGTCCTGGAGATGTCATCTCTGAGCCTGCCGCCATGCTCGATCTTCCTCGAATACTAGCTGACAGTGTGAATTGTGGGCAGCAGCCCTCACATACACAGTGGTGATGTGAGCTCCAATTTGTCAGCCAGTCATGGGGAGAGTGCAGAGAAAGACTCACAAAGCAGCTCCAGTCATCTTACTGGCACTGAAGGAGCTGACTGGCAGATTGGGGAGGGGGGGTGCATGCAGAGAGAAAGTGCTTCGGTTCATCATGTGTGCATGAGCACTCTGTCACAGTCACAAAATAAACAGAAATGATGAATACATTTTACAAATGATGAAAAAAAGGGAGTTTCAAAAGGGGGGTTCTTTCGAACCAGACGAACCCCTCCCCCCGCAATGGCTATGTATGCACAACAGTTGTACAGCAAATACAAGCACACAGACATTCAGCATTGACACATGCTTGCTTTATTAGTCTTTTTACTGGTTTAGTATTTATTTTTTAGTGATACCTGCTGTTGTTATCCCCTGACCCACTTGTAAACTAGGCATGTAGCCTAAATGTTGATATCCCAGTGTGCAGAATTTCTAAATAAGTAATAATACTGAAACAATTATGCTGCAGAATTTTTGAATCTATTGCACAGAATTTTAGACTATAGTGTGCAGCATTTTAAAACATAGAATTTAGCACCATGCAAAGTCCCAGTGATAAGAACAAAACTTCACAAGGCCCTAACTTTGTTATATTTGAACAAACTCTGAGCACAGGGTGAGTGCTTAAAACCTGTTCAAATACAGCCCCCACTAATTCCAGCATTGATATGTATCAGTGTAATTACCTGCCTCTACTGGTAACCCTACCCCACCCTTCTGATCTTACTGCTTGTATCACCAATATAATTAACAACTAGTACCAACATTCTGAAGTGCCCCACCCCATCCCAAGTATTTCCAAAGTAGACAGTCCCCTGGTGCCCAGTGGTCCCAGTTTCTACTCCTGTACCAATCCCCTCCCAGTCCCCCTAACCCATCCTGTTGATGGAAGCCATTACCCTTGGCAGCCAGTCACTAATAAGTCAATCAAGCAAGTGCTGGATAGATACTACTTTTACAGTGATACTGGACTTGCATGTGAGACATCGATGGTGACTGGCAATGGAGGTAAGAACAGGGTAGGTGCCAACTACTGTCCCCAGGATGGCGGGGAAGGGGGGTTGGAGGGATGAGGGAATTGACTGGTACAGGGGTAACAAAAGGGACCACTGAACACAAGAGTATTGTCTGCTTTGGAAATACCAGGAGTGGGTATTGAGGAAACATGCCAAGTTTTGGGCAATAGTTGTTAAATATATTGACAATGGGCCCACTGCATGAACAGGCAGGAAATACATGCCAGAGGCGCATATCCCACCCATGTAGCTTCGCACCTGTGGACAGGAGTGCACTGGCCATTATTCACTAATAGCCACCACCCATCCGTGCCCCCCCCAGTGCACAGGACTCTGCAGGGTGGCCAGGGGTGGAGTTGCAGACCCAGGTAGGCATCCAATGGGATGCCCGGCCTGTGTCCCTGAGAGGAATTACCTGTGCTGCAGGGCGTGGGTCAGGGTGCGTGAATAGCACCAGTAAGCACCCAGACCTGCATGCCCATGCCCCGTTGGCCACAGACCCCCCCCTGTCCGAGCCCCACTGGCACCACAGCCACCACCACACAGCCAAATTGCCCCATTACACGTGCACCCCACCCGAATGTCTGTATTCACTCACCCCCCCAACACAATGCAGCCCCATCCCCATGAGCCATTAAGCACCCCCCTGCCCCAACCCCAGGTGTCCCTGAATGCCAGGCATCACCCCTTGCCCCAACTCACAGCAGCCCAGTCCTGGTGTCCTACATGACAGCACCCCCATACACACTACAGTGCCCCAGGACTCACAACCCTGTTCCCCAACCCTGAGCCCTGCTGGCAGCATTGGTGTTCAGTGAACCCCCCCCAACAACAGCACCGACATCTCACCCCCCATACCCGACAGTTGGTGCTGTGGCTCAGGATGGCCAACAGCACATCCCTCCTCACACCACCTCAGCCACTGTCCATCTGACTGATGCTGGGGGTGTGTCGACGGCAGCATGCTTCCAGCATCAGTTGGGTGGCTGCGGCCATGGCGGTGGAGGAGGGTTGTGCCACTTGCCATCCTGAGCCACGGCACTGCCAGCCTGTATGGGTGGGGGTGTCATCGGTGCCATGGGTGGGTGGGGGACCATCGGCCACAAAGGATCTTGCTGGGGTGGGATTTCTCTCTCTCTCTCTCTCTCCCTCCCTCTCTTCCAAGGATCTTTCTGGGGTACTGGGTCGGGGATGGTGAGGCAGGGCACCTCCGTGAATGTGCATGTGTGAGGGGGTGATGTGCCAATACAGGGACTGGGTTTGTCCCATGGTGGTGGCAGTGGTGGTGGGTGCTGTGCCACTACGGGGCCGATGTGGCAGTGAGTCAGGGGGGTTGTTCTGTGTGGCAGGATTGGCTGGTACCCTGCAGGGGTGTGGACCAGCCACGATGGGTCATGGAGGTCTCTGGCCAGGACACTTGCCGGACCAGCTGCCCCATCCTTCCCTGTCTGCCTGTGAGCTGGGGCAGCATGGAGGGTTGCTTCCTGGTCCCACTGCGACTGGCAGGAGAAGTCAGTGGGGGCATACAGTGGGTTATGGCAGGGTTCAGGCTGCTGTAACCTGCTCCAGTATGCCATCCCTTGTGGAGGGCACTACATGCCTTAATGCATGGCATGTAGTGCCAGCCCACCCCGGCCTGCCCCCCGCCAGCCCCTGGTGTGTTGCTGTATGTGTAGCAGCAGGATCTGATGCCTAGCTGACTTGTGCCCAGTTTGTGAATGTCACACGGGGTCCATGGGACCCCGCTCCGCAGCATTCCCACATAGCTATGCCAATGCACCTGGTTTCTGTGGCACACTGGCATTGTGCATAGGGCCCATTACAAGCAGCAATACCAGGAAGGTAAGGTACCACTAAAGCCATGTAATTAAACTAAACACATGCCAATGCTAGGATTAGGAGATGGGGGCACCACTTAGAGCCAAGGAATTAAACTAAATACATGCCAACACTGGGATTGGTGGTGGGGGTACCACTAGTGCCAGGGAAATAAATAAATGCCAGTCCTGGGATTAGGGGTATGACTAGAGCCTGGAATTTCCATACCAAGGGATGAGGAGAGGGGTTAATGTGCACCACTGTGTACGTTGTCAAAATTATGGTTCTGGATGAATTAACTAGCCCTGCACAGGCAGTTTGCTAGCGCTTCCAATCCTTTTAAATCAATCAATCAATCAAATTCTTTATTTATCCAGGCGAACACCATTGAGCAAGCTCATTTACAAGGTGGACCTGTAAACATGTTGGCACCTCTGATTTGCATGTGCAACTGGTAGTCATTAAGACTCCCACACTATCAAATTAATGGTGCGCTGTCAGCGCCTTTGAATATGGCACCAGATGCACTAACTGACTATCAGACATAGTTAACAAGATGACTGCACTAAATATGTTAGAGCAGTGCTCTTCAAATATGAGGCTCATGGTGTAAAAGACAGACATATAATTAACGGATAAATGTTTTGGCATGAGGTTTTCCTTGAGCATGTTCTTTTCAACAAGACAGAAAGTGAAAATCAATAAAGAACAGTTCAAGACTGGTGTGAGAAACAAACTCAAGTAGCCAGGATTATGCAAAGATATACTGTGGGGTGCATTACAGGCATGTCCCTCTTTAGTTTATTGTTATAAATTAAGACAGACACTCACCACACCCAGAATACATTACTTCAGCGACATCATCTCAAGTATAACACTACCAATATTAGAGAAAGCATAAGTCAGCATGTACCAACACGTGGCAACTTTCCCTACAAAGCTGAATAGATCATTTCAACAGACATCTGCCAGCACATTTAGGATTGGATATTGAAAAGGATTGTGCATGGCGCAACAGGGTTGCACCATGCGCAACCCACCAATGCACCCCTGTACAATATTCAAAGGGGCAAGTTGTGCTGTGAAACTCCCGAAGCTCCGGGGCACATTGGTAATGTATGTGGCGCATGTGGGGGCGGGCATATGCATATGTGTCACAACCCGATATTCAGCCCAGGATGTGTGGTGCAGATGCTGGCACAACTCCACCTTGCACCTCTCAGGGGGTGCAGAGTTGTGCCTGGTAAAACCAGGAACATGTCCTGGCCACCCACAGGTGAGCCACCATATTGCAGGCTGCAACACGGCAGCTGCCAGCTGTGGGTGGCCACCCGCCCACCCAGAACACAGTCCACATGCCCCCTGTCCAGAGTACATTGTGCCCCCCTTGCCCATTCATGAGCATATGTATATTACATCTGTGGTGATCCAGTGGACCTCTGTCCATCGTCTGATCATGGGCATATGTGTATCACTTCCCTGGTGGTTCAGTGGACCATTTTCCAACTCCTGATCATGTGCTTAGGTGAAATATATCCCTGGTGGTCCAGTGGAAACCCCCCAGTGCCCAGTCATGGGTGGAATCACCGAAAGACACCCTGGTGGTCCAGTGGTACCCCCTGTGATACAGACAGCCCATTCTGAGTGCTGTATAATATGTTTTTATATAAAATGTATTAATGACTGTCTCTGCTGAAAAATCAAATGCTCTAGGATTGATCTCACCTATCCCCCCAGATTTCAGCTGACAGATGCAGGCCAAGAGAACTGCTGGCAGCATGTATCACACACTCAGTTTTAGAGACAATGTGTTACCTGGAAGACTTTAATCAAGGATCCTGTTTCTCTGAGTTAATTACAGAGTTGTTTTTCATTAATTTTGTTAATAGGGAAAATCATAAAAAAGGTTTATGACGTTGAAGAGAAAACACAAGTTGTTACACAGAGGTGAGAGGTCGTAAATGCTCATATGAAACCTGTGTGAGGAGGGTACAGCATGATATCAAAAGAGGTGTTATTAAAATTGAGTTATGCTAAGGTTGCAGAATTAATACTTTGAAATTACATCCTGTGGTTGTACAGAAATATATATTTCTTAGATATTTTGACAGAGGAAGAACTGGATGACCTCATCCAAAAGGGGTTGGCAAATACAGCTTGTAAAGATTATTCTTTTTCACTACAGAGACATTTTTATCTGACTCTGACCAAGACAACATCTGAACACTGAAAACAGGTATTTAGAAAGCTAGACAAAATCTAAATATATTTGTATGAATTGCACTGTTTTAAACCTTGTTTTGTTTAAAGATATGTATGTCTTGTGATATAAGAGTTCTGTATTGTTTGTTTGACGTATTATTATATATTTTAGTAAAAACTCTAATTTTAGAGAAAACCTGGTCTGTCTTTGAATTGCTTTCTTTTGCTAAGAAATATTTATGGTTATAGCAGACAGCAGACATAGGTTGTATGGTGGTACCAAACTGGAAAGAGAAGTGTTTTAAATCTGAGGTCTTTATTAAAGTTTTAAAGGGTTCATTTCTGCATACCTGGTTAGGTGCCCATAGGCAAAGATATCTGGCCCCCCAAAGACAGATATATCTGAGCCTGTGCATTGGGTATGCTAGCAAGAGGTTAACAGTTTGAATCCCTCCAGAACTGAGACCAAAGGTTGATCCAAACTCACAAAAACAGACAAGAGGGTTACCTTTTCTGTTACACTGTTCACAAGACTGCACTCAGAGGTTGGCACTTTGGGAGTAGAGGGCCTAACCTGCTGAGTGAGTCTGTGACAGACTGGTTGGCAGAGGTGGCATTAATTTTGGTATTACAAGCTAATTGTTCTGTGTCATCTGAGACCGTAGTCTCTCTTACAAAGAAAGAAAAAAGGCAGAGCTTTATTTTAAAAAGGAAACAGAACTATATATCACTTGGCTTACATCGAGTTCCTACTCATTTTATTTTTTTTCTAAAGTGCAAAGTCAGAGTAGCAGTAGTTAGGAAAGATGGCGTCCTACTACAGCAGGCACACTGTAGAACAGTTAAAACAGTTGTGTGAGGACAGAGGTGTCCTGTTCAAGCTGAAAGCCAGTAAGCAGGACATCATTGAGGCCCTAACGGTAGAAGATACCCAGAGCACGGAGTCACAGACCGTGACTGAAAGGGACCAGACTTTGAGTGTGGCAGAACTAGTGGCCAGTGAGGGGGTCGCGAGCCGATGAGAAGGACAGCAGGGCCACTGTCAGTGAATGGCCACAGCAGCAGGGGAAAGTCACCAGTATCCTGAATCCAGAGGTACTCAAGCTGCAAATTGAGTTGTGGAGGATAGAACTGGAGGCAGAGCGACAACAGAGGGAGGCAGACCATGAGGAATGTGAGCGCTAGCGAGAGGCAGAGGAGAAGAGAGAGCGAGAATGCAAAGAGGCAGAGGAGAGGAGAGAGGAGCGCCAGTGGCAACACAAACTGGAGAAGCTATGATTCCAACCAGCGGCACCAGGGCAGGTAAGTGGCTTGGGTTTAACTGGCACTGCAGGACTGGGTTATAAATTGAACTCTAAATCAATAGCTGAGTTTAAGGATGGGGAAGATATGGACGCTTTTTTAAATTCTTTTGAAAAAGTTTGTATTCAGGCTAAAATTCCTAGAGAGTCCTGGAGCTTCCAGCTATCCCTGCTACTTACCAGAAAAGCTTGGGATGCATTGGGTCAAATGAACAATGAACACAGTGATGATTACAGCATGTTAAAAGCTGCACTACGAAAAAAGTTTGAATTAACTGCTGAATCATAAAGAGCTAAATTCCGTAAGCTCATGAGAAGTCTTGATATGAGCTTTGAGGAGCTAGCCACGAAACAAGGTCAGTTTTTAAAACATTGGTGGGAAGGAATTGAGGCAGACACTGTTGATAAAATTGAAAATGTGATTTTATTAGAACAGTTTTATTGGGCATGTCCAGCAGAGCTAAAAACCTGGCTAGAGGACTGAAATCCAAAAACAGTGCAAGAGGCTGCTGAACTCTCAGACCAATATGCCAAGAGCAGACCTGCTCTGAGAATGAATGGGGCAGGCGTAGCAGCACAGAAAGGGAAAAGCACACCTTCAGGGCAGCTAAAACAATCACTGCCTCCACCGAAATCAGTTAGCCCCAGGTTTCCAAGAAAAGATTTCTCTGAAGTAAGAAATGCTTGTTGGTTATGTAAAGAAACTGGGCACATTGCCAGACAGTGTCCAAGAAAGGCAAGCAATAATACGTAAAGTAGTACTAGAAAGGAAGTGGGTTATTTGTGTGTCCCTGGAAGCATGCCAGTGAATATGAGGGAACACATGCACCCAGTCATGGTAAATGGCGTACAGACGCAGGGGTTAAGGGACACAGGGGCATCCCTGACATTGGTAAAAGGGGATCTGGTACAGCCTGGTCAGATTATACCCAATAAATAAGTGACTGTAGAGGACTTTGCAGGTGAAGAGAAAACATTGCCACTGGCCAGTGTTCTCCTGGACTGGGGTGAAATGGGGGGAAATGTGCAGCAGGTGGTAGTAGCTAACACATTAGCAGTGGATGTGATCCTGGGTAACAATCTCCAGCAGGGGGTGGTATGTGCAGTTACCCGTAGCCAATTGGCCAGGGAAAATTGTAGTTCCCTGAGCCCCCCAGAAGCCATTGGGGAAAATACTGAGAGGCTGGTTCCCCAGCCTGTGTCTCCAGAGGGGGAGACTGATAAAAAGGGGGTAAAAATTTCTCCAGTAGCAAGTAACCACCCAGCTACAGAGGGTTACTCCAAAGAGGGAGGGGTGACCCCTTGTCAGAGGGTAGGGACTGACACTGATCCTGAGGGCCCTGACGCTGGTGCTAGGAACCCTAGTTTAGTGACTGAAGGGGACCTGTCCCATGCCTTGGGAAGGTGTGAGAGGTTCACAGTTGCTCAGAGAAGTGATCCTAGTTTAGAGAAGCTGAGGGCTTGGGCAGACTCGGACGGTGCACAGGGAGGTGACAATAGACATAGGGTTTATTGGGAAAATGGACTTATGTATACACAGGCAGTACAGACAGAGGGAGGGATGCTAGGCAGGCAGCTTGTCATTCCCCAGGGATATCGTGAGCAGTTGCTCAAGGTTGCCCAGGATATTCCCTTGTCTGGTCATCTGGGAATCATGCGCACAATGCAGCGGTTGGCCCAGAATTTCTACTGGCCTAACTTCACCCAGCAGGTGAAGGAGTATTGCAGGTCTTGTCACTGGTGCCAAGAAATAGGAAAGGCGGACAAGAAAACCCAAGCCGCCCTGATCCCCTTGCCCATAGCAGAGGAGCCCTTCCAGAGGGTGGGAATGGATATTGTGGGGCCTTTAAATACCCCCAGCTTCTCAGGGAAGATATTCATCTTGACTGTGGTGAATTATGCCACCCAGTACCCAGAAGCAGTCACCCTGTCCTCACTCAGGATGGACAAAGTGGCAGATGCCTTGCTTGGGATTTTCTCCTGTGTTGGGTTTCCACAGGAGGTAATCACCAATTGAGGGGGTTCCTTCATGTTGGACCTGATGAAATGTTTATGGGAGAAGTGTGGGGTGGTGCAGAGATGCATGACACCGTATCACCCACAAGCCAATGGGCTTGTGGAACACTTCAATGGTACCCTAAAGTTAATGCTCTGGGTGTTTGCTGAACAGCATAGGAGGGACTGGGAGAAATACCTTACCCACCTGTTGTTCGCATACAGGAAGGTGCCCCAAGAGTCGACAGGATTTTCTCCCTTCAAACTCTTGTATGGACGCCGGGTACGTGGGCCCCTAGACTTGATCCAGCAGGACTGGGAAGGCAAGCATGCCACCCAGGGAACTCCCATTGTGGATTATGTCCTTAGGTTTAGGGAAAGGCTGAAGGAGCTTATGGGGACAGCCCAGAGCAACCTGGTAACTGCCCAACAAAAACAAAAGGTGTGGTATGACTGCAGAGCAAGAGCTCACTTGTACATAGTGGGTCAGGAAGTCATGGCCCTTATTCCAGTCTGGAAAGACAAGCTGCAAGCTGAGTGGGCAGGACCGTACGAAGTGGTTAGGAAGGTAATTGATGTGAACTATATTGTGGAGTTACCTGACCATACAGACAGACAGCAAGGATGTACCATGTCAACATGATGAAGCCATATGCAAATAGGGCTGACACTGTATTCGCAGTGTGTAGTCATGGGGAGGGGACAGATGAAGGAGACCCCCTTCTGGACTTGCTGGAAGAAAGTAAGCAGGAGTCCTCTGTGGAGGCAGTAAAATTGTCTCCCCAGCTGACCACAGATCAGATCTAGAAAGTGAGGGAGGTTTTAACAGACTTTGCCCCCTTGTTTAGCGCCAAGCCTGGACTAACCCCCTTAGAAACACACAATGTGGAGACAGGGACACAGACACCCATATGGCAGATAGCATATCGGGTGTCAGAGGCTGTCCAAAAGGACATTAGGAGGGAAGTGGAGGAGATGCTGGATTTAGGGGTAATCCAGAGATCCCACAGCCCCTGGTCCTCACCTGTAGTCCTAGTGCCCAAGCCAGATGGCTCAACCCATTTCTGTGTGGACTATCATGGACTGAATGCAGTCACAAAGTTCGATGCCCCGGATGGACGAACTCCTGGAGAAGTTGGGAGAGGTGACCTACCTTACGACTACTGACCTGACCAAGGGGTACTGGCAGGTAGAATTGACAGACAGAGCTAGGGAGAGGTCGGCCTTCATCACTCTGATAGGCTTATTTGAGTTTAAAGTAATGCCTTTCGGAATGAAGAACACCCCGGCCACTTTTCAAAGGTTGGTGAACCAGGTGTTGAATGGTGCTGAGGAGTACACCGTAGCATACCTGGATGACATTGCCATCTTCAGTACCAGCTGGGAGGAACACCTTTCCCACCTTAGGGAAGTGCTGGGCAGGATACAGAGGGCCAGGCTTACTGTCAAAGCCGAGAAGTGCTAGGTGACCATGGGGAAGGTGGCATACCTCAGGCATGTGGTAGGCCGGGGACAGCTCCATCCTAACCAAATAAAGATAGAGGTGATTCAGGCATGGTCCAGACCAGAAACCCAGATCAAGTCAGGAGCTTTCTAGGGAAAGCAGGGTACTACAGGAAATTTGTACCCAATTACAGTGCCCTGTCGGCTCCCCATCTGACCTGACAAAGAAAAAGATGCCAAAGAAAATTACCTGGGGCCCAGCCTGTGAGGAAGCCTTTACCAGACTGAAGGAGGCACTGTACAGTGCTCCTGTTTTGACAAGTCCAGACTATAGCAAAACCTTTATAGTTCAGATGGACATCTCAGACGTGGCTATTGGGGCAGTACTTAGCCAGATGTCTAGCCAAGGGACAGACCACCCAGTAGCATTCCTGAGTCGGAATTTGCTTCCCGGGGAGCAAGTGTACTCCATGGTGGAAAAGGAATGTCTTGCCATAGTGTGGGCCCTGAAGAAATTAGAGCCATACTTGTATGGGTAGTATTTTGTGGTGCAAACTGACCACAACTCCCTGGTTTGGCTGATGCAGATGGGAAAGAGCAATGGGAGGCTGCTAAGATGGAGTCTTGCTTTGCAAGGATATGATCTGACAATCATACATAGGGCAGGCATTAAGAATAAGAACTCTGATGGCCTGTTTAGGGTCTATGAGGAGTGAACTGATTTGGGAAGCTCATCCCATGTAGGGGATAGATCCCCCAAATTCAGTCTAGGTGGGGCAAAGTGTGACCTAGACAGCCTGTTCTAAGTGCTGTATAATATTTTTTTATATAAAATGTATTAATGACTGTCTGCTGAAAAATCAAATGCCCTAGGAATTACCTCACCCATCCCCCTCAGATTTCAGCTGACAGATGCAGGCTAAGAGAACTGCATCACACACTCAGTTTTTAGAGACAATGTGTTACCTGGAAGACTTTAATCAAGGATCCTGTTTCTCTGAGTTAATTACAGAGTTGTTTTGGGTTAACTTTGTTAAGAGGGAAAATCATAAAAAAGGTTTATGACATTGAAGAGAAAACACAGGTTGTTACACAGAGGTGAGAGGTCGTAAATGTTCATATGAAGCCTGTGTGAGGAGGGTACAACATGAGATCAAAAGAGGTGTCATTGAAATTGAGTTATGCTAAGGTTGCAGAATTAATACTTTGAAATTACATCCTGTGGTTGTATAGAAATATATATTTCTTAGATATTTTGACAGAGGAGGAGCTGGATGACCTCATCCAAAAGGGGTTGGCAAATACAGCTTGTAAAGATTATTCTTTTTCATTACAGGGAGGGTTACCTTGTCTGTTACACTGTTCACAAGACTGCACTAAGAGGTTGGCACTTTGGGAGTAGAGGGCCTGACCTGCTGAGTGAGTCTGTGACACCACCCTCCCCACCTGGCCACTTAGGCCTCCACCACCCAAGACCCCCCAGTCAGCGGCGTGCGGCAGCACCCCACCTGCTGCCCGGCCGCCCGCCGACTGACAACGTACTGCGTGGACCAATGGGCATGCAGACCATACTGTACTACACAGGCCCAATATGTGAATAAACGCTTGAACAGTGCCACTGTGATTTTGTTAATCTGTCCCAAAAGTTGACGTCCCATAGCAACCGTTCCATTCTGCGTCACAGGTGCAAAAACACATTTCAGGCAGGATGTGAAAAAAGGCAGCTGTATTGTTCATAAGGAGGTGTGAAAAATTGCAATGTTGAAAATCTGGAGTGAAAATATAAAAAATAATTGGCAAAGTTATGAGCGTGCATAGAAACTGTGCAATGCACGATCATAATGCAGTCAAGTTTTGGAATTCTTTCACCAGATTTACAACATGTTTTTCTTGGGACCCCACCTCATAAACAGTGGCACTGTCATTTCATTTCATTTAATGGTCCCGCAAGGTGATTCCACGCAGCAACCTCAAAATCACCTTTCGGGATGGAGTAACCAAATGACAGTTACACTGTTCATGAGGCGGGGTCCTAAGAACGCCATGTTGAAAATTTGGGGCCAAAATTCCTAAAAATGGCTGAGATATCAATCTAAGTTGAACCCCTTCATTGACTCGCATTATACAGGTTACCATCATTTCTTCAGTTTGTCGGTCGGCTTTGAAGAGGTGCAGGCGTGTTCGGTCCTAACAAGTATGCTCCTGACCTCCAGAGGCAAGTATGGGGTGTGGGAGGGTGCGGGGAGGTGGCTCCACAAAGGAGGGTGGGGGTAGGGGAATGGGAGAAGATGAGGGCCGTTTTCTTTTTACAGGGGAAAAAAGATTTTGGGGATGATTTTCTTTATTTTACAGGTTACCAAAAATATTGAGGCATACTGGGGAGAGCTCCCAGTGTGCCACAATAGTGTGTGTATGTGTGTGTGTGGGGGGGCATGCTGACATGGGGGATTGGGCACCTCGATGTTGGCACCTGAAATATTTGGGTGGGTGAGGGGGATAATCTGATGCCAGGAGTGGGCATCCCAGTGTCTAAAACATATATAAAAAATGATTTTGTCAGAGCCGGCTTGTCGTCGCAGTAGTTGGATTTCCACTTGCGATGCCGGCGGCCGAGGACCGAGGAATGGACTCAGGTCACTGGAGAGCTGGCCGGGGTAGGCAGGCATCCTCGACTGCCGCCTTCTCCGGGGAGGGAAAGGCGTGGCTCGCTGTCTGCTGCCCCCTGGCAGAGGCCAGGAGAGCAGCAGCTTAAGTGAACCCCACTGCACAAGGAGTGTGGTGAACATCGGCTTGGCCCAGACGTTTGTGGCACACCATGCCCCCCCGGGAGAAAAGAGGAAATCCTGGCCTTCTGGTCTACCAGATGATGGCTGCCAGCTCCTGCCGACTCGAGATGCCCTGATGCCCTGGAATCCACCTCAGCAGCGCCCGGGGACTGATTGCCTAGTGCGCTGGCAGCCCCTCCTGGTGCCTTCCCCCTCGGAGGAGAGAGACCCACCCGGCGAAGGGATACGCCAGGTCACCCCTGGGTCAGCTGCGATTTGAGGTGAGAGGAAGGGGGTCAGGGCGAGGGGGTCGGGGGGAGTCATGAGCAGCAGGAAGGAGAGGCAGGCCAGAAGGCAAGTAAGGCACAAAAAAAAAAAAAAAACAAAAAAAAAATGATTTTGTCAAACTGGGGTGGGCTCCCAGTGCATCACATTAATGGGGGGAAGGGGGATACATGCCAACATGGAGATTAGGCACCTCGATGTCAGCTTCCCGGTGAGTGTGTAGCAGGCAGCAGGAGCCGCCAATGTGGAAAGCCATGCCGTGGCTTATTTATTTATTTCTTGAAATGGTTCACAAGGAAAGGCACACTGAACAAACAAGGTGCTTGGCGGCAGGAGCCGACAAGAATCGTAACTCCAGCCATGCGCATTACTGTGCACTGTAATGCACATGGCCGGAGTCTAGCCAGCTGCTGCCAACAGAGAGAAGGTATGTCTGTGTGCCTGGTTGTGAGGGAGGGGTAAGGTCCCACTGCAATGAGGAAACTGTCTCTCATTGCAAAGGCAGATTTATTTTAAGTGCGATCCTCTCTCTCAATCTGCTGTCATAGACAGCTTGCTGATTCATTGGTGCCTGAGGGCAAGCCCCATAAAGCTTCGACTGCATTGGGTAGAAACTCACACACCTCTAAAATGTGGTACTGTCCCAAGATGTTTCTTGTGCATGTGCAGCGCACATGCGCACAAGCAAACATAAAAAGTAAAGAAATTCTTTGCAAAAAACTTTGTTGATGCACCAGTTAGGGTTCAAATTAAACCAAAAAAGTAGGGAAATGTGGTGTTAGGGTTCCCAAGCCTAACACCCTATACCCACCCTGCAAGCAGCAAAAGGAAAAACTATTACAGTTTCACCTCTCCTGAGTCTTTGCAAATCAGTGTAGCAAAACAAGGAAAGCTGATGCTTCCAGGATTTGGCATGCAAGGCACAGCTATTGGGGCTGGCTACCCCAAAAGAAGACAAAGCAAGCAGGGCACAGCACACTCAGCCAGAAAAAAAAACACACACACAAACCATCTGTTTGTGAAGAAAAGGGGTGTAAGTTTATTGCACTAAAAAGGCAGAACAAGGCTAGATTCCCCGGCACTTTAGTATGTAGGACTTTGTCAGGGGAGGGGTACGAGTGTACTAGAAGGTGTATTTAAGGTCTCCAGGTATTACGTTAGCTCTGCAAATGGTCATGACATTCACAGAATTAATAGTTTACTGTTGCCATGGAGATCCTTAAATGCTCAAAGTTCCCCTGCACCTAAAATAAATATTATAATAAACAGTGCAAATTAAATCAAAAGTGCAATACAGGTGAACAATGTAAAAATCTGAAAAAAAATTGTAATTCATATACCAATTGCTTAAACGTGCAGGCATGGAAAACATTTCATTATTAACTTTTAAACATAATTAAATAAGTTCATCATTTTTTTATCAGAAAAGGAGAAAATCAGTAGGGAAAAATGCAGTTTTTAAAATGGCAAACTTAGTTCATGCTGATGATCACCTTGGGTCCTGTTAAAGTGTGAATTGCCATTAGAGGGGATCTGCTAAATCCAAGAAGGGCTGTTTGCCATTCAAAGTGCAGCTGGAAATAAACTCTGGTCAGAGCCAACATGGCTGCTTTGCATTAACATAGCACAATTTTTTTTTTTTTTTTGTTTTGTTACAGAAGTCCTTCAAAATTGTAACACTTTAATTGATATAGTCTACTTTGGCTGGTTTTGTTGTTGAAGTGTGAGGTGTTACTTTTTAGGGGTGCAATTGCAGAGCAATTTTGTCCATTATACATAAGTTTAGTTACAACACCATCTGGTTAGCGATGTTTTGCAGGGCTTGACCTCTGGCAGTAAATCATGCATGCATCGATGTGTGACTACTATTATCTTGTATATGGGGATATCCAAAGCTTTACAGCAGGAACAAAACAAAGCTACTCCCTCAGACACATTTACAAATCTACGCCTCTCACGTCCCCATATACAATATAACAATAGTCACACACCAATGTATGCACAATTTATCATCAGAGGTCAAGTCCTGAAAAACATCGATAACCAGGTAGTATTGCACCTAAACCTTTACATACGGAAGCAATAACTCTGGGGTTGAACCACTAATATGTATCACATCACACTGTCCAGAGATGGTCCTGATACCACCAACAGCTCATCTGTTCTCAGTCACTGCTTCTGAGATACCCTTATCACCTGCCTGTAACAGTTCTATAAGCAGGAGTGTCACAAAAGCCTGTGCCCAGGTTCCCAAGGGTTGCCGTGCTTTGTGCATACGTTGGCAATTCGACCTCCTTGCCCTTCCCCACATGGCCCTTATAGTATTAATACTAGAGGCTGTGGCTCTTTGAAGTTCTAAGCACTCTGGCTGCAGTTGATAAACCAAACATAACATTCCAGTGTTTCAGGCATGAAGCATTTTGTACATTAAGGCCGGGATATTCAGGCTGCGCCAGAATGATGCACAATAGAGGAGCAGGCACAAAACCAGTGTGCCATGGCGCAATGGGCGTGATATTCAAACCACGCACAGGACAAGGTGCACCTGCAAAATGCGGCTGAATATCACCCCAGATGTGCCATTGCGCAATGAAAAATGCGCAATGGGGCAGGGACGATGTGCAATAGCGCCCCTAGGAATGCACAGGAACAAAGCCAGGAATCAGCTGAGCAGCAACCAGGGATGCACAAGGTGCAGAGGAGCATGCAGTAGGACTGACAGCCCCAGCCCCTGACACCTGACCAGGGCAATGCCCCTAGAGTTGGACCAAGTAACCCATGAGCAGCACAGCCAGATGGGTGCAAAAGGGACCACAGACCCTTGAACCACAGTGGTGAACCATCAGCAGATGTGTGCCAGTAGACTCCAGCCACTGGGCACAGCACCCCTGGACCGTCCGCCGGCCAACAGGGACCAGGACACAATTATGGTCAAGCCCCACCCATACCACATCCCCATCCCGACAATGCCCCCCCCAAGACAGTGCGTCTGAGACACCTAGCCCAGATGCGTGACCAAACAGTGCATGGCAATGAAGGCAGTCCACCACCCCCATGCCTATGCATCCAGTCATCTCAGAGCACATTGCACACCCACCACATCACCACTGTGACCACCTAATGCAGGTGGTGGGCCCATCCACCAACACAACCACAATCCACACAAGGCCCTCCACCATGTCTCCAATGGAGACACAGCAAGGTGGGTGACTCAGCACCAGTACCCAAGGGAACCCGCATGTGACCAAGTCTGCCACGGATGGTACCACATGTAGGAAGGCCCCTGAACACAGAAGCAGAGCAAGGGCCCACATCCATGCACCAACCCTGCCACAGCACCGATCCTGCCAGGCAACACAGCACCCTTCTGTGGGGCATGGAGGCACACGCCAAACAGGAAGCAACACAGGGCACACCCAAAGCCCCCCTCTGACCTGGTCCCATGGGCACCCCGGCAAGCATCCCATCAAAGCTGTGTGATGGGCACTGCCAGTGTGAATCCCATGGTGCCATGTAACCCGCAGGCCCCCTGCCACCAGGCAGCTGCTGAGCCTGCCATGTAGCAGGCACCCCATGAGTCTGCATACACTGACAGCAGGCGCAAATGCCTGGGTCATCCCACAGCCACCTGTCCACCACCCGCATGCAGCGGGTCCCCATGTGACAGCCACCAGCCCACAGGCACCACCCCAGTCCACATGGATAGAATGATGGGGGCATCCAGTGGCACTGCCTACAGTGGCAACAGCGCTGACAGGCCGATAGGCATGGGGTCAGAGTGCCAGCTGCAAGAGCGCCATGTCTGCAAGATGACAGGTATGGCCTGCCCCCGAAGGCATGCTGGCAGGTGAGCATGTGGTGGTGGTAGCCACATGACCACATGGACCCCAGTGGCACATGCAGGTGGGGCAGTGGAATGGCCACAGCCATACAGGCAATGACCACACTGACAGGGGGGCCTGGGAAACACTACAAGCACCACATCCAGTATCACACAGGTGAACAGTGCACAGGGCACACCACACATGCCCTGTATAGATAGCCCATGGCCCCCACCAACAACAACTGTGGAGGAGCACCACCAGGCACATCCAAGCCCACCCCAGCCCCACCACACAGCAGCCATGAACCACTGCAGCAAGGCTCCATGCACCAGCTGCAAATCAGAGACAGACACAGATGTAAATAGAAATGTATGTATTAGTACAACAAGGGAACAAAACCTATTTACATAAATGTACATCAGGAGAGGGGGTATGGGTAGGATGCTACAAGGGGAGTAGGGAAAAGGGGCAGGGGATGTGGGGAAAGGCAATGGTAGGGATCAAGGGTGTGTGGGGTACAGTTCAGGTGGGGAGGGGCAAAGATGCGGACCATCAGGCCCTATTGGTAGACCCGGTCCTCCGCCACCACGCTCCGTCACCTGTGGTGCCTCCTCCCGGACCTCTGGTTATGTCGTTGCAGCAGTTCAAGTGTGGCCCTTGCCACCAGCAGGAGCTCCTGGAGGGTCCTCTCCACTGCCTCCCAATGATGGCCACCTAGGACAAGGGAGTGGAAACAGTACGAGTGCCTGGCCAGGATAATGCAGCCCACCCAACCTGCATGGTGTGCATCAGTGACCAGCGCCCTGGTATGGCATGCAACCATCCACAGTGGGTGCATCCACATGAGCTGCCAACCCATGTAACCACAGCCATGCAAGTTGCTGCACACCATCACCGCCCATGCACCGCACACCACTGCCTTGGCTGTCTGGGGCCATAGCAAAGTAGTGTGATGGCAGTGGCACAGACAGGCACTGAGTGCACCCACAGCCCACCCATGACACCTGCCCACATGTGCAAGGCCACAGGATGGTGCAGAGGACACCGTGGGTGGTGCACAGTGGAAGGGGCCATGCGCAGAGGGGCCATGCCACACCCCCACCCCTGCAAGCCACCATGCACATATATATAGGGGAAAACGGTACTCACCTGCATCCTGGTCACCTTGGTGCTGCTGCCCTACAGCTCCACCCGTGTTGGCTGGCCAATGCCCTTCTCCCCCTACATGGTCCTGCCTCTGGCCAGCCACTGTCAGCCGTGCTCTCTGCCTGTCTTCAGGGTCTAGGAGGGAAGCATGGAGAGACACACATCCGTACCTGTCTGAACCATAGGCCCCCCACCAACCGACCAGTGTGATGTGCCGCACAGAGTGTCTGGGTTGCGGTGGCGCAGGATGGTCATGGTGCACCCCCACAGCTGCCAACACACACCCTGACCCAACCCCATCCCCCGGACATGGGGCATGGTGACCATTGTGCCCCAAGGACTGTTGGATAAGACTGGTGAAGGTCAATGTGCACCTACCTGGCCGTGGCACTACACGCCTCCGTACCCATGCCTGCAAGCACCTCAGCCTGTCTGGGTCCCACCACAGCAGGTCACCATAGTGGTGGTGACACTGCTCCGCCATGTGCTGGCTGCTGGTTGCCTCCTCCAAGCCACCTGCAACCTCCTGCCACACATCTGTCCATGGCCTCTGGAGGGGCACCTGGCCAAACAGGGCCCCAGTGCGTGGCTGAACAAGGGCCATGAGGCTGGTGAGCTCCAGGTCACCCCATATTGGAGCATGACATTCCCTGGTGTGTGGCATGTCCCTCGCTAACCAGACATCAAAATGGTGGCCAGTAGCGCACGTGGAGCACGTGCGGAGCTATTGTGGTGCTGTGCTGCCATTCGCAATCACGCCGGCACCGAGTGGCACAATAGGGTAGCAGCCATGCAGCTGTATGGCACCTAGAGGGCAGAGGTCATCCACGGGGTCAAGGGTCAGGCCATGCACAGAGCACCACTGCGCTATTGGGGGCCCCTCATATGGTGCGCAGTAGAGGCATGTCACCAATGCTGTGCAATGGCCTACTGCGCAGAGGCGCAATGGGAACCACGGCACAGTGGCACAATAAGGGCATGATGGCACTGTGCCAGCTGCACTATAGCGTGTGTGTCCCCTAGGTCGTACAGTGCACGAGTGCCACAGGCACGATAGTGGCCAGGCGCTGTGCTACCTCCTGCTGCCAATGTGCGTATGCTGCTCCGCTATGAATTGTACTGTAGGGGCCGACTGCTCACATCACAGTGTTGCACCCTGACTTGAGCATGCACAACTCCATTGCGCAAGGTGCAGCCACATGATATTCAGCCATGATATGCAAATCAGCTCATGAGCCATTCCACGGCACACCCGTTGCATTTGCATCCCATTACAGTTGCGCATGACCTCATTTACATGCGTTGCGCTATAAGGGTGCCATGGAACTGCACAGGCCATGGATCGGTATTGCAGCCTTTGAAGGTAAGCATCATACTGTGGGGCCATTGGGACAGTGGGCTGCGAGGGTGGTGTGGCACTGAACAGTCCATGTTAACACCTGTCCATCTCCACAGGTACAGGCATGTCCGAACGTGAGGAGAATGAGGAGCAGGGGAGGGTGCATAAGTGAAGGCTAAACTTTGCCAGGGCAGAGTTGGATGCCCTATTCGAGGCCTACTTGGACAGGGAGCCACTCCTGAGTGGACAGAGGGGCACATCACAGGCCTGGGTGACAGCATGGGAGGAGGTGGCACTTGCAGTCAACCAGCAGGGCAGCCACCAGCGTTCTGTGCAGAAAGGCAGTAAGGCAGGCAAAGTCCCAAACTGAGGAAACACTAGCACGAACAGTAAAAGGTGACAAGACTTTCTATAGATACATTAGTGAAAGGAGAAAGTCCAGAGGGGGTATTACTAAGCTTAATGGAGAAAAGGGAGCATGTGAGGAGGAGGACCCTGTAAAGGCATCTATCCTAAATAGATACTTTTGCTCAGTATTTACTGAAGAGAAGGTAGGGCAGGTCCCACAGCTCAGAATCATGGACACAGGGGGGAGGGATGTGAGCACTACTCCCTTCACAAAAGAAAGGGTCCTACAACAGCTTGCTAAGCTCAGGGTGGATAAGGCAATGGGACCTGATGGCATACATCCCAGGGTACTTAAGGAGCTAAAGGTGGAACTAGCAGAGCCATTAGCAGAACTGTTTAGTGAGTCTCTGAGAACAGGAGAGGTCCCAGAAGACTGGAGAAGGGCTCATGTGATCCCGATCCACAAGAGTGGTAGCAGGGAGGAGGCAGGGAACTACAGACCAGTCAGTCTTACCTCAGTAGTGGGCAAGATTATGGAGGCACTCCTTAAGGAAAGGATAGTGCAACACCTGGAATCCATAGGGGCACAGGATCCAAGACAGCATGGGTTTTACAAAGGAAGGTCCTGTCAAACTAATCTCATAGATTTCTTTTGACTGGCTAACCAGAGTGGTGGACCAAGGGGAGCAGTTGATGTCGCCTACCTTGACTTCAGCAAAGCGTTTGACACTGTTCCACATAGAAGATTGATAAATAAGCTGGGTAGGCTTGGGGTGGGTCAGAAGTTGGTCAACTGGGTGGCAAACTGGTTGATGGGCAGAAAACAGAGAGTGGTGGTAAATGGTATACAGTCAGAAGAGATGCAAGTCACAAGTGGGGTACCTCAGGGATCAATCCTCTTCAACATCTTCATTAGTGACCTTGCAGATGGACTAGAGGGTAAGGCTTGTCTGTTTGCAGATGACACCAAGATCTGCAACAGAGTAGATGATCCAGATGGGGTGGGCAGAATAAGAAGAGATCTGGATAAACTAGCAAAATGGTCAGAAGAGTGGCAACTAGGATTTAATGCAAAGAAGTGCAAGATCATGCACATAGGGAAGAGAAACCCTGAAGCCACCTATAGGCTGGGAGGGAATTGCTAGCAGTCACAAGGAAGAAAGAGACTTGGGCATCATCATCACTGATGACCTGAAATCATCCAAGCAGACCTCTAAAGCAGTAGGTAAGGCTAGGGGGTGTTAAGGTGTATTAGTAGGGGTATCACAAGTCGTAAGAGGGGTAATAATCCCTCTTTACAAGACACTGGTTAGGACCCATCTGAGTACTGTGTGCAGTATTGGAGGCCACACCTTCACAAGGACATTAACCAAATTGAGGCAGTCCAGAGGCAACCAAAATGGTGCAGGGACTGCATCAGAAGACATATGAGGACAGATTAACAGAGCTGAATATGTATACCCTTGAGCAAAGGAGGAGAGAGGTGATATGATCGAGACATTTAAACACCTTAAGGGCATTAACAAGGTGAAAGAGTCTAACATGTTTAAATATAAGAAAAATAGCAGGACAAGAGGACACAGCATGAGATTAGAGGGGGGCCGATTAAGGGGGAATGTGAGGAAATTCTTTTTCACAGAAAGGGTGGTGGATGCATGGAATGGCTTACCTCAAGAAGTGGTGGCTATGAATACAGTGCAGGGCTTCAAACAGGCATGGGATAGGCATAAAGGAGCAATACAAATGAGTATGAATAGATAGGCCACTGACAGAGCAAAGGCCAATGGCACATTTATAAGGTAGAAAGAGGAATGGCAGACTGGATGGGCCTTGCGGTCCTTATCTGCCATCAACTTCTATGTTTCTATGTTTCTATGAATGCAAGAAGAAGGTTGGCACTGACAGGAGGATGATCAAGGAGAAGGTGGCCATCATCCAGGCGGTGCGTTCCGCCACAGGCGGGGGACAGCAGGTTGTGCCACGCCTGATGCCACAGAAGAAGCAGGTGGCCGGCAGCATACAGTGCTGTACCATTGAGGGTGTGCCTGGCGGAGGCTTCCAGATGGGTGGCAGCCCATCACTGCATGGTAGGAACGGTGGTGGCGGTGTGAGGGTGGCAGGGGGTTGGGGCCAGGGGTCGGTAGGCACCGCTAATGGTACTGTGTTCCCTTTCAGCTCCCGAGCGTCTGCATGGAGCAGCGAGGGTGTGTGTGTCCACCGAGGGTGCGACCCTGGAACAGGTGGAGCTCCCATCCTCCTCCACCGGTGTCCGAGGGTCCGACATCCAATAGCCCTGCACGGCTGTCTGGGCTGATGCCTGTGGCACAGGTGTGGATGAGGCCCTGACTGTGTTCCAGCATGACGCCAGGCTCAGTGTCCTGTGTGCTGAGACGCAGATCGGGGCTGACTCCAGCACTGATGATGACGTGACGTACATCCCGGACAGTGATGCTGGTGTGTCACAGGGGGCACCCTCGACAGGTGACTGCCAGGGTGGCTGTGTGGGCAGTGTTGGCATGGTTGACTGCCCACCAGCCACTGTGCCCATCATGTCTGCAGAGTCTAGTGGGGCAGCACTGGTGTGTGGCCATGGCAGTGATGTAGGTGGTGCCGATGCAGCACACTGGTGATGCCCAGCGCTCAGCAGCCGGAGGGGCGGTGGCAGCAGCTGGACAGTGTTGAAGGGGGGCTGGTGGTGGCAGGTGGCAACAGTGCACTACATGAGGTAATACCCCAGGATGGCACTGCCGTACAGCACCCACCATCACGGGGTGCTGCGCCGCAGGGCCAGGTCTCACCCATGGGTCAGCATGGTGCCCATGCAGATGACCCCTTGGATGACCACAGCCATCTGCTCCAGGCCTCTGTGGATCAGCAGGTCAGGCTCGTGGTAGTGGTGGATGCACTCCATGCAGAGCTGCAACAGGTGGAAGAGTGGTGCAGCAGCGACCATGCCCTGCTCCTGGCAGAGTTAGCTCAGCAGTGGGTGGACATGACTGCAGTCATGGATAGGCACACCACTGCAGTGACAACTGTCCTGGCAACACTGGCCGACCAGTTGTGTGCCCAGCCATCGCATACCCCTCGGAGTGCAGTGTCCACCGCTCGGGCCCGGCATCTGGAGACCCCCCGCCATGTCGACGCCGGGTTTGGCTGTAGGCATACCAGGCATGCCTTGCGCGGGCATGTTTGGTGGCCTGCAGACACCTGCGCAAACCCGGTCACGTTCACGCAGCATCACCCCTGGGGGACCATCTGTGCAACCTCATGAGGCCACTGAGCAGACTGTGCCAGCTGGTAGGCCTCAGTGGGGCCACCCATGCATCTGTGGTGGCAGTGCTACTGTGCAGCGTGACTGACTCTACCCCCCTCCATGACCGCTGTGTGCCACCACCCTGTGTGCACTGTGGTGTTCCATGTGCGATGCATGGGTGTGGTACCCAGTCCTGCACACACAGGGGCCCTGTGCACACCTGCCTAGCAGCTGGCCACTGTGAAGTGTGCATGATGATGCCAGCAAAGTGCTGTCTGCCACTTTGTAATGGTGCTCAGTGTCTGAGACACACCCAGTACCTGCCTCTGGGTGTGGCTCTGTTGGGTCCAGTGTGGGTGGGGGGCATACAGGGGTGGGTGTGCGTGTGGCTGTGTGGGCAGGGGATGGGACGTGTGTGCATGTGTGTGCCTGCTGTGTGCAGCCCTGCTGTGTTCCACCATGGTGTCTGAGCCCCCGCCTATTCACACACCTCTGCTGCTGACCCAGGCTGGGTGTCTACCTCCATCTGTCTGTCGGCTGTGCTTGGATACCCGGGGCATGCTCGTGGACAAGTTCACCTACCTGTGTGGTCTATAGTGCTCCTCTGCGATGGTGTCCCAGTGCTGCTGTGCCATCCAGGCCAGTCAAGGATCCCTTCACCCAGGGAGTGGCTGCCTCCAGCTGGACCAGCATCCCCATCATCCCCACTGCTGTCCCCCTCTTCAACCTCAACGGTTATCCCACTCTCGGTGGCCATGTTGTGCAGGATACAGCAGGTCAGGAATAGCCCACAGACCTTTGAGGGTCTGTACTGTAAGGCACCACCAGACCTGTCCAGGCAATGGAACTGAGCCTTCAACTGCCCGAACACCCACTCGATGATGTTCCATGTCATGGCATGTGCCTCATTGTACTGTTGCTGCACTGGGGTCAAGGGCCGCCGGTATGGTGTGAGCAGCCAGGGCCAGAGTGGGTACCCACTGTCACCTGTGTGTTGTGAGGTATCATTAGCATGGGGATCTGTATCACTGTGCCCTGGCCTTCCAGGCTGCATCCCATGGCACCCCTGCTCTGTCACCACACACACACCCCCTGTTGCCCCCATCATCTGGCATGCACTGCATACTCACCTACTAGATGGCCAGTGGGGAAGTCCCCACTCTCGAACCTGTGGCACAGTGCAGACTGGTGCCAGATGAAGACATCATGTGCTCCCCCAGGGTGCGTGGCACAGACATTGATTATGCACCCCCTGGCATCACACAGCACCTGGCAGTTGACATTTGGGTATCCCTTGTGGTTGATGTATGCCACCCCCTCTGGGCTGGGTGGTGTGCGGATGCCAACATGGGTGCAGTCGATGGCCCCGAGCATGCCAGACAACTGTGCTACCCCGTGGAGCTCCTGCATGTTTGCTGTATGCTCTGCCTGTGTGCTAGGGAAACGGATGTACTCCTCAGCATGTGGCAGAAGTGCGCTGAGGAATTGTGTGAGGATGCGTGTCGCGGCTGACTGGGTTATGCTTATTGTGTCCCCTGTTGGTCTCTGGAAGGTGCCCGTGGTGAGCAGGCACATGGTGGCCGTGACCTTTGTCTCCAACGACAGGGCATGGCTCTGTCTTGTGGGTGCCTGCACAGCTCACAGTGCCACCTTAAAATGGTCTGGTTCAGGCGGTACTGGCCCACGATCTCAGTGTCACTGTACAGTTCGAAGCTGACGCGGGCATGGTACAACCTGTTCTGGATATACTGCCAATGGGCCCTTCCATGGCCGCACCTCCCTGCACTCTGCCTCCTTTCACCTCTCATGACTGCCTCCATCTGAAAGGTTGCACTGGCCATGTCCAGGGTTGTTGTTCTCCCCCTGGGTGGCTCTCTACCTGGTCCTCCTGGCTGTGTGCTGCTGCTAGCCCTGCCCCTGCACTGGGTGCACCGCTGGCACTGCGCCACCTGTGTCACTCACAGTGTGACCTGCCTGGGCCCCTCTGCTGTCCCTCCTCTGTGGCACCCACTCACAGTCCCTCTGACAAACACACACACACACACACACACACACACACACACACACACACATGCGCGCACACACACTCCCTGTGACCCCCTGTCCACCTCTGGGCCACTGCTGTGCTGCTTTCTGTTGCCCTCACTCCCTGCTGCTATGTCCTGTCTCCCTGCCACTATGGTTCCTCTCATGCGCAAGCTTCCTCTCCTCTGTTGCTCCTTTTTATTTTGGCTCAAGTCTGCTATTGCACAACTTCCGATTGCTCCTCTGTTGCGCACGTTGCCTGCTGTTGAATATTGCACTGTGCCACATATTCATGGTTACGCCCCAGTAGTTGTGCATGCATTCATTTCCATTGCGCTCTTGTGCATTGGATTTTGTGCTGCGCATCTGCTGCCGCTGAATATTGTGTTTTTGGCACATTTCGGTGATTGCGCAGGTGCATCCCCATTGCGTATGGTGCAAGTGCTCTGAATATCCCGGCCTAAGAGTCCAGATTGGCTACCTCCTCCTGACCTGCCTTGTGCCATGTCATAGATGGGAAATCAACTGGATCAGATCACCCACCTAAATTATAGTGAACTGTCTATGGGGGACCCCATGGAGCTGCCCACAGGGGACCCTGCCAGCATTGAGAAGGATGAGCACTGGATCAGGGTCACCTATTGCTTCTCAGTTGATGAGGAGGAAATGATCAATGACAAGGTGATGACCCAGCCAAGTGTGAAATTTGACAAGAAAACAGATGCATGGGAAAAATATGCAACTACATCACCAACACAGGCTGCTAGAATACCTCAAACAAATGAAAGATAAACATTATAGAGACTTCCAGTTCTCTAATGGCATGCTAGACACACACTGAGTGTGCACATAATGAAAAATGTCCTAAGTTTATATACAATGAAGCCTGCCAGGATGAAACCCAATTCTTCACCATTCTGCGGTGGAGTTACTGCAGGAAACAGTGCAATTTAAAAGGGAGTTAGTTACTTTTGTCATGCAGAAAACTGTGACACTGTGCTTCATCCTGGCGGGCTTCACTGTATTTTGTATTTTCCCTATGCTTCTGTAAATACCATATCGAAGTGATCTCTGTTCAAAACTGCCGGGGGAGGTGAGGAACTACCTCAAGGAATCTGCTGACTCCATTGAACAGACAGGTAATTGAAAAATGGACCACTGATAAAATTAGTCTTGGAAAGGCTATGCTGGGTGCCCTGCTGAGGATAACCGTGAGGGCTAATAAGGGGGCTGAGTTTAGACCTGATACCTCTCTTGAGGTTAGATCTCCTACCTGTTACCAAGTCCAGTCCCAGTTCTAGATTAGTGTGTAGCTATGGGGCTTAGACATCTGTACTTCTACATAAGGGTTAATGCGTAGCCAAACACAGAATCAATCGAGACTAGAATGGGAATTTCTTCTGTGATGTCCTGCACATAAATACAGGCAAAAAAAATCACCTGTTCTGCATAGGTGGCACTCTCACTGAAGCATGGACAAGTGTTTTCTCTGTAGGACAGCTGGATCATGCATATTAGGCTGAGTGATTATATCTGCAGTTTTTTTAAATAAAAAAATGTCACACTGATTCATGGTTTCACTGCCTAACAAAAAGTGTCATCCACATGTTAGATTGTTCAGCACGGTTGTGCATATCACTGTCAGGTAAAACATGAGTTAAATCAGCCAAGAAGATTAATTGAGATTTCCAGGAGATGAATCCCACCTATCCTTGTATAGCCATGTGAGCTGTATATGTAACAGTACTGTTTCACAAACAGAAACATACATAATAAAAAATATAAAATACAGACTGCAAGGCATAAATTGGTATTGGAGACTTGATTAGTGGCCTTCGCTAATCAAAGTAAAAAATGATTAGCAATTGGTCGAAGTTCATTAGCAATTACCAAAAATTGATATTTTTGCTCAAAACCCCATAAAATGAACTTATCTTGCTCTATATTGATAAAATATACATTTACACAAGTCTCTGAGACTGATACTGTTTTATTTAGCCATTTCCAGAGAAATACAGCAATTGTGCAGCAGCACACATACATTCAAGAGCCGAGATAGGATGTCTGCCAAAGCAGACTGTGAATTTATGAGCGTGAGCGTGATCCATCATGCGTCCTGACAAACTAAATAATGAACCCCTGCCCCAGCATAAAAACTGGGACCATAACTCCCTGAGTCTCTTAAATGTTCACTGCAGATGCAGAGCACACAACATAACAGGGCACAATAAATGTTGGGCAGAGTACAGATCATCTCTGCAAAGCAGGGCACATTAACTTAGTGTTTTCTGTTCCCAAATGTTCACTGCAGACGAAGAGCACACAAGCAGGGCTGGACACATTAAGTTCTGGTTCCCCCAATCTCTGCAAAGCAGGGCACATTACTTAGTCTCTTTTTCTGTTCCCAAATTGTTCACTGCATGTGGGCACACACTAGCAGGGCACACAGATCTCTGCAAAAAGCAGGGCACATTAACTTAGTCTTATTCTGTTCCCAAATGTTCACTGCAGATGAAGGGCACATAAGCAGGGCACATTAAATAAGTTCTTGTTCCCCCAATCTCTGCAAAGCAGGGCACATTTTACTTAGTCTCTTTTTCTGTTCCCAAGTTCACTGCAAAGTCAAGAGCAGGGCACACAACTTTACTAGCACAGCACATTACTTCTGGTTACCGATATCTCAAAGCAGGCAGGGCTGCTTACTTAGTCTTATCTGTTCCCAAATGTTCACTGCATAAATGCAGGGCACACAACATAGTAGCAGGGCACATTAAGTTCTGGTTCCCCCATAATCTCTGCAAAGCAGGGCACATAGTCTTTATTCTATTCTCACTGCAATTGTTCACTGTTTGTTCCCAAATTTACTGCAAGCAGGGCACAGACAGTTTGTGTGCCCCTATTCCCTCCTCCAGCTCCCAACCAAATGAAAAGGTTTTATTTGTTTTGCTGCTGAGCTCCCTGATTGTGCTGCACTCCTGCTCTCTTCTGCATCTGCCCGTCCCTCTGCCTCACCTCTCAATGCAGCCACCTGCTCTCCTCTCCATCGTCCAGGTTTCCCCTATGCCCTCTCTCACTCTCTGCCAGGCCTTCTCCCTCTGGCTCCTCCTCAGTGTGGCCACCACGCTTCCTGTCTCCAGTTTGTCTCTGAGCACCAACCTGCAAAACAAAAAGACACAGTTAATCAGACGATGGAGGAACAATGATAAAAAAAAAAGAGTGAAATAAAATAAAGAAAACTCACCTTTGGACTCCTGCTTGCCCTCCCAACACCTGCTTCCTCTTCTGAGTACACTGCAAAAGGACTCAGTCACATTTCTCCTGTGCAGAGACCAGGTGGGGTAGAGCAGGAGCATCACTGGACCAATCAGGGAACAGTTTGGGGTTCATGGGGTGGGGCGTGGAGGAGGAGGAGGAGGGCACAGAATGGATACCAGTGTAACCCACCTGCAAATGGGGTTCCCAAAAGTCTTCCAGGAGCTTGCCTGAGTGCTCCAGGTCTAAGTAGCGTTTGGCGTAAAGGTCGTTTAAGTGTGGATGTAGTGAGTGCTTTGCAGCCTCTGCGTACTGTCTCTAAGAGCTGTCTGCTTGAAGACATAATGAGTTTGAATGGGGGGACTGTGTGTTTTAATGCTTGAATCCCACCTGAGCTGCTGCCTAATCGCTCTGTTTCTGCAGTCACTAAGAGCGCAGAGGGAACTTAATTGAAAGATGTAACTGTTGGTTAGAAAACATTTGGAGTAATAGTAAAAATACAGTTTGTCTAACCTGCCTTCCTTGCGGCTGGGTCTCTGTGTGTTTTGCCCCTCCATTTTGGACCTGAACTGCTGAATTGGTCCAATCAGTGTGGGGGGACCCTTAAAATGGAGTCTGCTTGGACCAACTAGAACTTGGACTCTCACCTGGAGCCTGCACCAAGAAGGATGTATGACAGGTGCTTCTGGGAAGTGTAGTGTGGACCCTGGTGCCTTTTTGCACCAATAGAGGGAGCCTGCTGTGACTGACAGAAGGAATCAGCCAACCGGAACTGTTTTGGATCAAGGGAAAATGCCCTGAACTGTCGCTGGCAAGCCAGATGTGAGTTGACTGAGTAAGGAGAAGGAGCTCTGTGTTGCTGTGGTGTGTAGTTCACATGGGAAGTGCATGAAAGGCCTTGAAGTCAGCCTGCGGCCGTTAGTGAGTGGGAGTCAGACTGAATCCAAGTTTGGAGGAAGGAGAAGGACGTCAGAAGTGTGGAAACCAGACTTAGCCTGAAGAAGACTGAAGACTGTGCTGAAGAGCGATTGGCCTGTCAGGGACTGCTGGTGCTGCGTGTGCTCCCGGGTTTTTGCAGTGTTGCGATCTGGATTGAGAAGCAGCTGCCTGGTATAGTAATTTCCTGTACATATAAATGTGTCTAGTGCTTGTGGGGAGCGCGATTCCACTCTCCCTCTGCTGTGAGTTGTGTGCTGAATGTTGGCAACCCAGAAACAACACCTTCCCGCTTGAAATCAGTGTGGGGTATTGTGAGTACAATTCAGGGCAAACCCCTGCAACAGCTTGTAAATCAAAAGAGTGCCATCTGATTTATTGTGTTTCTTTCTATGAACTGAGCCATCTGGCTCTGGATTACAAGTTTGTGTTGTGCATATATTTTCTTCCTACAGGGCCCCATCCAGCTGCACCAGCTGGCCAACCCCGGGCAATGGACCTGGACTAGCCCCCCCCCCATCCTGGGTACCCAGAGTGTGACTTTTTGGAACCTATATGTATGCAGAGTACTGTGATTTGAATATTGCCAAACCAAATTAACCTGATTGCCCCCTCCTGTGTAACTGTCCCCTAAATAAATCGGATTTTGTTGTTATTGAACTATATACTATCTGTGTTGTCAGTACATATAGAACCAGCATTGCATTGTATTGTGTATGTTGTCCTCAGAGACGTGCTGCAGAATCCGTCTCGAGGGTAAGTGGTATCTATATATGTAAAACGTGTTCATATGTGGGGTATTGGGAAGGTAACTACTGTGTACTGTGTGGACCACTAGTGGGAACAAAGGGGGTCACGGTGTCCCAGAGGGCTGTGCCCAAGTTAGTTTAACCACCATCAACCCTGACCTCTGGGTGGAGGCACCCATGATAGAACCTAGGCCCCTCAACCTGTCTGTAGCCATGCAGACAGTGGTAGTAGCCCTTGGGATAGCACCAACTAGGGGTTACATCTTGGAGGCACCACTGGGATTTGCATCCTCTAGTGGTCATGTGAGAGAATTACCTTGATATGTTTAATTTAGGAGAAAAAATGGAGGGGCTTACTATGCCCAAGCTAAAAATTGCCCCCTATAAGCTGGTGGTGCATAAATTGGTGGGGTGGTGTGAAGCTGAGGAGATAGACAACCAAAAGGCTATTCTGTTGTTGGATGTCCCCTTAGGGACTAACAATGCTGACAGTGTGTCCACTGCAGAACATGTTAAGTGCTTGGGCAAGGTAGAGGTACGGGGACGAGACACTGATTTATTTGAACAAACTATGCTAGTGCTACTGTCGTGTAGCTCCTCAATAGACCCTGAGAAGGTACCACCTATGATTCTGCCGAAGACACCCAGAAGGGATGGCCACCCTAAGTGGGTCCCCTAGTACCGATGGGTTTAAAGAGAAGCTGCTCAAGCTGTTAGCCTCAGAAGAGAAAACTGCCCAGGAGCTGGTAAAAGTGTTAGACTTGTCTGGGGACCACATGCCTGTGCATTCCCCGACCACCTCTCCTGTGTCCCCCAAGAGCTCCCCAATAGCTGCCTCTCCCATCATAATTCCCCCAATACAGCTGGACTCCTATAGAAGGCTCAGACTCTTCTCCGGTACTGTCCCAGTGCCTTCGAGGGAGGATGATTTAGAGACCTGGATGGACTATGCTACCCCTCTAGTGCAGGAATGGCAATGTTCAGAGGGGGAAAAGAGGAAGCGCTTGATGGAGAGTTTGAGAGGCCCTGCCCTGGAAGCCTTCCGTTTTCTAAGTGCCACTAGTCCGGAGGCTACTGCAGCAGAATACCTCTCCACCTAGGAGGGGGTGTTTGGCAGCACAGAATCAGGGAATGATTTATTGTGGAAATTCAAGTCAGCTAAACAGTGGAAAAATGAAAAGTTGTCTGCCTTTGTCACTAGGATAGAGAGGGCTCTGCAGAGTGCCCATAGAAAAGGGGGAGTGCCCGCCCAAGAGTTGAACCGGGTCAGATTAGACCACATCCTGAAGTCAGATAGATTTTCAAGTGTGATGATATTGAAGCACAAATTGCAAGACAGGAGGCAAGCCTCCCAGTACTGTCATCTAATGAAAGAAATTTGTGAGATTGAAACTGATGAAGAGGGCTGGGAGCCCTGTGCTGGGACTGTGAACACTTGTCCGACCCCTGAAAGGAGTGATTCAGAGAAGGCCCAACAGTTGAGAGAATTGATTAAACAATTGACTGAGGTAGCCAGAGAACCAGATCTGTATCAGGATCCCCCTGAGCCCAAAAGTGGAGTGGGAGTGCATGTTGTTTCCCCGGAGACCAGGATCGAGGGTAACTTGCTAGCAGAGATACAGGAATTGAGAGCAATGGTGGGGAAGCTGCAAAGAACTGCCCTAACCCCCAACCGTAGTGGAAGTTTAGAAGTTCAAGGGTGTAGGTCTCCCATTCAAGAAGAGCCTCGGCGAGTCCCAGAGGTGCCTCAACAGAAAAGGGACCCCCCCCAGAGATTCTAAAGAAACTAAGTTGTTTTACCATTGTGGGGAGGATGGGCATTTTCAATCAACTTGCTGGTAGCCAGAAAACTTGAGAAAAGTTTCCAATAGGTTGGTGACCTTGCATCGCAATGCTAATGCCCAGCCACCAGGGGGAGCTGCACGGAAAAGTTATGTCACCAGGGCCAGTGCCCGATCGATGCCCAGGTTAGCGCCACCAGAATGGTCTGAAGTGGTGGGTCCCTTCATGGAGACCACTGTAAAGGTGAATGGAGTATCTACAAGAGCTATATTAGACAGTGGCTCCCAAGTGACAATTATGTTCCAGGATTGGTATCAGAAGCATTTGCCTGATGTTCCCCTGCAACCATTGGAAGGACTGCATGTCTGGGGTCTAAGTGAGAAGGCCTACCCCCTACTCTGGCTATATCCAAATTTGGTTGTCTTTCCCCACCTCTGTGGCTGGAGTGGCAGAGCAAGTGGAAACCCTGGCCCTAGTGTGTCCTCCTACTGGACTGTATAATGGGGTCCCTCTACTAATTGGGATGAATGCGCATATGTTTGGATGACTGGCGCACTTGTGTTATGAAAAACAGGGGTCAAGGACTGGTAGAGCTGTAAGAATTCCGGCCTTGATCAAGAAGGCCTATGAGGCACAGAGAGATGCTGAAAAAGTGGAACCAGTGGAACCAGTTGGAATTGTCTGGAAGAAGGATCCTGAGTCTCTGATCCTGGCACCAAATGCCCAGTGTATCTTACAGGGGGAGGTCCGTATCAGAAAGGATGTCAAGAATAAAATACTTATGCTGGATGCACTAGGTGAAGGAAAACTGCCGGAAGAACTACTGAGCAAGCCTAGTATTTTGCCTGCCAGAGCCCATGCTTATGCCAAAAGGGTAATGGTTCAAGTTCATAATGTATCTGACAGAGAGATTCGGGTAAATAGAGGTTGCACCCTGGCTAATGTGCATTTTGCGGATACTGCAGTGTTACCCAGTAACAAGTGTTCAGGGAAGAGTGATAGAGTGACGCCCAACTTGTTCAATTTCGGTGACTCCCCATTGCCTGCTAGATGGAACATGAGGATCAGTGAGAAGCTTGCCCAGAGAGATCAGGTGTTTTCTTTACAGGAATGGGACATAGGATGTGTGCAATTAGCTGAGCACCATATCCGGCTGCATGATGAAAGACCATTTCGTGAGAGGTCTCAAAGCCTGGCACCTGCTGATGTAGATGATGTGAGATGGCATCTGCAAGAGGTGCTTGCTGCTGGTGTAATACAAGAATCCAGAAGCCCATATGCTCCACCTATCGTGGTAGTGAGGAAAAAGAATGGGACAGTGAGATTGTGCATGGATTATCGCACCTTGAACCGTCGAACTATCCCTGATCAGTATACAATGCCCCGCATTCATAATGCTTTAGACTGCCTGAATGGTAGCAAGTGGTTCTCAGTGTTGGATCTTCGCAGTGGGTACTACCAGATCCCGATGACCCCCAAAGACCATGAGAAGACAGCCTTTATCTGTCCACTTGGTTTCTATGAGTTCATGAGGATGCCTCAAGGGATCTCAGGTGCCCCAGTCACTTTTCAATGACTGATGGAGCGTGCAGTGGGGGACATGAACTTATTAGAGTGCCTGGTATACTTAAATGATGTTATTGTGTTTGGTAGCTCACTGGAGGAACATGAGAGCAGATTGTTCAAGGTGTTGGACCGATTGGAAGACTTTGGCCTTAAGCTATCCGCTGATAAATGTCAGTTCTTCCAAACCTCTGTAAAGTATGTGGGACACATAGTGTCCACCGAGGGAATAGAAACAGACCTAAGTAAAGTTGAGGACTTGACCACCTGGCCACAGCCCCACAATCTAAAAGAACTGCAAAGATTCCTGGGATTCTGTGGCTACTATCGCCGGTTCATCGAGGACTATTCGAGAGTGATTTGTCTTCTACTTAATCTTACTCAAGGTTACCCTCCTACCAATAAAAAATATAAGAGGTTGGTTTCTCTTGAGACAGAGAGTGTATTTCCATCCTAATGAAGTTTTTGGGGCAAGATGGACACCTGGACTGTGAAACTGCTTTTCATGAGATTATATATCAGCTTACCCACGCTCCTGTCCTTGCCTATGCAGATCCAGCAAAACCCTATGTCCTACACACTGATGCTAGCTTGCTAGGTTTGGGGGCTGTGTTGTACCAGAAGCATGAGAATGGCCTGAGATCAGTGGCCTTTGCCAGCAGAAGTCTGACCCCATCTGAAAAGAACTATCATGTGCATAAGTTAGAGTTTCTAGCCTTAAAGTGGGCCATTGTTGACCAATTCCACGAGTACTTGTATGGGGCTAAGATACTGGTAAAAACTGATAATAATCCTTTGACCTATGTGCAGACTTCAGCCAAGTTGGATGCTACTGGCCATAGGTGGCTTTCTGCATTAGCTACATATAATTACGCTGTTGAATACAGAGCGGGCCTGAACCACATAGATGCTGATGCTTTCTCCCGAAGGTCTGTTTCATGGAATGATTGTGTCAGACTGTCAGAACCTGATATTCGAGCACTCTGCCAGAAGTTTGACAGAGAGGAACAAGTGTCCACGGATGCAGTGGACTGTCTGGTGGATTGTTTGGGGCCCTCTGAGAATTGCATACTTGCTGCTTATTGCTACTTTTCTGCATTAGACATTGGTGCACTGCCTCAGCTGGACAATGACAGTATTCAGCGGGCTCAATCTCGAGATCCAATGATCAAATCAGCTCTAGAAGCCCTCTACAAAGGGAAAGATGTATCCAAGTTATACTCCACCGATTTGAGAACTGCATTGTTGTACAAGGAAGGTCCTAAGTTGAAACTGATTAACCGACTGTTATACAGAGAAACAGTAGACAGAGGGGGACAAATAGACAAACACCAGCTAGTTTTACCCACTGCTTTCAGAGACTTAGTATTAAGGTCCCTGCACAACCACATGGGGCACCTTGGTATAGAGAGAACACTTGACTTGGTGAGATCCAGATTCTATTGGCCTAAAATGGGGGCTGAAGTTGAACAACACATTCGAACTTGTAGTCACTGCTTACAGAGGAAAGCTTTGCCCCAGAGGGCTGCCCCTCTTTTTAACATCACCACCAGCACCCCCATAGAGCTGGTCTGTATTGACTTTCTGAGCTTGGAGCCAGATCAAAGAAATATTAGTAATATGCTGGTGGTCACTGACCATTTTACAAGATATGCTCAAGCTTTCCCCACCAAGGACCAGAAGGCATCCACTGTGGCAAAAGTACTTGTAGAAAACTTTTTTGTTCACTATGGAGCTCCACAAAGAATCCATTCTGATCAAGGGAGAGACTTTGAGAGTCATTTGATAAAAGAGTTGCTTTCTCTGTAGGGAGTGTGAAAGTCCAGAACCATCCCTTACCATTCCCAGGGGGACCCGCATCCTGAACGTTTTAATCGCACTTTGTTGGATATGCTGGGCACCCTCCACCCAAAGGACAAGCCTAGATGGAGCCAACAAATTAGCACCTTAGTACATGCCTACAACTGCACCAGAAGTGATGCTACTGGGTTCTCCCCCTACCGCCTGATGTTTGGAAAAGAAGCCCGGTTATCGGTAGATGTTTGTTTCGGAGTTTCTTCTGATGGGATCAGGGCTCATAACTATCTCCAGTATGTGCAAAAGTTAAAGGCCCAGCTGAATCATGCATACCAATTGGCTCAAACCTTGGCTGCCAAACGAAATCTGGCCAACAAAGAAAGGTATGATAAAAAGGTGAAGGCACAAGAACTCCAGGAGAGAGATCGTGTATTGCTAAAAAATCTGGGACTGCATGGCAAACACAAGATTGCTGACAGATGGCATTCTCTCCCTCACATTGTAGTAGGCAAACTGAATGATCTGCCTGTGTACAAAGTAAAGCTCAAAAATAATTCAAAGGATGTTAAGACTGCATTGAAATCATTTGCTGCCCATTGGCTAAATATTGATTGAATCTGAGTCCCCAGAAAGTGCTCCTCCTGGGCCAGTGACTAGAGCTGCTGCTGCTAAGCAAAGACAGAGAAAGTCTGCACCTACAGATGCTGAGTTAAAGTTTTCTCCACAGCAAATCCCAGTCGAAAATGACTGTCAGTCTACCTCAGAGGAAAGCGAATGCAACTTTGGGTACTACCCCTCTTATGAACTGAGTCAATTGTTTCAAGGCAATCCCCTAGTCAATTATGGAAATGAGGCTGGGCCTTCTGGACTGTCTAAGCCCCCAGCTTTGTCCTTGGAGCCAATGCTCCCAGAAAGTGAAGTACAGAGTATCAAGTCGGATGACGTGGAATCACTGTGCATGGTGGAACTATATAAGCTTTCAGAGGGGGAAAATGATTAACTGGGACAAACTAGTGATATACCACAGCAAGAAGAGTATTTCGAGTGCCCTGATGGTTCACTGCCAGTGCTGGAGAGCTCTCCCTGTGAAACAAGTGTTGTGACCTCTGAAATTGCAAATCCTGGAACTGAAAGTGCACCAAGTTCTAGCCTCTCTACCCCAATAGACACTCCCCTGGCAAGTAAAGACAGTGTTTAAAGTGAGGCTCAAAGTGCAGAGACTGTAACAGTTCCCCCTAGAAAGACTGGTAGAGCTGTGAAGCCTGTAGTGTGCTTAAGCTATGATTCCCCTGGGAGGCCTGTGGATTTGCCTCTCAATGTGGTCCATAAGGGAGTGTATGTGTCCCCGAGCTCATTGCCCAAATTGAGCATAGGTGCTAACTCTAGGTTACTTGTCTTGCCCTCTAGGTATGGTGCCTCTGCCCCATCCAGCCCCCAGATAGCTGACAGGGAAGGGCCCCCTCTCTCCAGGTTTCATGTGCAGGAAGTAATGACCTGATTTCAAAGTGCAATTGTATGTATAATATTGTGTAACAAGTAGTAAGTTGTGAAATACAGAATAAGTATATATATATATATATATATATATATATATACACATATCCAAGGTTTAATATGTTGACTGTCGTTCCAAAAGATGCAGGCCTAACCTGTTAATGATACGAACAAATGTGAAGTTCTGCTTTAAAGAGTTATAAGGGTACCTACTTCACGCGGATGCCAAGTTTTTTCTAGGCCAGGAAGGGTGTAACCCCCCTGCAAATGGGGGTTCCCAAAAGTCTTCCAGGAGCCTGCCTGAGTGCTCCAGGTCTGAGTAGCGTTCGGCGCAAAGGCCATTTAAGTGTGGGCTTAGTGAGTGCTTTGCAGCCTCCGCGTACTGTCATTTTAAGAGCTGTCTGCTTGCAGACATAATGAGTTTGAATGGGGGGACTGTGTGTTTTAATGCTTGAATCCCTTCTGAGCTGCTGCCTATCGCTCCGTTTCTGCAGTCGCTAAGAGTGTAGAGGGAGCTTAATTGAAAGATGTAACTGTTGGTTAGAAAACATTTGGAGTAATAGTAAAAATACAGTTTGTCTAACCTGCCTTTCTTGCAGCTGGGGCTCTGTGTGTTTTTCCCCTCCATTTTGGACCTGAACTGCTGAATTGGTCCAATCAGTGTGGGGGGACCCTTAAAATGGAGTCTGCTTGGACCAACCAGAACTTGGACTCTCACCTGGAGCCTGCACCAAGGGGGATGTATGACAGGTGTTTCTGGGAAGTGTAGTGTGGACCCTGGTGCCTTTTTGCACCAATAGAGGGAGCCTGCTGTGACTGACAGAAGGAATCAGCCAACCGGAACCATTTTGGATCAAGGGAAAATGCTCTGAACTGTTGCTGGCAAGCCAGATGCAATTTGACTGAGTAAGGAGAAGGAGCTCTGTGTTGCAGCAGCATGTAGTTCACACGGGAAGCGCGTGAAAGGCCTTGAAGTCGGTCTGTGGCCGTTACGAGTAGGAGTTGGACTGAATCTGAGTTTGGAGGAAGGAGAAGTACATCAGAAGTGTAGAAACCAGGTTTAACCTGAAGAAGACCGAAGATTGTGCTGAAGAGCGATCAGCCTGTCAGGGACTGCTGGTGCTGCGTGTGCTCCCTGGTTTTTGCAGTGTTGCAATCTGGATTGAGAAGCAGCTGCCTGGTATAGTAATTTCCTGTACATATAAATGTGTCTAGTGCTTGTGGGGGCCATGATTCCACTTCCCCTCTGCTGTGAGTTGTGTGCCGAATGCTGGCAACCCAGAAACAACACCTTCCCGCTTGAAATCCGTGTGGGGTATTGTGAGTACAATTCAGGGCAACCCCCTGCAACAGCTTGTAAATCAAAAGTGTGCCATCTGATTTATTGTGTTTCTTTCTACGAAGTGAGCCATCCGGCTCTGGATTACAAGTTTGTGTTGTGCATATATTTTCTTCCTACAGGGCCTCATCCAGCTGCACCAGCCAGCCAACCCCCGGACAACGGACCTGGCTAGCCCCCCCCCAAATCCTGGGTACCCAGAGTGTGACTTTTTGGACCCTATATGTATGCACAGTACTGTCATTTGAACGTTGCCAAACCAAATCAACCTGATTGCCCCCTCCCGTGTTACTGTCCCCTAAATAAATCAGATTTGTTGTTATTGAACTATATACTGTCTGTGTTGTCAGTACATATAGAACCAGCATTGCATTGTATTGTGTATGTTGCTTAACCTTGTTTTACAGGGGTCCTCAGAGGCGTGCTGCAGAATCCGTCTCAAGGGTAAGTGGTATCTATATGTGTAAAACGTGTTCGTTTGTGGGGTATTGGGAAGGTAACTCCCGTGTACTGTGTGGACCACTAGTGGGAACAAAGGGGTGTCACAGTGTCCCAGAGGGCTGTGCCCAAGTTAGTTTAACCACTATTAACCCTGACCTCTGGGTGGAGGCACCCATCATAGAACCTAGGCCCCTCAACCTGTCAGTAGCCAAGCAGGCAGGGGTAGTAACCCTAGGGATAGTGCCACCTAGGGGTTACACCAGGACAAAAAAAAATGTTTAAATTAAAGTGACAGTGCCCAATAAGGCATTTTTACAGGACCCAGGACCAATTGTCAATAATTAGCAATGACTGCTAATCATTGCCAGATTTTACTCACTTTTTACCGATCTTGGGCCAGACATTCAAAACCCTGCCTCGGGGCAAAGTTAGCACTGCCCAGCAGGCAAACTTAGCCTGGAGCAGAAAGAAAACCATATTCAAAAGGAATAGCCCGGTGCAAAACCAGCTGAATATAGCAAGCAAAGGAAGCTGGACAAACATTACCCGGGAATATGACAGCACTGAATATAGCAAATAAGACAGCACTGAATATAGCACCTAGGCAGGCAGTGCAAACACCCAGTAGAACACAGTGCAGAGGTGAGACTGCCTGACCCTGGGACACATGCAATGAAACACAGCCCAGAACTGGATCCCAGGCCCAGACCGCAGTGCAGAACCCAGTACATGACACACAGGCATGTGAATGTCAAACAACAACCAGGACCCATGTGCGAGAACCAAGGAGCAGTACAGATGAAGTGAAAACCCCAGCACCCAAGAATGACACAAAGACACAGTAAACTGCAGAAACAATAATGTAATATGTAACAAAAGAATGGCAAAGCAGCGCTACACACAACAATGCAAAAGCTAAATGAATACAATAACAAACATAACCATACTGTGAACAAGGAACACTATCACAACAAATACTGGAAGAACAAACACTAAAACAAAGAAGGCCAACTGTACAAACCCAACAATAAGAAATGCAAATAACCCCCCAACACAGAACACAACCACTAAGATGACTATCTTGCGAAGGAATACAACTATGAAAATAAAGACCACCAAAACAGTGGCATGAAAAACATATTTACATATATACAACATGTACAGGTTGGCAAAGGTAATGGTGGGAAAGGGAAGGTGGACACAAACAGGTGGAACCAAACAGAGGCTAGGGAGAAACACCAGTCCACAAAGGGAAGGGGATAGACAACAGAAAAGGGGCGATGCTCATGGCTGACTGTGGGATGGTTCAGGAAGACGCGCCTCCAGGACAGAAGCCACCCTCCTGTTCTCCGAAATGAGGATGGCCTGCTGCTCTATAATCATCCGTTGCTGCTGGACAAGGTGTCTCAGTAGATCCTCTGAGCCTTCCAACTCCTCTGGTCTGGTCGCCTACAGAGATGATTGGAGTGGACCTGCAAGAGGAAGGGTGAGCTGGTGAGGATGGGAATCCGGCCAGGAAGCATACTGTAGCCACAGATGGCTATACAGGGATGGACAGCATGTCCCGACAGCCATGCCCATGTGGTGGTGAGGAACTCAATGGTAGGCACACCTGGCAAGTGTCCACAGGGCAGGCCTGGTAGACACAGGCCCCATCGCAATACCCAAGACACATGGATATGTTGGCCCCCGACAGCACCATAGCAGAGATGACACCACCCACCCCAGCACTGCACACAGTGAGACAGTGCAGACACACAGGTGGTCCCCAGTATGGCGGTGGGTGAGGGCCACGCAACAACATGCACAAGGGTGACCACACGTAGGAAAAGGCTGCCCATGGACAGATATCAATGTACTAGAAAGCAGAGCGCAACAACAATCCAAAGGAGTGCTGGAGCAGCACAGTGCAGGCACAGTGGCTGGCCAATGGCCAACCCATGCCATGGCCGAACTGACCCACAGCAGAAGCAGGCCCATAGGGTACAGACAGCAGCAGGGGTGGGCTAACAGATGCCGCTGAACACGGGTCCATGTACTGCACTGTGCATGGTGCCCAGCAGCCAGAACATGCACGCGGTGAGTGAACAGCCAAACATGGCTAGCAGAGCATGTGGACAGCATGGCAATGCCAGCCACGCACAGGCTTAGAAACTGAGTGGGAGGGAAGGGTGGAACCAAACCCATTGCAGATCTCCATATGGCCAATGAGAGATCTGACACAGTGCCTTGTGTACCCTCATAAGTGCCCCTCTGAACCACTGCCCTTCAGCCCCCACTACCATTTGGCACCCTTGCAGTCATGCATGCTGACACTGGCCCACACCGCCCACCCCCGCCACACGGCACAGCAGCCAGACAGTCAGACCCCAGCAGCACTGTGCAACACAGGTGCATAACACAGCACAGTGCTGCAACAGCACTGGCATGATGCCTGTGGCAGCCAACCTGCCAGCACAGTCAATGGCAGACCAGTGAAGGAACCACACAGATCAGAGGTACAGCACAAATGAAAGGGACATGTACTCACGCAACACGCCCCTGGCCTAAGGGCTGCTCTCTTGTGCCCACTACAGCATGGCCGGCACCCTTGGGCTGCTCCTCCGTGTGTCCTGGGACACCTCTTTGACCTCTCACACCATCCTGGGCTGCTCAATCCTCTCTACAGTGGACAGAGGGAACAACAGCATTAGTGCAACACACAGCATGGACTGCTATCGCCACAGCAAGATGCATCCCCACCCCCATAGCACGGTACACACAGGGCAGCACAGGGACAGTGTCTGAACAGATGTTTCACCCACACAGAGGATCCACATGGCCCATGGGACATGTGCCAGGCACACAAGGCATGTAGGCATGTTGGCACAGCAAGGTAACAGTGCCTGACGCAGGTGCACGGCCACTGGATGCACACATGGCCATGTAGGCAGTCCAGGGCCCAGGCGATGGTACCCCCACAGCACACAGGTGATGGCTGTAGGACGGTCCTGTAGCAGGGATACCCTCCCTCACAGTCCATACCTGCCACCCATGCCATGGCCAAGGGTCATGGCTGTACATGGCATGACAGCAGTATGTCGCCCCGGACACTGCATGCACCACGCAAGCACCGCCACCACTGCGTGTGTTGCCTGGCAACATTGGCAGGTGTGCCCCCCCGACACCCTGTACCATTGTGCACCTCGGGATGCCCAATCTGCGTGCCCACAAACCAGTGCCATATACGTCCTCCCACCTAGCAACACAGCATACCTGTGCACACACATGTGCACACACACACATTCACACACACACACACACAACAGTAGACAGAGTGACACATGCCATATGTGTGCTACATGCGATGCCACTTCCCTGGCTCTGGCACAGTGCCATCATTCACCATGCGCTTGTACCACTCCAACTGCTGCCTCTGCCATCATCGCGGGTCTGTATAGTGATGCAGACACTTCTCTGCATCCTGTGTTGTGCCCATGCATTCTGTGAGCCTCCGGACAATGGAGGCCCACACCTGCTGGTGTGGGAGGTCACCCTCCCTGACCTCCCCAAAGAGGCATTGGTGCCTTTGCTGCACCAGCTGGACAAGGTTGGCAGCTCCAACCTCCCCCCAGCACCTGTCTCTGCGTACCACAGTACTCAGCCTATGCCTCCCTGACATGATAAATCCAGACTGGTACCCCTGCCACAAGTGTTATTTCACAGCCTGTGCCACTCCCAGAGCTCACCAGCCAAGTGTGATGTAGCACCGCACTATCACATGATGTAGCACGGCGCTACCTGGAAGTTAGCACGATGTGCATGCGTGACCCACAGTGACCCTGGAGTGTCATGGCTACGCATGTGTGTAGCGCCATGCTAAGCAACATAGCACGGCACTGTGGCGCGCTACATTGGGGTGCTAGCACAGCACAGGGGCCTCATGCACATGCGTGGAGGTTGCGCTATGACACATAGTGCTGCCCTAACAGGACAGTGCAGTGCTGGCCCAAAAATAGCCCCACGCTAACCTTTGATCGGCGCTAAGCTGGTAGCCCGTTGCTAATCAAACCCATATGCATCCGGCCTATGTAAATTAGGGCACTTGTGTATGCAAGGGGCAAACAGTGTGATTAGCATAGCATTAACCGCTCATTTGCATGCCTAACAGGCTGGATTGCCCAGCTGGGCTATATATGGGCCAACAGTGCTCCACCGGTGTTGTGTCATGGGACTGCAGCACTCAACTGATGCAACAGCTGAACAGGCATTTCAAACAGGGGCATGTTGTAGGAGGCAGAGCAGCGTGGTGCAGATGGCCAATGATCCAGCCAGCCAGCTGACTGGGCCGTGTGACACATCCATGCCCCAACAGCAGCCACCACTGTGAGTGGACTGCCTGCACACTGTGGTAGCCAGGCACTGGGCCGGGGGGGACCGTGGCTTGCAGGCAAGCCTCTCAACTGTGTTACACTGACATGGGGGTTATGGACCCACTTTGCCCACTCAGGATGAGGGACATTGAGGGTCACAGACCCTCTGATGGTGGCACACAGCCACAGCCCAGGGGATACAGGCTTAGAACAGTGCAGATCCCATAGTGCCAATATCAGCACCATGAGGTCTGAGCCTGGTATCATTCAATTGTTTGTGTTTCTGCTGTACTGTCTGATGTGCAGCACATGCTCTGTGTGCAGAGCACATGCCCCATGAGGGGTGGCTGGGGGATGGAGCAATGCCAGGGGGTGATGGTAGGGATGTTCCTTGTACTGGGGGACACTTGAGAGATATGTCTGCTGGTGACATGGGCCGTGAGGTGCCCATGAGGGGCCGGTGCATGCAGTGTGTCCACGGTGCACACCATCAGACATGCAATTGCACTGTTCACACAGGGGTGGCCGCATTGCACAGTGGCTGTGTGCACTGTACATGCAAATGCTGGCCTGGGCCTTCACCATGCCACAACAGGTTGGTCAGTGCAGGCATTGGGGGTGGCATGCACATAGTGTTCCATGTGTGCCATGCCTTGCAGGAACGCCACAGCATGTGACAGGTATCCCTCTACATGTCTCCCATAGGTACTGCAGCATAACAGGAATGCATTTGTGCACATCACTTCTCAAAGGACAAGCTGAAGACACTGGACCATGGTGTCAAGGAGAGGGAGCAGGTGCTCCATCACCACAAGGCAACAAATGCCATGGTGCGCCAGATGTGGGATGAGGTAATGGCAGAGGTAAATGCTGTTGGCGGCCATGGACGTACCACAGATGCAGGGCAGAAGTGGTGGATTGAATTGCTGCACTGGGCAAAGGAGAAGGAGGCACAATGGCTCTGTGATTGGTTGCGGACTGGAGGTGGCCCACAATCCATGCAACAGTGGCAGGAGGACCCACTAATGATCATGGTGGCATCAACACTTCATCCCGTGTCCATTGCTGGTGTACTTGGTGGAGGGTGTGAGATGCCACTCACACCACCTAGGACAGGTCAGTATGTGCATGTGTGCACCCTGCACGGCATAACTGCACTGTTGCTGGGGGTCGGTGTTGCAGTGGGGCATGGGGTGCACTTTGGGGGTGCTCTGCTGTGCACACTGTACACATGGGGTAGGATTGCATGCATCCACTGCCTCAGCAGGGCTGTTACCACAGCCGACATCTCGAGGCATGTGCACTGTGGTGGGGTGTGTGCATGTGGCCATGGTCTGTGTCACTGGGACTGATCTGTGTGGTGTGCATGTCCATGGCATGTGGCATGTATCCTAGGGTGTACATGTCCTGATGGTGGTTGTAGCACACTGTACACATACCAGTCAGTGACTCTGTCCCTTCTTGTTCCACAGTGGTGACTGCAGAGCCTGCAGTGCACCAGGTCATGACTGGGATGGCTGCCATGGAGCAGGAGGCTGTAGAGGACAACATGCCATCGACCTCTGGACTGAGTGCCAGGCGTGGACCCTCAGCTGCACCATATGTGTGGCAGTCAGATGGAAATGGGATACACCTGCCAGGGGATACTCCAATGCTGGTGGGAACATGGACAATGGTGCAGCCCTGGAGGATGCCCAGGTGGAGGATTTGAGTGGTGGCCAGGTGATCCTCCTGATGGTCACCAGTGACACTGGGTCAGATGGGTCAGAGGAGGGTTACTACCTGCCTGTGGAGGGGCCTGTGGTGGGCAGCACAGGGGTGGGGCATGCTGAGGTCCACATCATGGGTGCCATGGGAGTGGATAGCCATGCCATCTTTGGAGGACTGGTCCAGCCAGTGGTGGGACATAAGGGGGCCATGTGTGCACCACTGAACATGTGTTGCCATCCACAGGAAGGGGTGTAGGGCCTGCAGGGGACACAGCACACTACAGGAACCCTGCAGCAGTGGGACATTCAGCTGATGCCACAGTGTCCCCACTGTGTCCAGAAGCAGGCACAACCCCTGGCTGGCCTTGATAATGGTGCAGCTGTGGAGCCAGATGCCCAGGGGTCCTGCCCTCTGCTCCAGGCCGCCCTCACATCCCGGCCGGAGGCCAAGATGGACCTGCATGCTCTTCGGCGTGAGCTGCGGCATGAGCTGTCACAGATGCAGGAGTCTGTGTCCTTGGACTTTGCATGGGCTGAACAGCGGGCTGAAGACAGGTTGGGGCATATGGTGGCCACACTTGATCGTGGCTTTGCAGGTCTCACGGCTGTCGTGGTTTATCTCACCACAGTGCTCCATGGGGTGCATGGTGGTCAGCAGGCTATACAAAGGGGACAGCATGTCCATGGCACACATGCCCACAGGCAGGCCAAACGCGGCCGCAGGACAGGCACTGGCTCCAGCACCACTACATCGAGTGCATCAGCTGGCACCCAGCAGCGCTGTGGGTGGCCGCCCACCCTGTCTGGCTCTGCTGGTCGGCTAGAATGCCAGCGGACCACCCTCCCAGCCTCACCAAGATCCTCCCTGAATCTTTCCTCTGCACAGAGCACTCCTAGCTCTGTGTCCCATGCACCTGGTGTGTGTCGTGCATGGTGGTAGCCGCCATAGCTAGGCCCAGCTGCCATGCACATGAACACTGTTAACACCCACATGTATACACATGCACACACACACACACACACACACACACACACTCTCGCACTGCCACACACAGTCACTGGCACTTTCACACCTGCACAGCCATGGTGGCCCTTCCCACTCTGCTGCCTCACATCAGGCATCACCCGCTTCACAGTGCCATGGCTGTGTACCGTAGTCAAATGTGTGTCCTGCACAGCCCACAGTTCACACTAACATCACACCTACATTCACTCCCACTGTGCTGTGCACATACTTTGTTGGTGGTCCGCATTATTGTGGTTGTCTGTACATATTAAACTCATTTCCACTGTACTGTTTCTGGCTGCTGTGCTGCGTGTACTCACCTTCTGGCCTGTGACAGTGTCCTGATGATGGTGGCTCTGTGCTTCTGGGCCATTCAAGGATCTCTCCTCTTGAATTGCTCCACTATCCCCCTGACTCCTGGCTCTGGGTCACTGTTGGCCTGTTCCTTGGGTTCAGGTGCCTGTATCCCACAGTTCATTGCCATGTTGTGAAGCATGCAAAAGGCTAGGATGATACAGCATACCTTCTAAGCCCTATACTGTAGAGCACTGTCTGACATGTCTAAGCATTGGAAGCGCATCTTTAATATGCCAAACACCCTCTCTATGATGTTCCTAGTGGTGGCGTGTGCCTCTTTGTACCACTCATCTGCCACTTGGCCAGCTGGGGTACTGGTGTCAGCAGTCAGGGTCGCAGGGGATAGACGCTGTTCCCTACAGAGAAATGTGCACCTGTTAATGTTGTTCTGCTGTTTTCTCCTTGCTGTGGTGCACCACCTGTGTTGCTATCCTGAGCCCCTTCCTTGCCTTCCCCTACCTCTCCCTGCCCTGTTGTGGTATGCGTGCCTTGCATGCTGATACTCACCGACCAGGTGCCCACTGGGTATCCTGCTCTCCTCAAAGGCCTGACAGAGCAAGGACTGGTGACAGATGAAGGCATCGTGGGCGCTGCCGGGGTACTGTGCAAAGACATTGCTGATGCACCCAGTCGTATTGCCCACCACCTGGCAATTGATGGAGTGGTACCCCTTCCTGTTCACGTATGCCTCACTGCCATCACCAGGTGGTGCATGGATGGGGACATGGGTGTAGTCAATGGCACCAAGTGCTGCTGGTAGGTGCGAAACTCGATGGAATTGCTGCATGGTTTCTCTGCACTCTGCTGCCAAGCTGGGGAAAACTATGAATTCACCAGCATGTGGAAGAAAAGCATCAAGGGACTGGGTCAGGAGGCATGAGGTGGCAGACTGTGAAACCCCTATGGTGTCCCCTGTTGGTCATTGGAATGTCCCTGTGGCTAGGAAGCACATCGCTGCTGTCATGTTCTCCTCAACTGTCATGGCATGGATGCATCTGGTGTTTTTTTTTTTTTTAGTCTTTTGGTAACCTGGTAAGGCCCACTAGGCACAAGTGCCTGTTTTCAGGGGCAACCTGGGAGCACTGGGCGGTTAAGTGACTTGCTCAGAGTCACACAGTATGCAAGTGGAAGTTGTGAGAATCAAACTCAGGTCTGGTCTGCTGGATGTATCAAGCTTGTTCATGCCTTGTTCCTCTAACCTCTAGGCTATACTGCCAGCCCTGTTGGACTGCAGCTGCTCATGCAGGAGTTCACATAGCTGCCTCAACATACCCCTGGTCATCCTGTACTGGCCAGTGATGTGCTTATCTGGCAGGGTCTCAAAGGAGACCCTGGGCTGGTACCACCTGTGTGCAGCATAATGTCTCCTTGACCTGCGTTGCAGCCCAATTTGGCCCTGCTCCCTCTCCTCTTCCTCCTCCACTGCTGCTGCCATCAGTTGCAGCAACACAGCGTTTGGCACTGCTGCCATATTCACTTCCTGGTGTGGTCCCTCCCCCTCTGTGTTTTGCCCTGGGATAAGACCAGCCTTTTATAGGTGGTACCTAGCGCCATGCTACATGTCATGCTATGTGGCCTAGTGTGGTGCTATGGCTCTGAATATCCCATAGTGCATGTATGCTGGTTCCAGCCCCCTCACTTAACCCCTTGCAAACATTATCGGTTTGCCCCACACTATTGCAGTTAGTGGATGGTAACCGGTCCTTTGAATATCGCAGCTCCACGCTAGTCCTGTGCTACTGGTTTGTGCGCTGCGCTAAGTTTTGAATATCTGGGCCCTTGTGTCACAAATTGCGATGCGAACCTGCTTATTTTATGGCTTGGGACTGCTTCCTTTTTTTTTTTACAAAAGTTGCTCACCCTGGCACACCTTTGAAAGAATCATCAATTGTCACTGTGGAGCTTTTTTAAAAACAAATCACCCTAACACACACTGATTCTACTGATGTTTTTCTTTTGGATTTTGTCAGTGTGTGTTCTAACACAGTGTTCTTTTACATAGTGTCATGTGCCACCAAAAAAGCAAAGAAGGCTTTTGCACAGTGGTATGGGGTGCTGCTCTTTGGAGGTTGGCTAATACTCAAAATAGTCACAAAAATCCAAGTGTGGAGAGCATTCAGGGTAGACCATGACCACACAGTTCAAGTGAGTAATTTAATGCACAAATGCAAATCCACAACGAAGGCTGTATTTTAGAAAAATGTAAAGCTTCCACAACCTGTTGTCAGCAATGAGCAAATGGCTATGAGTTGAAAGTAAATGTTTTTTAAATACAGCATTAATTGAGAATTTGCATTTTTGCATTTAATTACCCAGTTGAACTGTATGGTCATGGACCAGTAATTCTGTTATTCACCCAGCCTACCCCGAGTGCTCTCCACACTTTGTGTTTAAAAAAAAAAAAAAAAAAGATGCTTGTATCCCTATATACACAGCAATCACCCGAACATACTAACACACTCGATTACGGAAAATCAAAGCAATTATAAACAAGCAATTGTTAATGCCGAATATTTCCTTGCATGGTGTATGTGGTAAGGGTGCATTGTGTTAGCTGAAGTAAAGGGAGAGGAGTGATAATATTGATAAATGTCAGGATTTACTTAAAGTTTAGTCCCATATCCAGTCCAGTCCAGTGGTGAGCAGTGAAACCCCTTCTCCCTAGCCCCATTCCCCCATACACACTGCCTGTATTGATCAAGTTCCATGTGAATACAGGGGCTAGCCCAGGTACAATCAGCTGTGTATTGGCTACTGTCTTGCATGTGCTGTTTTTCTCTCTCTCTCTCTCTCTCTCTCTCTCTCTCTCCTGTCACTGGCCTCTGCACTGAGTTTTTCTGTGGCTGCCACTCTGTAGCACGCTCTCTCTCTCTCTCTCTCTCACAGCACTTTACTGTCAGCAGCCCCCCCCCACTTGGAGGCAATCCCATAACTGTCAGTGCACCAAGTCAGACCCAGACCATCTGTCAAGTGTTTGGCTGACTGTCCCCGTATCATATTCCCTCACTGTCATTGTCTCCCAAGCACGTGTCTCTCCCTCTCTTTCTTGCTGTCCTACTGAGCTACTCTCTCATTTACCAGGTCAGATGAATATGGCAGCAGCACAAACTCTCTGGTCAGCCTAATCTGGATGGTGAACAAGACCCATTGGCAGTCTGACATGGCACCAGTCCAGCTCAGAATTAACAGTCCCTCTGGCAGCAACTGAAGTTGGCAGCAGCTCACCTGCAGGATCCCCTACTGAAAAGTACAAGATCCGATGCCAACCTGACTGGGCTCCCAGCACCACAGGCAGAAAAAAACAGCCATCCTGCAGTCATGCCACTATCCTGCCATGCAATTATGGAGGCACCCAGTTGGAAACAGCCTGCTGCGTGCAAAACGACAAACTCACATCATCAAACTAACAAGTTGTCAGGCCCCCCCCCCACACACACACACACGCTCAGAGAGCTGCAAGTTACAAAAAAAAGGTAAAAGGGGCAAAATGGTCATCAACATAGAAGCAGGAAACACCCTACCTCAGCTCAGAGCTTTCTATTGGTGTGCACATACAACTTTCTCACTCTCTGACTCTTTCTGCTGGAATACAGTATTTGCTTTAAAAGTATATTCTTTATGATGTCACCTGTGCTGTATAAACAAACAAGTGATGAAACAGTGCTTGAATCTGAGCTAGGAACAAATATCTAGACACAGTAAAACATATTAAATGCTACAAAATGCTGATGGCACAAAATTAGTCACATTGGCTAGAAATTCATTTATGTAAATGCCTTAATGGCTACAGTGAAAAGAGATTCTAGCCATATTGGTCCTTGGAAAACAGGAGACGCTGGAAGGTTTGATACCTTTTGTTGGACCAACAAGTGTCTTTTTTTTTTAATTTCAACTTTTATTAGTTTTTCAATATAGAATTATTTGATTCCTTTATCATAATCTTTACATTCAATAATATTCAGGGTGACATATATCATATTCATTCGAGAGTTTATTCAGTATTAGTAGGCAGCGTATTTGTTGTTCAGTATAAGCTGAAAGAGGAAAAAGAAAGGTAAAGATTAATTGCCTTATCAGAGATCTTTAAGACAGAAAGCAGTTTTAGAGGATAATGGTTTAGTGTTTGGTGTAGAATAGAAAGGGGTAGTAGGTAAAGGAAATTTAAGAGGAGTGAGGTCATTTCATTCAACTTATCCTTGGTCAATGTCCCATCTGATGACCAATTCCCAGATCTCTTACAGGATGAAGTCTGGGTAGTGGTTGAGTTGGTACATTACCCACAGACACCATCTTTCATCAAATTTCAGGGTACGTGATTGCAGCTTAGCTGATGTCCTTTCAAGGTTGTATACCTCATAGGTCAGTTGTCTCCATTTTTCTTTTGAAGGTGGGGTTGTGGTAAACCAGAGTCTGATAATTATTTTTTTAGCTAACAATATAAGGAGTGTTATTTGTCTGTAGAGGTTTTTATTAAGTTTTATTCCCCGGGGGGGGGGTCACCGTAAGTATATAGGACGAAGTTAAGAGGGAGGGATCTCATATATGGCATTTAAGTCCCTTATGATTTCTTGCCAATATTGAATGAATATGGAACAGGACCACATAATACGTTCTAAGTTGGCCGGATTTTAACCATATCCTCTCCAGCAGGTGCCTAGATTAGGTCCATGGAATTCTGCTACTATGTTGGGGTCCTTAAAAACAAATTCTGATTTTCCAGGCATATTCTTTCCAATATGTTGAACTAGTGATTTTCTGGGAGGGGAGGGCACTGGTTTCCCACAATTTTATGTCTATTTCTGCTCCGAGTTCTGCTGACCATCTTTGACATATATATTCCGTATTGTCTGGGGAGTATTTTTTAAGTGCTTTATAAATTTTGCTGACAAGATGATCCTGGCTTTGTCCCTCTAGGGATGAGATCACCAAGGTCACAAAGTTTGTGGGAGATCCTGCTAAGGTCAACAGGGCTTCTTCAAATGGCTGTAGGAGTGTTTTTAATTGTAAGTAATTTGTTAATTCTTTGGCAGGTAGGTTGAATTTAGTTCGGAGCAATGCGAATGAATGTATACCCATAGGTCTGATGGTTTGGTATATATAGCGAAGAAGGTACACTGACCATCCTCTAAGTGCTATCCTCAGTGGGTCAGGCAAAAGGATTTTGTCGTGTGCTAACACCCCAAGATATAGGCATTCATTAAATGAAATGTTGGTGTTTAGAAGGGGGACCCACTGCTTAAAAGGTTCATCTATAAAACATGGGTAATGGGTAAATGAAAGGCAGGTGGGTGGGTTTCCTAAGAGGTAAGGGGGCAGGTCGGGTGTGTTTGAGAATGCCTGTTCTATTTGTTTCCAGTGGGTCTGGAAATTGTCTGCTAGTCTACACATGAGGGTTCAAATCTGCGTGGCGTGATCATAGATGCTCATGCTTGGGAGGTTTAGCCCACCTTTTTCTCTAAGCAATTGTAGTGTAGTGCATCTTATCCTCTGTGTTTTGCCGTTCCATATAAAATGAGAGATTACTTTGTTTCATGTTTGAAAGCAAGTTTTGGATGGGGTCAGAGGTAGCGTCTGTAGGAAGTAGAGTAGATGGGAAGTATGTTTTTTTGTCTTGTTTCTATTCTTTGTAGAAGTCCTAAAGGATGTTGCATCCAACAGGATAGATCTGTAAGTATCTGCTGGGTTAGAGGGTCACAGTTGACTAACTCTAGATGGAGTAGATTAAAAGGAAGTTTAACTCCTAGATCATGTATTACTGTTTTATTCCATTTGAAGGGCTAGCGTAGTTTCAGGATGGGTGAGGGAAAATAAGAGAAATTGAGAACTTCTGTCTTGGAGCTGTTTAATTTGTATCCCACAAGGCATCCAAATATTTCTATTTCTTGCCACACTGTTGGTATTCAGGTTTCAGGGGAAGTCTGGGTAAGAAGAATATCATCTGTGAAAAGAGTTATCTTATGGGGGATCCCTTCAATGGTGACACCTTCAACTATAGGGGAAGTTTGCATTTTTAGAGATAGAGGTTCTAAATACAAGGCAAATAGCAGAGGGGATAGTGGATAGCCTTGACAGGTCCCTCTAGAGAGAGAGAGAAAAAGGGTTGGAGAGAGAGACATCTAGCTTGAGGTAAGCCTGGAGTGCAATGATACATACTCTGTATTTGTGTAATAAATTGCCCGGGGAATCCGAAGTGTTTTAAGGTCACCCAAAGAAAAGACCACGATACCCTATCAAATGTTTTCTCTGCATCTAATCCGAGAAGCACTAGAGGAAGTTTATGATGGGTTGCATATTCTATTAGGAGTAGTACACGTCTAACAGCATCTTGTGGTTGTCGTTTCTTGATAAAACCTAGTTGATCTGCATTTACGAGCTGTGGAAGGAGATAATAAATTCTATGTGCTAGTACAGACATGAAAAATTTACAATCACAGTTCAATTTCGAAATAGGGTGATATGACGCTGCATATCGTGGGTCTTTTTGAGGTTTCGGTATTGCTGTTATTTTGGCATAATGCCATGAGGGTGGTGTGGGTTGTTCTTCTTGAATTTCTTTAAAAGCCTTTGCCAGGGCTGGTATGAATAACTTGTGAAAGTTTTTATAAAAAAATTGGACTGTTTAATTATTGCTAGTATCTCTGTCTCCATAATGGGTCAATAGTGTTTGCACTTGCTGTTCTGTTAGCTTGGGAAGGGGGATCTTGTTTAGGTATTCTTTTATTTGCTGTGGGGTGGGACAGGCATCCTCAGGGTATAGCATCTTATAGTAGTTTGCCATTGCCTGCCTTATGTCTCTTGGGTGGTGTAATAACCGCCCATCCTTAGGGTCAACTAAATGAATGACACTTGCCTGTACCTGGGCCCCATGGAGTCTTCTGGTGAGGTTTCTTGCTCCTCAAGGTCCTCCCTCACTATTGCTAATCTTTAAATATTGTAGCTGTTGCTCAATCTTTTGAACTGCAACCTTCTGTAGTTTCTGTTTAATAGTTTTAGCTGGGGATGTACTGATATATCTCCTATATGCAAAGTGTTTTGCAATTCTTGGTATTGGGTTTGTAATTCTGTTTGGAGTTTATCATGTTGCCTTTTCTTCCTCGCTGCGTATTTAATAAGGTCCCCTTGTAATACAGTTTTCAAGGTGTCCCAGTATATAGTATTGGGCAAGTCTGGGGTGGCATTATTAGCTAGTATACAAGGAATTGAGTCCTTAACTAAATCCACAACTTCTGGATCTTGTAAATACATTGTATTCAGACGTCAGAATGCTTGTCGCCAAGACTTGCCCAGGCAGAACTTAGCATACACCGGATTGTGGTCCGAGAGTATTGTTGCCCCATGATAGATATAGTCCAGTCTTGATAGGCTGTGTGTTTTGGGGGAATAGTACGTATATGCTTTACCCTTCGGAATGCCCCCCCACTACTGTGGCACACTGAGAGTCCACACCAGTGTGCCAAAGTAATTTGTATCTTTTTCCAACATCAGGATGCCCACTCCCAGTGTCAGATGTGCCCCCCACTCCCTCTTTTTTCAGCCGACCTTGGGGTGCCCAATCCCCGGGTTTGCATTGCTCCCCCCTCCACTAGTCTGGCACACTGGGAGCCCACCCCAGTGTGCCGAAATCCATTTTGTAACATTTCACCTGTAAAAAAGAAAACAGTCCCTTGACTTTTTTTTTTAAATCTGAAAAAAAGAACGGTCCCTCTGCGTTCCCACTAGCCTCTCTCCCCCCCAACCTGCACCCTCCCTCTGTGCACCCCACCTCCCCGCACCCCGCTCACCAATACTTAACTCTGGAGGTCGGGAGTAGTGATCTTCTGTGGACCGGGAACACGTCTGCACTCTTCAAAGACCAACCGGGAACCGAAGAAATGACGGTAAGCCCTATAATGGCAGTAAATGGAGGGGATTTCAATTTAGGTTGATATCTCAGCCAATTTTGGAGTTTTGGTCCCAAATTTTCAACATGGGGTTCTTGGGACCCTACCTCATGAACACTGGCACTGCCATTTTGTTTCTCAGTCCCGAAAGGTGATTTTGTGGTCACTGTGGGAAATCACCTTTCAGGACCAATTAATGAAACGACAGTGCCACTGTTCATGAGGTGGGGTCTCAAAGAGCCCATGTTGCAAGTCTGGTGAAAAAATTCCAAAAAACTGACTGATATGAGAGTGCATTCATAGTTTGTATGCACGCTCGTAACTTCACCAAGTTTTAATATTTTCACTCCAAATTTCCAACATTGCCATGTTTTTCACACCTCCTTATGAGCAGTACAGCTGTCATTTTTTGCATCCTGCCTGAAATGTGTTTTCGCATCTGTAGTGCAGAATGGTGCAGTTGCTATGTGAAATCAAATTTTGGGACAGATTAATGAAATCACAGTGCCACTGTTCATGAGGGGAGGTTCCAAAAAGGCCATTTTGAAAATTTGGTGAAAAATTCAAAAAAATGACTGTGTTACGAGCATGCGTAACACAATTTCTACGCATGCTCATAAATTTGCCACTTTTTCATATTTTCACTCCAGATTTTCAACATTATCATTTTTTCACACCTCCTCATGAACAGTACAGATGTCATTTTTCACATCCTGCCCAAAATGTCTTTTCACACCTGTTGCACCGAATGGCGCATTTGCTGTGCAAAATCACTTTTTGGGATAGAGTAACAAAATGATAATGCCACTGTTCATGAGGTGGGGTCCCAAAAAGCCCATGTTGAAAATTTGGAATGAAAATAGCAACAAATGCCGTGGTGTTAGGGTTTCCAACCATAATGCCCCAGCCTGTACAGACAGACTGACTGGCATTGGGGGTGTGGCTTGGGGTTGTGGGATGTAATGCTGGTGCCATTCCATCCCCACCCTGCAGCCACTAACAGACATTGAGATGTGCTTTGGGGTCTTCGGCCCTAACGTTCACCCCTTTCTCCTATACCACACCCACCTCTGCTTATTTTCTTATGGAATGGGGTGAGCGTAAGAGCCAAAGACCCCAAGGCACACCGTGACACCTATCAGTCTCTGCAGGGTGGGGGTGGGGGTTGGCATTAGTTCAATACTTCACTGCCATTCCTATTATGCATCTTTCTAACTCATGCAGTACCAACACCAATACCAGCAAGCAAACTTTCGGCATTGACAAATGCTTGTTTTACTTTGCAACTTATATAGACTTTTATCTTCAAGCCTCATTGTTTCTGCATCCCTTTTATTACTTTCTAACTACCCTTCCTGCCATTCTACCCTTCAAATAATTATTTTTAATTTTTTTTAAATTGCTCCACAGTAGATATAAATACTGCTTCTGTGGTTCAGTTTTGCTATTCACCTGAAGAAGGGACCTGTGAGGGCCTGAAAACTTGTATATAATTCCATCTTTGTACAAGACACTTGTTGGTCCAATAAAAGGTAGCAAACCTTTCAGCCTCTCTCATAACAGCTACAGTAAAATTAATCTAAGAGAAATATATATCATGTTTTCATGTAGCAGAACAGAAAGGCAGCAACATTCAAATTCAGAGGTAATCCAAGGGAGTTAAAATGACTAACGAAACATACAGTAAATGCAATGTATAACAAAAATGAGATATAAGAGGGAGGAAGAGAGGCTGTTTATATATAATGCAGCTCAGAGCACTTTTTAGAGTAGAGCATAGACAAAGAGGGAGGCAAATACACAAACAACAGCAATTACAGGAAAGGGAGAATATTCATCCACCATTTAAACCAGAGGGATAGAGGGCACCTAGCGTAAATAAAGTACTCTCTCTCTGGAGTAAAATTCTGCACTAATTTCACCCTCTGGGACTAGCTTGCATGTGATCTGTGCCCTTAAATTTAAGGGCATCAGTCAGAGTGCCATGATGGGTAAGTGGCGCCCAATACCAGTTGCAGCCGGGCTCACTGGGCACCAGTTACCATCGATATGGTGCAAGCTGCGTGGCACTCACCTCAGATTGATTACACTTTTTTAGGGTAAAGTTCAAGGAAAGTGCCTCTGAAATCCGTCAGCCCAGACCCGCCTGCAGTGCCACCCATCCCAAACAGTCACTCACCTCACTCCAGGCCCACCCATTGTGTGGGCATCCACGTACTGCTCAGCTGGCAGGTGCTATCACTCCTCAGGACCCAGACTGCTCACCTCTGCTGCCTTCTTAATTGGTCTTGGTATATCCTCATACTATTCCCATCAGTAGAATAGTGTGGTGGTGGGACCCAGGGACCCCACACATTGCACAACAACCCACCCATCCATACTTCTCCAGGACTCGCTCCCCTGTCCGCTTCATTCTTGCCAGGCCCCCACTAACTTACTGAACTCATGTGCAGTGCACACAGCTCCTGGCTCTTCCCTCTCTCTTACACTGTATTGGAGGAGGACCGGCGCCAAGTGGCAGCAGCACTTGGCATTGGTTGAGAGGTGGATGGAAGGGTTGTGGCCAGCAGAGGCTTGCAAATTATGTCTCAGCAATCAGTTCCTTTGGTGCTGCATGCTGGGGGCAGGGGAGGGAGACACCATCAGGGAGAGCAGCAGTAAACTATGGGAGTCTGCTTAGATGGAGTGATGGACTTTAAGCACATATAACCACACTCAATTACGGCTGCAAATCAGGGCAATTCCAGCCAATTGCAACTGCCCTGAATGCGGCCCATGATTTCAATGACCAGTGGTGGCTCTGGGATCTAACCAGCATGGTGGGGGAAAGTCTACCATACCACTCTTTGTCTCTTGCTCTGTATTACTGGCAGTTCTTTCTGCCTCTCTCTGACACAGAAATGGGGGCTACACTCAACTGTATGGATTTTTGGTGGTGGTGGAGGGACTATGATCTAGGTGCTGGACAACTGCGTCTCTGTCTCTGTCTCACTCACTCCGTACCACTCACTCTTGCTGTGGTTTGCCGGGGGACAAGGGGAATTTAGCTGCGGGACCTAGCTGTTTTCCAATTTAGCTTTTTCAATGGATGCCTTTCTGTTTCACTTGTTCGATGAGGGAACGAGTCCTGACAGCATTGTACATGACTCCAACAACCTCCATAGTTAAGATTTAAAAGGGGATTTTTAATGCAGCGTTTGGAGCTGACTACAGTCATAAAGCCGCTCAGCTGCTTGCCGGCCTGCTTTATGCAAATTAAAGTACTGAAGTGCTCTTTCATTGAAGTGCTTCAGTCCTTTCAAGTACACAAAGTTTTTGCCCAAGAAACTGTGACCACTGTCATACTCAGCTTGGGTGGTCATTAGTCTGTCAGGAACAAGCCCAGTGTATCTTGCCCTGCATTGGGCTAGTCACTGACGTACTTCTGAAATGCCGTTCTTTGTAACAAAACATTTCTTGCATAAGCGCAAGGAAACATAAAAAGAAGCAGGAAAATAATTAGTTTGCAAAGACTGAAAAATCAATATCAGAATAAGGGCAATAACAATTACTGTATTATATAAAAAAAGTACACAGTCACATTGGGGTCTATGCAAAATTTGTGGAGCGGCTATGCGCCATGGATCCGCGGCGAGTAGCCACTTTGCACCCACTGCGCCCCCCCACATGGGACACATGACATGGGGCACACAGCCCTTATGCACCCGATTCCCTGCCCATGCAGACAGCAACACGCCGGGGATGGACGGGAGCATGCCAGCACTGTGCGCCATGCACCAGGGGGGATTGGAGGATGCCCATTACACCAGTGGGAACCCTGCCGCAAGTGCCCTATGCACTTAACTGCACACACACGCCACCTGCTCCATTGCCCTATGTGACCCCGGCCCAGACACAATGCAGCCCCATCCCTGACAGCATGTAGGTGCACCCCCACACAATGCTGCCCTGTCCATGATCCATGATGACAGCCCCCCATCACTCATCTGCCCTGACACCACTGTGCATTAGGCATGCCCCCCACCCATATAAGACCTGGCCCCATAGCATGTGAGGCAACGCCCCCAACATACTGCCTCCCCATCCTCAATTGCCAGCAAGCACCCACCCCATACATTGTTGCCCCACCCCCATTCTGGGATAGCATAACCCTGCCCATCAGAGGTCAGCCTGGACCCGGTACTGCAAGACATTGCCCCCCCCACTCCCGCACACACTCCAAGCCCCAGGCCACCAAAGGGACCCCCAGATCCTGGTGCCCATGCAGTGCCTGGACCCCTACCCACCCATGGCACCGCCAACCCCCTGACCCCATACCTGTTTGTCAGTGCCGTGGCTCAGGATGGCCAAGCGAGCATGGCCCTTCTCCACACCTTCATGGCGCTGGACATCTAAGCACTGCCTGGGCATGTTGCCTATAATGGCAGCATGCTCCCAGCAGCACTTGGATGGCTGGTTGTTGTGGAGGTGTGAGGAGGGCTATGCTACTGGCCATCCTGAGCCATGGCACCAATGAAAAGTTATGGGGTCGGGGGAGTTGTCAGTGCTGCAGGGGGGGGGACAACAGCAAACTAATGAGGGGGCTAGTGCAGCAGGTTCAGGGACTGGTGGGTTGGGGGTTACAGTGTTTGCATGGATCAGTCAGGGGCTGGGGCTGCCATTGTGCACTGCTGGTGATGCTGGGGTACAGGGGTTGAGGCTGTGTGGCTGAGGCACCGCTAGGTGTGCAGCAGAGGGGGGAACCACTGCTCGGTGCAATGGAGACAGGGCATACCAGGGGGGGTGCATGGCTCTGATGGGGTTGGGATGGGCCCATGTTGGGCGGGTTACTGCAAAGGGGCGTACAGTGTCATGGGGGGCCGGCATTGGGCGATTGGGCAAGTGGGGATCACCAGACATTGTGTCAGGGCCACACAGGTCTGGGTGCCAGCTGGTAGTATTCATACACCCAGACCTGCACCTACATGCATGAGGGATCCCTTCCTGTGCCAAGGACAGGCATCCAATTGGAAGCCCGCCCAGGACTGCTATTCGCCCCCCTGGCCGCCCTGCATGGTCCTGCATGCTGGGGGGGCGGAGCCATGGACAGGTGCCCCACAGATGCTTGCAATAGTGCATACCACACACCCTGCTCCTGTCCGAGTCTGTGGAGCTATGTGGCAGGATACATGCTTCTGGTGCATAATTCCCGCCCATTTGTGCATAGGCCCCATTATGACCAGCAAAAATACTTTATTAATAATACTTTACTAATTGTAAGGTAAGTAGTCACAGTGACTTATGTGTTAAAAAAACGTAAGTAACCAATAATATCTGACAGGGTGGGCGGTATTGGGCAATACTGTACTGCCCAGCGGCGTAATGAGGCCCAACGCCGCAGGCAGAGGGCCTTATAATCTCTGCAAGGTCCGGTATTGCCCCAAACCGGCCACCCTTGAGGGTATTACTGTGCTTAGAAAATGGCCCACTGTATTTTATGTGGTTGAAAAAAATATTTGTATGTATAACGTAAAAGTCTTACTTTTTTTTAAAGTGAAATAGTTCCTCCGTACATTTAGTTGTCTGTTTTTGATTAGGTTTGTCATGGTTTCTGGCCCCCCCCCCCCCAAGATTTAGTGCTTAATTTTGAAGTTTTTTTTTTATTGTTTTATTTTTTGTAGGAATATGTTGCTGTTAGGAATGCAGAGCCAAAGATTTAGAAGTTCTCCCTGCCTGTCACTGCTGCCTTTTACACTGTACCCAACTGCAGACAGGGAGCGCATTAATAATCATGTTTGTCATTAATATTTATTAAGCAGTCCCACTGAAATCATTGGCACTCTTTTAGTAGATACTTTTGTGGGTTCTCAACCATCTCCTCCATGTCTCGGGACCCAGAATAGCAGATTCTGGGGATCGGGAGCATGGGGGGAGCCTTCATTTTGCCACAGCAGTGGTTTAAAAATGGAAGTGCTCTATTGTGCATGCATGGACCGCCAGCTCGCACATTCCAGGTGCGGCTATATGGCGGGTCCACGGCTTTGCTCCTCTGGCCCCTCTCTTGAAGGAAATGCATTATTGGGGCTAGGTGGAGACTTAGGAGGCAGAACAAGTCCCAGGAATGACAGCAGTGTGAGCAGGAGGCAAGACAAGGTAAGCCTATACCCTTGGGGGGTATACTTTAACAAAAAAGCACTGTGTCACTTACTGTTTTTGTAAAGAGCTTTTGAGGGAGTGGAGTTGTATGGACTGAATGGGGTGGGGGCCTTGGCCAGCTGCCAATCTGCCTGCTAAGCAACAGAAACAAACTGGCCAGTTTGATAATTTGGGGGTGCCCAATGGTACCCTAAGTAATGGGGCACCCCAACTTGGCACTACTGTTTCAGAAGGCTCTATTACAAATTACCTGCACACCTCTGGAGAGTTTTCAGCCATTCAGGTGCCAGAGATATTCTTGGCCATTTTCTTAATAAAAAGTAAACAATGCTGTCCAATTGCCAATCCCCCACCCACCATCCAACCATAACAATTGCTAAATCCATTTTCAAACCCCACTACATAAGGAATATATTTCCAGGAACAGCTTGTTTGAATCCCACCATTACTGGCAAAAGAACACATACAGCTAGAAAAAGTATCCACTTATACTAATATAAAAAATTGTATTATTATAAGATGCTACCTAATTTGACTGCCGTTTTCCATGCAGTGACTTACACATGCACTACTCTCACCTCCCTGGCCAGCTGCTAAATGACAATTTGCTATCATCTGCATATTGCAACAGCTGATGCAGTATGCAGGCGATCATAAACTGACATTCGGCCGCTGGCTGTGGAGATGGGAGAATGGTACTATATGTGCTACAAGCCTATGAGTAACAAACAGTAAAACAGTGGTACTGAAATGCTCGATAATTCTAATTACCAATGAAGAAGGGCAATAAGCCCTAAAAGGAAAGCCCTATGAGAAAAGACTCAGGGAGTTAAATATGTACTCTCTAGGGGAAAGGAAGGAAAGGGAAGCCATGATAGAAACATTCAAATACCTCAAAGGTATCAGTAAGGTACAGGAGTACAGGAAGGTGACATTTTGCACAGAAAGAGATGCTCAAGGCCAAGGGGGCATGATGTGAAGCTGGGAGGGGGAGACTTAGAGAGATGTGGGGAAATACTTCTTTACAGAATGGGTGATGGACATCTGTGACAGCCTCCCAGCAGAGGTGATGGGTACCGAAATGGTAACAGGTTTCAAACATGCATGGGATAGATACGAGGGGACCTTAGTAACATGTCGGGGGGTGGGGTAAGGCCAGAGATCAGTTAGGGTCTATGGTAGCAAAGTAGGTATGGACCTTAGTGCAGCCTAGGCCCTTTTCTGATGACAGTTTCTATGTTTCCATGTAATAACATAAGTATTGTGATGGGTAATGGGAGCAGTGAGGTAAACATGAATCAAGCAGCATGGGCTGTGAGAGAAAGGTGTTGAGGGTTTGCAGTTAGTGAAATGAGGCAAAATGGAAATAAAATCAACAAAAACATGCGTGTCAGTAAACATACTGTGGAGTACGTGTACGTGCTCATCGGCACCATACATCCACATTTCAAGAAAACATTTGTTTTAGAAAAAATTTGAAATAAATAAAAAATGTGCAATCAAGTTGCCACAACCCCTTTCACCTACCAACCCAAAACATTTGATGAATCCATAATAGTGCATAGTGGAGTGTTGTTCTGTATAGAATTCTATCCCTTTCAAAATGCTGTTCTACCACAGTTCCAAGGGTATGGAATGTGATTCTACCCTACTGTGGTAAAACAGCATTCTAGAACCTCTAGAGACTGCATGAGTCAGTTTCATTTTGAAAGCAAAATAACTCACAAAACACATATTTCACACAATACTATACACTATAAAAATTACAGAATGAGCAACTCTATGCACAACCAGTGTATTTTGCCACCTCAGGGTTCTGATTCCCATGGACCTCTCAAGCATCGCTGTCAAGGTCTGGGGGAATCAGAACCCCTCTGTGGCAGAACACACTGGTTCTGCATAGTTGCCCATCCAGTATTCTCTGTTTCTAATCTAACACCAGTAGGCATAAATTTCCAGGAATCACAGGTTCAAATCCCACAGCACCCAGCATCTGAATAAGTGCAACTAGTGTAGCACCAGTAGACAACTGAAGGAATATAATATAGTTTTATTAATATACAATGATCTCATAGTTGACTTGAGCATCACCATCCATTCAAGGACCAGAGCATACAACCCACTTATGATTGACTGCATAGTAAAGCGATAGATTGCACTGCTGATTAAAATAAAGGATATCTGTCAGTTTGAACTTTGCAGCTTGACATTCTCACACTAGGAAATCACAAACTATGCAAGCCGTCAGTTTATAGAAAGAAGCAACGTTTCTGTTAAGAAGCATAGAAACATATAAAGTTATGGCAGATAAGGACTGTATGGCCCACCTAGTCTGCACCTTTTCCCTACCTAATGCAATACTGCAGACCCTAGTTGATCTGTGGCTTACCCCCTCTTCCCTATTGTGAGAGTACTCTTATGTCTATTCCATACATTCTTGAATTCCCCTACTGTTTTTGCCCTCACCACTTCTGCAGGGAGGCTGTTCCAAGCATCCACTACTCTTTCTGTGAAAAAGCACTTCCTCACGTTGCCCCTGAGCCCACCACCAGCCTCATATCATGTCCCCTTGTTCTTGCACACTTTCTTTTCTGAAAGATGTGACCCTCATGTACCTTGTTTATACCCCTGAGGTACTTGAATGTCTCTATCTTACCCCCACTCCTGTCCACCGGGAATATATATTGAGGTCCTCTAGTCTTTCCTCATATGACTTTTGGTACAGTCCTTGCACCATTTTTGTTGCCCTTCTCTGGACTACCTCTGTTTTGTCTATGTCCTTTTGGAGATGCAGCCACCAGAACTGGACACAGTACTCCAGATAAGCTTTCACTAGTGACCTGTACAGTGGCATAACCACCTCCTTTTTTCTGCTGATGATTCCTCTCTCTCTATGCACTCTGGCATCCCATTGGCTCTCCCCACAGCCTTCTCACTTTGTTTGGTTACCTTTAGGTAATCAGATATGATTACCCCCAGGTCCCTTTCTTGATTGGTGGCCGTCAGTACCTCTCCTCCTATCTTGTACTCCCCCCTTGGATTTCTGTGCCTCAAATGTATGATTTTGCTCTTATTTGCATTGAATCCTAGCTGCCACACTCTCTACCACTCCCCAAGCATGTTTAGGTCCTTTCTCATTTTTCTCCACCCTCTCCCCCTGGAGTATCGACCATGTTGCAGATCTTAGTGCCATCTGCAAAGAGGCATACCTTCCCCTCCAGCCCATCTGCAATGTCACTTATGAAGACATTAAAGAGGACTGGCCCCAGCATGGATACCTGTGGCACCCTGCTGGTCACCCCCACTCCTCAGACTGAATGCCATTTACCATCACCCTCTGTGTCCTGTCACTCAACCAGTTTCTTACCCAGTTTACCACCTTGGGGCCCACTCACAGGCTGCCCAATTTATTTACCAATCTCCTATATGGGATGGTGTCAAAGGTCTTGTTGAAATCTAGGTAGGTCATATCCATGGCCCCTCCCTGATCTACCTCCCTGGTCACCCAGTCAAAGAAATCTATTCCTAACTGCATCAGACAAAATTATCTGAATCTCTCCCTCTTATCCTGTATTCAGCAACAGCATAGTACTGGATTTATCTAGTGTATTTTTTACTAATAATCAAAACAAAAACATGCTTGTCATAAATATGTGATCACAATAAGACAAGTTGTACAAAAATCAACAGTAACCCACATCACATTTAACAGACTTAGAGGTATGGCTGGTAACTGTTTTATTTTAAAACATGTATTCTTTATTATGTGAATAAAAATGGCCATTGCTAAGTTCGTGTAATAACAACAAAGAAAAGACATGCTTCATTTCCCTGGAAAATCTAATACTTCTTTCTCAAGGCACACCTTACTGACAGTTTCTCTGTAATCTGTGTGCCTCAGCAAAAAAACTGAACCAATATTTAAAATATGACTTACAGTTTTAGTGCAGTGTTCCTTTAGGATGAGCAACCAGTGCAAGTTTTTTGTAATAAACTGAGCCCCAAACCAGGCTCCATATTCCAGTAAATACAGAGTAAAAACTGGGGAGAGCAGGATCTCACTGAAAACAAGATAGCATCTGAGCCGTGTTATCCTAACTAAATGCAATCAAAAATGTGTCAAAACAGGACCCCATTGAAAAAGAGATATTGCATCTCAGCTGGGTTATTCTGGGCAAATGTACTGCAAAACTGTGAAACACATAACCCTACAGCAGAACCCCAGCGAAAGGAGCGGTTTCATCTAAAGTGATCTGTCCTGGAAAAATATATTATAGAAGCAGAACCACTTTAAAATTAAGATGATGCATCTCACCTCTACTATACCAGCTAAATGCCGTATAAAATTGTAAAATCAGGAGGCCATTGCAAATTATATATTACATCACATTTGGTCTATCTTAGGTTAATATATAGCAAAATGTGTACAAGCAGGACCTCTTACAACAGCAATGCAAGCCATGAATATTCAGCATTGACAAATGCTTGTTTTCATATCTGTTTTTGTGACTCTCAAATAGTATGTCTTGTTTCACAAAGATGTTTAAAGGGGCACTGTCAGCCTTTCCCCTCCGTTTTTTCTACATCCCATCAGTGTGCATCTTGTCACCAATCCTATGAAATGATTACCGTAGAATGCCCCTCTATGTCAGAAAATTCTAACTTTTGATCTGTTTTGTTGTGCTTTGAATTCAATGTTTATTGTCTGGGATGAACTTAAATCGTGCACCTACCAGAAGCATAGAGAGTTCAGGAACATGCATCTGGCACGAGCGCTGTTCCAAACTGCATATTTTTCACAAGCATGGTTTAAAAACATGCTCTGCTGGTCGTCACATTAATCCAAAGTGTTCTTGGGGTTACAGAAAAGAAACCGAGCACTGGAAGTTCTGCAAATACTATTTGAAACTCTCGGCCGAAATCCCGTGCATGCACAAGAGCAACAGTCTCTTGCACATGCACAGGATCTTTGCCAGAGTTTCTCTTGCACATGCGTGGGATTTTGGCCCCCAGTTTCAAATAGGATTTGGAGAACTTCCAGTGCTTGGTTTCTTTTCTGTAACCCCAAGAACACATTGGATTAATGAGGCAGACTAGCAGAGCATGTTTTTAAACCATGCTTGTGAAAAATATACAGTTTGGAACAGCGCTCGTGGCAGATGCATCGCTCCTGAGCTCTCTATGCTTCGTAGGCACACGATTTAAGCTGTACCAGACCCTTAACATCAGATTAAAAAAACAACAAAAACAGGTAAAAAGTCTGAATTTTCAGACATAGAGGGGCATTCTAGAGTAATCATTTAATAGGAGGGTGACACGATGCACACTGATGGGATGTAGAAAAAATGGAGGGACAAAGCTGACAGTGCCCATTTAAAGTGAGCAGGACAAGAGTTTCATGATTCTTCTCAAGTAAAAGGCTATTTCTGGAGCTATTTGCATGATTTACAAAGGTTTACCCGGAGGTTGTTAATTTGTTTTACAACCCTTTTGGCTCAGTAACTTGCAATGTGATGTCATTTTTACGACTGTGGGTGGAACCTACAGGAATATTGCATGTACAAAAGGAGTGATGTAACGTTTTCTGTCCATGGAACTGACTGAAGGCGTAAATAGTCTCCTCCGCCTTACCCTCCTCCAAGCAATGTTTTACGCCCTCAAATAAATACACTTTCATGTTAGTCAATGGTTACAGGGTACTGTTTTCTTTCTTAAAGGGTGGTACAAGAACTGGAACCTGAGTAGTGGGAGGCAGCATTAGGTTTTTTTTGGAGTGAGATCCACCTCCGCCTCCACCCCACACTTTTTTATGATTCAAGTGGGAGGGGCATGAGATAGCTCCAGCATGCTGTAACAAGATACATTAGTTGGGACACAGATATGCCTTGTGCAGTGGAGAACAGTACAGAACAGAACAGAAGATATTTAATGCCTTCAAACTGACTTAAAAATCCTTTGGAACAAATGATTATCAGAGCTACCTGGGGCCTCAGATGGAGACCTAGACACACATTCTAATTTATAGTAAGAGCCACATGTTTTCTTAAACATCTAGCAAGAGATGTAGGTTTTTAGTTTTAGTTTTCAGTACTATTACAAGATAATTTATTTACTTGAATAAAGGTCAAGGTTAACAAATAAATTATACCTTTAGTTAGATTTGGTCTAATTCAATCAAATGTGATTTTAAAGGCTATTCTGATCAGAGCTGACATAAAAAAAATCTTAAATATTTTTTCTTTTCTCATGGGCACTAGAAATAGGATGTCAGCTTTCACTCCATTAAACCTGTTTTTCCATTTTTTTATAGCATCTTGCTAAGGCAATCTTCCCAGAATGCAATCTGTCATGGGGGGGTTGAAATTGTTTTAATCATGAAGCACTGGTGTTAGCAATGCATTTAGAAATACAATTTTTAATTGTCTTTACAGTTAAACATGCAGTTTCATGTGAGGGCACATTTTTTTGAGGGGGTTCAAATTATTTTAAACATGGGCACAGTACTTGGTAAATATAGACTTTGATGCTAAAGTGTATTTTTTCTTTCAAGTTTGAGAAGTATGTATTATATATAAGTGTAACCATGTTGTAAATGGTTAAATATCTTCTGTTCTGTTCTGTACTGTTCTCCACTGCACAGGCATGTCTGTGAGCTAGCTAACTGGGGTTTCTGTAAGACAACAGCTACTAAATAGCCGTGTTGTAAATGGTTAAGTAGGCAGTAGTTTAAGGCTCTGAGCTACAAACCTGGAGACCTGGGTTTGACTCTCACAGCCCCCACTTGCATACTGTGTGACCCTGTGCAAATCACTTAACTTCCTTGTGCTCCCAGGTCACACCTGTAAACAAGCTTTCAGCTTAGTGTGTCTCTCCTAATAAAAAAAACAAAACAAGCATTTGTCAATGCTGAATGTTTGCTTGCTGGCATTGACATTGGTGGGGTGTGCCTTTGGGTCATCAGGCATAACGGCCATGCCATTTCACCATACCCTACCCTGCAGACACCGACAAGTGTTACAGTGTGCCTTGTGGTCTTTGGCCCTTATGTTCACCCCATTCCATTAGGAAACACAGTGAGATGGGTGCAGTATAGGAGAATGGGGTGAACTTTGGGGCAGAAGAGTCCAAGGCACACCTCAATGCCTCTCACTGGCTGCAGGGTGTGGGTGGGAGTGGAATAGTATGAGGATTACAGGTGACAATCCCAAGTCACACCCATGATGCCTGTCAGTCTGTACAGGGTGGGGTGTTATGGTCAGAAACCCTAACGCCTCAGGCATCTGTGGGTATTTTCACTCCAAATTTTCAACATGGGTTTTTTGTGACCCCCACCTTATGAACAGTGGTAATATCAGTTTGTTAGCCGAAAGCTGATTTTGCACAGCGACTACGGAATTTGGCACCACAGGTGTGAAAACACATTTCAAACAGGATGTGAAAAATGACAGCTGTACTGTTCATGGGGATGTGTAAAAAATGGCAATGTTGAAAATCTGCAGTGAAAATAGTAAAAAAACTGGTGAAGTCACGAGTGTGTGTAGAAACTGCGTAACGCACACCCTTAATGTAATTACTTTGGGGATTTTTTACAGCAGATTGTCAACACAGGCATTTTGGGACCTCCACTCATGAACAGTGTCACTGTTATTTTCTTAATCTGTTCTGAACACTGATTTCCCACAGTGACCACGCATTTCTGTGCAGAAAGTGTGAAAACACATTTCGGCCATGTTGTGAAAAATTACAGCTGTGCTGTTCATAAGGAAGTGTGGAAAAGTGTCAGTGGTGAAAATCTGGACTGAAAATATTACAAATTCATGAACTTACGAGGGTGCGTGGAAACAGCACAATGGTCGCTCGTAACACAGTCATTTTATGGACTTTTGTCACCAAATTTTCAACATAGCCATTTTAAGACCTCTGCTCATGAACAATGTCACTGTGATTTTCTTACTCTGTACCAAACATTAATTTCGCACACCGACTGCGCCATTGTGCGCTACATGCTCGGAAACAAATTTTGGTGGAGATGTGAAAAATGACAGCTGTGCTGCTCATAAGGGGGTGTGGTAAAATGGCAATGTTGAAAATCTGGACTGCAAATCTTAAAAATTGGCAGACTTACGAGCATGCATAGGAGCTGCACAATGCACACTCTTAAAACAGTAATTTTGGGGAATTTTTTGCCAAATTTTCAACATAGCCATTTTAAGACCTCTGCTCATGAACAGCGTCACTGTGATTTTCTTAATCTGTCCCAAACATTGATTTTGCACACTGACTGCACCATTGTGCACTACATGCGTGGAAACACATTTTGGGGGAGATGTGAAAAATGACAGCTGTACTGCTCATAAGGCGGTGTGGTAAAATGGCAATGTTGAAAATCTGGACTGCAAATATTAAAATATGCAAACTCCTACGAGGCAGGTGAGGGACTGCAACAATGTATGCTCATAAAATAGTCAATTTTGGGATTTTGTCCCAAATTTTCAACATAAGGTTTTAGGGAGTCATGAACTGTAACACTGTCATTTGTACCTCAGTCCCGAAAGGTGGTTTCACACAGTGACCGTGAAATCACCTTTCAGGACCAAATGACAGTGCAAGAATTCATGAGGTGGGGTCCCAAAAACCCCATCTTGAAAATTAGGTGAAAAAATTCCCCAAAATGCCCGAGATATGCATCAAAGTTGAAAAAACCCTATTTAACCCATTATACAGCTTACCGGCATTTCCTCAGTTCGCGGTTGGCTTTGAAGAGTGCAGATGTGTTCCTGGTCCACCGAAGATCATCGCGCTGGACTCCGGAGGTAAGTATGGGCTGAGGGAGGGTGTAGGGAGGCAGGGTGCATGCGGTTGGGGGTCAGACTCAAGACAGTCAGTGAAGGACCATTTTTTCCTTTCTAGGTCTTTTCCTTTTAGGAAGACAATGCAGGACGTTTGCCATGCTGCGGTGGGCTCCCAGCATGGCAGCTGGAAGTTTTTTTGGGGGTGCCAGCAGAGCCGACAGGGGATTGGGCACCCCTGCCAGCCACAGAGATTTTTGCCACTCTGGGGTGGTCTCTCAGCGTGGCACCTGGAAGTGTGTTGGGGGCAGCAGATGGACGTTTGCCATGCTGGAGTGGGCCTTCCAGCGTGGCACTTTGAAGGCTGTCTGGGGGAGCCAGTGGAGCCAACTGGGGATTGGGCATGGGCACCCCCATCGGCCTTACAGATTGATGCCACACTGGGGTGGGCTCCCAGCATGGCACCTTAAACTCTGTTTGGGGGGGAGCGCAGCACAGCTGATGGGGGATTGGGCACCCCCATCGGACATACTGTGGGGGGAGCATGTGAGCACACTGGGGTGGGCTCCCAGGGTGTTACTTGTTTTGGGGGGAGAGGAGCTGTCTATGAGAGTTCTTGCACTGCAGTGCTGACGTGTAGGCACTTTGCATACTGCCAACGTCAGTATGCAGATTGTTTACATGCTGCAGTGCCTTTCTTTTAACTGTACACTGCTGCATTTTCAAATGCTGTCATAGACAGCTCTTGCCTTCATTGGCGCGGTGGGGTCATGCCTGCAAAGCACAGCAGGGCATTGGAAGTAAGGAGGCACACCTACAAATTCTTGTATGGTGGCACTATGTTTCTTGCACATGCGTGCAAGCAAATATAAAAAGTGCCTAGAATTATTTTTTTAATATAGTTGAGTTTATCTGTGGTAAGTAGGTAGGGTATGATGTTTTGAATGTGGCAGTAGGATTTACCATGTGCACTGCTTTAAAATCATTTCACAGTATTTATACTTTCTTAAAAATATACTCCACATTTCTGTGGAGGCTGTGGGATTCAAACCAAGATCTCCAGATTTGCAGAGAAGAGCTTTAAACCACTGTGCTATACTGCCTCCCTAGTTATGGCAGTCATCTGTTTTATGGTTCATGGTGTTGGTGTAGTAAGCATAATAACATAAAAAAATGCCAGCAGAATAGGCCTTGCTGACTTTCGTGTCTGCTCCTTTGGTCAGGCCCCACCCTGGAAGCTGACCCCCTGCCCTCTCAGGCTTCTCCCTTCCCAGTTCAGAGGAGAGCTAGCTAACTGGGGTTTCTGTAAGACAACAGCTACTAAATAGCCGTGTGGTAAATGGTAAAGTAGGCAGTGGTTTAAGGCTCTGAGCTACAAACCTGGAGACCTGGGTTTGACTCCCACAACTCCCACTTGTATTCTGTGTGACCCTGCTCAAATCACTTAACTTCCTTGTGCTCCCAGGTCACACCTGTAAACAAGCTTTCAGCTTAGTGTGTCTCTCCTGGTAAAAAAAAAGTGCCTATAATTATTTTTTTAATATAGTTGAGTTTATGTGTGGTAGGTAGGTTCGTATGATGTACATAGAATCAGAAAAATTGATAACATGCTGTATTGTGATTCAATAAACTGATAAATGGGGATTTTGGTTTCTTTTACAAATTCATTTTTCCTGACCATGGATATACTAAAGCAAAAATGTCTCAACAAAATGTTTTTAAATAAAGAGTTTAACTCACAGCAGCAGAAGAAGCATGTTGGCATAAAATCTTAGTGGCATGGATGAAGAGGCACCAGTATTTAAGCATGTCTTTGGTAGAGGATTAATTGTGACTGGGGGTGAGGGAGGGAGTGAGTCTTGATATTTGTAGCATAATGGTTTTCTAAAACTTCAATCTTCAAGGGGTTAGATTCTGCAGCCATCTGTACAGTATATCACTAAGCCATATGCAGTGTGGTATGGGTAAAACCCAGATCGCCAGACCAGGACCAGTGCTATAAAATCTGCATTGGGCACAGCTTGTGTAAATATTGCTGGTCCAGTGGATCAAATAAATACGTGCAAATAAATAAATAAATACTTGGCTTTGCCTCGTGCTTCAACTCACCGCAGGAGTGACATTATTACATGATAACACACCCTGTCGTGCCTTATTGCTTAAATATGCCCTTTCTCAATGTACTATACTTTGATTCAGTTAGTGTACGCAACAGCCTTCATGTGAACACTCTGGGCTTCTCTTTGACTCCTGATGTCTGTTTGCTTTAGCTATTGTATACTGTTTGAACTGTGTTGGTTTTCTTGATGTGGTGCCTGTGTGCCTAAACTATGTAATCTGTTTATCTACTGTTACCCATGTATCTCCAGTGAATGATTGCTATAATTGTCTGCTGTCTGAGCCATTGTTTTTGGACTTGTTAACCGTACTGTCTTTGTATTAGTTTCGACGAGCTGCCTTTGTAAATGAGTCTCTGACTCAAAGGTTTGTAAATCTGATATTTTTTAAATAAATAAATAAATGTTTATGTTTAAGCCCATGAAACACCCTTATCTAGTTAATACATTCACAGTCGTAGTGGCTCTGCCAGATCTTGTTTATGGCTTGCTGAGTCTCTGACGAAAGCCACTCAGTGTGTGTGTGTGTGTGTTTGCACTGTTTACTTTTGATGAAAGTGTGTGTGTGTTAGCTTGAAAGATCACTGTTTAATTTTAATGCTCTTTTAAAAGGGACTTGTTTCTCTTCTCCCACTCCACACCCAGCTCAGACAGCAGATCTGTTGAATGTGGAGGGATTCCACTCCCTCCTAACAACACACAGCTGGGGAAAGGAGGGAAGGGGAAGAAACACAGTTAATGCAGAAAACAGTGATGTGATTCCATTCCACTCCTGTGTAACAACAAAGTTATTCTGCGTTAACAATTCAGACCCCTTTTTATGATGACAGTAATACGTCTGCATGGCTCCACCTATGCAGCTGTAAAAAGAAATAGAGTGAGAGAGACAAAGATACATCCAAAGACTAATGTTCAAAGATAATATAGTATTAAAGTTGACTGCCATTCACTGAAGTATGTTACAGTATTTATAAAAATGGTTTTAAATCCATCAGCACTTCCTCACGCTAAGCCACTCGGATTGCTTTGCCTAGTCTTGGCCTCCTTGCCCTGCCCCCCCCCTTTTCCAACCCTGCTCTCATCCCCTGCCACATCTCACCCCCTTCCCACTTCCTCTCTTCCAAACCCTCCTCCTCCTCCCCTTCCATCCAGCCACCACTTCTGTTCTCCTTTCCTGTTGCTCACACCTGTCCAGCTCCCCCTCCCCCACATGCACCCTGTCCCCTCCCCACCCCATCTTATCTCCTTCATCCTTGGTCTCTCTCCTCCACTCTCTCCCTGTGTCTACCACTAGGCACTAGAAAGGCTCACACCCTCTTCTCTACCACTCCTCCCTATCTCCCCTCTTGCAACCCTACTGGCCTGCACTACTTAGCCACAAATCAGCACTTTCATGACTAAGTTTCTCTCTGACTGCTTACTGAAACTGCATTTTTGTCTAATGCTTGTACCACTCTGTTCAAGTAATAGTACCTGTAACTGTAATTGAATCTACACTTCTGTCGAATGATTGTACCACTGTGTTCAAGTAATAGTACCTGTAACTGAATCTGCATTTTTGTCTAACGCTTGTATCATTGTGTTCAAGTAATTGTACCACCTTGTGTCTACCCAAGTTTGTTGTTCCCCATTTCAACATGGACTCTTTGTAAAAGAACCCCCGGTTCAGAGGTTATTGTAATCCTAGTACTCAATAAATAAATAAATAAAAATCCCAGTCATCATTTATTCCTTCAGGTTTCAGGCTTTTAAGTATAAAAATCCAAAAGGTTTCCCTCTGTAGCAGCTCTTTTAGCCTGTCACCACCCCTTTTATCTTTTTTGACATGTTCCAGCCCCTTAAATTTCATGGCTTTGGGATTCAATGCGTGACATTTGTGAAAACGGTTCACAAATTTTTAATATTTCTTACCTGTTCAAGTATCCTTTCTTTCCAAGGCCACACTGTTCTTCCAGTGTAGGTTTTCACATAGTCACACCACAGAATATAAACCAGATAGTTCCATAGTTCATGGTACAAGAGATAAATTCCCTAATCTGTACTTTTCTATCCAAATGTGGTAATTCAAGGTCTTTGGCTTGCTGGCAGTAAATGCAAACATCACAGTTACAGCATCTATACATCCCACTAGGTCTCAAAGGATTCACATATTTTGATGTCTCTCTGTATCAGGTTCAGTATACATACTAAGAAAAAGATGGTCTTCTAATGTTTTACATCTCTTAAAAGAGATGGGGGGTATCACCAAGTGAACTCCTCAAATCAGGGTCTCCCCTGAGTATTGGCCCAAACTGTCTAACTACCCCACCAATTTTACCTGCCACACTGCTAAATTTTGTAACAAAAGCTGTTTTTCAACTTCTTTTCTTTTACACTGTCCAAGCTTTTAGGTTGAAGTAGTGTTGACCTGTCTACGCTGTTTGCTTTGGTCAAAGCTTCTTGCAAATGCCCTTCACCATACCCCCTGTGACGCTTGGCCAGCTGGTTATGATTGCTGTATGATATTTGTAATATAAAAACATAGTACTGTATGTGAGTTTGTGCTCCATGGGTGCCCCTCCCCTCCCAGATTTCAGTTACAGGAACTGACTGGGAGATCTCAGTAATGTAATTAACTTCCTTGAGAAGTTGCATTTTATGGGCTTTTTACTTTGTCGTTAAATTGTTTATTGAGTCTTTATCCATATTGTATAATTATAGGCTTTTTATGACCTCCTGCCTCTGAAGTTGGGAAGCTAAATACGCATTTTATTACAGGGCAGGACATAACTTAACTGATTCCTGTTGGCTATATTTGCACCTAAGTGACATATGGCAGAGTCATAAAAACCTTGATGTTCCTTGGGAAAATAAGAAACCAGCCTCCAGTTCAAAGAAAAGGCTGGATTAAAGACTCATAATTTGGGGAAATAGTTTTTGCTGAAGTCACATTAATTAAAATACCTCCTGACAGGAAATCATGTTTGTATTTTTTTGATTCTAAAAGAATGAGCTAGATGACTCATACAAAGGGTGTGGAGACTTTTTAAACTGAATACTGTGTCTGAACTTAGTTATCGTATACCATCTTGGGACTCAAGACAGACATAGCTGTCTGATATAACCATAAGTACTATAGAAGTAATACATTAGATAGAAAAAGTCTAAGGCCCGGATATTCAGACTGTGCCAGGCTGTGGCGCAAGCCTGGGCGCAGCGCAAATGGGCTGTGCAGGGGTGTTGATAGGGTGATATTCAACAGAGCTGCGCCATGGCACAGCATCGCTGAATATCACACCTTGGCCACCCCGTAGTGCGCATGGTGCAGTGGCACTGCACCAGCACAAGTGGCCAGAGTGGAGCAGGGAGATACGCTAGCACAAGTTCCATTGCGCTAGGCACAACAACCGCGATATTCAAAGGTGCACATGCAAATGGGGCCATAATGCATGCAAGACGCAAATGGGGCCATTTGCATGTCATTATGGCCCTGTTTGCATACAGGTGCGCTGATCCCCGGCGACTTGCACCTGGCACTCTGCCAGGCTGCAGCCATCGGGGACCAACGCCCCCTGCACAGCACGTAAAAGTGCCCTACCGCCTGATCACAGGCATCTGTTAAAATAAAACATGTTCTATATCCCTGGTGGTCCAGTGGACAGCTTGCAGCCTGGTCACGGGCTTAAGTATAAATATAATCATCCCACATCCCTGGTGGTCCGGTGGACCACTTGCAGCTTGATCACGGGCCTAAGTATAAAAATAATCATCCCATATCCCTGGTGGTCCAGTGGACTGCTGCTGCGTCGTGAGCGTCAGTAAAACAGTAATGCCACAGCAATCCAACCCTGGTGGTCTAGTGGTACCCCTCCCCACCCTCGCTGAGCGCCACCACCTCTCTCCCCGGTCAGCAGCTGGTGGCAGCTCCCCCACCCACTTGGCCTGCCACCCACCAACTGACACCGTATGGTAGGGCTGTGCAGCCCACTGGTCCACAGCGTGAGCCAATGGGTATGCAGCCCATAGCCATATTGTGCCTGTATATGTAAATGGATCACATATCTGGACTGTGTAGGGCGTAGTATGGGTACACGCCCATTGGCTCATGCGTGGACCAATGGCGACAGCCCTACCGTCACGGTGTCAGTCAGTGAGGCGGGGCGGCAAGCGGGTGAGGCGCCCGTCTGCCGTTGACATGGGGGGAGGGGCGTGGGTCGAGGGCGGGTGGGATGGGGAGGTACCGCTAGACCACCAGGGTTGGGTTGCTGTGGCATTGTTTTACTGATGCTTGCAATCGGACTGTGAGCGGTCCGCTGGACTACCAGGGATATGGGACAATTATTTTTATACTAAAGCCCGTGATCAGGCTGCAAGTGGTCCAGTGGACCACTAGGGATATAGGACGTGTTTTATTTTAACAGATGCCTGTGATCAAGCTGCGAGCAGTCCACTGGACCACCGGGGATGTAGGACGTGTTTTATTTTAACGGATGCCCGTGATTGGGCAGTGAGCGGTCCACTGGACCACCAGGGATATTGGACATGTTTTATTTTAACAGATGCCTGCAATCAGGCTGCGAGCAGTCCACTGGACCACCAGGGATATAGGATGAAAATTTACACCTACGTATGCCCGCGATCGGGCTGAGAGTGGTCCACTGGACCACCAGGGATGTAGGACGTGTTTTATTTTAACAGATGCCCGCGATCTGGCTATGAGCAGTCCACTGGACCACCAGGGATATAGGACATGTTTTATTTTAACAGATGCCTGCAATCAGGCTGCGAGCGGTCCACTGGACCACCAGGGATATTGGACATGTTTTATTTTAACAGATGCCTGTGATCGGGCTGCGAGCATTCCACTGGACCACCAGGGATATAGGATGAATATTTACAACTACGTATGCCCGCGATCGGGCTGAGAGTGGTCCACTGGACCAGCAGGGATATTGGATGTTTATATTCTGCTACATCTGCCTGCAATCGAGCATGAGGGGCACCGCCACGAAGGTGCAGCCGGAGCTCGGGTGGCAACCCACAGGGGGCAGCTGCCGTGTTGCGCCCTGCAATACAGCAGCTTACCTGTGGGTGGCCAGCCGTTGTTCCTTTTTTTTTTAATCACCTGTGTGCAGCGCAAGTAGGGGTTGCACATGCATGGGCTCAGCACATTCCGGGCTGAATATCGGGATGTCTGGAGTATGCATGGGCACACACCCCCACCTGCAGTGCATACATTACTGATGCACTCCGGCAGATCGGGATTTGTGTCAGGCACAATCCCTGTTTGAATATCGCGCCGGGGCGCAGCAGTGAGTTGTGCATGGTGCAACAGTGTTGCGATATGTGTAACCCTTCTTAATATCCAGGCCTCTATGTATTGTGGTAGGTGTTTTTATTTCGTACTTGTCCTTGTTTCTTTTAAGTGATTGTATGCTCTTTGATATATTGTTCTGTGTTTACATTTTTCATATTTTTATCATCTTTAGTAAAATCTTTATTTTGAAAGACTGCCTGGGTCTGTCAGTTCTTTTTTGCATGTGACGTATAGAGGGATAAGACTGACAAAACTGTTCAAAAGCTTGATGGTGTTACTAAACTGGGAAAAGGTAAGAATATACCTAAGGTCTTTTATAGAGTTTTAAAGGGTTCATTTTGGATACCTGGTTAGGTGCCCTTAGGTGAAAGATATATTGCATCCCCCCGAAGAGAATATTATCTGAGTCTGTACATTTGGTTATGCTAGCACAAGGTTCACAGTTTGAATCCCCCCAGAACTTGAGACTAAAGGTGATTCGGACCCACAAACAGACAGGAGGTTTACTCTGTTACCTGTTCACACTATTGCACTCAGAGGTTGGCACTGTGGGAGCAGACCTGCTGGGTGCGTTTGTGTCACCTCCCATCCCTAATGTTTTTTAACATTTATTCTGCTTGCATTTCAGTCTTGTGCAGTTGAACAATTTATTTCAAGCCTTAAAAATTGCCCATAAGGAATTCTCTTAATGAGACTCCCTAGGGTGCTAACTGTCTGCTCTCAGGAGACTGTTAGTTGCTGTTCCTTTTCTATGATTCCTGCTTATAATTGTGTCTCTTTCAGCATAGAGTTACATATAGAAAATCAAGAGATTGCTTATCAAGGTGGTTAGTGAATTTTAAGTTCAGATTATTTTGATTAAGCCAACTAACAAACTCATTGGCTTCTGCTTTCGTGCCATCCCACACACAGACCACATCATCATGGTGTGCATGTGGGTTGATTTCCCAGTGAAAATTGATTTGTTTTACCCAGAGGTCTAGGAAAAGATTAGCAAAAGACATAGATACATAGACAGTGTCGGCAGATAAGGGCCTATGGCCCACCCAGTCTGCCCATTTGAGCCTGTAAGTTCAGTTTGTTTTTCTAGAAGTCTGTTGCACCTTACCCCTGACCTCCAGAATTCCTTTATGTCTATCCCATGCATTCTTAAACCTTGATTGTTTCAGCCCCCACCACTTCCTCTGGCAGGGTGTTCCACTTGTCCACCACCCGTTCTGTGAAGAAATTCTTTCTCATGTTTCCTCTGAATCGTCCTCCCTCCAACGTCATCCCATGCCCTCTAGTCCTGGAACATATTTTTCGCTTAAAAATAGTGTTTTTCTGCACCCTGTTCCTCCCTGTAAGATACTTGTATGTCTCTATCATATCCCTCTCTCCCTCCTCTCCTCCAGGGAGTACATGTTCAGTTCCTTCAACCTGTGTTCATAGGACTTGTGATGCAATCCATGCACCATCTTTGTTGCCCTCCTCTGAACCTTCTCTACTCTGTCTATGTCCTTACGTAGGTATGGTCTCCAGAACTGTACACTGTACTCCAGGTGGGGCCTCACTAGTGTCTTGTATAGCGGAATTATGACCTCCTTTTCCTGCTGGTAATGCCCTGCGCTATACATCCCAGCATCCTATTTGCTTTACCTGCTGCCTTGTCACACTGTTTCCCTACCTTGAGGTCATCAGAGATGATAACCCTAAGATCCCTTTCCTGCTTGGTGCATGCTATATCCTCACCCCCAACTGATATATTGTGCCAGGGTTTTGTGCCCCATATGCATTATCTTGCACTTCTTTGCATTGATTTCAACTGCCAAACCCTGACCATTCTTCAAGTTTCTGCAGGTCGCTTCTCATTCTGTTTACACCCTCTGGTGTGTCTACTCTGTTACAGAGCTTTGTGTCATCAGCGAACAGTGAAATTCTGCCTTCTTGGTCCTGTGCCATGTCACTGATGAAGATGTTGAATAGAACCGGTCCCAGCACTGATCCCTGTGGTACCCCACTGGTCACTCTTCCCTCTTTGGAGTGACAGCCATTTACCACCACCCTCTGTGTCCTGCCACCCAGCCAGTTACCTACCCACCACACTACTGTCCTGCCCACACCCATATTCCCCAGTTTGTGTAATAGTCTTCTATGTGGCACAGTGTCAAAGGCCTTGCTGAAGTCCAGATAGGCCATGTCCACTGCCCTCCTGATCCACCTCCTAGTCACCCAGTCAAAAATTCAATGAGGTTGGTCTGACACGGCCTCCCCTGGGTGAAACCATGCTGCCTTGGGTCCTGTGGTCCATTGACAACCAGATGTTCCACCAATCTCTCCTTCAGTAGTGCTTCCATGATCTTCCCCACTACCGAGGTGAGGCTGACTGCTCTGTAGTTCCCTGCTTCCTCTTTGTCTCCTCTTTTGTATAAGGGGACTACATCTGCTGTCCTCCAGTCTTTGGGTACCTCCCCTGTTTCCAGTGATCGGCTAAACAGGATAGCCAGAGGTTCAGCCACCACCTCTCTTAGTTCTTTAAGGACCCTGGGGTGGTGCCCCATCTGGCCCCATTGCTTTATCAACTCTTATTACTTCCAGTTCCTTCAGGACCCTTTCTCGTGTAAAGGGACTTGCATCCATTTCTGCACCATTCTCACCCTTGTACTCCCCTTCAGACCCATTGCCCTCTTCTTTCTCAGTAAAGACCTGAGCAGAAATACCTGTTCAGTATGTCAGCTTTACTGTTGTCATCCTCCACGTGGCCCCATCCTCCCCTTTAGTCTCACCTATCCTCCTTTGTCTTTCTTTTTCACTTATGTACCTGTAAAAGGTTTTGTCCTCTCTACCAACTGATTTTGCAATGTGTTCTTCTGTCTGAGCTTTACTCCTTACTGACCTCCTTGCCTCCCTTTGCTTCTCCTGGTACTTCTCCTATCCCTTCTGCCTGTGTCTTTTGTATTGCCTGAATTCAATCTTTTTGGCTTTCACTTTCTTTGCTACCTCTTTGGAAAACCATAATGGTCTCTCTTCCTTTTCCTCTTGCTAACCTGCTTAATATATAATTCTGTTGTTCTTGTAATCCCCATTTAAATACTGCCCACTGTTCCTCAACCCCTGATTCCTGTCCCATTCCCTTAATGCCTCTTTCAAGTATCTCCCCATTTTCTCCCAAAGTCTGCCCCCTAAAATCCAGGATTTGTTTTTGTGTGGTTTGGTTCTGCTCTTTCTGTGATTTCAAACCACAATGACTGGTGGTCACTGTTTCCAGGTGCTCCCCACTGTTACCCCCATCACACTGTCCCTGTTTGTGAGCACAAGGTCCAGTATTGCCTTCTGCCGAGTTGGTTCCACGACCAGTTGCTTGAGGAAGGCACCCTGAAGGGAGTCCAGGATAAATCTGCTCCTAGTTGATGCTGCTGCTGGGATGCTCCAGTCCACGTCTGGAATACTGAAGTCTCCAACCAGTACTACCTCACCCTTGTCTGCCATCCTTTGGATGGCTACCATCAGCTCCCTATCTGTTTCTTCCTCCTGAACCATTGTTTCCGGAACCATTGTTTCCCTCATTGCCATGCTACAAGTCTGCAAAAAGCACTCATCATTAAACATAAAGTAATTACATTTAGTACAAAGTCAAGGGCTTCACAAATAAATTGGATGGGAAATTCTTCAGCTAATTCACTTTCATACAGGAAATGCTCACATGCATATATGCCTTGCTCATGCTGAATGTTTGCATATAAACAAACATCATCAGTCCCTAAAAACATAAAATTGTTTCCTCACTTGGAGTCCTTGGGCTCGATTTTCAAAGAGTCCTTAAATTGCCACAAGCTGCAGCAATCTAGGGCTGTGGCAATCTCAAGATGCATCAGGGACCCTGCATCATATTTAAAAAAAATGAGGGTTCCTGCACCCAAGACCTGAGAGTTGCCTCTTCTGCAGGGTTGCACCAAAGTAGTGATGCATCTGCGTACTTTGATGGAAGGATCCATCAACCACCCCACCCAGCACAGAAACTCGAGGAGCCACAATGGTGGTGGGGAATGGCTACCAGGAGGGGGACTGGGGGGGCAGAAGAAGCACAGAGGTACTCCGATTAAGGGTCTAGGCTGCTTACACTAACCCAGACCTGATAATCATCAGTAAATCCTGGCTGAAGTGCACAATCTCTGATCAGCAGATCTCACTCCCCTCCTACAACCTGTTCAGAGCAGACAGGCCGATGAGGTGAGGGGGGAGTCATCTATACAAAAGACACCTTAAACGTCACTACCATCAACACCATGCCCAAGCCCAAGGAATTCGAGTATGTCGCAATCAAAATTCAAATATCCTCATCAGAAGCTTTAAACATCATAGGTTGTTACAGGCCTCCCTCAGGTGGGCTTGAACTAATCTCAGCCCTCAAAGATCTGATCGCCCCCATCAACAATGAGGTCATCATCCTAGGTGATCTCAACCTTGTCTAGCTCTCGCCTAATGTAAGTACCCTAAAAGAACTCTGCGATGAGCTTAGTCTGTCCCAACTTGTTGAGGAGCCAACCTGATTAAACACCAAGAACCCCGTTAATAGCTCTATTCTGGATGTAATTATCACTAACTGTCCTCACAAAATCCTGCATACCAGTCATTTTCTATAATGATATTAACGATCACAACATCATAGTATGTACCCAGAGCCATGAAAAACACCACTCTTTCCCTAAATTTATCACCAAACATAGCTTTTCAAATTCAGCAATGACAGTTACATTTTGGACCTCAAACATGCAAATTGGCAAAATCTCTGTCTCACTAAATCAATGGATGAGGCTGTCACCTGCCTTAATGAAACACTAACACAGCTCACCAATAAACATGCTCCATACATTAGAACAAGAGTTTGCAAGCATTCCCACCCCTGGTTCATGGCAGACCTAAAAGCTGCATTAACTAACTGGGACAAATTATGGGCCTGTGCAAGGGTCACAAAGTGTGTGACCAATTGGCAGGCATTTCAAACTGCTAGGAATGCATGTGTAAAATTAATATGATCTGCCAAAGCTAACTTTTACATGGAATCCCTCAAAAATGCTAAAGGCAACTCTGCCAAGATTTGGCAAACAATCAAGACATTTGAGGTCACAAATTGGCCCTGTCTGTCCCCAACAAGATACTCATTAACGGAGTTGAGTATGACGAGCTTGACATCATCCTAGAAAAATTGAACTCTCATTTGCCAACGCTGGACTCATGTTCAACTCATCCCCCTATGCAGGGCTTCCAAACCCTCCAGTACATTTCAACATTTATGAGCCCTCACCGCCTCATCTCCTCTGGTTACACCTGGTCACATACAAACAAGTAGAAGACCACCTTAGTGAACTTGATATCAAAAAGTGGGGCAGATCTGATGGCATCAACCCCATCTTCATCATGCTAGGGTACTATTATCTAACTGCACCAATCCTTCATATCTTCAACCTCTCCATCTCCTCAGCCATGGTCCCTTCCTGTTGGAAATCCGCTCACATCTTGCCCCTATTCAAATCAGGCGACCCCTGTGACCTAAACAACTACAGGCCCATCTCCATCCTCCCAGTTCTATCTAAAATACTAGAAAAACTCATCCATAGCCAGCTTAAAGATCACTTAGAAATTTTTTCACTTCTCAACCCAGTCAATCTGGTTTCAGACAGAATCACAGCACCACTTCTGCCCTAGCAAAAGTCACCAATGATTGGCTCACCGCGTATGATTCTAAGCAACCCACAGATGCCATATTCCTAGACCTCAGCAAGACATTCAACACTGTGACCACAACCTCATCCATATTGGACTCAGTAAAATAGAACACGGCTGATAACACACTACAATGGTTCTCCAGTTACCTTACAGGTAGATCTCAGAAAATCAAAGTGAGTGGCAGGTATCAGACCCTTCCCATCAAACAAGGTGTCCCACAAGGCTCCATTTTGGGCCCTATATTATTTTCCATTTACATCAACTCTCTAGACACTACATTGTTAATTCCAAAATACACCTTTTCGCAGATGATACCATTTGATATACTTCTAAACCTACTTTAGTTGAAGTATGTGACAAACTCAAGAGGACTTTGCACAGCTAGAGTGCTCAGTGTGAAAAAAACAAGGTACTGTACTACATACCTTATAGCAGCAGGTCCTCCCCTCACTTCAGCACGACACCTCTATCCATCGTGACAATCCTAGGTGAACCACTTGACGTGGTTGATAAATTAAAATACCTGGGTGTCTGGATAGACAGTAAGCTTTCCTTTAGCATACACATTGACCACATTTCCAGCAAGTTGAAAGCAAGGCTAGGCTTTTTCTTCAGGAACAGAGTGCTCTGCTCCCCGACATCAGATGCAGACTAGTGCAAGCCACATTTCTCCCACTTTTAGACTATGGTGACATCATCTATAATTGTGCCACTGCTTCCAACCTCCACAAGCTTGATATACTGTTCCATCAGGCTCTATGTTTATTACTAAAACAACTTTCCATACACACCATTGTGACCTGTATAAAGAAGTCAGCTGGCAACCACGTGCCACTAGGCGGTTGCTTCACCTAGGTATCTGGGCCCTAAAAAATTTACTAAACAAAGTACTGGCCTTTATCTCCTCACATGTCAACATTTCTCATTGCTCCTAGTCCCTTAGAAAAATCTGACTACATCCACCTCAATGCACCTCGCACATGTACCTCCCTTGGTATGGGTGCAATTAGCTATGCCATACCTTCTGTGTGGAATCTCATCCAGACAGCACTCAGGCTCACCAGCCTTGACTCTATAAATTTCTTCAAATCTGTGACCTACAAATTCTTACCAGTAGTCTGTCCCTGCCATAGGAATTAGTTTCCTCTGCCAGGGCCTTGGCTTTGCCATCAAAGATACTATCCATAGTCTTCTCATATTCTCTGCCCATCCTTGTCCCCCAGGCCCCTACCTTCCCAGTCCACCTTTCACCCATCCAGTTAAGGCCACCATGCCTTGGATTCCCTCGTAACCCAGTTCTCACCCTTGCTACTGTCGCGTCCTGTCCTATCTTACTAGCAGTTATCCTTACTGCCATACCCTCTTGCTATCCCAATGAAAGTCTCCACCCAGTATACCGCCCAGTCAGTCTCTTATTCTCCTAAAATTATCTATGTATCTCCCCTTACCCTGCTCTGTCCACCCCCTCAGCCCAACTCTGGATTTTACCAAAATTCATGTGATATACTTACCGCTTCTATTGTTAACTGTTGTTCACCCTCAACATGAATTGTTTCTTTTGAAAATGTATTGTCAAACGCTATTATACGCCATTGGCTGTTAAGTTCTACCTTACTGCATCCTAGCACTCTACTTTATTTTATATAACCGTCTCACACATTGTATTGTATACTTTGTATTCAACTATGTATGTCCAAACATTTTTTGTTTTGTATATATTGTATACTGTCCCTGTTGTATCAAGATCTCCTTGTGAATGAGACTACTCAATGGAGTATTTCCTGCAATAAACTTGAACTTGAGCATCCATAGTTCCAGGGAACTTGCTGCCAGTCTAGGTTATCCTCCAATTCCAGGGAGGAAATCACAGAGATCCCAAGAGAGGCAACTTTGGACACTCTACCCATCCCGGCACTGTGAGCGGTGTTGGGAGGGGACCCTCACTCACCGGCACCAGAGTCAGTGCCAGGAACCAAGACTGTGCCTGCTGGAGCCTCTGAGGGAATCACTGATGTAGGCCCCGCATATATCTGAGACCTCAATACTGGGGTGGCTCAGTTCTCTGAAGGGGAAACTAGGCCGTGAGGAGTGCACAACTGGTCCCCTGGAAGAGACCAACTGTCATCTGACCCCTAACCCAGGCATCCGGTCTCAGTGAGACCTGAGACAGTGGAGGCCTGCTCTCTCCCGGTGCATACAACAGCAGGGGGAGGCTTGGGGGAAGGGCCCAGGAACCTTACCTTGGTGGTCCTTGTGCAACGCTGATCACTGAAAGTTGGGGGGCCCGCACCCCAACCTCACTGCATGGTTGACCAAAGTGCAAAAATCCATCAAGAAGCAGGCATCACAGTGATCCATATCATGGTTTGGTCCTAGGCAGGTGAAACACCGGTCATGGGGGTCAGTTATGGAAAAGAGACTACCACAGGAGTACTGACACAGTAGGGTAGTCCCCACTTCGAACATTTTTGCCCCAAATCTGACATGATCGGGTGCATACAAAAATAATAAAGTGAAGAAAAAGACTCAACACCGCACTTTAAATGCAGGAAAAAAACAGAGTCGGTAAATCAGAGGCAGAATGGTGTCGAGTGAAGGATCGTATGAGCAGAACTGAGTAGATGAGCTTCTAGAAGGTTCAGGGGAATTCTCACTGTCCCATGGAGTTGTGCTGTCCTCGACAGTGGGAAAAACAGAAGTGAGGTGGTGAAGGGGCCAGCATCTGTTACCAGCCAACCCACAAGCGCCATATAGTGCATCAGCTTCGAGGGTGGCACCATCTCCGACGTTGGCCCCTTCTCCAGATAGGAAGAAAGCTTTAGCTAAAAAGCTTCTCACGGGGTCCTAGTGCCTCCGGCTGGTACCCACCAGTGAGGAATGGTGAAGATTGATACAGGTAAGATTCTGCCTTCTCTTTTGTGCAGGTTTTAGGGGGCAAGCTATGCTTACATTGCCTTATGTCATACACACCTTTTAAATATTATTGTTATGTTTAGTGTGCCTGAGTCGGCTGTGCTGAGATCTGAGTAGTGAGATGGTAATCAGAATGCAGAACCAAGCTTTCACTAGTCAGTTTATCCTCCTCTGACACAGATGGATTTGCATAACCATAATGCTCTGAGGCTTTTGATTGTATTTGTGTTAACAGAAACCACACAAATTGGAAAGCATCTACCTTCTTGTATCATTTATGCTTTCTACGTATTGTTCCTCTTATTTCTGATCAGCATTTCAGTTATTTTTCTTGTTCCACCACCCACTACAACATTTAAGAAGACTTCAATAACACATACACAACTGTAGTTGACCATCCTTATGGTATTTAGTGTAAGGTGACGCTGGAATTCCATTCACAGGTGTTGTTTTTACTACTGCCAGGTTTCACCACTTTTTTGAAGCTGCTGATGTGAAAACAGTAGTGCAGCTCTTTTCTGTCATAAAGTATGTAGTGCCCTAGGCCAGCTCAGATACCTGCAGATGGTGTAGAATAATGCATCTTGTACCCTTACCCAGGAACTCTGCAGCTTATTTTCATGGATTCTAGTCGGGAAAAACTTTAGTCTTTGCATGTTAGCTCATTTCACACACACACACTGCTTTGCAAACCCATTATTCTTATGAGACTTTTGACTGTATCTATGTTTACAAAAAACACACAAATTGAAAATTATCTTGACTTCTTGTGCTGTTCATGTATTCTACATTCTGCCCTTTCTGCAAACCATATTTGCTTCCCATGAATGTGATGCCAACTGTAATGAGTCTGTAATAGATCAGTATGGAGGGTTTATACTGAGAGGCTACAGTGTTGTGGTTCTTCTGTTGTTGGCAGAGACTGTATGAGCTGATTGCTCACTGTTGTCCACTGCTGGTGATCAAGCAAGTTGCCATGCAGCATGGACATACAGTCCAGGAAACTGAATGAAAGAATAAAAGGCAAAATGAGAAAGATTACTTTAGCATCTCATGGTACTAATTGTATTCTGATTAATGGCAGTGCAGGAACTCTAGAGTAAATAGAACAGATTTTTTCATTTCTGCTAGACACAGCCAGTTCAGCTTACCAACCTGCAAGGGATGTGCATATCCATGATGCGTTCCATTGGGTATTATGCTTTAGAATGCATACATATGCATTGGAGAGTTACAAACCCAACATAAATTGAAAAGTATATGTCTTCCTGCATTTTTATGCATTCTATGTACTGCTCCTTTGAAAACTAACTTTGTTTCTCATGCCTGTCATGCCAATTGTAATAGGTCTGTAATAGACAGGTATGGATGGTTTATACCAAGAGGACACACAGTTCGGGAAGGCAAAGCATTCATAGCAGGTTTGTAGTTCATAGAAGAAAACTCCACACTGCATCAGAGATTTATTTGAGTCATAAAACATGGACTATTCTGATAAAAAGTTCCTGTCTAATCAACACTACACAGCATAAGGTCAGGACTAGTCAACACTCCTGTTGGAAAACCCTTTGACAAAAAGCACCATAGTGAGCCAATGCAGGTAAAATGGATGGGACTTGAACTAGTGGGTAGATCCAGTTGGAGTGGAGATAAACTCACACATCTTCTCCAGAGGCAGTGTTTTTGGATTTTCTCTCCGGGCTGCCTCCACCCCAGAGGACTAAATTTAGACTAGGACATTAAACCAATCCTGTAAGGTTTCTTTAACTTTTCTAGGTCTCCTTGTTTTGGTTTATTGTATATTGAACTAGGTCCATGACATAGTGGGACTCAGACCACTAGAATCCTGCAATATAAATCAAAATTGTCTAGAATTCCTGATCATAGCAAATCTTGAAATCATATATCAGGCTATTTAGCTACTGCATAATGAGTATAGTTATAGATGTATTTATTCCAACACCTTGTTCTTTGTTTTTCACTCAGTCACCTCTCAGGCAGGATATTTCCAGAAACTGACTGATCTGTCAGATACCTGTGCTGTTCTGAAACTTGACAAGGGAGATCGCAGGTACTGGAGCAAATCCTCCTTCTTATATCAGCATGGTGTCATGATGTTACGTCTGAGACCGTGCAACACAACAATGGTGCACACAAAACAGTATGCGGCAAAGCAAGGTTGGGGAAAAAACACCAACCACACATGGAACAAGGCACACAGTACAAAAAAAACACAATATGTTTTGTTTTTCCAGGGGGATCTGCCCCCCGTAGCACCCCAATGTGTGTCCTTGGAATCTCCCTGCAGTACCATCCCATTAGCTTAATAGTTATATAAATGGCACCACTGCCAGGTGCCACATCAACTCCTTGCATGCCCACCATCTCCCCAACACTCCATATGGCACCCCATGCCCCTTTTGCCCACGGACTCCACTTTCAGAGCCCCCCAAGTCATCACATTGGCGCAATGCACTTAGACCACCTCATAACTGGTCTCAGTCAAGCCCCTTGCTGTACCCACAGTGGGGCTTATGGAATACAAAAAAAAAATGGATGGCTTAGCCCTTCCACGGCACAAGCCCCCTTGTGACCTGGTGCACGGGGGCTTTTGCCACAAAGGTGGCGCAGGTGGGCTTTGCTGCAAAGCATTCCCATGTCACTGCAACTGGCATTTGATAATCAGGATCACTGCAAACTATGACACAAGGTGCCACTTGCATCATCCCCATTTGGTGCAGGCACCTTGCGTCATAGTTTCACTTTTGAGAATTGGGTCTGCAGTGTTGAGTTTTCTTCCACAGACTATAAACCTGCTATGAATACTCTGCCTTCCTGATCTGTGTGTCTGTTGATGAAGAGCTGGGTGGCTCCAGCATAGCACCGACTCCCTTTTACCACTGCACACACTGTTTCCTGTCTCCCGTTTTATACCACGAGGATACGTTGTAAAATACAGTCTTAGTCCTCTGTGGTTGGCAGTAATTACACAAGGTGATTACTCACTGTTGTCCCCTGTTGCTGATGAAGCAAACTGAAATTCAGTATGGCCCCACAATCCAGATGGAATGGAGGAAAACTGAAGGAAAAAAAAAAAGGATGAGGAAATTTAAGACATTAGGGAAAAATGAGAAATATAGCTTAGCATCTCTTTATAGCATTGGTACTTTATTCAAATAATTGAAGTGTGTGACCTCTAGAATAGTATAGGATATACAATTTTTACTGCATGTTTCATATATTGTATCCCAAAGTGATTTGCAAGCCAGTTATTTACAAAGGCTAGAGTAGACACATCTCATTTCCTGTGAGGTACTGCGTCTGCTTGGGTCATCTTGTTATCACGTAGTACCATTGCTACTTTTTTTTCTGAAGTCAAGTGAATTTCTTTAAGTGAAGTCATGCACCAATTGAATGCCCTGGATCCATGAGAGCAGGAAACGTCCCATCTTGCTTATTGGATCTTTCCTCCTATTTGTCACTCACGATTGTCCTTGCAATTATTTCCTTCATTATTTCATTGGTACCGCCATAAATAGGCTGCACACGGGCATCCACAAATGCTCTGGAAGAAAAATATGTAATGAGAAACTATGGAAAGACTTTGGAAGTTGTTTTAACTTTTCTTCCTGTTTTTATCATGGGCCAGCCTTCATAGTCATTTGAAATGGAAACAGCATCAGAATCAAAGCAGCTTAGTTAAGGGACCTCCCTTGTGACAATACCAAAATCACAGCAGTCAGTTGTCTACACCATATTTTGAAAACAAAAAAAAAAATAATCACTCCAAAAAATACAATTTGTGTATTTGTATCTAAGAATTGTATAGTGTTTATTTTCAGCTTCATTTTATGAACAATCATAGGTATTCTAGGTATTGCAGAACAAGTGGACATGATGCCCATAAAGCTCACTAGTTTTAATCTACTTATACCGTTGTATGTTGGTTGTAATCAGATACTTATCTAGATTTGATTTAAATGTTTGCATACTTGTGCTGGCCATCACCTCAAGTGGAAGACCATTCCACACTGGTGCAACTCTAACACTAAACCAGTGTTTTCTCTTCTTTGTGTAATCCCCAGACCCCTGCCTTTTTGCAAAATTACAGGTGGCATGCTGTTGAAGCTGACAGCAGTACCTGGTGGGGACTGGGTTCGGGGAGGACTAGGTTACTCGGCACAGGGGGCCTAGGTTTGGTTACTCTGCACAGGGGCACCCAAGTAAATCCGAACACAGGAAGCAATAACTGTAATGTCCAAAACCAGGAATGGGATTCTACAGTGTGGCTTTTATTCACATCCAAACTGAACAAACAAAGCACAGATGGACCCCCACGGGGCTACATTCCTGGTAATGCAGATTAGAGATAACAGAACTCTTCTTCACATTTCTCAGCCCTCAGGCTCTGAACCCACCAGGCACACAGCCCAGACTTCGCACGCAGCTTGGAAAACAGTCCGACTTGTACACTACTTGGGTTTCTTCTGGCCCGCCCCTGCCGGCACTTTGATCCACGGTCCATATGGGAATGAACTAGTTTTCCTGTTGGTGGTTCCCCAAACCACCTTAGAGCCTTCGACTCCTAGAGGGAATTTTCCTTCCATCCCACGTCTGGGTATTTCCCTTATCACTAGCCAAGTGCATGAGGCAAAGTAGAAGTCCACAGAGCAAATCCATAGAGGTGGACCTGGTTACTAAAGATGGGGGTCTCCCACCTCCAGCTCCCACAATCCATACCCGGCCATTTCTCTGGAAACTAAACAACTCTTTTGAAAGCTTGGCAATGTAGATTACTGAGTAGACGTATGTCACATCTCCTCTACATGTCTTGACTTCTATGTGCTGGACCTGAACAATACTTTACTTTGCTGCTTTATTACTCTAGGCCTCCCACTACTTCAGTAGTCCAATCCCCACTTTTACACAGTTCAGGATGAAACATGGGCCCTTTAGAAAGAGCAGAACTCACCCTCCGTTGCAGGTGCCCCACAGGCAAATCACGAAATCTTCTTGTTTCCCACACTCTTGGACAAAATAAGGCAGCTTCTTCACTAGCAGTAGCCAGGGGGTTGCCCCTGGAAATGCAGGCAAATCTTCCTGCCCCATCCCCTGAGGGATGGGGCACAGAGACCCGAATCAGCGGTTCTCCACCACTTAAAACAGCTTACTGTGTCTCTCTTTTGGCGGAAACACACACCTTTCCCTAAATGTAGCCCTATTTCAGGGCTGAGGCTCCAAGAGCCTGAGCACAGAGCTGCTGTGCTCCTCTCACAACAATCTCTAACTCCAACTGACCACAGACTGACTGTTCAAACCTCCCAACATTCTACTCTAACTCCCTTCTGCAGATTCCATTGTGGCTCATGCAGCTGCGATAGTTCTATGGTGATGTCATCCCTCAGTCTCAGCTGAGACTAAGAACAGAGTGAGACAGTGTGAAATCCATTTAACTGGAGTTTCACAAGCTGCCTTCCCTGCCTACCACTAGGTCTTACTGGGATTCTAGTAACCCCAGGTAACAAGGGGTTACATTTGTTTTACATTTTTCTATTACCAGCTACAAGAGGTGTGCTCTAGTCTGGTGCTGCTGGTCTCTAAGCATGAGTCCCAGTTTTCTCCCACACTCCTTCATCTGTAAGTGCTTTAAAAAACAAGCACATGTCCCCCTCTTAATCTGCCAAACTCCAATGTACACATCCCCAGTACTGATAACCTATCCTGATACTCTTTATCATGTACTTCATTTATCATTCTGGTAGCTCTCTTCTGAATCCTCTCCAATGCTTTTATATCCTTTTTGTAGCCTGGTGACCAAAATTGGGCACAATATTCCATATGCGGTCTCACTAGGGACCCATACAGTGGAACCAGTACCTCCCTGCTTTTGCTCTTTATGTGCCTATTTATGCAGCTTAGTATGTTACCTACTTGTTTTACTATTTGACTGCAGTGCTGACTAAACTTTAAGTCATTTGATATTTTGACACCCAGATCCCTTTCCTCTTTTACTGCTTTAAGCATTTGCCCATTTAGCTTATACACAGCTTCCCTATTCTTCTTCCCAAACAGTGCACCTTTCAGTATTGAAGATCAGTCTGTACTTCTGAGCCCACCTTTGCAGGTTGGACAAAGCTTCCTGCATTTTGTCAATGTCCTTGTCGTTAATAATTGTGCCTATGCTGGTATCATCGGTGAACTGGGATTCTATACTCCACTCACTGGTCATAGAATGTATGTAAAACATTAAACAGACAGGGGCCCAGCACTGACCCCTGTGGGACTCCACTTGTCACACCCACCCATCCTGAGCTGAACCCCCTGATAGACACTCTCTGTTTCCTGTCCTGTAACCAGGAACTAATCCAGCATGTTATATTACCCTTTATAAAATGGACCTTGGAAATCCAGCAGTCCGACTGGCTACTACATCTTCTGAGCTGTGTCTTTATCAGAAGATATAGTAGCCAACCGACACTTACTACCACTCCTGAGCCCAATAGGAACAAATATCAGTGAGCTCTGCCAACAGTAAACATTAACACTGACTGGCAGAGCTCACTGAAGCGGTCGCGCCAGCAGCTAAAGCACCTGGAAGAGCGACACCGTAACGCCCCCCGGAACAAAACTTCATTTTGGACTACTACCACTTCACAGAAAAATATATTTTTATAAAGTACCTGTCAGTCTACAATCGCAGCTTCTCTGATAGATTTGGTAAACAAACTGGACCACGATGAGACAGCCGACTGCAAGCTCCAACTGATTCCCCTGCCACCAGGACATCGCTTACAAACCACAGCATGCACCTCCTTATCATGCTTAACACACACAAACAAAAAAAACAGTAACCATCTCTGTTGCCAGATACGGATCTGGCATTATCACTATGGCTCCCAACCTCACCCAGCAAAACCGGACTGTGATCTCGAAACTCCACAGCTGTCTACAAAGCGGACCGCAAAACCGGAAGTCGGTCCTCGTCACTCGACTCAATCAGCTTTTACCGGCATACTAAAAAGGCCGTCTCACATTCAACTTCTGAAACAAAAGTACATACCATACAAAAATAAATATTATCAGGAAATCTTCTCACAGTACAGACTACGATCTGAAAAGTTCACGGAAAAAACAGAAATAACTGTTCAGCAGTCCTCTCAGTCACTGAAGTAGGGCCAGAAATCTTTGAAATAAAATTCAAAATATCATCTCTCCGCTGCAGTATTAACACTGCACAGTATGAACATTTGCAACATAACTAGTATCTATGTATGTGTGAGTGATGGGGAGGAGGGGACACACACCATGCAGTGCACATCACACACCACAGAAAATGCAGAAATAGAGGGACTATTTTACCACTATCCTTATTAAAACCTCAATTTAAAAGTATTTCCAATATTTTTTACTCTTTTTTTTATTTTTTGTTAAATGCTTACTTAGGGGTCCATTTTATAAGCGCAATAACACACTCCGAGGTGTGGGTTATCTCCTGATTAGAACACGCTCAGGTGCATAAGGCACTCGGCGCACGCGCCTCATGCCTAAAAACACACCTGGGCGTGCTCTTATCAGGAGATAACCCACACCTCGTTATTTGTTATTGCTTGCCTATCTTATGGTCTATCATGGCGTCCACCAGTTCTACGTGTGGCACTTTGTCAAATGCCTTAGCAAAGTCCAAGAAGATCACATCCACTGAATTTCCCTCATCCAAGGTCTTGCTCACATTTTCATAAAAGTCTAGGAGATTAGTCTGACAAGAATGGCCCACTTTAAATCCATTTTGAGAATCATCAGTATTCTCCCTCTGCTGCATAGTCTTCTCTATGTGTTCTTTTATGATTCCTTCTAAGATCTTACCAAATATTGAAGTCAGACTAACTGGTCGATAATTTCCAACCTCCTGCCATGATCCCTTATTTTTAAAAATAGGGACCACATTTGCTTCTTCCATGCCTCTACCCCCTCACCCTGGTCCAGAGATGCCTGAAATAAGCTAGTCAGTGGTTCTGCCAGTAGCTCAACCAATTCAATCACTACTCTTGGGTGAATCCCATCTGGTCCCATTGACTTAATGGATCTAACTTAAGCAGTCTTTCCTTAATACTTTCTACATCTGTTTTTAGTATACTCAGATTATTATCAAGATACAGTTTAGACCCTTGTGTTTTAATGTTGTATACTGTTGCGAAGTAGTTGTTATACCTCCCAGCCATCTGGATGTTGTCATGTACTAGACTACTGTCCGGATCCTTGAGTGGATCTATACTCTGTGCACCATCCTTTCTGCTACTAACGTAATTAGAAAATGTTCTATAGTTATCGTTAACTTTAGTTGCCAGACTTAGTTCGTAACTCCTCTTTGCCTCTCTAATCGCTTTTTTAGTTTTATGTAATATTACTCTGTACTTGTCCCAGTTTCTAAGGTACCCTTTTTTGGGGCAGTGTGATGCAATATAACACTGGCACTAAACATATGGCTGTGGTCAAGTTCTGATGAGTGTTCTGTACTATTTAGTATCACAGCAATCATTTTTGCTGTTATAGAATCATATAGGATTTTTGGTTGTTTTTGATAAATGCTGCTGATGTAGCCAGTCCCTCAGATGCCAGGTACTAACAGGCTCCACCTCATAAGGTGAGAAACTGGACAGAGTTTTAAACTTTGGGAGCTAATGGGGACATGGGGTCCCCTAAAAAGCTGCTAACAACTGCCATAACTAGTTATATACAGTAGGTATACATACCATTGTCCACATGGGGGTGTTAGAGTCTAGAATCAACTTTTATCTAGATTGTAGAATGCTGGCTGCAGCAGAGTGATTGTATCTGTGTGGAGGTTCCATGGCTAAATGAAAATGCTTCCATCTTTTTCTAATTGTTAAATATTTTTTCTTGTGTATTGTTGGTGGATTGAGAAGGAGGTTACTGTTACTTGCAGGAAGATGTGGGATTTATGTGTTTAATGTTGGTTGGGAGCAGGATAGTCACCACATTTGTTCAGTGGTGAATCCCTTGTAGTGTAAATGTAATTTTATTTGTATACTTCAGCAGTTTGTGTGTTCCTTTTGTTGGGCTGTCTTTGTAACCAGGATTTGTTAACTTGTTGCTGTGGCAGCCTGTTAATTATGTGGTACTATGATTTTGTTTGCTACTGTTTGGAGAGCTTTCTGGACTGCTGATTTCTTGTTGTTTAAAAGAAAACATTTTAGAAAGGCATTTTTAGCCTGAATCCAGCTGTTGTTAAGCAACAGCTTTCTTGTCATTGTAATCTGTAAGCAATAATACCCGAAAGGGTGGATGGTATTAGGCTGTACCGGACCACCCAGGGACGTAATGAGGCCCGACACTGGAGGCAGAGGGCCTTATAGCCCATGGAAGGTCTGGTATAGCCCAATACCACCCACCCTGGAGGGTATTACTGCTCTTAGAAAATGGGTTATAGGCTACAGTTTTAATAAAATAAAATCAAAGATTAAAAAGAAATAAAATAACTGTTAAAGAATAAAAATACAGTTTGATGTAAAGTAGTCCCTCTGCACCACTGACTCACAGCATCTTCTCACTTGTTTATATTGCATGAACTGTCTGCATCCCTGTCCCCCCCCAATCCGGTTGGCTTTAATGATTGAGACTGAAGGCAATCTCATCGAAAATGAGTGGTGTGGTCAGATTTTTTTTCCTATTCTCCCACAGTCCCCTGCCCTACCCCACAGGTAAAAAAATATAAAATAAAAATAGTATCTGTCTGTTTTTTTAAACACAGAGAGAAAGAGCAATGGCAGACAGCTGCTTCACCACTGAAGAGACAGCTAATGATAAAATGGGAGAGCTGCAGTGGACAACGTTGTTGAAATAACGAGCAAAGAGTTAAATGTGGCAGTATGACGGGTAAAAAGCTGGACATTAAAGTAGGAGGAACATACTTAAATATCAGAAATGTACCAGGAGTTGGGGAGTGTGGTGAGCGTGATTGGCAGACCGACCGAAAAGGAGTTTGTGGACTGAAGTCAGAAGGCTGCGAGTGCGAGGTGACAACAGGATAGCACTGTCCCTTTCAAAAGGATAAAAAACAGGCAATTTATTTTTCTTTTAGAGTGTTTTTTTGTTTGTTTGCTTTTTATTAGTTAGTATCCCTATTTTTTCTTAGCTGGCCAACAGCAACAGGGATCGGGATGGTGGGAGAGAGGCAACGTAGCAGACCCAAGGGATCAGCTGTGTGGTGAGCGGAGATAGTACTGATGTTTGATTCCTTTCATTTTTTGACAGTTGAGCTACAAAGTGTGGGTACGCTGAACAAATAAGTTCCATTCCAACAAAAGTTACTGTTTGTGTGCCATATACCCAGATGGGGTGTTATCTCTTGCAAAGCGAGAGAACAACATGGTGCAAATTTAAAAATGAAAATTCTTTTGGCCCAAGTATTTGGAGCATAATTAGGCAGCATAGATGGGGACTCATTATTTCACAGTCTCTGTTGCCTGATACCAGACCGGTTGTTTGGTGACTTGAGCCAGTCAGCGTTCTGGATTTCCACAACTCATGTTCTAATAGAACATCTGTAGTAGCAGACCACTGAGTTCTAGTAGTAGCAGGCCACTGAGTTCTAGAATACTGAGATTTGCTGTTAATATTTGGATTATAGTAAGATTTAATACAAGGAAATATTTATATGTATATATTTGTTGTATATTTATATTTATGTATAGTTTAAGGGAGTAAGCAAGAGAGGTGTAGAAAGTACTCTATATATAAGGTAGGGCTTTCTGGTTCTTGTCTAAGTGTACTAGGCAGATAGAGGAAAGCAAGTTAACAACAGTCTAGGGGTTATCATAGGATCAGTATACAGATGAGGTACAGTGGTGAGGTAGTCAGTTGTGGGACTGCATGGCACTCTCCTCCAGGGTTACTCTCTGGAGAAGGGGGCACTGTCCTATCTACAGGACCTTTACGGAGCTCCATGCTCAGCTGGTAGCAGCAAGAGATGAGATATCTCAGCTGCAGCACTGGCTCAGCTGAGGTTCACACTCCCCACACCCCCGGCCCCACTGGCCAGGGAGCTGAAGGGTGGAGGGGAAGGGTGGCAGGGGAAGCCAAAAGGGGTTTGACCAGCCTCACACTTTCCAGACAGCAAATCACTCTGTAGCCCTGGAAGAGGCTCAGCAACCTGATGTTGTGTTTTGTTTTGGGGTTGGGGGGGACTCTGAGTCATTTGGGGGAAATGGGCAGGATGACTTGGTGGCATCCAAGGGGTTGAGCAGGAGGAAGTCTGCAAGGACAGTCTGGCCTTGTCCACATTGGCATCAATTTTTAAAAACATTTTAAATAACATGTCGATAGCTGTGCTTGATCATGGTTGTACAAAACACGGTAGTTAGTGAGGTAATCACTAAGGTAGAGAAGTCGACAGGGAGCTGGACAGGGGTCAATGGAGAGGCAAAGACAGTAAGGACCAGGATGGGGCTAAAAGGAGTAAGGCTATCAAAAAATGGAGGGCAATGAGTACCCATAAATGTAGTCTGGGTAACAAGCTCCCTGAACTAGTGGCCTTGATGGAAGAGGGACACCTGGATATCGTGGCAGTCACAGAAACATGGTACACAGAGAACCATGACTGGGATGTGTTTTAAACAATAATGTTATTAGCTAGATCTTTAGAAAAAAAGTTGCAGGGAATACTGTACTTAGATCAGAAAGTTGCCACCCATGCTCACTCATCCACAGCATTCCATTTGGACAATTTTTAAGGCTGTGCAAAAACTGTACTGTACCCTTGATGCAGATTTTGAGAATGAAGCAGTGCTACAGTAATGACAAATCATTTCATGGAACATGGATACAGTGCACAAGTTGTCTCGGATGCTCTGGTGAAATTTAAAGGGCTTGAAAGAAAAACATAATTGATCCTTACAGAAAAAAATCTGAATTGTATCACTGAAAAGAATGATACTAACAACAAGATCTGTTTTGTTATGGATCTGACTTTTAGATAGATGGAGGTGAAAAATGTAATCAAAGAAAGATGGACCATATTTCAGAGAGACATTTCAGTTAATACAGCACTAGGTGAAGCACCTATGGTATCATTTCGCAGAGGTTCGAATTTAAGGGACATGCTTACAGCCAGTCACTTTCGGAATCCAGATCAGATCTTAAAACCAATTTCATCACAAGGGATTTTTGAGATGTAGATGTTGTAACATTTGCAACTATGCAGCTGTAGGAGAACATTTTAAACATCCGAGAACAGGACAAAGTTTCAAATTAAGTCATTATATAGATTGCCATAGCTCTTTTACAGTATATGCTGCATGGTGTGAATGTAAGCAACTATATATTGGTAGGACTATCAGACCATAGAAACATAGAAGTTGATGGCAGATAAGGACCGCAAGGCCCATCCAGTCTGCCCATTTCTTTTTCTACCTTATAAATGTGCCATCGGCCTTTGCTCTGTCAGTGGCCTATCTATTCATACTCATCTGTATTGCTCCCTTATGCCTATCCCATGCCTGTTTGAAGCCATGCACTGTATTCATAGCCACCAGTTCCTGAGGTAGGCAATTCCATGCATCCACCACCCTTTCTATGAAAAAGAATTTCCTCATATTCCCCCTTAATCGGCCTCCTTCTAGTCTCATGCTGTGTCCTCTTGTCCTGCTATTTTTCTTATATTTAAACATGTTAGACTCTTTCACCTTGTTAATGCCCTTAAGGTGTTTGAATGTTTTGATCATAGCACCTCTCTCCCTCTTTGCTCTAGGGTACGCTTGTTGAGCTCTGTTAATCTGTCCTCATATGTCTTCTGATGCAGTCCCTGCACCATTTTGGTTGCCCTTCTCTGGACTGCCTTAATTTGGTTAATGTCCTTGTGAAGGTGTGTGGCCTCCAGTACTGCACGCAGTACTCCAGATGGGGCCTAACCAGTGTCTTGTAAAGAGTGATTATTACCTCCCTCTTACGACTTGTGATACCCCTACTAATACACCCTAACATCCCCCTAGCCTTATCTACTAGACCCCTGAAGAACAGCATCCAAGAGCATGTAAGAGCAATAATAAATGACAAACTAGATAATACTCCTGGGGCACACTATTTTTGAGAAACACGAAAGTAATCCAAGAGGTCTAAACGTTCGAGCCATTGACCATGTTTTACCCCTAGAATGAGGTGCTGATAGAATAAACATGCTGAATAAATGTGAAACCAGATGGATATCAAATCTAGGCAACAAAAGTACGGGATAATTATAAAAGTTTTTACACATATGTTAATAATAAAAGGGGCCAGGGTAAAAACATAGGACCATTAAAAGATAATAATGATAACATAATAACTGAGAACAAGGAAATGGCTGACGTATTCAATGCATATTTTTCCTCAGTGTTCAATAAAGGTCAAAAATCTAGAGTAGTTGATTGCACTGTACCGGAACCATCTGATGTTAAAATAGAGTTAGAGGATGATAGAAATAGGCTAAGAAGTCTGAATCATAACAAAGTTAGTGGACCTGATGGTGTACAGCCAAGATTATTGAAGGAATTGGCAGATAACTTGGCAGGGCCTGTTACACTAATATTTCAACAGTCACTGGAGACAGGGCAGACTGTGCAGGCATGGAGACAGGCAATGGGGGTCCCTATCCATAAAAAGGGACCAAAGCATGCAGTGGGTAATTATAGGCCAATCAGCCTGACTTCTGCACTAGGAAAAATACTAGAAGGCATTATAAAGGATCACATTATGGACTATGTAGAGTTTGAGGGGAAAAAAGATGAATCTCAGCATGGATTTACTAAGGGACGCTCATGTCAAACAAATTTACTTGAGTTTTATAGTAAAGTTATTAAATCACTTGACGAGGGCAGTTCAGTGGACATTATATTTTTAGACCTTGCAAAAGCATTTGACAAGGTCCCTCATGAACAATTGATTAAAACTAGTTCTAATTTAGGGATACATTCTAAAATAGTAAATTGGATAGGGGATTGGTTGTTTGCAAGGAAACAAAAAGTATGTGTCTTGGGAGAGATGTCTGACTGGGCAACAGTAACTAGTGGGGTCCCGCAGGGATCTGTTCTGTGACCATGTCTGCTTAATCTCTACATGTCTACCAAGCAAGTAATATCAGACATCTGGTTGTCCAAATTTGCAGATGATACACATATAGGCCTTCCAGTTAATAACAAAATAGATGCATTAAACTTACAACTAGCTGTTGGAGAACTGGAGACATGGGCCAGGGAAAACTGGGCAACTTTTAATATGGACAAGTGTACAGTCTCGCACTTCGGTAAAAAAAATCTCTAAGTGAATTATAGTTTGGGTGGTAGTATCCTAAAAGTAGTACATGAAGAATCCGATTTGGGTATTAGGGTCAGCAATGACCTTAAGTTCCACTCACACTGTAATCCGGTGGTTAAGAGGACAAATGGAATCCTGGGATGCATACATAGGCACATAAAAAGCAGGAAAAGAGAGGTATTGCTCCCTTTGTATATCTCTCTTGTGAGGCCTCATAAGGAGTACTGTGTGCAGTTCTGGGCTCCAGGTTACAAGGGAGATATAAATGCCCTAGAGAGGATACAGAGAAGGGCAATCAAAAGAATTAATGAAGTTAAGGATATGGATTATGGGGATAGATTGAAGAATCTGGATTTGTATTCCCTTGAATATCGTAGGCTGAGAGGGGATATGTGTCTAATCTATAGGGCATTGTCTGACAATCAACTCTGGGAGCAATTGGACTTGCACCTCAGGGTGCAGTCATATAACACCTGTGCCCACCCCTTACAGCTTAAGGTGGATAGATGTAACAAGCAGTCTCGTAGGTTTTGGTTTTCAAATAGGGTGGCATGAGTTTGGAATGACCTGCCAATCGAGGTTGTGGCTAGTAAAACAATATCATCTTTCAAACAGTCTCTGGATGCTTATTTAACGGGCAGTAATATAAAGGGATACTAAATTCTACCGATAAGCGAGCCTATTGGACATTTGTGTTTATAGAGCTCTGTGTTACCAGTGTTACCATTGACTCCATTAGATTTAAATGAACAGACTGATTTCGGACCATATTTGTAAAGTGACCTTTTGCACAGTGCACTGACCTTCTATGTTATGGCTAGTCTTTTGGTCACCAGATATGATTTTTGGAACCCCTATAGGTATGACAACAAGTAAATAACATCTAGCATTATATCAATTTGATTATGAAAAATAATTAATAGATACTTTTACATTAATTGATTATTAGTGCTGCAATAAAATAATGCAGAAGTACTAATGGGATATCTTTTTATATGTGGCATTTTTGTGATGTTAAAAATAAAAATAAAAATAAATGAAGTTACTAGGGGTATCTTTAAATATAAAATATAACGTCACATATTCAAATTGTGATAATATTGTTATAAATATATTTCTTATAATTTTTAAATTCTTTTGCATGTATTTTTCCTGTCTGTAATATTGCTTTGTAATTAATTGAATGTGGAAGACCCATGTAACTGGGTCGATACGTAAGGGTGTTAGCCTGGTGTGTCTACCATGTTATGCATTGTAGCTAAATAAAAAAATCCCTTTATTACACTCAGCCTGGCATGTGCCCAGCTTTATTTTGTTCCTTGTTTGTCATTGTTGTGGGCTGGTGCACCTTTGAGGGGCTGATATGTGCTTCTGTTTTTCCATATACCCATTGAGTGCCCTTATAGTACACAGGCCAGCTGTGGCAAGACCTACCGCCCCCCCCCGCCATGCTGCTTCAACCCTCTGGTCAGGTGAGGAGGGCTGAAGGCAACCATTTGGACACTTGTGTGACACTTTTAGAATTTGGGACTCTTGTCGTCCCACAATCCTTGCTCCACATGGGGCAGGGGATCTACTCTGTGATCAGAACAGGTATCTGATTGGATGCCCACCTGTGTCCATCTATCTACCCCATACACCAGCATGCTGGGGGCAGGACCACAGACAGGCACCCTGCAGTGGTTGGCATTCAAGCATGCCAAACCCCGTGCACTTGTCCATGTCTGTGGAGCTGCACGAGCCATGTACGTGCTTCTTTCTTGTACCTGGATTCTGTTTGTGCACAGCCCTGATTCATTATACAGTGGTCTCTTGTGCAGAATTTCTGGAGTGGAGTGGTCCACGGTCCACCTTCATATCTGCCCTGATGCCTGCCAGTGCAAGGTGGCTCCTTAGCACTTTGCCCATTTTCCTGAAGTCCACCATCCTAAAATCCAAGATTTTGGTTTTAGTTGGGATGCTTTCCCTGCCCATATCCAACTGGAACCACACTGTGCAATGGTCACTCCCACCCAGGGGCTCCCTGACCATTATTTCCTGTATATGCTTCCCATTTGTGAGCACCATATCAAGAATTGCCCTTACACTCGTTGGTTCTGTGTTGACCCAAGTCAGGAACCCACTTTGCAGTCCTTCCAGGGTCACCTGACTCTTAGCACATGTTGTGTATGGTACACTCCAGTCCACCTTGGGAAGGTTGAAGTCCCCACCAGTTACCACCTCTCCTTTCCCTGCAGCTTCCAATATTTGCAAGCTGAGTTCCCTGCCCCTCTCTCATCCTGGTGGGTGGTCTGTAAACCACCCTCAACCTCACCTTTCTCCCTCTGTTGAACTGTAATTGAACCCATAATGCCTCCACCTTCCCTTCCTCTGACTCCTCCCTCATGCAAGTTATTCCCTCCTTAATGTAAACTGCCACCCCTCCCCCCTTCCTGATTACCCTGTCCTCCTGTATCATTTATATCCAGGATTGTAAAGTCCAAATCATGGTGTGGTGTAGCCCAAATTTTGGTTACTGCCACTATGTCCACCCTCCTGTCTGCTAATAGTGCCTGCAGGTCATCCATCTTGTTTCCAAGACTCCACACATTGAAAGACACCACTCTCCTCCTAGAATCTGACATTCTTTCCTTTCCCTCTCTTCTTCTCTTCATATTTCTCCCATCTGTGTGCACCCCTCCGCTACCTTTATGTGTTCCTCACACAGTCCACCCTTTGATAACTCTTTTCTCACCCCTTCCACCTCCTCCCTCCAGACCTCTTCCATCACTGTGGGGGGGAGGGGGTTGTTGACCTCCTTCTTTTGGAGTCTGTGGGTCTGCAGTTCCCCTGCTCCCCCAGTAGTTTAAATTAAGTGTAGTGGTTATGTATCCTACAGTTTGTCCTCAAGTGCCCTTGAACCCTCCCTACTGAGGTGTAGCCTTTCTGTTGAAAATCTCTTGTGATTGAAAATGTAATTATCTGTGTAACACCAGGTTGTGCATTAGAGAAAGAGTAACTTGCCTCGGGATGTTCCAGTTTCCAGTTGCCTTGGTGGTGCAGCTGGTAGCGCAATTGGAACAGCATTCCGGGCAGCCTGGATTCAAGTCTCAGCTAAGACACTTACTTCTGCCTTTCTTCTGTTTGCATGAGTTCCATAAATATGCACACAACACTCCTGTAATTGAAAATTTAATTATCTGTGCAGCATCAGGTTGTGCATTACAGGAAGAGTAAGGTGCCATGGGACATCTCGGTTTCCAGCTGCCTTGGTAGCGCAGCTGGTAGCACAACCAGAATAGTATTTCAGGCAGCTTGGGTTCAAGTCGCAGCTAAGGCACTTACTTATTTCTCTCTTCTGTTTGTATGTGTTCCATAAATAGAGAATAATGGATAGGTAAGAGTATGTTATGGATTTTTTTCACACACTCGAGATGTGTGATGACCAATAAACCTCGAGAGTGAAGCTTGAGAGGTTTATGTGGTCATCACACACCGAGGGTGTGTGAAAAAAATCCATAACATCAAACTTACCTGTCCTTTATTTTTTATAATTCGTGGTGTGGAGGTTTAGACTGTATTTCTAGCAGGTTTTTTTTTTTTGAAATTAGACAACTTTATTGAGTTTTCACAACAAACAAACATGAGATACAGATATCAACCAGAACTAAAACATGACTCAATCAACCTCCCTCCCCAAATACAAAGCTTAACAAGAAATGAACCAGAATATCAATTACTCCCTCCACTCCCCTCCCCCAAAACCCCGGAAGGTGTCAATCACAATTATAAGAGAAATAAGCTACAAGGAGTAGGGTGAGATAAACGTAACAGAGAATTAAACCGAGGACTTTCAATCAAGTCCAGAAACTAAAACTACAGTCAGGGTCTAGTAGTCAGGAGATTAATGTAAATATAGAGCATACAACTTCCCCATTTCTGATTAAAGGCAGGCATGGCATTACGGGAACTGGCAATCAGTCTTTCTAACTTGAAACAGAAAGAGATTTCTTAAGCCATTCATTGAATGATAAGATGATTTGGTCCAGCCAATGTCTTAGGACCAGTCTTTTGACAGCAATTGAAATCAAAGCAATATGATATTCCTTTCATTATTTGTGATATCAGAATACCAGCCCAAAATGCAAGCTTCAGGTATAAAATAGTCTTTCAGCTCCAGGATTGGGTCTAAAATTGGCTTGAATAGCCTTCCATAAAGGAGCCACTTTATTACAGGACCAAAAATATGTAATAAAATTGCCCTCCTTGTCCCCGCATCTAGTGCATACATTGGACCCCAGCCTACCTAACTTAGTCAGCCTAGACTCGAAAGTACAAATTATTCAATATAAAAACTGGATAAGCTTATTTCTGTCTAAGGTGTGAAATTTATATGCATCACGCCATATTTGGTACCAAATCGCAGGAGAGTCAGGATTAAAGAATCCCAAACCACCCAGGTAGCGGAGCAGGGTATTTGGTGTCTAGAAGGAAAAGATATATACGAGAAATTCCATGAGGTTTGGAAACGCAATCCTGAATTTGATCCAGGAAAGGCCTGACTTGAGATGGTAATTTCACATTCCCAAAATTCTTCAACGAAAGATGTCTCAGTTGGTAAATCTTGAATATATATTTCGTTGGGAGATTCTGGTCTTCCAGCAGATCACTGGATGAGATAAGGGAACCCTGGGGGTAGAAGTCTTCTACTGACCGATTCTGGATTTGTGGAAGCCAATCTAGTGAAAGCGGTACCCCACCTATTTTAATGTTAGGGTTAAGAGTAAGTGGCTGAGCCATATCCTTAGTGTATGGGATCCTAAAGTAATTCCAGCATTGCGAGAGAATTTTAATGGAAAGTCCCATGGGAGAGTTACGTATGTCTACTGGTAGAGAGGAAAAACTATGATAAAAGATACGAGAAGGGAGTAGGCTGAGTTTGTCCAACGCTTTAAGCTCTAGGGTCCAGCCAGATGGGCCTATAGCATTCGTTCTGAGTCCGGAGCCAGCACCCCATTTTGGCTAGGTAGCTAGCCCAGTAATAAAACCAGAAATTAGGGAGACGAAGACCTCCTTGTCCTTCGTAAGTTAAGCTTGCAGAAAGCCTCCTAGGATGTTTACCCCAAAATAAATTTGACTAGGTAGAGTGTATCTTTGGAAATAAGTTCTGGGGAGCCAGATATTAAGAAGGTTCAGGGGTTAAAAAATACGTGGTAGAATGTTCATTTTAATAATGTTAATCCGTCCCCCTACAGATAATGGCAAGACAGACCATCTATCGAGATCTTTCTGAATTCTATCCAGGAGTTCATCCAAATTTAGTTTTTTGATAGTCTCTTCATCCCGGGCCAGGTATATGCCTAAATACTTAAGCGAGGTCTGGGCCCATTTCATACCTAGCTAAAGGAAATTGGCTTGAAACGTGAAAGAATTAAGAGGGAAAATCACCGATTTGGAAAGATTTAATCTGTAGTTGGATACCTTCCCATATTGCGTAATAATTTGGAGCACTGCTGGAAGAGAAATCTCAGGGTTCGAGAGGTGTAAAAGGATATCATCAGCGAAAACTGATAAAGTCAAAGCAGTCTGAGAGATAATACAACCTGTGACCTGTGACGATGTTTTAATGCTTAGTAACAGAAGCTCCAAATAAATGGGGATAAAGGCATCCCTGGCGTGTTCGAAAATAAAAAACGAGATGAAAAGACGCCATTACAAAAACTCTAGCCAAGGCGACTCGATATACTGATTTAATCCAATGTATGAAAGTCTCAGGAAAACCCATTCTACCAAGTGTAGACCACAGGAAATCCCAATTGACCCTATCAAAGGCCTTCTCGGCATCTAGGGCTACCAACATCATAGGGGATTGGGACTCCTGGGCGGCTTGGAAAATATGGGAAAGGGTGCGCAAATGATCTGACGCGGATCTATCCTGGACAAAACCCACCTGCTCATTGCTTAGCAAGGATTGCCAGACTCTTCTAATTCTCAAGGAAAGGATTTTGGTGAGGATTTTGATATCGTAGTTTAAAAGAGAGATCGGTCGGTAACTGGCCGGGTCCAACAGCGGTTTATCCGGTTTAGGGATTAATATAATGGAAGCTTCTAACAGTGAGGGATCAAGAAGGTCCGATGAGAGCTTATGATTAAACAACTTGAGAAGTGAAGGGGAAATCTCCTTACAAAAAGTTTTATAAAAGTTAGGGGAAAACCCATCAGGGCCTGGGGATTTATCCGAGGGTAGCCCACTTATAACCTCTTCTATCTCCCTCAAGGTAATAGGAGAGGAAAGCAATTCACATTGTTGGTCTCACAAACAGGGAAGGGGGATCCTATCCAGAAACTCTTCTATCTCGGAGCGAGAGGCCTGTACAGACCCTCCCTTGTACAGGTCTTGATAGAAAGTTTTGAAGATTTGAGCTATATCTCTTAGTGAAGTTTTGATTGTTCCATCAGGAGCTCTCAAGGCTGGAATCAGCCTAGAGTTTTCTACATCCCTTAACCTAAGGCAAGCAGCTTGCCTGTGTTTTCTCCTTGGTCCAGATACCGTGCTTTGGTTTTGGCAATGGTATATTCCGTTTTTTCCTTAATCAAACTGTGACTCATTCCTTAGCTTACACATCTTCTCCAGATCGGCCTGGGAGCCAGACAGTGAGAAGGTATTTTCAGCTCTTTTAATTTGATCCAGCAAAATTGTGATTTTCATTTCTCTCACCCTCTTCCTCCTAGAGGCCAATTTTATAAATTCTCCTCTAATAACACATTTTAAGGAACACCATAGGTAGTCATCTCTAGCAGTTGAACCCTGATTAGTCTCAAGGAAGGAGGAGATCAAAGATTGAATATGCTTAACTGTATGGTCCTCTTTTAAGAGCTGTGTATTAAGTTTCCAGGAGGTATCTCTCTGGCCAGGCCTTCCCGGAGACATCTTAATCCAGGCTAAGGAATGGTCAGAGTTGATAATTGGATCTATGCCAGCTTGGGAAACGTTTTCAACCAAAGTCGTGCTAATTAAAATATAATCTATTCTGGACCAAGAGTTGTGTAATAGTGAGTAATAGGAGTAACTATGGCTGTGAGGGTTCAGTAGGCGCCAAGGGTCGCACAAACCTAACAAATTCATTAAATCTCTGAGAGCTAGCTGTGAAGGGGAGAGAGATTTAACAGGTCTGCGAGTTCTATCCATATCTTGAGACAAAGAGAGATTCCAATCACCCCCTAAAATAAATGATGAAGGCAAGAATCGACTCAGTTGGGCCGCTAGTTGCATGTAAAATTTAGGGTCACCCCCCACAGGGCCATAAATTGCCCCCAAAACCACCTGAACCCCATTAAGCAATCCCTTAACCAGAACCACTTGACCGTCCTGATCAGTCGAGCAGTTCTCTGCCAGGAATGAAATACCCTTTTTAATCAGGATTGCCACCCTCTACTAGAAGTGGCACCTTCAGAGACAAAAATCTGATCGAACCCCTTTCGACGTAAACCTTTCGCCTCTGAGACTAGCAAATGCGTCTCCTGCAAAAATAATATGTCGACCTCCAAAAGAGAGCAATTTAATAAAACTTGGCCTCTTTTACCAATGTCCCTAATGCCTCTGACATTCCAAGTTGCCAGTTTAATAGGTTTCATAGACATAAACCAGTGGTGTAAAAAAGTAAAAGTAGAACACCGGATTAATCTTTCCCCGCATTCTCTGATTGACACCTTCCAGGTTACTCCCACCCCTCCAATAATACCACAAGAATATGAAGCCTTGCATAGCCCAGAAGCCAAACACAATGAGATAATGACCTTTCTAGGCAATAGAAATAATTGAAGGCCCATCGGACAACATATTTGACCTTCACCCCCCAACCCAGATCCCAATAAACTATATACATCAAACCCCAAAAATAGCAAGTAACTAAATGTCAGGATACATTGCAGGATTAAATCACCCCAAAAGGCTACCTGTCCGAAGCATATTGTATTAAACTGCGTAGAGAACGAGAAAACAGTATCAAAAAACAGATGAAAGAGAACCATAATTATAGCAACTCGCAGGAAAACTCCCAGACCAAGTATGCCTTCCCTTAACTAGGCGCGAGGCAAATCCCCAGTGCAATCCGCCCCAAACCCCCCCCCCACTGATTTGAATAAACGCCAGATATAGACCAAACATTAAAAGTTAGCCAGCCATGGCCCTGAAAGAACTAGGAATTCTGACCAGAACTGCCCGAAGTTATCCATAAAAAAAACGTGACAGGGCTATGAAGCAGCCAGGGGGACACCAGACAAATCTCATCCAAATCGCTACAAGCTCGTCTCTAAATTCCTAAATGCCTTGGTTACCCGATGATGGAGAAGTAAAGAAAGAAACCCCCAATAAGCCACCCTGGCTCACAAAAACTGACCTTATGCAGCGATCGATCCTCGGCTCTCTGCCCCGCTACACCACCGGAACAACCCCCGCTGATCGGAAGAGGAAGTGAACAAGAGAGCCAGGAAAGAAGAGGGACCCCCTGGTCCGACCTAAAAAGGAGCCGAGGAGAACATTGGAGCCTCGCAAGGTTCCGTTTGACCGCAATACCTCAGGCCTCATCCACTACTAGCGGCCTATCGGCCTAAAACAGGACTACTCCTCCAACCCTCCTGGCCAGGCCTCAGTACAACATCAAGCCCTCCCGAACAGGTAATTACAAACCAGAAGGAAAGAATTTATAACACAGTCATTAGTAAATGAGGAAACTAATTTAGTGGATAGTCCAAATTGTAAAATCAGTCCCCATTGACAAGGTTTGGCAATTTCTGAGCGAGGTCGGCCTTCGCGTGTTCCGAGTTCTCATATGGGTGCCAGACTCCATCCAAGAGCACCGAGAGCTTAGCGGGGTAGCTCATTTTAAACTTAATGCCTGCAGCAATGAGTTTTTTCACCATAGGATGAAAAGCAGCTCTCCTTTGACGCGTTTCATAGGGTAAGTCCTGGGTAAAACGTAATTTGGCCCCTTCCCAGAAGATCGCTTCTAGCTCTTTCACCTTGTTCAAGACGTGTTGTTTTTCCACAAAGCTAAGGAACTTAATTATGATGGGACGAGGTGGAGAACCAGGCTGAGGTTTAGGCTTCAAAGATCGATGAGCCCTCTCGTTATGGTAATTAGAGCTGAGAGGAGAGGGACCAATTATTTTGTACAGCAGCTTCTGAATGAATGAGATCATGTCTCCACTTTCTGCAGACTCCGGTAGGCCGAGGATTAAGATATTATTACGTCTACTTCTGCCCTCCAGGTCTTCAGTCTTAAGTTGTAGCTTGTGGATTTGTTGTCTGAGCTTCACAATTTCGGGGTCTATTTTCCCCTTCCAGGCTTCCAAGGAGGCAGATTTGACTTCCATCTCTCCCACACGTCTCGATACTGCTCCCAACTCCGATTTAATAGATTTCACCTCCGTGGCAATATCTTGGAGGGTTTCTCGAAATGGGAGCAATTCCTGTAAGAATCGGTCCTCTGTGAGTAGGTTTGCTGTGGAGCGGGAGGACTCTGTTTAGGAAGTTGAGCTGGACTTTGGTTTTGACTTTTGGAGTTTTCTCAAGAGTGGTGGGCGGCGTGTGTCTCATCCCGGCCTGCTTCATCTCCGTGTCCATCGTGGCAGAAAGGGTTCCCTGGCGCTTTGTAAACCGCAACTTTTAGGTAACTAGCGACTCCAGACTACAGGTACAGGCTTGCAAAGGTAGTCGCTATAAAATCAGCGTGAATAGATACCAAAATTAAGAAATAGTAAGGTGGAGGGTGGGAGCTCCAGAAAAGGCTGTCACCAGACGTTCTGCATCACGTGACTCCCTTGTATAACCTATTTCTAGCAGGTTGAAAGAAAGAGACTTTTGTTAGCTAAAATGCAGTTTTATTTTTGAAGAAATTGAACTGTACATGAATAAAACACAGTTAAAAATATTGCACTTGAAATACTTTTTGTTATGCAATGGAATGCAACAGTTTCTTTGGGGAATGTCATATCAACCAAATTTTGGGTTATTATGAAGAGTCATATCAACCGGATTTCAGGTTATTATTGCCTTTGGAGCATAATAACCTGAAATCCGGTTGATATGCATTTTTAACAATACAGTAATCTGGTTCATATTTATGGTCAGCAGTAATTATATAGGGAATACATTATGCATTGCAGTGGAATAACACATTTATCTCCGCTAGTGAGTGGTAAGGCCCATAACTCATGAGTGGCAAAGCCACAAGTTAGTTATGCAAGCCTTACCACTCATGTGTGGAGATAAATGTGTTTTTCTACTGCAGCACAGTATGTATTCGATATATATCACACCATTTGTAGTGTTTTTACTGGTGTTTTACCTTGTTTTAGCTTAAAACTTCCTTTCATTCCATTGTAAACTCTCTGTCTGGCTCATTGTTCTCTGTGTTCTATTTCCAGATTCTAAGTGGAAATAACATGTTCTAAGTTAAATAAATGGTGTTCTAAGTTAAATAAATGGTGTTCTAAGTGAAAATATAAAAAATAAAGTATGGGGTGGTGTGTGTAATGAGAAGTTTACACACACCCGAGGGGTTAAATGCTACATAAACCCTGAGAGCGAAGTTTGAGGTGTTTGTGCAAGTATCTAACCCCAAGTGTATATGTAAACTTTGAGTTTTTAAACACACCATCCCATATTTTATTTTATATAATTGCTGGGTTTTACTTTTCACCACAGCAATTATATAAAATACAAAGACGTTCATGTGCAGCCGCGGCTCAGTTATTTTTATTCAGCAGTCGAAAGTTTATTTTGTCTGGTGGCAGATTTTGTTTTTTTTTAAGGCCACTTACCACCAAGTCCGAATGGTAGTTCAGTCTCTGAGCAACGAGCGGTCCAACTTGAAGAGTTGTGACTGGCATGTGCTGGGAGCAAGAGAAACCATGTACATGTTTGCCATTATAAATACTCCTTTATAATGGAAAATTACACCATGGTTTCCTTATGGGAAAAAGGCAAACCCAGTTATTATATAAATAGAATAATGGATAGTAGAGTGTGTGTTACAAGGGAGTAATACCATCGAGAGGTTCCCCACATCTCCAGAACCTCAAATTGGTTTTAATCCCTTGTAACACACACTGTTATCTATTATTTTGTTGTAATATAGGGATCCAATTAAAAAAAATCCTTGGCTGGACAACAGGCGCCCGACAAATTCACTGTGCACTTGCTCAACAGTGGGCGCTTGACAACTGCACTGAACAGTCACTCATGCCAGGAACACTGCACTGAACACTTGTCTTATCTGGTAGTTCACTGCAGTGCTGAGCAAAAGCAGGATCAACCAGATTATGTTTTACATGTAAAAAGAAACAAACAAACAAAACTTGCCAATTCTAGGAGGCGGGGAAATTACTCTCACTAAACGAGAGAGACAGCCGCTATGTTTTGAAAAATGTTCTGCCCTCCCACAGATGAAACGTGACCAGTCACAAGGCACACTTTGAAATATGTCACATTGCCTGTCTAGGTAGGGGACTTGGCACCATAGCAACCAGGTTAGTGTGGGACTTGCACTTGCGCTGTTGTATTTGAGTGATAATACTATCATTCTGAGCTCCTAATAATAATATTATGGGCTTTGAACAATAGTATTATCACTTTCCATCAATGGTATTATCAGTTCTTGGCGATGCTATTATGGGATTTTTTTGTATGCTTTACTATGGCATTAAAATGGCTTATCCATATATTACAAATATTTATCCCAAAATAACACGATTTATTTACCCAATTTATTCACCACTGTTGTGATGTATATATGCAAACCGCACTCTTGTGATAAAAATGTAATGATCTGTGCAGCAACAGGCTGTGTATTAGAGAAAGAGTAAGGTGCCTCAGTGAGTAGAGGAGCATAGCTGCAGCTGAAAGGGGCTGTCTGCTTGGAGCCTCCTGTGCCCAAACGATGCTGATGTTGCCCTCCTCTCTTTGCACTCTCTGGCCCCAAAGACTCCTGTTTGTGGTGGGGGACTGGAGGAGTGCTACTGCAACCAGAAGAGGCTGTTTTACTTCAGCAACTTATGGGCCGACATGGATCACAGCTCCAGAGAAGCACATCAAAGGGGACCACCGCCCACCTGCCGCTGATGAAGGAATGCATGGTCAGTGTTACAGCCAGACACTATTGTCACACACTGGGGACTTGATGGCAGGACATGATGTGTTGGACGTGTGAACTCTTGGTTTCTAGACTGGTTTGCCAGGAAGAGGAGGAGTCGATAAATGATTATTAAAGCCAGGAGACCCTCTGAGAGCACTGAAGAGACACTTGAGTCCTGAACCACTGAAGAGACAGGGGAGAGACCAGTGAGCCAGCTGAGAGAAACCCCTGCACAAAAGAATAAGTGTCCTGGTATTGGAGAGAAAGAGGAAGAGAAGGAAATGAAGGAGGAGAAGGAGAAGAAAAAGCAGCAGTTACATAGTGCTTTCATACACACTGTATCCCAAAGTGCTTTACAAGCAATGATAGTCTGGCAGTGAAGTGACTGAATGTGTAATGGTAGCCATTTCGCACATCAACACCCACACACAGCCTTGAACAATTGCATGAACTGGTTTATGGGAAAGGGAATGTTAGCCAGTACACTGGGGAAAATCCCCTACTCTCCACTGGGGGAATTGCTGGCCGTCTTCCAAGATAGCCGCTTCAGTGTTGGTTGGAGAAGATGGAAGTGTTGCTGAGACAGAGGGCCTAGCCTCACCCTCTGTCTTGCCTTTGCAAGGGGCTGTTCCTGAGTCTGTTGATTTGACTGGTATTGAGGATATGGATTTTACTGATTTTGCTCCACAAGTGGCTCTACCTCCTGGTTCTATGGTTTCTGCTGTGTACTCCACTATGCTTCCTGCTGATTCTGCTTCAGAAGATTCTGCTCCTGTCTCTGCCTCATGCTCTGCTATGGAGGAGGTTTTGCCTACTTTAGACTCGGTGGCTCCAGAAACCCTAACATTGCGCCGATTACCTGATAAAGAGGAACGCTTATTTCGGATCCGCAAGATGCAACTTGAATGGCAGATCAGGCAGCTTACCTCTGACAGAGCGGCTGGGGCTGTCATCTCCTCTCAGCATTGTGCTGACATCGGAGCTCCACAGCTGCCTGTGATGACTTCTGTGATTCAGAATGCAACTGGTTCTCCGATAGCAGACCGAGTCTCTCCTCCTCCAGCTGAACCTGTGAGTGCTCTCCCTCCTTCTAGACCTGCTCTTCCTGACTTGCCTTCAGACTTGTCCTCTCACTCTGACTGACCTGTGCTTGACTGGTCTGTGGAACAAGCCCTCACGGGGGCTGGGTCTTAACAAGATGCACTGACAGGGGAATGGTTCTCTGGGACTTCCCCTATCCGTATGCCAGTAGCATCTGATTTTCCTGCCTTGGAGCGCCCATATGTTAAACCCCAGGATAAAACAGGCTGTTGTTTCAGATCCATTAGCTCTCCCTGTGGATTTAGAACTGACTCAGAACCTCAAGCTTGTCCTGCTGACTCCGGCAGTGCCAGCTGATGGCACAACAGGTCCACTGGATGCACCTTTGAATCTCAAGCCCACTGTCCCTAAGAAGCCCTTTGCCTCCCTGTTTGAATAACCTATTTTGCCTGCAAAACACCACATTGCAGTTCGCCTTTCCTATCTTGGTAGTATGGCTGATCCTCCTGACCATTTTTTTCTGGCCAGAACACTCCTTAAGGACTCTCTGAAGTTTTTTTCTCATGAGATTTATGCCCTGATTCATGTCTCTGTGGAAACTGTGATCGACATTAGCTTTAAGTCTAATAGGGGTTTGGACCGCTTTTGGGCTCAGTATAACTCCTTGAAACATACTGCCTTTTGGGCTCCATTCTTGGCAATCACCCTGACCAAGCCTGCCTATAAATCGATTACTATCCTTTTTTGCAATGAAGGGGTACAGAAAGCAGATGTGGAATATTGGCTCAAGAAGCGTTGTACTGTTCTGGAAGGGCCTGATGCCATTTTAGACTCTGAGGGTATTTAGACTGGAGGTGGAGGGTGAAGGTGTCATTACGTTCTTCAGACTCTGGTTTAATTCATCTCCCTAATTTTTTTTTTAGGGAGGGACCGGGGAGTTTTGTTTTATTCTGGTCAACCCAAAGCTTGCTATCAGTGTGGGGATAGCTCTCATATTAGAAACGCTTGTGATAAGTTGAAATCTTAAAAAATCTAAAACCATGCTCTTCGCCCACCCTCAAAACAAATCATCCAACTCCCCTCTCCGTATCCTTTCCAGCTCTAAACTACAACTGGAGCAAGTCCAATCCTATAAGTATCTAGGGATCTTATTTGACTCAGCCCTCTCCTACCATACCCACATTGACGCACTCGCTTCTGTAACCAATATCCGACTCGGTATCCTGTACCGCTACAAAACTGTCTCCCCCTCGCCGCTCCGGCTTGCAGTTACACCTCCGCACTATCCTGGTGGACTATGGGCTACCTGTCTATGGTGCTGCCAACATGATGGCCCTCAACAAAATCCGCCTCCTCCTAAATAAGGCTTGCAGGCTAATCACTGGGGCCCCTAGGCTCACTCATACCTGCCAACTCTATGACCTTGCAACAATGCTTGACCTTGACGAACGCCTGCTTTACCAAATGTGCCTCATTTCAAAAAAAACCTTACTAGGACTTTCTCCTCCCGGGCTGACTTCCTCCCTCCTCCCAGCACAGCCCCTAGTCAGCACCTGGACCTACTGCAAAGCCACCTTCCTGGTTCCTCGTGCTAGGACTTCACTTGGACAGAGATCTTTCTGCCATAGAGCCCCTGCTTTTTACAACACTCTTCCTCGGGCCATCACTGAAATCCCCACCATCTCCACTTTCAAAAATGCCCTCAAAAGCGAGCTATTCAGCAAGCGCTGCTGCTCCTGTGCCTAACGGATGCTCAAACCCCCCTCTTCACTGACAATGCCCTCGGGGCAGCTCCGTCCCCTCACTTCCCTATTTCTAACAACTTCACTACTGCCACGATTTCCACTGCCTACTGTATCACTACTGACTAGAACGAACCACGTTGCATTCCTTATGCTGCTTATGCTTAACTTATTTGCTACTCTGTTCCATACAGATCATACCTCCGTTCTGTACTACTCCTGTCGCAGGCCCTACGCTTCTTGTAATCTGATATCATGTGACCGGTGTGACTGCTCTATCGATTTACCTGTACTGTTCCTGTCTCATGCCTTACGTTCTTGTAATCTGACACAGTAGACCTGTTTGGCTGTTATCACACTTCCATGACATACCGTTATGCTGCTAAACCTGTTATTCTCCTGTTGTCAATTATACCATATTTTGCTCTGTATTACACTACCAATGTTTGCTGTAACCATGTGCCATTTATGCGTGTCTGTTTATACTCATGCTCTTCTTTTGTATGTACCCTGCTTTCTGTATTATCTGTATTATCTACCATTGTTGACGAGGTACCTTTGGAAATGAGCCCCTGGCTCAAAGGTTGTAAACTGATTGCAATATAAATAAATAAATAAAATAAATAAAAATGCACTGTGTCTGGGGATTTGGGTCATGTGGGATCTTCCTGCCTTAATGAATGTCTCTGTAACCTTTGTGATGAGCTGGGCCACATGTTCCAAAATTGCACTTGGGCAGCTCATAATAGGCTGGAACCTGTGGATGAGGACCAGGTGAAGTTGACTACTCTGGCCCAGAAAATAAAAATTAAGACTAGACTCCTTCCTGATTCTCCTACTGTCCCAGATGCTGCCCCCCCTCCTCCTGCTGATCTTTCTGAGACCCTTGTTTTGCCCGGTTCTGGCCCCACTGTTCCACCTATAGTACTGCCTGTAGAACCAGAAGTATTGCAACCTTTGGAAATGCCTCCCCCTGTCAGGCCTACTCTGGACTCCCTTCAATGTTCTGCTCATACTCGACAGGCGTCCTCTCCCCTCCCTCTAAATCGATTAAAACCGATAGTCTTCCTACTCAGAACAAGTATGATACCCTTGCTGTGGACCATGAGGACTCTGGAGGGGATACTGATTCATCCTCTGTGGCCTCTTCCTGTAAGGCTGGTGCCACTGATTCTGATAAACCCCTAGGGGGTGTGGGACAGCAAAAGAGGAAGGCTAAGGCGAGGATGAAAGGTAGATCCTCTTCCGGGAAAAATAAGTCCCGACTCCCTTGATTGTGCCCTTAATTGACTCCCTTTTTTCCCTCCTCATGGGTGACTGCTTACGATGTTACACTCTTAATACTAACAGCATTAAGAGAAGGGAACGTCAGCATATGGCCTTCTCCCTCCTTCATGATTGTGGGGAAGGTCTCTTCTTTCTCCAAGATGTCCACTTTCATACGGCCTATGAAATTTGACAGGCACAGAGGGATTGGTTGTTTGGGCCTTCCTTCTGGTCTATTGGCCAGGAGGCATGTCTTGGTGTGGGCATTCTAGTTTGCCTGCCTGAATTTTGGGTGCTTAAATTATGTGATGTTGTTCCTGGCAGGTTGCTGATTTTGGATGTTGTCATTGCAGGCTTTCATTATAGATTAATTAACCACTATGCTCCCCCGACAAAAGCCCTTCAAACTGAACTTCTTAGACTGATTCAGCCCTACCTGCACACTTCCAAGTCAATGATTTTTGAGGGGGATTTCAATTGTGGTTTGGGCCTTCAGGATAGAAGTACTTCTTGTACGACCCAGAAGTTGTTGTGTGACTCCCTTTTACTGACTCAAATGATTAAACTAGCTCGCAGCGGTGGGATTTCCACTTGCGACGCCGGCGACCCGGGTTCGGGAACGGACCCAGATCGCTGGAGGGCCGAGGCCGGGGGAAGGATGAGCGTCCATGGACTGCTCTCCTTCTCCGGGAGGATGGAGGCGATCAGAGCCTGAATGATTCCCTGGCGGAGGCCGGGAGTCGTGAGGCTGCCGACATCAACAGTTAGGTACTGGAGGCTGGGCAGGACGCTCTTGCATCGTGCCGTCCCGCCTCCCAGAAAAAGGAAAATGGGAAAGCCACGAGGCCTTATGGCAAGCCCATCAGAGCTTCAATTAGCCCCCCAGGCCAGCCCCTGACCCTAGTCCATGTCTGCGGCATGGGCCCAGTGCGCCAGCCCCCCGTGGGGGGTAAGCCACGGTATCAGGAGGGCCCGAGGCCAATGTGGGGGGGGTGGAAGCGTGAGTGGGCTGATCTCGTGGGCTTCCGGCGGCTAGAAGGCGTAAAAAGAAAATGGAAAGAAAAAAAAAAAATTAACTAGCTCGATTAATGGATGCCTTTTATTCCTCAACTAAGCTACACTTTCCTACCTTTCATAAGGGTCATTTGGCGACCAGAATTAATTTTATTTTTATTTTCCAGCTCTTGCCTATTCAGTCGGCTAGTGTGTGGCCAGTGGAGTTTTCTGACCATCATATGGTTGAAATCTGGATCGGTCATCCTATTGTTTTTTTCCAGGGGACCTGGATCTTGGAAGTTTAATACCACCTTGTTGTTAGAGGAGGACTTTACTACCTCTCTGCAACATTTTTTTATGGCTCGTAAATCTGTAGTCCCTTGCTGTTCCCATATTAGACATTGGTGGGATGACACTATACGGGATCTGCGGCATTTTATAAAATGTTATGATGGAACTGTGCTTGTCAAAAGTATCTGGTTTATTTGCAACATCGGAAACAACTGCACAACTTTTTCACTTTGGTTCATACCACCTCTCAAGATGTTAGTGCCCAAATTACACAACTTCAATTCGCTATGAAATTATTTCATGAACAAAAATTATGCCAACTATATCACAAACATAAATTTGGAATTCAGGGGACAGCTGACGTGGTTTGCCCCTTTCAACATAATAGTGGTAAAACTGGAAAAAAAGGAAATGATTAGACTGACTAGCCCTACTGGGGAAATTTTTGAAACTAAAAGGGATATCTTGTGTGAAGTTGTTAGGTATTCTCGACAGCTGTTTTCGGCTATCCCTACTGATACCTCTCGATTTTTGTCCTATTTGTCCGGTATTGTTCTCCCGTCAGTACCTGACCATCTTACTGCCTCTATGAACAATGATATTTCGGCACTAGAAGTTAAATCTACCATCTCGTCTCTTAAGACTACGTCACCTGGCCCTGATGGCCTTTCTGGTGAGCTTTATAAACTATGGGGGACTATTTTTCTGATGAATTGGCTTTTTTTACCTATTTTCTTTTTTTGGGACATGTCCCTTTACATTTTACTAAAGGTACTTTGATTTACCTCCATAAAATTGGGGATAGATCTCTGCTGCAAAATTGGAGGCCAATTTGTATGTTAAATATGGACTTTAAAATTTATGCCAAGATTTTGACTTCACGGCTTCTGCCTTTGGCTGAAATTGTTATTACACCAGCACAGTTCTGTTCTGTTCCTGATAGAAAAATTGATGACCATTTGATCTTACTTCTGGAAGTTATGGACCGAAGCTTCCATCACCCTTTGCATGGGATTGTAGTATCCCTTGATCAGCATAAGGCTTTTGATTCTGTTAATCATGATTTTTTTATGGGCAGTTCTCCGTCGCTTGTTTTTGGCATTCAGTCCCTGTATAGGACTGTGACTGTAGTTCCGATTGTTAATGGGTGGACAGGTACCATAGTTCCCTTACATAGGGGGGTTAGGCAGGGCTGTCCTCTTAGTCCTTTACTGTATGTTTTTTTCTTGACCCTTTATTACGTATGATTAATTCCTCCTGTAGTATACACTCTCTTTCTGATGGCCCCTTGACTGTTCCATATTCTGTAATTGCATATGCAGATGACATGGCTTTATTGTTGGCTGATGAAGATTCTCTTTCTAGACCCTAGCTTTAGTTTCCCAGTTTGGAGATCTTTCTGGAGCCCGGCTGAATTTTGCTAAATGTGTTGGTTATCCTCTGCACCATGATTTACCTATTATGGAACACATCCATCATATTAGTATTTCCACTCAACCTCTTAACATTTTAGGTGTTACTTATGGTTTGCTTGACATGGATGTCTTTAATTGGGAGGAAAAACTGACACTTGGGAAATGTAGAGTTGCTTTATGGAATAACTGGATGTTTGGGTGAAAAAAAGGATTTTTTAATTAAGTCTTTTCTGCTTCCAGTCTTTCTGTTTCTTAGTTCTGTGTTTCCTGTCCCCCTGCAGATTGGAAACCTCCTTGTTTAGTGTATTTTTTCAGGCCCTTTGGGGCAGTAGCTTGAACACCCTGAAGAGGAATATTACCTATTTATCTGTTTCATCTGGAGGTGTGCATATGGTAAACCCCTTGTTGTTTTTTTGCTGTATTTTTTTTTATGGATAATAGTAGGCCTCTCCTGGTGAATGTTCATCAGGGCTGGGAACCATGGCTTCACTCTGCTTGTAGCCACTGGTTCCATCCCTGGGAACAACAGCTTTCCTTCCAGATTAAAAAGACTCCTGGAACCTCTTTGTATGTTAAAGATATTTTCTTCCGATTAAAGCACTGGGGTGTTATGCCACATATGCTCCTTTCTTTGTCCCGTAAAGCTCTGTATCAGAGGCTTTTGGATAATTTATGCCATGTACAGAACCCCTTTGAAAAATGCCCTGCTGTTTATCTTGATTCTCTTCAGTATTTGGTCCACAATACCCGGGTACTGGCCCGGATATGGGATGTTCATTGGCTTTCCTGTCATGAACGCCTCAAGTAAAGGCCAATCAAAAACATAAACCATTACAGGAACGCATATGTAGTCGACCTTGTTGCATTGATGTAGAAGAAACTATGATGCATCTTTTTTTTTTGAGTGTAACTATATTAAACAATTCTGGGTCTTCTGCCCTTTGAGGGATCCCGTGTCTGCAAAATGCTTCTTATCAGACACTGGTATATGGTCACTATACTGGGCCTTGGACTAGATGGCATAAGAATACTCTCTGCATTTTGTTTGTTGTAATCAAATGGCATATTTGGATGTCCCATTGTCTTTTCACATAACAACAGAAGGACTTTACATATGCTGATCTGGCTCATAAAATTACTAAAGACTTGTCTTCTATTTACTCTGCTGAGAAAAAGACTGTTCCTCCTGCCTTATTGTCTGCTTTATGGAAACACATGCAGTGGATTACTACCTTTGGCACTGATGTGCACTGACTGTTCTTTTTGAGACACTGCTTTTGTTTTTTTGATGTTACTGTTTTATTTTTCCTTCTGTTTTTTTTTCATGGAGATTTGTGTATTAGATTTGTTATATGCTGTAATACATACTTCTGCCTTTTTTTTCCCTTTTATGATTTGGGTTCTTACTTTTAGGTATTGCTTTTTCCTATTTCTGTTTCTTAATAAAAAATTCCCCTACTCAGGCGGTAGGTGGAGCTGTTGCTCTGCCTTGCAGAATGGCGTGTGTGTCCAGACTCTGGAGGAGAGAGACGTCTCTGTAGTTATGCAGGTTGAGGATCTGTCCCTGTTCTCGGCTGAGGTAATGCAAGGGGATAAAGTTTTGCAATTTACAACAGTAGATGAGCAACCATTCCGGAGTGATTTGCATGGCGATACCCAAGCAGTGGAAGAAATGGACAAAAGCATATCCATGAATGGTTCACCTGAAACTACAGAGCAAAGTATGTTGCACACTGCTACTATGCAAATGGAGGAGTTCAGTGCAACAGCTGTTTCTGAGCCATCTGAGGGCTTCATGTCTGGAGATACAAGTCACAGTGCTGATGTGGCTCAGGAAGGAATGTGGAAGGGTTTCAGTGCTGACACTGACAACCGCTGGTCCAAAGAACAGGTGCTGCTGGATGCGGGATGTATCTGTGTGAATGGAAAGTGGATTCCTGATTCTAACTGGAAGACGTTTTCACCATCACAAACAAATATTCAGGGGTTCCCCTCGATGGACAAAAATACAGGTCAGCCACAAAGTAATGTTATTTCTTCTGAAGTAGAGTTTTGAAGCTAGAAATGGAAACCAAAACTCTGATAATAATATCCCAGAAACTTCTTCAAATGTCTCGCCCCCGCCTTCTCCCCGGAGAGACACTGGAAGACCTGGGCCCAGATTTTTGGATCTCTTCAAAAACAGTAAGCTGGAACAGGCTCCTCAGTGAAATGCTGTTCGCCTTCGATATCGGGGAGGTTTACCAGAGCACCCGGACAGAGCTTACGTAGCTAGGAAACTCCTGAAGGAGTCAATGCACTTTCTAGCTTCAGAAATATATGCCTTAATCAACGTCAGGGGTGAAGACACTTTTGATATAAGTTTTAAACCTTTTTCCAGCCTGGACAAATTTTGGCATCAAAATGAATCATGTAAATCATTGCCTTTATGGGTTCCTTTTTTTGCAATCCCTCTTACAAAACCTTTATTTAAAACCATAAACATCATGTTTTGTAATGAAGGGGAATATGTGGGGGACATACAATTTTGGCTTGGCAAAAATGTAGTGTTTTGGGACCTCCAGAAGCCATGACAGATGAAGAAGGCATCTGGACAGACAGTTGGAGATTTAAAGTTAAATTACATATAATAGAAAATGAAGTTTTACATATTCCAAACAGTTTCTTCCTAGGGAAGGATAGAAGGGTTTGCTTTTATCCAGGGCAACCAAAGGCTTGCTACAACTGTGACAGTAGAAGGCACCTCAGTAGTGTCTGTGACAAGGTAAAATGTGCCTTATGTGGGGATTTTGACCATAACAGGGGGGGGGGTTTGCAGAAATATTTTTCTCTGTAATTTGTGTCACGAAAAGAGGCACGCCTATCATCAGTGCCCTTGGGCTGGCCAAAATAGGCAGGGAGGTGTAAACAAAGAAGATTTGATCAACACAGCTCAGGAAAGACATAGGCCTTACTTTACAAACAGGGACATACCCCAAACAGGGCCTACTGCCCAAACTGCTCCTGATATAGGCCCAGAGCACTCCCCTTCAGCTACCCAGCCTACTACTGATCATCCACCAGAGAATTCACAGACTTGTCCACCAAAAGAAATACCTAACATTTCTATAGAAGCCAAATCGATGCCCCTCAGGTGGATTTTCAAACCCCTCACCCTAAAAGATTTATGAGAGCATCCAGTAAACAAAACAACCCCCTATTGTACTTATTTCCCATAAGCCTTATCAAATTTTACAGGAGCAGAAAGGGGAGTCAGAGTCTGATGTCTCGTCCAAATCTGGTGCACTTTCTGACATGGAGGTAGAGGAGGAGGGGGGAGCAGAGGTCAGGAGTACCAAGAAAAAGACAGGGAGAAAAAGGAAAAAGATAAACCGTAAATATTATGGCATCATTATTTTTTATTTATTTGTTTATTTATTTATTTATTTTTTATTTATTTGTGAAATCAGTTTACAACCTTTGAGCCAGAGGCTCGTTTCCAAAGGTACCTCGTCACATTAAAGACATACATAGAGTTTTAGGTTACATAGCACAGGTTTGCTAAAAATAGGCGTTCATCAGAGGCGCCACGTCACACAGGTCAGACAAAATACATTTAGGTTACAGGGTACAAGTAATTGAGAACAGGTGTCACACAAGTTGGTATCAAAAATTGAGCAATCTAATAGGCATACCATAAAACAGCTGGCACTGGCCAGGTTAGACATAGGTACGGTGTACCGGGAAGAGGTGGTGGGGAGGGCTAGGTGGAGAGCCGCCCGGTGGGCGTTGTCATGAGAAGTCGAGGTGGAGGCTGCCTTCAGAGACAGGAGCAGCTATGAGTGTTGATGAGTTGGTTTCAAAGGGTGGTTTTGAACTTGGAGATGGTGGTGGCATTGGTGATGGGAGCAGGGAGAGAGTTAAACCAGGATGGGGCTCTGTAGCAGAAGGACCTCTGGCCACGGCTGGTTCTTGATCTGGGGACCATTAGAGTGGTCTTGTTGGATGACCATGTTGCAATAGTGGGTGGGATCCGGTGGATGGATGCCATCATCCCAGGAGGGGAGAGCCCCAGTAGGGTTTTTTTTGTGAGGAGGCAGGTTTGATATCGGAGCCGTTCATCCAGGGTAAGGAGTTTAGCCTCGTCATACAGCTGACAGGTGTGTGTGAGCCTGGGGGCACCAGTAATCAATCTGCAGGCTTTATTCAGGTTTAAGTGAATTTTTTTGAGTGCAGTCGTGTTGGCAGCACCATAGACTGGTAGACCATAGTCTACAAGGACATCTGGAAGGCGGCAAGCCGGAGCGCATTTGGGGGAAGGCAGGTTCTATGGCGGAAGAGGATACCAAGCCATGTGTTAGTGGCGGATGTTAGGGCATCAATGTGGTTGTGAAATGTGAGGGCTGAGTCGAAGGTAACCCCAAGGTATTTGTAGGAGCAGACTTGTTCCAGTGGCTGTTTGGTACTAGGAAGGATATAGAGTGGGTGGTTGCTAGCTTTGTTTTGGGGGTGGGAAAAGAGCATAGCTTTGGTTTTTTTAAGATTGATGATGAGTCTGCGCTCCTTAAACCAGGCTTCGGCATTATTGAAAGACTGCTGTAGGGTGTCCTGAAGGGAGACGGGATTGTGGTGGGTGGCAAAAATGACAGCGTCATCTGCATAGAGGAGAATTTTGCCAGGGCATGCACTGGGCAGGGTGTTCAGATAGAGTGAGAAGAGAAGGGGGCCCAGGATGGAGCCTTGGGGAACCCCAGAATGAATGGGACGGGTATCAGAGAGTATCCCATTGATTTTAACACACTGTGATCGAGCGGCTAGATAGCTCGTGCACCATGCTAGGGGGCCAGCCAAGAGACCAGTGTGGCAGAGAGCATTCAGCAGAAGAGGGTGGGAGACGGTGTCGAAAGCCTTTGAGAGGTCGATGAACACTGCACCAGCTAGGGAGCTGGTATCCAGGGAGGAGTGTAGGAAGTTGGAGAATTCAATTAGTGCAGTGCTGGTACTGTGACCAGCACGGAAGCCATGTTGCTCTGGGCATAAGATGTTATGCTGAGCCAGATATTCAGTGATTTGAATGGCCACCACTTTCTCCAGGGCTTTGGGGGGGGGAGGATGGAGATTGGCCGGTAGTTGTTGGCCAACGACCTGTCACCCCCTTTATGAATGGGCGTGATTATGGCTGTTTTCCAAGCAGTGGAAAATTGTCCCAGGCAGAGCGATCGGTTAATTAGGCTGGTGAGTGGGGCAAAGACTTCATCTAGCACCAGCCTGAGGATACTGGGGTCCAGTGAGTCACTGCCGGGACTGTTGCTATTCAAAGCTTTGATTAGGATGGGTCTGGCTTCCCGGGCAGAAATCTTGCGCAGGTGGAAGCTGGGGTGCTGGAGGACAGGGGGAGGTTGGTTGGGGGGAGGGTCAAAGAAATTACTAGGGAGGACTGACCTAAGGTCAGTGAAAGCGATGTTGAGCCAGTTAGCTATGGTGGTAGGATCGGTGGAGGTAGTGCCATTACTAGTGAGCTGGGATGGGGCAGGGGAGTGTGATTTTCCATTTAGTTGTTTAATATTATCCCAGAAAGTCTGGGCTGAACCCCAGGAGGAGGTAAGGGTGGCCTGGTAATGGTCAGCCTTAGCTTCAGGTGCCCAGAGCACTTATTCTGGGCTGCATTGTAACCTTGCCTATCAGACAGCCGACCCATTTCAGTGGCAAGGTGCCAGAGGTTATCCCGATTTCTTAGTAATTGTAGAAGGGCAGGGCTATCCCAGGGTGCATTCTGCTTTTTGGATCAGATTTTGGTGAAGGGTGCAAAGAGATCACAGGCCATGTTGACCGTGTGTGAGAAGAAGGCGAGGGCAGTGTCAATGTCAGTTGCATGATGAATGGGGGACCAGTTTATCTGGGTGAAGAATAGTTTAAGTTTTTGCAGCCCACCAGGGCGGAGGCACCTGCGGAGGGTGGTCTGGGCTTTGGGTTTGGGATTGGGGACTGCCCAATGAAATAGGATAGGGGAGTGGTCACTTAGGGAATCTGGTAGGACCTGGATGTTTTGAATTTTTTGGGGGTGGTTGGTGATAATTACATCCAGAAGGGTGCTGGTTCCTCTCTTAGGGTTCATTCTAGTGGGCTGGGTGATGAGTTGCATCAGGTCTTGGGCAGCAAATGAGTCTCTGATCGTGGAAGAGGAGGTGCTGAGCCAATTTACGTTAAGGTCCCCAACTAGGATTTGTTCCGCCTTATGGTGGAGGGAGGCCAGATAGTCAGTTAAAGATACCAGGGCCAGGTGCTGGTTCTTTGGGGGAATGTAGGCAGTGGTGAGATAGAGAGGGCCCCTAGAGGGTTCCGGGGTGAGTTTGAGGGTAAGAGCCTGGGCCCCGTTTACAAGGGCAGGGGTGGGGAGCGCGTGTCCAAATATTGTGTCCCTAGTGTAGATTGCACAGCCTCCCCCTCGTTTGCCTACTCAGTCCTCCCGGTATAGGGTATAGCCTGGGAGGGAGACAAATGAGTCAGGGGTGGATTTGGACAGCCAGGTTTCAACCAGGGCTATGATGTCTGGTTGATGAGCCATGGCCCAGCACTGTAGGGCGTCAAATTTTTTCAGCAGGCTGCATATGTTCATGGAGGCTATTTGGAGACCAGTGGGCCGAGTAGGTGGGTGGGAAAGGGCAGGGCCTGGGTTGGGATGTATGTTCCCTGTCAGGAGCAGAAGGAGGAGAACTGCTCTGGTCAGAGGGTGGCAGAAGGAGAGTTTACACTGGGAGTGATAGGAAGAGAAGGGGGGTTTCATAGCACAGGGGTGGGTAGGGCAGCACAGGCAGAGAAGGCTTGAGTGATCAGATGCCAAGGGAGCGGGGAGGAAAGGTAATGTCTGGATGGGGGTGAGGTGGAGAGGAGCATATGGGGTGTGTGGAGGAGGAGGAAGGGGAGGAGCAGTGGTATAGGAGGAGGGGAGGGCAGGAGGGTAGGTAGGAGCACTAGAGTAGTGAGGCTGAGGGTTAACAGGGACAATAGGGTTGGTGGAAGGCAAAAGGAGGAGGAGGAGAAGAGAGAGGCAGGTGGGCAGAAGGTGCACATGCATAATTGGTAAGGGTGAGAGAGCTGAAGTGAAGAAAGATGGGGGAACTAGGATGATAGAGGGGGAGATAGTAGTGAGAGGTCACCTCTAAGTGTGGTTGCCACTTTGGTACAGTGGCAGAGCTGGTGCGTGAGGTGCATAGGACAGTAGGTTCAAGACTTGCCCAGGATAACAGGAAGGACTCCGACAGTGGCTGTAGCAGCAGGGAGCTGGGCTCAAGGTCTGCAGAAACAATCAGACAACAATTTAGAGTTTTTTTTAGAGTTTGAAATCCTGCACAAATAATAGACAGGTGTGCTAGCTGAGTGGTGGAACTGCTGACTAAAACAGTGAGGGTGCAGGGTTCAATGCCTGCAAAGGCAGCAAGAGAGAAGTGGTAAAACTTTATATTTTGGCAGGTTGGGGGGTAAGAGACTAAAAGTCCTAGAAAGTAGGAATAAAATAGCTAGATAAAGTGGTTAAGAGGTAGAGCTGTTGACTTTGATGGCAAGGGTACTGGGTTTGAGTACAGCTTAGGGACAGAGTGTAGAAAGTTTTTTTAATTCAGAGAAGGAGGGAGGAATGGTTAAGAGTTTGAAAGTAGAAGAAGATGTTGGCCTGGTTTGTTGGTTTAGTGGTTAGGCAGTAGACTTTGGAATAAAGGGTACCAGGTTTGAGGCTGCCAGGTGCTTAGTGGTAGGCTGATGGGAAGAGTGAGGAAAGTAGATAGCAGAATGGATTCAAAGAGACCTCTAGTGGGTAGGGTTTGCAAACAGTTGCTAGGAAGGGGTGGAGAGGTGAAAGAGGAACTAGAGTGGAGAGTGCAGCAGCCTCTTGTGGTTGGTGTCTATAAGCTGCAAATGGGAAAGTGGACACTTAGTAAAAAGAAGGGTAGGTCACATGATGTGACATGTGACCTGCCAGCAACAATAAATGAAGCGCCAACGTACGTTGGTTGGTTGGGTTGGGTGGGAAGTGTCACACAACAGTCAGGCTGTAGTGCAGGATGCTTTACCTCTTACAGGCTCTGGCAATCCCCAAGTTCAGGCTCCGCTGCTGGACAGAGTCTCTTTAAATGCTTGAAGTATGAAACATTGCAAAAAGAGGCTGGCGTGTTTAAATTATTGCAGGGGTTTAGGTGCAGACATATTGTTCTTGCAAGAGACTAGGTTTAATACTTTGCAAGATGTAGCTCAGGTAAAAAAAAACTGGGTGGGGAGAGCCTTCTTATTGGTCTTATGGGTCAGATGCGTCTGATTGTTTAGGTATATTATGTAATCACACACAAATTCAGGTTTTAAGGCTAGTGGATTTAATGCCTGGTAGGGCATTACTTGTAGATTGTATATATAAAGATTTTTCATTACATTTAATTGATATATATGCACCTCAAGTTAAAACTGTGAGCATAGATTTATTTAATCTGATCAAGCCGTTTCTTTTTACCAAAATGCACATAATCTGGGAAGGGGCTTTCAATTGCAGTTTAGATTTGAAAATTCATGATCAAATACAGAGGAAAACATATTGTGACACACATGCATTGCAAGAACTAGTTAACACATCTGTTTTAAAGGATACACATAGGGAACTTCATAAAAATGAAGGGGCTACATATAGGAGAAGTGCATATTCTTCTCGAATAGAATATTTTTTTCTTTCCAAATATTTAATATCAAATAAGTTTTCTTTAAAACTATGTGAAATTTCGGATCATTTAGCTTTAATTTTTAGAGCAGGCCTTTTTGCACTCCCACCTAGGTTTACCACAGTCACCAGTAGGTAGAAATTAAATTATTCTTTGTTAGAGCAAACAGGCATGAAAAATAAATGATTATATGTTTTAACATTAAGGAAGTCTGTTGCAGAGATGTATGATGATTGGGGTTCATGGTGGCAGGACACAAAAAAAGAAATCAAACAGTTTTTTGTTTCTTTGGGGAAAGAAAAAAATGGATGATTATCTTAAATATCTGGGTTTCAGGGATCAATATTACCATTTAATGTCTTTACCAAATGTCTCTGATGACAGGATACAAAATCAAACAGAAATAATTAAAAATAAAATGAGGCACTATCAATATGACAGAGCGGCCTCTTTGCAGGTCGAAATGCAGTTTGGTGTACAGAAAACACCTTCTGCTGATCTTTTTTCGGCCTGTAAACAAGCTGTAGAAAGTAAATTAATGGAAGGTTTATGGAACAAAGAAGGCATTTTAAAATGGATGGATGTAGAAATGTTGGAAATTATAGAACATTTTTTACATACACAACATGGAAACCCTTTTAGTACAGATGTAACTTGGGATGAAGTCATACATTTTGAACCTCCAGGGCTATCACAAAGTCAAGCTGCTGAACTTGAGCACCCCATTACAATTGAAGGAATACACAAAGCAATATCTTTATTAAAGTTGGGTATTTCCCCGGGTGAGGATGGTCTCATGAATGAATTTTATAAACCTTTTTCAGAGGATTTGAGTAAAATTCTATGTAAGGTGTACAGTGAAATTCTACAAACAGGAAAAACTTGTAAACACTTTTCTGCTGCCATTATTATCTTTTTGTACAAAAAAGGACCCAGACACGATTTAGGAAACATGAGACCAATCAGCATTCTGAACACAGATTATAAAATATTAGCAACCATAGTGTGTCGTAGTTTGCAGAAAATAGCGCCATCAATTATCCACCCTGCAGAGACTTGCTCCATACCCAACAGGTCTATACAACAAAACTTAACTTTTTTAAGGGATGTGTGAGAATCTGGGAAACAAAAAAAACTTTCTGGGTATTTGATAGCTTTGGATCAAACCAAGACTTTTTTATAAACTGTCCCATGCTTTTCTACATATGGTTTTAGAGAAATATGGGGTCCCTAAGAAGTTTAAGACTTGGATGCAAACTTTGTATCAAGAGGCTATAATGTACCCCACAGTAAATGGATTATTAGGGAAAGGTTTATATAGTAGTAGGGGGGTGAGGCAAGGATGTCTATTTAGTCCACTACTATATACATTTATATTGGACCCAGTGATATGAATGATAATACATGACAGTGGTATTTGGGGAATTTCACCATCACTAGAAATTATACTCCAAAAAATAGCTGTATATGCGGATGATATCTGTGTGACTATTAAAACTAAGGAATCTGTTTTAAAAGTTATTCAGGTTCTGGAACTATATGCCAGACTCACGGGGTAGAAGTAAATTTTAGTAAAAGGTCAGGTGTATATATATATGTGAAGGTCCTGTTTCCTCCACCATAGGACAGATTAAGATATCTGGCACTACTATTAAACTGTTAGGTTGTCAACTTGGGAATGGGGATTTAGCAACTATAAATTGGACAGAAAAAATAGAAATAGGGGAAAACAAGGTGAATCAGTGGGACTCTTGGTCATTGCCAAAACAAAAAAGGGTTATGATTATTTAAAAGTTTTTGCTGCCAATATTTTTATACATTACTGCTAAATTTCCTAATTCTTCAACTTTAGAAACCAGGGTCTTGAGTTTTTTTTTTCAAATGATATGGGGTAGTCGTTTGAATACCATAAAAGGGGGTTATACATACTTAAAACTAAAACAAGGTGGTTTGGGGATGTTTCACCCTATAGCATTTTATCTTTCTTTTTTCTTATATTTTAATTTTGGGAAAGATAAAGGAGAGAAACATCCCTGGAAAGACTGGACAATAGCTCTGTTTCAGTCTTTCTTTCATACATGGGGCGCCAACATTCCTAGGCTGACTCCTGCCCTACAATTACCAGATTTTGCCATTCCAGCATTTAAGAAGTTTAAATCCTGGAAAATAACAAAGTTACAGTTACAAACTTTGTAAAGAAAAACACTCTATACAGAATTAATGGAGTGAAATTTGACAGTACAAGTAGATTTCCCAAAATGTTCACCCACGAAGTTGGAGTATGCACTCAAAATTTTGGCAGATAAAAGGATTCCAGTGGCAATGTGGGATGTCCATTGGTTAAGTTGCCACAGGAAACTTGGGTTAAAAAGAAATCTTAAGCATAAACCGGTCTCAGAATGACAATGCATTAGATCAGAATGTGGGGGAGGGGTAGAAGAATCAATAGAACATTTCTTTCTCTACTGCTCATATACTAAAGTATTTTGGACAGACTTAGCAGCCAGATGGAAGTGGAGACCAGTCTATCAGATAACATATGAATGTGTCATATTAGGAGATTATTCTGGACTAGCTTCACAATATCATCATAGTACCTTAAATGTGATTTTTGCCTGTATTAAGTTCTATCTATGGCAAGCAAAATGTCGTTTTTTGTTACAACATGTGAACACTCCAGCACTAATTTTAATTAAACAAATTGAGAAGGCAATACATAAACAAAGAGAAAAAGAACAGGCAGTTTAAGAAACTAGATGTTTTCAATCTATGTGGCGAAATATAACATGGATCTAAAATAATTTGGTTTACTTAGAACAACAAGATTTGTTGTATGAAAGTTTAAAATGTTTTGTGTTTAAGAAATAGATTTTTTTTAATATTGTTGTGGGTTTTGTAAAAGTGTTTGTATTTTGTTTTAGATTTAATTTTGAGAAAAAAACACATGTATGTAAATCTGTTATAACTGTTTGATATGTTTCATGATGTATTTTTTTCAATAAATATTTCCCCTACTCTTGTGAAAAAAACTAAATGGAACAAATGCAACTAATTGGAGACCACTTAGTCATTTAAGCTTTGATTACAAGATTTTGTCAAAAATGTTATGCAAATGTTTGCCACATATAGCTCAACAACTGATAACCCTGACACAGACCTACTCTATTCCAGGTTTAAATAGTAGACAAAATTGTATTATTTATTAGAGAAGTAGTAGAAAGAGGGATACAAATAGGACTGGATGGTTATCTAGTTACGCTAAATCAGGAAAGAATTAGAATCTGTAAATCATAATTATATATGGGAAGTCTTCAAAAGGTATGATTTACCTGGTATCCCATGATGATGGTGACCATGATTGGGTGCCTGCTGAAAGGGCAACTCAATCATGGCGCCTATGGATGGGGCAACTGGGGAAGCTGGGCGACTGGATGTTGCTATATGTCTATGTGCAGGGGGGTGAGCACACTGAGAGTGGGATGGGAGGAGATGGAGGAACTGTAGGGGGTGGTGCTGTGGTAAGCTGCTAAGCTGTGTCATGGTGTCAGGGGTTGATCTGTGGCTGAGGAGGGTATGGTGCCGGGTTTGGGTCTGGGCATGGGCGCCTTTTGTTGTGCCCAGCCTGAGTCTTTTTTTTTTTAACCCGAATTGAACCCCCCTGACATGCCCCCCCTGGAGTTGAGAATCTTTAAGTAGGGGGGTGCAGGGGAGGTGCAGGGGCACAGTCCCTCGCATAAACAATAAAAATCCAAGTCCCCAGTGCCATGTTGCTGTGCACCTGGGAGTCCATCGCCAAAAAAACTTTCAGTGATGTGACTTCCCTTTAGCGCGATTGCTGTTATCACATAAAACCAATTTACCTGATGTATTATAAATCTGATAATGTTTCTGTATCATAAAGCAGAAATAATACTTGCAATAAATGGATTGCTGGGTGTTCCCATGGCTTGGAAAAAGGGGTGCAGCAAGGCTGTCCCCTTAGCGCATTACTAAACATATTTTGCTTGGATCCAGTACTTTGGTGGATTGAAAGTGTAGCCAGAGTTATTCTGATCTGTTTAGCAAATGGTCAGAATATTTTAAAAACATCTGTCTTTGCAGCTGACATTGTCTTATTTCTTAAAGATCAGAAGTCTGGTGCTCAAGCCATCTCTCATTAGTGATATCAGCACATTCAAAACTGGACACCACATCAGTTGTTCAATTTAAAACATTTCATTGCACAAGAAAATAAAAATCCACAGTAGACATACTGTGCACGCTTGACGCATTTTGGATCATTAAATCCTTTATCATAAGCTAATGCACAGATATCACATACTCTATAAATACCCTTAATTCATTAGTGTCATCACAAATATAATTTCAAACTCATTGGTTCCCACACCATGTGACCATCATATTCAATTAAAAATTCTGGCGTGTATCAGCATTTAGCTGTTCCTAAATAGTCTGCAAGCATATATTGATAAGCCCGTAGAGACAAATCACAGAAACACACACAAGGTGGGGCAACTACGCAGCACATCAAAACACTATCTGAGTTCTTCTAAATATGGCTTTAGCTCAAAATCTATATTTAAAACTGGTCTTTTGTTAGTTTGTAATATTAAGATCCAAAAGGTTTCCCTCTTTAGCAATAAGTTATTAAACTTGCCCCCTCTGGGATTGCGGCAAACTGTATCAATAATAGTGAAAGTAAAACCATGGTCTGTATTGTTGGGGAATTCTGCTATGTGTGTAGCCATAGCATACAGAATATCTTTTCTTTCTATTGCACACATGTGCCCCCCCAGCCTGTGCTTAAACAGGCACTTGGTTTTGCCCATATAAAAGCAGTGCACGTGCACTCAGCCAAGTAAACAACCCCCATGGTATTGCAACTTACAAATTGCCTTATGTGAAATACTTTTCTGGCATTAATACTGGTGAGTTTCTCATGTCTGCACATTAATGCAGTACAGACAGGTTTTGCAACAGACTCAGTCCTTCTTACTATCTAGCCAAGTAGTTTCCTTTTTATCAATGAAATGGCTGTGTACCAGCTTATCTTGGAGCATAGGCACCTTTCTAAAAGACAGTTGTCAATCACTGAGCGCGTACTATATACAGTAAGTGCTCGTTCTGAGCTCAGTTGGCCGTGGTGGTGAGCAGTGGGCTGTGCCAGTCAACTGCTTGTCTATAGGCTGGGGGGGAGTGGGGTAGTGGGGCACTTCAGGGTGAGGGTGTCCACTGGACCACCAGGTATTTTGTTATGTCTATTAACAAGGGATCAGGGCTGGAGTGTTCCACTAGACCACCAGAAATGATTTAATATTCATAACAGGTGATTGGGGCTTTGAAGGGGGGGAATGTCACTAGACTACCGGGATATTGTTTGTGTCTTTCATATACTTTATTGTATTTTAGCAAATACAGGGGTATTTAAAGGAATATGATGGGTGACCGGGACTGGGGGGGGGGCACTAGACTACCAGGGAGTATTTTAATACATATAATGGGAGATCGTAGCTGGGGACTGCGGCACATTGCTGCAAAGTGCTCAACTCACCCAGAGGGCAAATTTCTAAGTACCCTTAGACCAGCCCAGACTGGTCTAAGGGTACTTAGAAATCTGCCTTCTGGGTGAGTTTTGTGAGTCCCGATTGGGGATCTTTGACAACCTGCTTCTGCCTCAAGCCTCTAGCACCTTGCCGCAGCCCATTTTGTTTTGCACAGGCAGAGCAAGCCCCCTTCGGTGCAGGCTGCATGTGGTAGGTGCAGGCTGCCTTTGTGAATTGCTCCGGGGGCATTGTTTGGTGCAAGGGGCACTGTGCACCAGTCATTGGGAAGCACACCCCTTGCGCCACCTTGGGAGCTTTGAGAATCGGGCCCAAGTGTTTTCCAGTAGTGTAGGGGTTCCCACTGAATCAATACTACAAGCTACTGTTAACAAATGAATTCCAGCTAAGATGTGGGATGTCATTTGGCTATGTAGTCATGAGAAATTAAATGCACGAGGGAATCAAAAGCATAATGCAATAACAGACAGGGTGTGTTTGCAACCACAGTGCATTTCAGTGCAGGAAATGATGAAGCATTTGTTTTTTGATTGCTCCTTCATACTGTCCTTCTGAAGTTCACTAGCTAAATATTGGTCAGAACTGTGCTTTGGAGCAATGACCTATGATGTTAAAGAATCTTTAAGGGCACTTCAAGATCTAAAAGCTAATTCATCAGCTGGACCCAATGGAATTCATCCTAGGTTCCTTAAGGAAATTGCAACACAAATTTTGGGCCCATTGTGTAAATTATTTAATCTATCTTTAGACATAGGTGAAAGTGTCTCATCATGGAAATATGCTGTGGTTATCCCTATATATAATCAGAAGCATCGAATTACAGACCAATATGCTTAACATCTGTTATAGGAAAAACTTCAGAAAGACTAATCTTACATAGATCAAAACAACATATAAATCTCAATAATCTACAAGATATTACACAGCATGGGTTTACACGGGAAAGGTCATGTTTGGCTAATCATCTATATTTCTTTGAAAATGTAAGTTCAGCTTTGGATGCAGGCCTATCTGTGGACATAGTTTTCTTCGAGTTTACAAAGGCATTTGACAGAGTCTCTCACAAAATGTTATTAGAGCATATGACAAAGTTGGAATTCCCTCATCATCTAATAACCCGGATAGAATCATGGCTATATAATCACCGGCAATGCACATCAATAAAATGGTTTACATCTCCATGGGCAGAAGTGATGAGTGGGGTGCCTCAGGGCTCAGTATTGGGCTCTGTACTGTTTAACATCCTGATATCATCAATGCAGTCATCTAATAATGTTTGGATGTCTAAGTATGCAGATGACTGCAAAATAGTTTGTATAATCAACTCCAAAGAGGCAGTAATAAACTTTCAAAAAGAGACAGCAGCACTGGAACTGTGGGCTGTAACAAACAGAATGATGTTTAATGTACAAAAGTGCAAGGTAATGCACTTAGTACATAATAACATAAAAAATAGCTATCCACCAAATCAAGTGGTACTACATGAAACTGATAATGAAAGAGTCCTGGGAATAAATATAGATAGCAAGATCAACTTTGATAACAATACAACACTAAAAGTTAAGAAATGCCAAAGAATCCTAGGATGCATTTTAAAACATATAAAAAGCAGACAACCAAGAGGTATTTTGCCACAATATACAAGTTTAGTCAGATCGCACTTGGAATACTGTGCACCTTTTTGTGTGCCTAACACAAACAGAGGTAAGATATTAATTGAGGGTGTTCAAAGAAAACTGACCAAAAGAATCTTAGGAATGGAAGATAAGACCTATGGGGAAAGGTTATAACAGCTGGAATTATACTCCATGAATTACAGACAACTTCGAGGAGACCTCTGTTTAACATACAAGACCATAAGAGACCCAGTTCTTATAGAAACATTTGGCTTAGAAATTAACTTTAATAAAACACAAGCAAGATCTCATAATCTTAAACTAAGAGGTGACCACTGTAGAACCAAAAAGAGAAGCTAGTGGTACAAACAAAGAATAGTCAACATATGGAACACACTACCATCCTCAATTGTTGACAGTAATACCATGGAGATATTTAAATATCAGTTTGATCAATATATGGGTAATTCAAAATGTGAATATATATAAAAATATTTCCACCCCTGGGTGGCGGGCTCATGTAAAGGCTATGCCTCCTAAGCTTGTAATACGCTATGATCCTATGATACCTTGGTGCTAGGTCATCTGGATATTTCTTGGGAAAGATGGAACAGCAGTCTGCTTCATGTCATCTTAGCCTGCATCAAATGGTCAGTATGGCAAGTAAGATGCCAATGGACACTTCAACAAAGAGAGTCTACCATAATGGACTTATTGTTTAAAATACAACATGATCTGGACTCAGTTTATCACTACAAACTTACACATTTAGAGTCTTCTTGTTTTAAAAATGTCTGGAAAGGGTTTCACTGGGTGGGTTGAGTTAGAGCAGGTCTACAGTATTTTTGATTCTGTTGTTTTTCATTTTTTCTCTGCAGTTTACTTTGGATCACAATACTTGTTTGATTTTGTAAGTATGAATTATGTTTGATTTTTATGCTTTTGTTTTTTAATAAAAATCCCTCTACTCTTGCAAAATGTGCATTGGGTTCTTTTACTTCCACCTGGACACCTAGCAGGACAGCACCAGAGATGGGCAGAAGGGACCTCAGTTTAACATTTTATCCGAAAGACAGCACACCCCAACAGTACTGCACTCATGCCAGTGTTTATAGTATGAGTCCATTCCCCAGAGTGGGATGAGAAACCACAACCTTCAGGCCCAGAGGTGGATATGCTACCAACTGAGCAATACTGACAGTTAAGCAAGAAGGTTTCGACAAAAATCTAACTTTCAGTTCTGAAAGGGTGTAAGTAGCAGCTGTGTTGCTATCAGGGACAAGGTAGGTGTCTCCGCCACTAGGCAATGAAACATCCTGATATAGTAGTAGCAGAGCTTTCTGTAGCTTTTGCATTTTGCACTAGGCAGCAGCTAGTGCATCCTGGGAAGTCAGCAGTGTGACCCCTGAGACCCTCAACATGCTGATGGACTACCAGTGCAACAAGGAGGCAGGAACTCATATCCCCTAAAACCCTGATAATCAGATCTCTAAAAGCCTATGACAAGATTGAGGCTAGCATTAGGAAAGTTATTCCCATCTAGAATCTGAACATTGTCATGGAAGCACTCAGGGTACCTCCCCACCAAGCTGCTTTAGGAGGGGTTACATTATTTTCTCATCAGCAAGGCTAGTTTTTCCAGTAGAGTGTAACTTTTTGCTGTGCCTAAATATAGGCTTTTTGCCAAAGTGAAAAGACGGTGCTTGGGCCAGTGGCCGGCCTTGTTCCCTCCTTTTTCCCAGACATCGGTTTGAAAGATACAGCTTTTGGTAGAAATGTTATACAAGCAGTTGTACGGCACTGATTTACACTGCATGAGTACCGCTTCACAAGATTATATGGCCTGGCTTGCTTTGGGAGAGGCAGCAGAATTGGGAAATTTTGTTCCCTTGCTATTAATGCTACCCATTGTCTTCCCCCCAGTGACTACACCATTGCCCCCCCATGAAGCATTATTTTCAAAAGTAGTAGTGAAATTGTACGTAAAATATAATTCATTTATGTCATAAACTAAAGAAACTAAATGTGTTCAGTGTAAGTAATGGATGGTATACACTTTTTTTACATATGGCCCATGGAACTGTGATAGTAATCCAGTAGTTAGTGTTTGACAGGTAGGTTACAATAAAAGAAGACTTTTGCACTGCTTGTAATTCAGCAGTCCTTTGGAGTAGGAACTTAGGATACAGGGCTGCTGGCATAAACCCCTCCACTTACCTCCTGATTCAGCTGCCATGTGTTTACGGATCCTGTATTTCCTGGCACTGGCGCATTCTTTCCTAAAGAGTTTTTTTTTGCCTGACTACCTCAAAGGGGCTTTTGCAACTGACATGCTCCCTGGGACTCCTATAACTGCCACATTTTATAGGAAGATTGCCACCATTTTTGTTTATCCAAAACCCATGATGCTCTCTGGTCCCCCCTCCCCCACCAGGTTGCAGCTGGAAATGAGCTTGTCTGGGCTCTGTTTGCTTACCTGGTAAAATATGTTTCAAACAAATAAAAAATATGTATTGGGACATTTAATACCCCGTGGGGACTACTGCACTTTGGCCAGTCCTGTTGATTGCTCTGACACTGCTGCTCCCTTGTACGTTGCTGTGCCAGATCTCTGCCTGCATGCATCTGTGTAGATTCTTCCTCGCAGCTAGACATCATCACGATTCATTATAAAATGGGACTCTAAAATCCTGTAACCGCATTGGTCAAAACATGTCACATGACCATGTGTAAATCCTGCATCAGACAACTGGTAAAGGTCCCAGTAATCCATTGTTTACTTTCTCTGAACCCAATTCATTTTAATTTTAATTTTTAATAACAGATTCATTTTATAGTCACAATAATGCACTTCAGGGCATGTGTAGTAGTGTGATTTACACACTTCTTGTGTGGTTAAAGTCAATCGGTTGCATCTCATGACAGACCCCACAAGGCGTGTGTAAATCCCACAACACATGCCCTGTCATGCATTATTCCTTAAATATGCCGGTCAGAGGGAGGCCTAGAGAGACAACAGGCCATTAATGCATGGGTGGGTGGGGGGTCTTCAGGCATTATCCTGCTTAACCCCATATTTTTATGCCCCATCCACCTCCCCAGCACACGTCATTCAGCTGATACTACACTTTGGAAGTGGGGCAGGACATCATGTTTTCACTCATGGCATCCTGTGGTGTTCCACTTCTCTCCATGGGAGGCCCTTGAACTGCAAGACAAGTGAAGCCATACCCTCTCTGGAGCTAAAGGAAGCATGATGCCTCGGAGTCCACAACACGCCCCAAACTCCACAGCCCTGATGAAAGTAGCCGAGTCTGTTGTGCCAACTAGTGTTTCCCAAATGGTAATACTGTGTCCTACCTCTAGTACCTCCTGGATGGGCCAAAAATTCAACTCTTTAGCTGGTAAGAAAATAGAACAACGAACTCTAATTGCAGCTCAGTAACCGTTCTTGCCACACCTCACACACCATGGAAGTGTTGCTTGAACTACTGGAATCTATCTAGAGTAATGCAAACACAGCCCACTTCCTAGCCAAGTAAGGATATGGGTGAATAGCAGAAATGAATTGCTCACTGATCCAAAATTATGAAAATCAGAATGCTCCCCCAACCGACTGATGGTGTAGGAATGGCATATGTAATGGTGCCTGGTCTGACCGACCCTGCTAAAATAGCATATCTAGTAACTAGTCATGCTGGAATTGCACACAGAATGTTCCCCAACTGACTGGTCTTGCTGGAATGGCACATGAATTGGCACACCAGTTGACTGACTTTGCCAGAATGGCACAGGGAATGCCCCTCCTAACTGACTTGTCTGTCATAATGGCAAGTGAAATGTGCTCCCCGGAATAAACTGCTGCTGCTGCAAAGGCCCTCAAATGAATATCCATTTCCTGAATGGCACAAGAAATGCCAACCCAACTGATAAGCCCTGCCAGAACAGCACAAATAATCCATCTACCCAAATAGTCTCCCCTTTCAGAATGGCATTCCATCTGACTGCCTCTGCTGGAATGTCACACAGAATGCCCTCCCAACTAGCACAGTTGGAACAGAACAAAAATGACCCCCAGCTGATTTGCCCTTTCAAAATGGCTCATGGAATGCCCCTAGCTGACTGGCCATTCAGAAATGCTCCCCTCTAATGACTGACCCTCCTGGAACAGCACATGGATTGTCCCCACCAAGTTGGTACTTAGCAAAATGTCAACAGAAGTAGGCGTTAGCCTATTGAAACTGTTGCCTACACCATGTGGTGATCACTGTCTAGTGCCCCAAGTATCTATCATGTTCTTTCTTGAAGATTTAAAACTCTGTTACATCAACTAGATTTTGTGGTAACTTTTTCCATAACCTCGGTGCCCTAACCATGAAGTAGTTTTCTCTTATGTATCTTGATCTGTTTATTGTGAGACCTAAGATTGAGGCGCCTGTCTTTAAACATTAAATTACATTGTGTCACTATTTCAGGATTATGTACTATATGAAACAGTTGTAAAAGATCCCCTCTGGTCCTTCTCAGCTCTAAAGTCATCATATTTAATTCATTAAACTTATCACTGTAGGGTTTATTTTTTAATCTAGAAAATAAGCTTTGTGGCCCTTCTTTGCACCTCCTCCAGATGTCCAGAGTCTGATGTCCTGTAACTGGGATGGTGCCCAGAAGGAAGAACTGCAATGTACATGTGGTTGAACATAAGTCCTATATAACTGCACTAAAGAGTCTTCATTCCTGGTTACAAATGACTTTCTGATGATATTAATTAATTTGTTTGCTGTCTGCATAGTTTTTCTAATGTGTGTATGCACTGCCAAGGTATCATTGATTATAATATCCAGGTCCTTTTCTGTTTTGACAGATAATAGGGTTGTATTTTTTAGCACATATGGTTTTCTGGGGTTGTCAACCTAAATATAGAACCTTACATTTCTCTGGATTAAACTCCCATTTTGTTAGTGAATTCCAAATGTTTGATAGCTTCCTGGGCCCCCATATTCAAAGCAAATGCGCTGCGCAAATGGCAGAGGTGCCACACACAGGAGGAAATGCACGACAGCGTGATATTAAGAAGGCTGAAGCGTGCTGCGCAAACAGGGATGTGCAGTCGTGCACCACAAATGGACAGAGCATAGACAATGGGGGCATGTACATGAATTCACCATGCAACCACATATTAAACTGAACTGCGCCAATGGGCAACACGCAACATGTGTGCGCGATCACGCAAAGTTAGGTTTACAGAAGGCAGCCCTAAATCGGCAAGCCACCCATTGTTAGGTACAAGAACTGCACTGGGAGAGGGAGAGACAGTGTGTGTGGGGGAGAGAGAGTGTGAGATAGAGCCAAAGAGTGGGGTGGGGAGACGGACACACACACACACACACACGCATTGACTACAGGCAACAGACGAATGGCACTCCAGGTGTGTGGAATGGTTGCGGTCATGGCAGACATGAGGAGACCTAGGGGATGTACAGGAGGCACAACAGACTGATGGGCAGTAGGGTGTGCAGACATGCAAGTGTGGGGGGGGTGAAACATAGTAAGTGCGACAGGGTACCGAAGGCTGGGGGGACAATGACAGCATAGAATGGGGCTGCTGGCCAATTGACACCTGTGGTAGGGAACTGCACAGGTATGTCATAGAAACATAGACTTTGATGGCAGATAAGGACTGCTTGGCCCACCTAGTCTGCCCATTTCCCTACCTACTGAATAAGCTGCAGATCCTAGTTAACCAACAGCCTACTTCTTCCTACCCCCACAAGAATTGCCTTATGTCTGTCCCATGCATTCTTGAATTCCCCCACTGTTTTGACTCCATGACCTCCTCACGAAGGCTGTTCCATGCGTCCAGCACCCTCTCTGTGAAAAACTACATCCTCACATTGCCCCTGAGCTGTCCCCCTCTATCTTTAAATTGTGTCCCCTTATTCTTGCACATCTCTTTTTCTGAAATATGCTGCTCTCTTTGACTTTGTTGATTCCCTTGAGGTACTTGAAAGGTTCTATCATGTCCCCCCTCTCCCTCCTTTCCTCAAAGGTATACATGTTAAGCTCCTTTAGTCTCTCTTTCTATGGCTTCTGTTGCAGACCCTGCACCATTTTAGTTGCCCTCCCCTGGACTGCCTCCATCCTGTCTATGTCTTTGCAGAGATGGGGTCTCCAGAACTGCACACAGTACTCCAGATGGGGTCTCACCAACTGTTTGTCCAGTCAGAGGGACAACAACTTCCTGTTTTCTACTGGTGATGCCTCTCCCTATACATCCCAGTATCCCCCCAGCCATCCTTACTGCCTTCTCACTTTGCTTGCTTACCTTTAGGTCATCTGATATGACTATCCCCAGGTCCGTTTCCATTTTTGTTGTTGTTTAATACCATCCCCCCCATTTGTGTACTCTTCCTCTGGGTTTTTCTTTCCCAGGTGCATTACTTTGCACTTCTTTGCATTGAATCTAAGCTACCATACTTTTGACCATTCCTCCAACCTTGCCAAGTCCCTTCTCATCCCTTCTCATCCTTTCCACCTCTCCTTGTGTATCAACCCTGTTGCAGATCTGTGTGTTGACCGCAAAGAGGAATATCTTTTCTTCCAGTCCCTCTGCAATGTCACATATAAAGACATTAAAAAGGACTGGACCCAGTACTGAGCCCTGCAGTACCCCACTAGTAAGCCCCCCTTTCTTTGGAGTGGACTTAGTTTACTATTATCCTCTGTGTCCTGTTGTCAAACCAAGTTTTTACCCAGGTTACCACCCTGGGACCCACTCCCAGACTGGCTAATTTTTTTACTAATCTTCTGTGTGGGACTGTGTCAAATGCCTTGCTAAAGTCTAGGTAGGCCATGTCCATAGCCTCTCCCTGGTCTACTACTTTGGTCACCCAGTCAAAGAAATCTATTAGATTCATCTGACATGACCTTCCCACTGTGAATCCATGCTGCCTTGAGTCATGTGCCCCGCTGGCCTTTAGGAACTCAACAATTCTTTCTTTCAGAAGTGATTCCATCATTTTCCCTACCACTGAGGTCAAGCTAACAGGTCTGCAGTTTCCTGCCTCTGCTTTGCTCCCATTTTTGTGAAGAGGAATCACATCCATACTCCTCCAGTCCTCAGGTACCACACCATTCTCCCATGATTTTTTAAAAAAGGGTAGTCAGTGATGTCACTAGTTCTCCCCTTAGTTCTTTTAGAATTCTGGGGTGAATCCCGTCAGGCCCCTTGCTTTGTCCACCTTCAGTTTTAGGAGTTCTTTCATAACCCTTTCTTCTGTGAAAGGATTGATATCGACTCCTCTATGCAGAGTGCTTCTATTGATTGGATTAGGTACTTCCCTTCCTCTTCTTTTGTGAATACTGAGCAGAAGTATTTGTTCGGTATCCCTGCTTTTCACTGTCCCTTTCTGCCCACCCACCCTCTGCTTTATTAAGCCTCACTATCCCTCCCTCCCTTGGTATTTCTTCGCTCCCTAATGCACCTATAAAAGGTTTTATCCCCCTTCTTAACTGAGTTGGCTATCTATCTGTTGTGCAACAATATCTTCCTCCACTATACTATACCTTTTTCAGCCCATGGCGTAGGTTGGCCACCTACGTCAGTCTTTTCTATTTCTTACTAAATCTTTTTTGCTACTGCCTTTATTTCTTTTTTTTTCATTCAAATTTTATTGAAAGTTTTACAGTACAGGGGACAGATCCATGGGTAATATAACAAAGGAAACAAACATTTGCTAATGTACTGGACCCATCCCCTCTCCCACTCCCACCCCCTTCCCTTTCCCCACCCCCAGCTCCCTCCTCCCCAACCTTCTCTCCCTTCCCCGCACAGAGAGGTGAACCATGTACATCTACAAGAAAGCAAAGGCACCAATACATACCAATTATAAGGAGTATAGAGTATGTAAGGGGTCCCAAATCCTTGTATACCTTTTAAGTCTATTTTTAAGGCTAGCTATCACCTTCTCCATTCAGAGATTAGCCAATAACTCATTAAGCCATTCAATGTAAGAAATTTCCTTACTGTCCTTCCAGTGTCTCAGTACTAGCTTCTTGACTGATAAGGAAATAAGGGCCATGTAAAATTTGTGGTTAAACACTGAGATTCCAGAATAACCGCCAAGTAAACAAATTTCCGCAGTAAATAAGTCTCTCAACCCTAAAAGAGGGTCTGCTCTTTGTTGAATACTAGCCCATAGTGGAGTCACCTTGGGACAAGTCCAGAAAATATGATATAAAGTGCCTTCTTCCTGTTGGCAGCAGCAGCATACGGATGAGGGCACTAATCCAAATTTGGCTAATTTCTGTGGGGAGTAATATAGGTTATGTAATATATGGAATTGCATAAGGTGTAATCTGTCTTGAGTTACAAATTTGGGGCAGTTATGCCATAGGGCAGGCCAATCAATAGTCAGATCTGGAAAAAAGGGGAACCCAGTAGGCTGTGGGGCCAAAACAGTCCAGGTACAGCCAGTCATATAGAATCCCATATGTCCTAGAAACAGCTTGTGGGAGACCTGCCAAGTGGCATAAATCCAATAGAAAAGATAGCTTCGCAGGCTGTGGGGGGTCTGTTCCCAGCACTTTTATGAGAAGGTGCCTCAATTGGAAAACTCTAAAAATATAGTGGTTCAGGATATTGAATTTACTCATAATTTCAGCAGAGGAAAGCCAAGAGCCGCTTTCCTTTATGAAACTAGTAAGTGGGCCATCCCCTAAGTAAGGTAACCATCGAGGTGCCAGGATTTTGTTGTCAGTCTTAAAATTGGGATTGCCCCACATGGGTTGTAACAGGTTGAGAGTGTGTCTATATTTGAGAAAGGCACATAGCTGGGAGTGGACTTTTACAGATATAGCTTTGGGAGAAGCTTTTAAGCTTGAAGGGAGTGAATTTGGCTTTATGTGTAAAAGTGCTGCCGGTGGTAGACCACAGGATCAAAGAAGAGCTAGCTCTATTTTAAGCCAGAGTGGAGAAAAAAGGTGTGGTGGGGTAATAAGTTATCTAAGGACAGCCATCTGAGGTATTTGGTGGTGTGACTAGCCCAGTAATAAAGGCCTAAATGAGGGAGGTGTAAGCCCCCCCTAAGTTTGGGAGCAGCCAGTTTGAGAAAAGCTATTCTTGGCTGCTTACTGGACCAGATGAATTTGGTGAGGAGGCTACTGCCTTTATTTCTAGTTTCTATATATCCATCCCTCACCAAGAATTCCCCAAAATAATTCAGCAGGCTAAGGTCAGCTGGCAAGAATAACATAAGGTGCATTTATGACATTAAATGTATTTATTTATTTATGGCTTTGATAACTGGGTGAGCAAACTGATCCAAAGGACTGTTTCCAGCCGCAACCCAGGCCACCAGGGTGGCAAAAACAACAAACAGCAATACACTACAGAGATACAATTAGAACAAAACACGACTGCTGAATACACTTGATATTAGGTCAAATTACATATTTCAGTGAAATCATTCAATCAACCAATTCTTTATTTGTAAAAAATGCACCTTTCTAAAAACCAAGGTGCCTGTACAATAACAATCAAGACACATTAATAAATAACAATATAAAATTAAAAATAATAAATACAGAAGCAGCTTAAAAATCAGAAAATGCCAGGCTAAAAAGATATGTTTTCAGGGCAACTTTAAAGCTTTGGATGGTCAGCCAATCTCGCATCCGACCAGGTAGAGAATTCCACAGGGTCGGGGCCATAAAACTAAATGACCTTGCTCTGGATGTTTGAAAACGAACCCTAGGAATCTCTAGCAATCCCTCATCAGTGGATCGGAGAGGGCAGAGGGGACAGTAGGGGTGAAGGAGACATTGCAGGTAACTGGACCCCTCATCGTGTAGGGTCTTATAGGTCAGCAAAGTGACCTTGAAGGTGATCCACCACTGTATTGGCAGCCAGTGCAGTCTGCGGAGCACACACATTATATGACTGGTCCTAGAGGTACCAGTCAAAATCCTGGCTTCCGCATTCTGCACCAGCTGCAAGTGGCGGATATCAACCTCTGATAGCCCAAGGTAAAGGTTAATCAGTACATACTGGTGTAGTGACATACATTAAGTGGCTATGCAATATAAAAGGCTTAGCATGGTGATTATGGTGAAGTATTACATGCAATGTACATACAGTCACCAGGGAGCCAAGGAGATAGATACAATTAAAATGAAGGTTCAGTCTATCACCAGGAGTGGTATAGGCAGCAGTCATAGGAAGAAATGCAACTTACGTTAAGTTGCAGAACCTGCTAACAGTTCAGAATAAAACACGTAGTCATGAATGCCAAATGCCAAAGATATAAAGTGCCTTTAAAGAGATATAAGGTGCTGGTTAAATAAAGTGCTTAATTAAGTTAATGTTTATGCCATTTTTATGTATATGGTTCAGGAATGTTAAGAAATGTTTAAAATGGCAGTTAAATACAAAATAACATCCACTCTGATAGGTGGAATATGAGTATAACGGAGCAGCATTATGTCTCTCTTGTTTAAATTATGTTGCTGCCGATCTGTTGTTATGTAGAATGTTACGCCAAAGAAATCCTGCATTAAAACAGGAAGTGTTTGAACTGAGCAGCAAACTTTAACTTTTACTTTTGCTGCTGCTTGGTATCTGCGTAAATAATTACTGATGCCCCTGTTTTATTAGGACTCCTGGCTGCTGGCTTTGTAAAAAATATGCTGTAGAATCGTGGCAGCTAGCTGTGTAGGAGTCCATTGCATGTGTGTGTAGCCAGTCCAGGCTGTTAGAGAGGCAGGCTTCCATGGAGTGGCAAACTTTCACTTTTAGCCACCCCACTTCCCCAAGTATGCAGTGCACTCTGAAAAGTGAGCGCTTGGAAAATAAAAGGGACAATGCTGTCTCTAGACATAAAAGCTACAGCCCAGGATAAAAATAATTAAAAGGGGCTTTCCAAATTCATGCAGAGCCCCAAAACAGAGCAGCTAGAGAATAATTCTCTAACAGTCTGCTGCTCTGCTGCAACATGGAAATCAAATGATTTAAAGGGACAGGAATATCCCTATGTACGGAAATGCTTTACAGAGAGAGTAGCCCTCAGAATAAGGAGAGGACTGCAAAATAAACTAAACACAATAAAGAAATAAAGCAAATTAAAGAATAAAGAGACACTGCCGGTCTCTAAAGGAGCCCCATTATGTATAGAACCCTGAAATATAAATTAAAGGGCTAGTGTCCATATATTATAACAATACAGCACATGTATAAATTAAAAATTGGGCTGTGTCAGTGGCTCAGCAGGTAGCACACTCACCTCTGAGGCTGGGAGATCAGAGGATTGTGGGTTCAGCTCCCACATCTTGCACTTGGGTTAATATTCCAGTACTGACACTATAGTGCAGCATGAGGGGGGTGCTGCACTTCTGAGGTGCCGTCTTTCAGATAAGATGTTAAACCGAGGTCCTATCTGCCTGGATTGGTGTTAGTTCAGGTGGATGTTAAAGATCCCATGGCACTTATCGAAAAGAGATGGGGAATTTCCCCGGTGTCCTGGCCAAATTTCCCTCATTCACTAAAAAAATTTCACCAACAGCTGAATCTGGTTCAAGGTCAGTTGGCATTCATCTGTATCCCCCTCCCCCGGGTTGTGCCTGAAAATAGGCAGGATTTGTCTAGTTCACTTACCCGGTCAACAAAAACTAAATAAAAAAAAAATAATAAATAAATGTTTGCGCTGTTTGCATATATAGAAAATAAAGCGCTGACCTGTTAGTAAGACCTCAGGAAGGGGATTTCCTATAGAGGGACCTCCCATAAGTATAACCTCATTATGTAATAGAGGAGGAGCTTCCCTATTTAGGGACCATTCTAGAACTAATTGGATGTTATGGGAGGGACTTTCCCATAAGTGGGAGGGCTATAAAAGCGCTCCTCAAACACCTAGAGTCAGATTAGCTGCATAGCCAGTCTCACTTACCTGAAGAAAGGTAAGCAGAAGGACCTGTGCCTGAACAGGAATTTATCTCTAACGGCAGGAAAGCTGATGAATTGCTTTGAGATACCTGATGTAAGGTAAAATAGCCTTGAGCTATTGTTTATTTCCTTGTTCTGTTTGAACTATTTTATTTCTATTTATTTATTTGTTTCTACTTTTGTATAAAATAAAACACACTGCAGGTGTGTTGTACCCTATTACTGTGTTTTTATACCCACGTACCTGTGACAAAGCAATAGGGTACAACACACCCACAGTGTGTTTTATTTTATACAAAAGTAGAAAAAAATAAATAAATGGAGGAAGTGAGAGTCGAGGAGCCACCGGAAGACATGAGCAATCTATTGAAGTGGCTTGTAAGGAAACAAATAGAGATGGAGCAGCTTCGGGAGAAGGACAGCCAGGAGTGAGAGAGGGAGGGAAAGAAGATGGCAAGACAAGCATTGGGCGGGCACATTGAGGGCCCTACAGATCATTGGGACCAGTAAGTCCAGCGAAGGTATGCATGCCCTCCCTAAAGACATCAACCTGACCAAGATGTCAGCTACAGATAATATCGAGGCATACCAAACCACCTTTGAAAGAGTAGCAAAGGTGTGTGAGTGGCCTTCAGAGCAGTGGGTGGTCAGGTTGGCTCCCTATTTAATGGGTCGAGCACAACTGACCTATAGCCACATGGACTGTTGAAGTACTGAGAAGTATGACCTTGTCAAAAAGGAGATTTTGAAGTGCTTCAATATTAATACTGAGACTTATTGCCAGTGTTTTCGCTCCCTGAAACACCAAGGGAATGATACTCCCCGAGAGACGTATACACATCTGAATGAACTTTGCAAAAAATGGCTGCAACCAGAGGGGAAGATGGCTGTTGGATATAAATGAGGCTGTAGTCATGGAACAGTTTCTTCAGATTCTACCTGCAGAGGTCCAGATCTGGGTAAGAGAACACCATCCGGAAACAGCAGAAGTTGCAATCACCCTGGCGGAGGATTTCCTGGCGGCCAGGAATCAACGAGGAAGGAATACCAGACAACTGACTCAACCATCATCCCCAGCCAGCAACTGGTAATGCCAGCTTCTTTTACCCCATCACGTTCCCCTGGGAGAAATGCAGGTAGACAAGAAGGCAAAGGGGTAGGCTATATAATCCAGACATTATCTGTAGATACTGTAATGATAAAGGTCATAATGAACAGTTCTGTTACAAGAAAAAGAGTGAGGCTACCCATCTGGCCCTTCTTAATTGGGATAATCTTTTGACAACAGTCACCATCAGAGAGAAGAAAATTATGGGTTTAATTGACACTGGCAGTCAACAGACATTAGTACACCCAGACATACTAGAAAAGGTCCCATTTTCTGATGTCTGCACTGGTGTCATCTGTGTGCATGGGACACTCTTCGGTATCCCACCACCAAGGTGACTTTAAACATTGATGGACAGGAAGCAGAAATGATGGTTGGAATAGTACCAAAGCTGCCAGTCCCTGTGGTTATTGGGCAAGACTTTCACCATTTTTCAACATTGTTAACCCCTAAAAATGTGACAGCCATTACCACCAGGTCACAGACCAAGGCGAAAACCCTTGGAGATACATTTCCTTTTGAGGGGGATGTATTTGATACACCAAGTACCCACAGGCGATTGAAGGGGGAAAAGAAGAAAGCACAGAAGATATGGAGAGCTCAAACTGGACTGCCTAATGACACTGTAGATAAACTGTTTGCTAAATGTGATATTACCCAGGAACAATGCAAGGATGACACATTACATTTTTTTTTCCAACAGGTGGACCAGAAGAAATCACCAGGGGCCCTGTGTTTAAATGTAGCAACCAAATACTGTACCAGATATATAATAACCCCCATACAGGTGAAACTGTTGAACAGCTAGTAGTCCCTAAACAGTTTAGGAACCAAATCTTGTATTTAGGCCATGACTTACCATGGGCAGGTCATGCAGTTAGGGATAAAACCCTGGCCAGGCTATTACAATGTTTTTACTGGCCCAGTATCCATGAGCAAGTGGCAGAATACTGCAGAGCCTGTCCAGAGTGTCAGAAGGTGGCCCAGGTAACCCAAAAGGATGTAGTGCCCCTGGTACCCTTGCCCATAGTTAGCATGCCCTTTGAAAGGATGGCAATGGACATTGTTGGCCCCTTACAGAAAAGTGCCCATGGATACAAATACATATTAGTCGTCTGTGAGTATGCAACAAAATACCTCGAGGCCATACCATTGCGTACAGGCACTACTCCATGAATAGCAGAGCAGCTAGTTAAGATTTTCAGCTGTCTTGGGACACCTAAGGAGGTACTGACTGACTAAGGCAGTAACTTTCAGGCTACATTACTTAAAGAATTGTACTGTTTGTTGGGGGTAGTGGCAATAAGAACAACGCCCTACCACCCACAAACAGATGGACTGGTTGTGTGTTTCAATCAAACACTGAAATGTATGTTAAAGAAATTCGTACATGACGAGGGAAAGGATTAGATTAGGTACCTCCCTTTCTTGTTGTTTTTTCACAGAGAGGTCCCACAAGCAGCTACAGGATACTCCCCTTTTTTCCTACTATACAGAAGGAATCCCTGAGGGCCACTGGATGTGGTAAAAGAGTTTTGGGAAGAGGGAACCAATGTGGGATAAGCCAACATCACTGATTATATGGTTCAGCTTCGCAAAAGGTTGACAGACTACACAAAAAGGGCACACCAAAATAGTATTGTGTATCAGGAGAAGCAGAAGACCTACTATGATCAGAACTGTAAGCCCAAAGATTTGCAGGGGTGAGAGAAAGTGCTGTTGTTATGCCCCACCACGCAGAACAAGCTACTAATGAAGTGGCAAGGGCCATATACTATCATTAGACAAACAGGACCAGTAACATTTGCGGTGGAGACACCAGATAAATACCCAGGAAGAAAGATTTACCATGCCAATCTTTTAATGAAATAGACAGTGAAAAAGGAAGCTACGGGGACCATGTATATACTCCCAGAGACGAACATGTCTGAGTTGGAGATGGCTTATCAAAGATTAGAGGAAAAGGACAACCTCTGTAACATAAAAATCAACCCCAAGCTAGAAACACAGCAGAAAGAGGGCACACGCCAGCTGTTAAAAACCTTTGCACCCATGTTTACAAGTGTCCTGGGAAAAGCAGTTGGGGTACAGCATTATATTAAAACTGATTCCAGCCCCATCAAGTAGAAACCCTATAGGCTTCCTGAAAAATTCAGAGAAGGGGTGAAGCAGGAGACAGAGAAGTTGAAGAAACTTTGCATAATTGAACCATCCACCAGTGCCTGGTCATCTCCCATAGTGGTGGTCCCTAAAAAGGAGGGTGGCAATAGACTGTGCCTAGACTTTAGGAAGGTAAATAATGTATCACACTTTGTGGATACTCATGCCCAGGGTAGATGACATTGTATCATCGACAACATCGGCAACGCTAGATACATTAGCACACTGGATCTACTGTAACTAAGGGATACTGGCAAATTCTCTTATTCCCTGAGTCCAGGGAGAAAACAGCATTCAGCATGCCACTTGGATTATACCAGTTCACTATTATGCCCTTTAACCTACACGGACCCCTGCAACATTCCAGATACTTATGGATCAGATCCTGATACCACACAGTGGCTGCTGTGCTGCCTATCTGGACAAAGTTGTCATCTATAGTCAAGATAGGTCGATGCAGATCACACAGTTGACCGTTGTGTTGCGTTACATCCAGAAAGTTGGACTCACTATAAACCCAGCAAAATGTGCTCTGGCTATGTCAGAAACCAGATACCTTGAATTTCTTTTGGGTAATGGGTGTGTGCAGCCAGAAATAGAGAAAGTAGAGGCAGTTTCTAACAGTCCTGTGCCAAAGACCAAATAACATGTCAGGTAATTTCTAGGCCTAGCTGGATATTATTAAAGGAATAATGCACGACAGGGTGTGTGTCGTATTGGGATAACGCCACGCCTGGGAGGTTAGGCACGAAGCCGCAGGCCGAGTGTGTCCAATGCCCCAGGTGTGGTGTTATCCCAAACGATACACACCCTGGAGTGCATTATTCCCATTATACAATGTTTTGTTGTTATATACAAAATAAAATAAAAATTTTAAAGAATGTTTTTATTAGAGTGGAAAAATATTTTTGTTTCTTAAGACGAGATGCAAAAAAAAGGGCTGCTCCATAGTGTCAGTCATGATGACAGTAGAGCTGTGGCATCATGCTGGGATAACACCATGGGTTCAGCCCCAAACTGACCAATCACAGTCCAAGATTCTTTCCTGCCATTGTATAATGCCGGTTTATAGCTAATTTTGCCTCTATAGCCACACCATTAACAGACCTGACAAAGAAAAGGTGTGGTAACCTAGTAAAATGGAGTCCTGAGTGTGATGAGGCCTTTAGAGCTATAAAGGCAATCTTATGTGTTTCACATGTATTGAAGTGCCCTGATTTTAGTCTCCCTTTTAAAGTGCACATGAATGCTTCTGAAACAGGGATAGGAGAAGTCCTGAGTCAGACCATTCAAGGAGAGGAACACCCTATCATTTATATCAGCAGGAAACTGTATGATAGGGAGCAATAGGATGCCATAATCAAAAAAGAATGTCTAGCAATCAAGTGGGCGATTGAAGCTTTTTGCTTTTATTTGCAGGGTGAGGAGCTTACTCTCCTTACAGATCACAATCCACTTGTGTGGATAAATCAAATGAAAGATCAACATACCTGCAACATGTGGTGGTACCTGACATTGCAACCTTATCATTTTGTGGTAAAGCATAGGTCAGGAAGTCAACACAAAAACGCTGATTTTTTTTGTCGCAACATGTGGCAGATATAGTGAAGGAGAATGAAACATGAGTATGATTATGTTTCACTGTACAGGGCTATGGGCAGGGGGGGCACTTGCCTAGGGTGTTGTGACTGTGTGCACTGTTGCAATTGCAGGGCTCCCGGTGCATTCTGCTGGGCGCATCCCTGCAAGCTCCATGCAAATGAGGCCATAATGACATGGCCCCATTGTGCACTGCATGCTTAATGGACCCATGTGTCTTTGGGGCTGTGAATATCAACAATGGGCACAGTGCATCTGGAGATGTGCTGCCCCTTCAGTTTCCCCATCCCAAACTGGGGGATGCGCTGGTGCTTCCTGGATTTGGTGCAACTGTAGTATTCACAGAGCAGATGCACTGGGAGCATCCCCAAGCGCATCTTCTGTGAATATCACAGTTTGGGCTTGGCGCATCTCAGTTGAGCCAGGATAGCCGAGATGCGCCGAGCACATATGCTTTGAGAATCCTGCCCATTATGTATTACTTCAGCTTATTTTAGCTGTACGTTTTATGGCTGTTCTCAGGGAAGAAGCTTATCTATTCTGTGATATGTGACCTTGACATACCTTTCTTGTGATGGAACTCTGTTCTTTATATGGATCCGTGATTTTTTTAAAAGAGTAGTTTAAGTCAATGGGATTTTTAACACTTTTTCCTCTGTTGTTTTATGTATGATCTGGACTTTAAGAAAGTGTATTCTTCCAAACCAACTGTTATTTTTCTGATGAAGGATTCTATGTAATCTGAAAGCTCAAGCAACTGTTTTCTTTTGTAACATCTATGTTGGTCCAATGAAAGGTATCAAATCATCTCTTTTTTTCTGGATTTCATGAGATTACACAGTGAAGGAGTGACTATAGTGGATTTGAACATGGGCGTGTTGATTTCTAAGTATGTATTCTGACCACTTGACCTCCTACTATCTCTAGATTTACTCTAGATATGCCCCGTTTGGTTTTATTGATTTATTTTATTCATAGAGACAAAACCTATAGTGTTTCCATTGATATGAAAGGAAATTATTTTATGCAGTACTCCTCTGGCCCCATGCATTTAAAATCAGTCATTGCCATGGTCTCATTATAGGGTGTCAGTGCTCATGGTGAGGAGTGGGGGTGCATACAATACCCTTCTACTGTACATAGGGCTTAAAGACACTCATTTATACATATAGTGTAATCTGGAACCAAACGAAATTTGAAACATGATGGTGAATGTATACTGGACTGTTCCCTCAAAACCTGCAAAGTGATTTTCTTGCATACACAGCAGTGTGTGGATATCTTCAAAACATGAATACATTGTAGTTATAACATTGATTCTTTCATGCATAATCCAACTGTGTTCATTTTTAACAAAAACAAATGATCTTGTTTCTGAAGATCTGTGCTACATGCTATAACCTTTATACACTGACTGAGGATTTTTGAAGGTCTATAATGACTATGTTAGAGTAATAATTGATTACTTTACGCTGATCGAGGGGGAGTGCTGGAGGTCTATAATTACATATGGAGGAACCTTTAGATCCCAAGACACTATCTACAGAGATCGCACTAAAGCTGGAGATCATGCAATGAGGAAACGCAATCTGATTTCACAAAATTGTAGTTTATCATTAGTATGTTTCACATTCACAACTTTACACTTAAGCACGTAAAAATATGAACTAGTTTTTTTTTCTAAAGATAATAAATATATAAGTCATTTTCCTATCCAGTTGTTTGCATTATGACCTCTTTTTATGAAACCACAAGTACTGTATTATAATGGGGAAAGATAGTTGTGTTTCCCATTAATTTCAACACACATCACATTCACTTACAGGTTTATCAAGAGAAGAATTACTGCATCACTTATTATATGCACTGAAAAAGAAATATAGTACTTATGCCAGATGTTAATTGGTGCACATTTGCTGCAGCCACATCCAAGAGCGGGGTCATTCTTGATGCCCTGCAAGGGACTTGTCTCAGTCAGCTAGTGTTGGAACCCATTCAGGAGGGAGCAATCTTAGACCTGGTACTCTCAAACGGTGACAGAGAGAGGATCACAGATTTAGAGGTGGGTAGCCATCTGGGAACAAGTGACCGCCAAACAGAGTGGTTCATGATAAACACAGCCATAGAGTCAAGCCATACAAAAGCAAAGGTACTGGACTTTAGGAGGGCTGACTTTGGCAAAATGAGTGAGTGCCTAAGGAATGCACTAGCAAATGGGCAGGAAGTAGGGTTGGAAGAACAAAGGGAAAAAATCAAAACTGCCATCACAGAGGCAACAAGCCTTTGTGTGAAGCAAATAAGCAAAACAAAATGAAGTAAAAAAAGACTATGGGCCTCAAAAGAGGTGGTGGGGAAGGTTGGGGAGAAAATGATAGCATTCAGGAAGTATAAGGAATCACAGAAGGAGCAGGACAGGAAACTGTATCAGTTAAAGCAGAAGGAAGCGGGGAAGGCAGTCAGAATAGCAAAGGCCCAAACAGAGGAAAAGACACCCAAAACAGTTAAGAAGGGGGATGAAACCTTTTATAGGTACATCAAGGAGTAGAGGAAGACCACAGGAGGGATAGTGAGGCTTAATAAAGGGAGGGAGGGAGGGAGGTGGGCAGAGGGTGACAGTGAAAAGGCAGAGATACTGAACAAATACCTTTGCTCAGTATTCACAAAAGAGGAGGGGAATGTACCTAAACCAAACAATAGAAGCACTCTGGACAGGGGGGTCAATACAAGTCCATTCACAGAAGAAAGAGTCTGAAAGAACTCCTAAAACTCAAAGTGGACAAAGCAATGGGGCCTGATGGGATTCACCTCAGAATTCTAAAAGAACTAAGGGGAGACATAGTGACACCACTGACTACCCTTTTTAACAAATCAGGGGAGGATGGTGTGGTACCTGAGGACTGGATGACGGCAGATGTGATTCCCCTTCACAAAAGTGGGAGAAGGTAAAGGCAGGAAACTACAGACCTGTTAGTTTGACCTCAGTGGTAAGGAAAATGATGGAATCACTTCTGGAAGAAATAAAGAATTGTTGAGTACCTAGAGGCCAGCAGGGCACAGGATCCAAGGCAGCATGGATTCACAGTGGGAAGGTCGTGTCAGATAAATCTAATACATTTCTTTGACTGAGTGACCAAAGTAGTAGACCAGAAAGGGGCTGTGGATATGGCCTACCTAGACTTTAGCAAGGCATTTGACACAGTTCCACACAAATGATTAATTAACAAATTAGCCAGCCTGGGAGTGGGTCCCAGGGTAGTAGCCTGGGTAAAATATTGGCTGGAGAACAGGATGCAGAGGATAATAGTAAACTGAGTACATTCTGAAGAAAGGGGGGTTACTAATGGATTACTGTAGGGTTCAGTGCTGGGACCAATCCTCTTTAATGTCTTTATAGGAGACATTTCAGAGTGGCTGGAAGGAAAAGTAGTTCTCCTTGCAGACGACACAAAGATCTGCAACAGGGTTGATACACAAGGTGTGTGGAAAGGATGAGAAGGGACTTGGCAAGGCTGGAGGAATGGTCAAAAGTATGGTAGCTTAGATTCAATGCAAAGAAGTGCAAAGTAATGCACCTGGGAAACAAAAACCCTGGGGAAGAGTACACAATGAGGGGGTACTAAGAACAACAAAAATGGAAAGAGACCTGGGGGTAGCCATATCAGATGACCTTAAGGTAGGGAAGCAATGTGAGAAGGCAGTAAGAAGGGTTTGGGGGGATACTGGGATGCATAGGGAGAGGCATCACCAGTAGAAAACAGGAAGCTGTTATCCCTCTGTACAGACAGTTGGTGAGACCCCATCTGGAGTACTGCGTACAGTTCTGGAGACCTCATCTCTGCAAGGACATTGACCTGATTGAGGCAGTCCAGAGGAGGGCAACTAAAATGGTGCTGGGTCTGCAACAGAAGCCATATGAAGAGAGACTAAAAGAGCTTATTACGTATACCCTTGAGGAAAGGAGGGAGAGGGGGGGGGACATGATGTAAACTTTCAAGTACCTCAAGGAAATCAACAAAGTCTAAGAGGGGAGCATCTTTCAGAAAAAGATATGCGAAAGGGGCCACAATTTGAAGATAGAGAAGGACGGCTCAGGAGCAACGTGAAGAAATATTTTTTTCACAGAAAGGGTGGTGGACGCATGGAACCACCTTCCTGAGGAAGTCATGGGGTCAAAAACAGTGTGGGAATTCAAGAATGCATGGAACAGACACAAGGCAATTATAGTGGGGGGTAGGAGGAAGTAGGCTGTTGGATAAATAGAATCTATAGCTTATTCAATAGGTAGGGAAATGGGCAGACTGGGTAGGCCAAGCGGTTCTTGTCTGCCATCAAAGTCTATATTTCTATGTTTATGTTCAACATTGTAACTTCAACAATTTCATTAAAAACTGTAAGTTCCAATTCATTGGAATGTATTACACCAAAATATATACAAAAAAAAATCACTCTGGGAATTGTTACTATTTTCTTAACTTTTTAGTGACGGTTTGTTGAATGGCATGTCAGTAAAGTGTATGATTTGAGATGAAAAATTAGATTAACCTTATGTTTCAATAAAAAAATAAATACAGTAATGTAATGCAATTTTCTTTATATATTCAGTTCATACAGTTTGCACTTGTTATCTAATTTCTACTCATCATTCTAAAAAAGAGGACAAGATCAGAAAATAGGCTTGTGTATGCCTTTCATTGAGATTGGAGTCTAATTTCCACTCCTTATCTGATGTGTACAGACTTCCAAAATGGAGGCATGGTCAGTAAACAGACTGTGAGGGAGTATCCTCTTCTAATATATGATGGATTACACAGAGGTCCCCATTGAATTTTACACCTGGGGGGAAAACGCAAAATCATGTGGAGTGTTGCTATAACATTAATAGCGTGTCTCACTGAACTATATGGAACACCTTCTGAATAAGAGTCAACAGCACTACTGTGCCAATAATTTATTTATTTATTTATTCAATTTTGATAACCGGGTAAGCCCACTGGGCCCCGAAAGTCCCTGTTTTAGGGGCGATCCAGATATAAAAAGTGTTTTGGTATTTTACAGATGGCAGTGCTGTAGAACAGCTCACTCTGCTTTGGTAATAGGTTTCCCCCTCTTCTGGCATCATCCTTCTATCTATCACCATAACCATCCTTATAGTACCACTCAGCTAAAAGCTAATTGAAACCCTCCATGAAGTAAAACATGTTGTCCAATAAAAAGCACTGACTCTCTGTTCTGTTTGCCTTCTTCTTCTGAGGAGTGGTAGTCATCAGCACGCTTTATCTCATTCTGAGATTATATAACACTCTCCCTTAACATTTGAATGGGAAGAGACCCATAGAATTGTAGTAAAGGAATTATTAACTTTCAACAATGATCAAAGACAAGCTCAATCGACGCACACATATAGTCTGGTAGTTAATTGGCTCAGTCACATAGTAAATGAATGAGTTGTTACAAACTATCGGTGCTGCATATATACTATATACTATATACTATATGCTTTAGTAAAGAAGAGAAACCAAGATGATAAAAAAAAACAGCTGCCTGCGTCAATGTACTTCCTTGTGACATTCATCTATACCAAGGATACATTATCACAAATAAAATTCATGTACCAAACTCATTTACAAGCTGAAATGAAAACTTTACTAGTAACCAGATACAAATTTTAATAAAACAGGTAACAAAATCAGACTTTTGGAATCTATATTCAATTGGGTTTTCAATCAAAACCTGATGTTTACATGCAACTAGATAATCGGCTTCAGACTCATCAGTCAGATTTTCTAGAAACCCATTACAAATCAGATTATTAGCTACAGTACATGTAAATGGAGTTCTTCCTTGTTGATTACAGGTTGAAAGGGTGCAGAAATACTTTTTTTTAATCACTTTCATATCCATGCCCTTGTTTCAGCAAACTGCTGGTGCAAACTGCTCCAGTCAAATGCTATCACTATTTCAATTGCAACTTAAAAAATATACATACAAAACTAAATATACTATAATGATGAAAGATGACTGAGCTTAAAAACAGACATGAAGGACGAACAGCCATTGCAAATGCAATAGTTTTAAACAACGGAAATAGTGATAGCATTTGACTGCATTGATATAGCAGTTTTGACAGCTAAGGGAGTGAAACCAACCTCATTTTCACTGCTGCAGTGGGCATAGCCCTGCAGACGTCCTGTGATCACTGTGGAGAAAAGGGAACTTTCCAGATACCGAACAAGCTTTTTAAATAATGGAGGTGAATATGAATCACTGGATGTTCACTGCACTATTTTGTCTTTGGTACTGGTGGGGCATGGCACTGTCCACCATGTCCAAGATGGCCATTGGAGTGATGAATCGTGCATGCGCACTGAACTCAGGTGGCATGGTGTCACAGTTTGTTGTATCCAAGATGGCCGCTGGAGCCTAGTCTGCATGTATGAGTCATTGTGCATGTGCACAACACTTCAGTGGCCATCTTAAGCATGGTGGACAGTGTCATGTTCCACAGACCTCGGCTGCAGTCATATTGGATCTTGCTAGAGTTTGTTGTGTATGGGTATCACTACCACTTTTTTCCACTCAGAGGGTATTAACCCTGAGTTCAAAGATTTATTGAATAATAGCCTTAATGGTCTACATAGAGTGTCTGCAAGATTTTTTAAGCCTCTTGGGTGAAAACCAATCCCTCCCGCTCAATCAGTTCCGAAGTACTCCTGATTTTGTTATTGTCTGCCTTTATATAGTCCCTGACATAAATCTTATTAGTATCGATGATCTGTCCTTCTGAGTATGAAAATGTAATCTTATTATGATTGCTGCTGAACAAGCTATCTTTGGCTACAATTTCAGATATTCCCCTATCCAAATTTAATATAACCAAGTCCAAGATGTTCTTTTCCCTGTTTGGTTGCATAGCCTTCTGTTCCAAGCCCAAGGATAGCATAGAATTTACAAAGGTTTCCTCTAAGGTAGAGCTACCGGTTGGTTGATTCCAATCAATGCCTGGGAAGTTAAAATCTTCCATTATAACAACATCAGATTGGCTTACTGATAGTGATATTTGTCTCAGCAATTGCTCATTGTATTCAGGGGTAATTGATGGTGGTCTGTAGCAGATCCCAATGGTCAGGTTTTTCCTATTGTTGAGATGCAATTGTAGCCAAAGGCTCTCTGTAGCTGTGACTGGACTGTCGTCAATGGTAAGTTCAACAGCTTCATATATTTGTTTGGAATTGATACAGACCCTTCCCCCAACTTCTTATGTACTCTGTTTTATAGTATAGTTTATAACCTTGAATTTCTCTTGACCAAAGACTGGTCTCATCCCACCATGTTTCTGTGATGGCAACAGAATTGATGCTATCTCTGTGCATGATCATTTCCAGCTTGGATTTTTTAACAATGTTTAAGCTTCTCACATTAGTGAAATGCCATCCAGAAAAAACTGTGCCCCAAAATTGGTGTCCTGTTCAGGAACCGTAGTTGCATCCCTCCTATAGCTAGGCGTGAACTTGTTCAGAAGATGATACTGCCCATTTTCGATTACTGTGATGTGGTCTATGGTTCTGCCACTAAGTCCTCCCTGGTCAGACTGGACATCCTCTTCAACTCCTTCTGCTGCTTTGCCCTGGATGCTCCCCCTCGCACCTATCACTGTGATCTTTATCATGCCCTATCCTTCCCCTCTTTTACAAATAGGCAACTCTCCCACTGTGTTAAATTCACCTCCAAGCACTAGCTGGGTAAGCTCACTTCCTACCTCACCTCCTCCTTTATAAACCCCCACCCTCCCATTCCCTTAGATCTACTGACTCCAATACCTTGGTTGTCCCTCACAGATCTACCCAAATCGACCAATCCAGTTACCTCACTGCCTCCCAAAAATTTGGAATCCCCCCCAAATCCAGCACTCATCCTCAAACTACTCCATCAGCTCTGCCCTCAATAATTACCTTGCACCTAGCTGCTCCTGCCATGTCCTTCCCTAATTCCCTCCTCTAAGCTCTGGACAAATCCTACCCCTCCTACCCTCACCTTAATTTTACCCTGTCCACACCTACCCCATAAATCTCTAGCCCTTCCCCCTAATTGCTCCCCTTTACTGGCCTCCCTTGATCTCTCAGAGAATGCAAAGGACTCCAAATGCTCTCCATGGGTCCCTCTCCTGCCCCCCAAGGGGCTTGTATCTCTCATCTACTCCCTTCCCCAACCATCTTAAAAGGGTCTCTCTGGGACACAGCCTTATCCTCTTCTCTCTGGTCCCCCCAGTCCCCTTGCAGGGTTCCTCGTATCCTGAAAGGATCTCCAGGGGCATGACTCTTCCCCCTCCCCCACCTCACCACTCCCTCTCCTTTCTCCCTTTTCTTTCATGTAAGCACTTGTTTCCTTATTAACCCAGCACTTATTATTGTCCACTCTTTCTACATGTTATGCACAACACTGTTGTAACACTGTTTGTAACACCTGCCTTATAACTGTATGTTAATGTTGATCTTGTAACTTGAATGTATAATGTCTCATTCCAGTTGTACCCCTTCCTCCCAGGTCACACTTGGAGACGAGCGACTTGTTACTCAGTGTGCCTTCCTGGTGAAACATTTCAATAAATAAATTAAAAAAAGAAGACATTTCTATTCTTTAATTGGTTTAGAGCTGGATTCACAGATTCCTAGTGATGAAACAGTTCACCCCCTCCTTTCAATTTAAAGTCTTGGAAATGAAGCCTTCAATTTTTTTTACCGAGTAGTGCACTTCCTTGTCTATTTAAATGTAGACCATCCCAGCTGTACAGTCCATAATCTGAATCAAATCTTTTCCAATGGGTAAGACACTTTCTTCCCTTTCAAGTGTCAATTTCCTAATCCATTCATTGATTGCTTTGATTTTGTTATGTTTATATTGGCCCACCCTTGAGACCAGAAGTATTTCCAAAAAACATATCTCAAAACCCCAGGTATCGAGTTTTTGCTCGAGTTATAAAATCCCTTTTTATATCTTCCATGTTAGAACCACTAACATTATTTGTTCCAACATGACAACTGACTACCCATTACCAGAATGGCATACTGAATCCCCTAAAGTGACTGGCCCTGCTTGAATTCCCCAAACTGACTGCCCCAGTGGGGAGGGCTCTATACAGACTGTCTCTGTCATAATAGCACATGGAATGCCCTAAGCTAAACTGATTGGCACAGCTGGAATGGCATATGAAATGTTCCTTAAACTGACTGACCCTGCAGGAATAGCTCATGGTATAGCACACCCCACTGACAGATCCTACTGGAATGGCACAGAGAATGCCCTTCTAACTGACTGGTCTTTTCACAGTGTCACCCTGCCTCTGTAGGAATGGCACCCCAATTGACTGACTTTACAGGAATGGCACATAGAATGCCCCTCTCAACTAACTGGTCCTGTCAGAATGGCATATGGAATGCACTTCCCTGAACCAAGTGCTCCTGCTGGAATGGCCCCTAAATGAACTACCCTTAACCAAATGGCACAAGGAATGCCCACCCAACTAATAAGCCCTGACAGAATGGCACATAGCAGCCCCCTCTGAATTGACTGTCCTCATCATAATGGCCCCACAACTAACTGACCCAGCTAGAATAGCACATGAAAAGCCCCTCACCCACAAAATAAGTGCACACCCCAAGTACCCATGCTGGAGGTGTATCCCATCTGAGAGCTCCTGCCATTCTGGCAAAAGCTGTGGGTTTAGTTGGCCATTCCATCATGGGTACTCAGTTTTTTTCAGAGTGGAGTCCACTTTTAACCTACGCCATTCCAGATTATTAGGCCATTCCTGTTCCGAGTGTGTTCCTGTTAGAGCACAACACTGGGAAGCATGAGGTAACAGGACTGAATCCCACCAAAGCCACTTAGTACTGTGATATTGAGCTAGTTGCTCAACCTTCCTATGATTCAGCCTTCCCACAAACAAGATAGTGCATCTTAGTTGGAATGCCCTAGGCATATGCAAACTAGTTGTTAAAAAAGATGTTGGACTTGGCTCTAACTTTTCATTTGTCATGGGTGTAGTTAGCTAGACCGTTCAGACACAATTTTGTTGCAAACGACTCTGATAGCCCAGTTTTCCGACACAGTCCCTAAAGAGTTGATTTCCCCATCTGCACTGACCTGTTTACTCTTGCCCTACCTGCTACTCTCTTTCACGCTCTTCCCAAATACAACAAAAAAAGTGATGTCAGCAAAGCCAGTATCATAGAATCATACAATTTGTCAGTAGAAAAGGACCAGTGGGCCCATCCAGTCTGCCCCATTTTTCCCTATATTATTATTTTAGAACTTCACACAGCAAATCAGTCCATATATGGAACAAACACTGCACTGCAGCCTTATCTGCTGACCTTTCTCATTCTCTGTCCCTAGTACTTCTGTGGGTCTCTGGGTGTTTTGCTTTTGGCGGAACTTAGGGAGGTACTGCTTGGTGTGGCTCAAAGAAGCAGAAATGCACCTGGCAGGTCAGCAACTAAACATCTGCTGCACAAGACATTTGCTAAATATAGATTCCCTTAATAACAACTCAGTGTGATTAGGTTTCTGCTTTGCACAGTTCAAGCAAGCAGAGGTTTTGCAGTGCTCTTTGCTTTAAGAGCAATTCAGGGAAGATCTGTCTTGGAGTAGAAATGTAGGTGTTTAAGTTTGGTATGTAGTCTGATGCAAACAAATTGTTGCCTAATTTACCTCCATGCACACCATAACCAGTGTTTACTTCTTCAATATTTTACACAGGAAGCGACAATCACAATCACTGACCTAAGTGCTGATATCAGGGTGTGGGGAGGCATGACTTGTTGGTAAAACTGCATGTGCAACACACCTGTGTGACACTGGTGTGGAAACTGGTATCCTCAATGTGGTGTACATCACTCATTCAACAAACTGGTCAGAGCGAAAATGGCTGCTAATGCATTAACCTGATAAAAGATATAGAATTAAAGTGTGGGATGGATTTTAACTTATTTGTTATATTATTGTGATATTAAAATTCCAGACTTACATCACAATAATAGAAAATAAAAAGAAAACCTTGATGTTCAAGATAATATAGCAGCAGGTTCTGTTGACTCTTGACATACAGCACCCCCACGCAAACCAATACAGCCACACGTCTACATACAGACACACACACACAGCCACACACGCACACACACACACAACCACAGCTATTACAATAGTGTGCACATACAAAGTGGATTGGTTTAATTAGAGTTCTAGCAGGTAGTGTATAGGGCTGGGTGGACTGTTCCATTCGAAATCCGGACCCCCAGATTGAACCCTAAATCCACGGACCTGGATAAAATTGGACTTCACCGGTTCCAGGTCCATGGAAAGCAAGGTATTTTTTTCTGCATGCCGCAGCTACAGCTGGAGGAATGGACGGCACAAGGTGGAGCAAAAAGTGGACATATTTATTCAAAATGCTAGTAACATTTGATTTCTCGAAAGAGTTTATACTTTGGATTAAGCTGATATACTCTCACCCGTCTGCCAACGTTAGATGTAATAAAGTCCTCTCATCCTCCTTTCCTTTATATAATGGTACTCAACAAGGGTGTCCTCTCTCCCCTTTTTTATTTATCTTTAGAATCCCATATCTGGCACATTAATGCTAACCCTTCAATCTCTGGTATTTCATTAGGCCGAAAACAGTATAAAGTTTCTGCTTACACAGATGACATTCTTCTCTGCCCAAACAATCCTAATACCTCCTTAAAGCTAGCTTTTGAAGAAATCAAACAATTTGGTTCGATTTCATATTTACCAACATAATATAGAAAAAGTACAATTGTTACCACTGAATCATTTTGTCAGAAAGAATGCTTTTTCTGAGTGGGGATTTAAATGGCTAACTAATGATCTGGTTTATTTAGGCATTAAAGAGCTAATAGAACCAAAACAGGTAGGAAAATTATACACATTTTAAGAAATAGTCAGCTGTAACATTTTATTTCTGAAGTATTTTCTCTTTCCCTTTGTTATTAGAAAGTGTTCTATGTGATAATATTGTGCTGGCTGTGTGGGACAGCTGTCTGACCTGTTAGCTAACATATCTATCTGGCCCCCCACCACTTTACATCATCAGCATTAGTTTTCACTGACTGTGACATCACAGGTGACTGAACTGGCAGCTACTGAGTGGCTATTCCTAAGCAGCAGTGATGTCACAGTCAGTGAGGTCACAATACTGATGATGCAGTGGAGGGGAATAAAGGTAGGTATGTAAGCTGCCAGGCAGAGTGCTGCTCCACACAGCACACCTACTAATATCAGGTAAACAATCTTCTAATTAACTAAAGGGAAAATAAAAAGTACTTCCGATATAAAAGCTAATGGTTGATTGCTTTTAAAAACTAATTTTAGTTTTAGGCAGTACACTAGCTCTTTAAGGTCTATACTTCTATAAATACAGCTATTTATAGTGACTTTATTGAACCACTGCGCATCTTGAGGATGGACTTAGGTGGCTGAAGTTGCCTCTATCTCCTTGGGGGAGGAGCACCCTGTTAAAATTGTCCCTTCTGCCTAAAATACTTTACCCAAAGATAATGCTATCTGTTAAACTATCTTTTAGCTGGTTTAAAAACTTACAAAGGCTTTTTTTCAAATTTTATCTGGAGTGGTCAGAAACCTTGATTAAGCTATACTGATTTGACAGCCCTGAAAACTACGGGAGGCCTTGGTGCAACAAATCCTCTGGCATACTGTTTTGCTGCACAGACTACTAAATATATAAGGTAGCTTTCCTTTGAAAAGCATGAATCTGCAACATCTTATACTCCTCAATGGCTTTCTATAGAATATACTAATACTAATTGCCAGCAGATTAGGCCTTATGGTCTATAGAGTCTGCTCAAACCTCAGATCCCTAGTTGGGTACCGAGGCCCTCCCCTCCTTGTGTTCCAGAAACCCCTATCATCCATCTATCCCCACCCCCCTGGGCCAGGCCATCATCTGATACATCCACTTTCTGTGTCTGTCCCACCCTCTCTTGAAGCCCTCCACTGTGGGTCTCTGAACCAGCTCACCAGGCACTGCATTCCAAGGATCCACCACCCTCTCAGTGAAAAACCTCCTCATCTTCCCCCCCTCACCCTTCCAACTTCGAACTTCAAACCATGCCCCCTAGTGATACCTCCCTGCTTTAGTCTAAAGATCCCCTCCATGTTTACCCTATTTATTCCCTTGAGGTACTTGAAGACCTCAATCATGTCCCCCCGTCTCTCCTCTCCTCTCCTCCAATAAAACAGGCAGAGCTCCTCAAGTCTGTCCTCATACGTCAAATCCCCTAGTCCTCATATCATCTTAGTTGCCCTCCTCTGTACCCTCTCCAGGAGATGTATGTCCCTCTTCAAGTGCGGTCTCCAGTACTGTACACAGTACTCAAGGTGTGGTCTAACCAGTCCATTGTACAGTGGCACAATCACTTCCCTGCTACTAGAGGTGATCCCTCTTATGATGCATCCCAACATCCTGTTTGCCTTGCTAGCCACTCTCCTGCACTGCTCAGAGTTATTCATACATGCATCCACCATGACCCCTAGGTCTTTTTCCACTGTTGAGGCCTCCAGCACCTCCACTCCGAAGGTGTACCTCTGTTTAGGGTTTCCCTACCAAAGATGTAACGCCTTGCACTTGGTGATATTGAAATTTAATTTCCAGGTGTAAGTCCACCTTTCCAGGGTTTCCAGGTCCCCTTGCAGGGCCAACCTTCCCTCTTCCCCCTCAACTACTGCTCCCATCTTGGAGTCATCAGCAAAGAGACTCATTTCGCACCCTATACCCTCCCTGATGTCTGATATGTATGCATTAAACAGGATCGTACCCAGGACCGAGCCCTGTGGTACCCCACTACCGACATCTCTAGTGCTTGAGAGCTCCCCACCTACCACCACCCTCTGAGTGCATCCAGCTAGCCAGTTTTCAATCCATCTGACCATCAAAGGCCTACTCCCAACCCCATCAGTTTCTCCACCAGACCATTGTGGGGGACAGAATCAAACACCTTGCTGAAGTCCAAGAATAATACATCCACAGGCTTTCCCCTGTCCAGTTCTGATGTTATCCATTCGTAGAACTCTACAAGATTGGTTTGACACGATCTACCTGGCGCAAACCCATGTTGCTGACCATCCAGACCTCCCATCTCCTCCAAGTAAACCCCCAATCGTTCCTTTAGCACACTCTCCATTAATTTTCCCACCACCGAGGTCAAACTGATGGGTCTATAGTTACCTGGTACTTCCCTCAACCCCCCCCCCTTTATGGATTGGCACCACATGTGCCTCTCACCAATCCCTAGGTACCCTCCCTGTCTCAAGCGACCTGTTGAAGAGCTCCGCAAGGGGTGCAGCCAGTATGTCCACCAATTCCCATTGTACTCTCAGATGAATGCCATCCGGCCCAGAAGATTTATCTTTCTTTAGGGCCTTAAGGGCTAACCAAACCCTCTTGGTGGAGATAGCATCATCCGTCCCCTCCACCTTACTGGCCTTTTTATCCTTATCCTGATGTGACATCCCTGGGGTACCTCTCCCTCCCTCTTGCTCCATTTCTGTTGCTCCCCTGATCCCACTCACTACCGCTTCTATCCCCATTGTGCCTTGCTTTGTAGATATCTCATCCCCCTCCCTAGTGAACACAGAGGCAAAGTACTCATTTAATACCTCTGCCTGGTCCCTCGCTTCTTCCACCCACCCTCCTTCTGATCTCAATCTGCCGAGATGGCCCTTAGTTTTTCTCCGCTCCCCAATGTACCGGAAGAACCCCTTTTCCCTTCCCTGTATCCCCTGTGCCAGCTGCTGCTCTTTACTGGACTTTGCCCAGTGCACCATCCAGGTGACTTTTCTAGATGCAAGGTGGCACATTTCTTTTTCCCTATCCCCTCTCGTTATTTTATATTTTTTGTAGGCAGCCTTCTTTTCTCTGACCACTACTTGACCCTCACTGGACCGCCAGCATGGTTTATGTGACCTTGCTCCCTTACACTTCACCTTAGCGCAGGTCCTGACTTCCTCATGAAGTCCCTGTTTAATGACCTCCCATCTCTTTTCCACATTTGTCATTGTTGTAATGCCATTCAAGTGATCCTTGAGAATATTTCCCATGCCCACAAAGTCTGCCCCCCGAAGTCCACTGCCAGTGTCCTAGATCTCTCCCCCCCTACCCCTATGCTTATTTGAAACCAGACAGTATTGTGATCGCTCCCAGTCAGGGGATCCTCTACAACCTGATCCCTACCAGATCCCCATCCACCAGAACCACGTCCAGGACATGCCCCTCCCTTGTGGGCTCCATCACGTGCTGTGTTAAGAACACATCCTGGAAGCCGTCCAGCAGCCTCTGCTCCTTGACCACCTTAGACGACATGGTTCCCCAGTTTGTACCGGGATATATTAAGGTCCCCATCAACACCACTCCTCCTTTATCCACATTGGGCAATGATACTGCCCAGCAAACCATCCTCCAGAACATCACCCATCCTAGGGGGCCCATATACTACACCCAGCTTGACCTACCTCCTGCTGGGGTTCGTAAAGTGACCCATAAGGCCTCCACAATCCTCTGCCTTTTCTACCCTAGCAATTTCTATGTCATCACTAATGAACATAGCCACTCCACCCTCTGCCTCCTTTCTATGCTTCCTAAGCATAGTGTACCCCTGCACGCTTAAGTCCCAGTCATGGTTTTTGTTGGCCCAATGCGTTTCCGTGACCGCCGCCACATCCCCCAACAGCATGGCCTGGAACTCTGGCAACTTGTTTCCCAAGCTCCTGGCATTTACTAACACCACCCCCCCTTATCTCTGATCCCCTTTGTTGAACCCCATCCAGGTTCCTTATACTTCCATCCTCCCTCTGCTCCTTCTGAAATCTCCTCCCCAAGTCTGTTCCCCCCCCCATCTGGGTTTGAAGGCTACTCCTCTCATCTGGAGGAGAGGACTCCCTTATCCCTCTCCCCCCAACAAGTTTAAACTCCACCTTTCTTGAATGTAGTCAGCCACCCCCTGTTTAAGGACGTCCTTCTCTAATGGGGCAAGATGAAGCCTGTCCTTGGCATACAGTCCCTTATCCTCCCAAACTGCTTTCCAGTTCCCTAACACCCCCGACCCACTTTCTTCACTCCACTTCCTGAACAAGTCTTTAACCTCTGTGATCTTCATTTTGTTCTCCACCTAGGCCTTTGGTACCGGCAATATCTCCGAAAAGGAAATGTTGCATCCATTATCCCAACAGACTTTGGCAAGTTCTCGGAACCTTGCTTGGATTTCCAAGAGGATATTTCCCTCTAGATCGTTGGTTTCCAAATGCACCAGGAATTCCGGTTTCCCTCCACAATCCCAAACCAGTTCGTACACCTAAACTTTGCTCTGTGCACCGTCAACCCAGAGATACTCACTACCTTCACCTGGCTATTGCATCCACCCCCTCCCCGTCCCTCCCAATGGATACCCCTAATCATCGAGTTTCCCAATAACAGAACCTTAACACCGCCATCATCCTTATGGTTACCTCCACTATGCGCTCTCAACCCCCATCCCCCCCTTTATTTGTGATCTCAATTCCATGGGAGTCTTCCCGCCTTATTAGAGACCCCTTGTCACCCTCCCTTTCTGCCTCCCGTGTTATTTTGCTCACTTAACTCCGACCCCCTGAATAGGTGTCTCCTTTAACCTCTCTTATCAGAACCATTTATTCTGGCCCTGATGGTTTTCCCTTCCCCCACACCACCATCCTCCCTCCTTGTAATAGTACCCCTACCTCCAGAGGCCCTCTGTGGGTCCCCTTTACTTAGGGCCCCATCCTTGGTACAGACCCCCCACCTCCTTGTCTCCCAGTTTCTCTCCAGTCATGCTCTCCTCCCTCATGTCTGCAATATGTTGCATCTCCCCCATCTGCTTAACATTTACATTTCCCCTTCTCCCTCTGGGACTATTTCTAGCCTTTCCATTGCCGGTCTGTGATGCCGTATGGGTATCCAACTCAATCCCCCCAGCCTCTGTATCACTTTCCTCATTTCCACCAACCCCTTCCCCTAGTAGCTCAAATTTACTGTAAAACTCTATGCCAGCCTCCATAAGGTAACCTGAGTTTCCCCCGACTGCCCCTCTAAACTGCCCCTCTTCCTCCACTTTTGCCCCATTCTCCTTAGGAGCTCCCGTCCCACAGTCTGCTCTTTTAGGCTTCCCCACAACAGCCCCTCCTGACTCTTCCCCCTCCACTCTCTTTATATTCAGAATGTTTACCCCGTAAGTTTTCCCCTTAGCATCAACATCCCTATCTAAGGGTCCTCTGTCCCTAATATCCCCCTTCTGCTTGCTGTAACATAACGTCTTGTAATTTCTGAGCCTTACCCCAGCCTCCCCTCAGCCCCACCCTTCTGCTGCCCGTGTCCTCACCCCTTATCCTTGGACACACACCCCAACTCCCCCAGCTTACTCCTTAACCAATTTACTTCACTCCTATATGAGATAGCTGTCTACAGAGTGGGCAGCCTCCCTCTCTCCAAGCCCAATTGAGAATTATTGCCACCCCACAGCCTGTGCAGCCTACCACCCTTCCGAAGATGCCTGCCATGGTGGAATGTGGCCACCCTGATTGTCCCTCTCTGTTCATAATGGCACACACCCCTTTTCTCAGTCCCTTCCCCCGGAATACAATCTCTCTCTATAATGACTGCAGTTGTTTATGAACCCAATTTCAACCCCACCAATAATATTCCCAAGTTTCACAAACACATACAGTCCAGTGTGTGTCCAGTCCCGCTAACAGTGTGTGTATGCAGACATCAGGTACTGTATGATGTCACAGGCCCACCAGTTCCTGTTGCTTCAAATTTCAATCACAAACAGAAATGCACAGCCCATCGATCACAACCCCCAGTGGCTTTTCAGTATTTAAGAAAGCCTACAAAACAGGATGGGTGGGAGAGCTCTACCACCACCAGGCAAATATCACATTTAAATTTCACTCTAATTATCACTGCCAAACAAGTGTTCCCGCAACCCAGCACACAAGCCCCAATAGTTACAACATCATAGCCCAAGTAGCAGTTCTAACTCAAAGTAGTAATTTTTAACACATAGAACTAATTTCAAGCACACAACTATTCAAATATTTCAGTTAAAACAGAAGATAAACCAAACCTCTTTCCTGAATAACCTCCTACTTCTGTTCCCAGGTGGACAAATATGACTTCTGCATTCAAAGCAGAATTTCATTAAAGTCATTGTTTTACTTAAAATACACAGCTTTTCCCAAATCTTTGAAATATACTTCTGTGGGTAATTCTTTATGAATTTTCAGTCACTTTAATAAATACATGAAGAATGATCTCATCAACCCACTAAGCAGCCAATCTGGCTTAACCTCAATTTTAGGATAAAGATAAAACATTGATTAAACCAATGTGGTCGAGTAAGGGGGTTGTGACTATTAATCAACTATTACAAGACAATAAATGGATTCCTTTATTACTCTTTTGAAAACCTATAATCTAAAGAGGAAAGATTACTTGATATATTTACAGATCAAGCATTTGTTAGAATCCAAAATTATAAATTTTGCATCTGTTCTAATGCCTTCATATTTTTTTAGATATCCTAGAAGATTTAAACTTAGAAACTCAGACTAATGCCAAAATTTACAAAGCAATTCTGTCCAATAGAACAGCTTTACAACAATTTAAGCCCAATTATTGGTTGAGAATTTTGAACCAAACTATTTCTAATACCCATTGAAAACTTATCTGGCAAAACACTCATTTATACATGCTCTTTGACATATATACATATACACAATTTAAGATTATACATGCTATTTACAATACTCCTGAAAAATTATATAAATGGGGACTTCAAAAATCACCAATGAGCATAAGATGTAATACTGAGATGGGCTCAAGTTTACATATTCTGTGGGAATGTCCATAAGCAAAAATATAATGGAATACTACTGTTATCAAGAACTTGGACCCTGCTCTGGATATATCTTCAGCCTTTACTATAAAAAATGGCATATTAGGGATGGACATCCAGGAGTTATCGGGCAACAAGTGTTTTCATTTCAGCTTGATTTCCATGGTCACTAAAAAATGTATTTTATGTCATTGGCTCGATCAGAGTATCCCATCTTTACTTGAATGGTACAGGGAGATTTCTTAGATTTTAAATAGCTTACATTTGTTAGCCTCTATTCACAACTCCTTTTCACTTCACTTTACTTTCAGAGGTGAGGCCCTCTAGATTCCTGGGTGTCCAACCTGATACTCCGATAATTTTTTAGTACAAGCAATAGTGAACAGAATACAAACTTACCAATACCCTATATCGGTATACGTTCCACTAAGTTTGGTGCTAATTTTACTTTTGTGGAAGGATGGGGTTATGGGTGGGGGTATGAATGGTATAAAATTGTTTTGACTTGTACTGTTACATAATCCATATGTGTGATTATAATTTCATATTAAAACTCAATAAAGTATATCATTTTTTTAGAGTGATGTAGTATCTTGTTTTCAGTAGGGTTCTGTTTTTAGCCATTTTTACACTGTATTTATCTGGGGCAGCCCAGTTAAGATAAAATTACCTTGTTTTTAGTAAGGTCTGCTTTCATCTATTTTTTCAGTGTATTTACCCAGGACAGTCCAGTTGAGATGCAATATCCCATTTTCAGTGGGATTCCGGTTTTTTTTTACCCATTTTTACAGTGAATTTACACAGGATAGCCCAGCTGAGATGCAATACCTCATTTTCAGTGGGATCATGCTTTTACTAATTTTTTTCCGCGTATTTACCTAATATGGGTGAACTGACATGCAGTAGCTCATTTCAGTGAGGGTGCTGGTTTTATACATTTTGATACTGCATCTGCCCTAGATACCACAGCTAAGATGCAAGATCTCATTTTCAGTTTTGTTTTTATCCAGTTTTACAGTATATTTTCTCAGGACAGACATGCTAAGATGCAATATTTTCTTTTCAGTGGGGTTCTGCTTTTACACATTTTTACACTGTTCATTCTCTAGGATAGAGCATATGAGACACAATACTGTATCTTGTTTTCATTATGGTCTTTCCTGCTTTTAGCTGTTTATACAATATATTTACCCAGGGTAAGACAGCTGAGATGCAATATGTCATTCACAGTGCAGTCTTGCTTTTTTACTAATTGTTATGATGTATTATCTACAATAACCCAGTGGAGATGCAATATCTTGTTTTCAGTTGGGTCCTGCATTTACCCATTTTTTACTTATTTTCTCAAGATAGATAAGATGCAACATCTTATTTTCAGTGGGGTCCTGCTTTTACACATTTTTGCAGTGTATTTACTCACACTAGACATGCTGAAATGCAAGATCTTATTTTCAGTGAGGTCCTGGCTGTGCCGATTTTTACGATGTATTTACGCAGGATAGGTCAGGTGACAGGCAATATGTCATTGGGGTCCTGCTGTTACACATTTTTATACTGCATTTATCCAGGACAGCACAGCTGAGATACTACATCTCATTTTCAGTGGGGTCCTGCTTTTATATATTTTACAGCATTTTTACCCAAAATAAGCCAGATGAGATGCAATATTTAATTTTCAGTGGGGTTCAGATTTTACCCATTTTTACTATATATTTAACCAGGATAGCCCAGCTGAGATGTATCATTTCAGTGGGGTCTTCTTTTATAAATGTTTACAATGTATTTACCCAGGATACACATGTAGAGAAGCAGTGTTTTTGCTATACATCTAGCCAAGATAGCACAGCTGACAGGCATTATCTTTTACACATTTTACACTGTATTTACTCAGGATAGCACAGTGTAGATGCTGTATCTCAGTTTCAGTGTGGTCCTGATTTTACAATTTTTACACTGCGTTTACCCAGGATAGCCCAACTGAAATGTAATATATTGTTTTCAGTGGGATCCTACATTTACACATTTTTACAATGTATTTATGCAGGATAGATAATCTGAGATGCAATATATAATTTTCAGTGGGTCCTGATTTTACCAATTTTTACGATGTAGTTACCCAGGATACGCCTGCTGAAATGCAATATATCATTTTCAGTGGGGTCCTGCTTTTACAATGTATTTACCCAGGACAGTCTAGCTGACGTGCAGTATGTTGTTTTCAGTAGGGTCCTGCTTCTAGCCATTTTTGCTCTTCATTTACACAGGATAGGCTAGATGAAATGAAATACCTTCAGTTTTCAGTAAGGTCTACTTCTACCCAATTTTACAGTGTAGTTACACAAGATAGCCCAGCAGAGATGCAATATCTCTTTTTCAATGGGGCCTTGCTTTTACCCATTTTTGCACTGTATTTATCCAGGATAGCTCAGCTGAGATGCAGGTTCTCATTTTCACTTGGGTTGTGCTTTTACATATTTTTACACTGTATTTACTCATGATAGCATAGTTGAGATGCAGTTTCTCATTTTCAGTGGGGGTTCTGCCTTAACACATTTTTATAATGTAATTACCCAGGATAGTTGGGGGACACTATTGGCGAAAGGGGGTGGGAGAGTAACTGTGTGTGCCTTTTCTTTTTCCATTTTCCCATCAGCAAGTTATACTCTACTACCACTAGAGGGACATAATCTTTATCTAAACAATCCCTGGCTGTTGTTCATATGGGTATCTTCTAAACTACAGCTCCCACCTCCATCTGACCAGCTCCCTCCTCTGCGACCCTGCTTACAAATTCTTCATCTTCCTAAATTAATTATTCACTAATTTCTCTGCCTTATGAACAATGCATCCCCTACTGTCCTCTCTCCCCCTTGTTCTGCTCATATCCCTCTCTTTACCACCTCCACTTGCTCTCTATTCACCTATTCCTAATAACTTTCCCAACCCCATCAGTTACTATCTCCAATCCCCTACCCACATCCATGCTATCACTCCCTCCCTGCCATTTGAAATATGATCTCATTCTACCGCTATTCCTCATGTGGTTCTGATAACAGTGTCCACTTTCACTGCAGTTCTCCACCTTCTTGTTCCTCATTCATCCACTCCCTTCTACTCAAAACTCCCAACCTCCTCACCAGCCCCTTCAAAATCATCTAAGCTCCACTTTCTCATACTTGCCCTTCTCTTGCTCTCCGCCGGTGATATCAACCCCAACCCAGGCCCTATTGCCCCTTGCTCCTCTGGTGCCTCCTCCTCTACTACCTCTCCCACTCTCTTCTCTCAGCCCTCTCAAAGGGCTTAAGGATCCTGCATCTAAACACCTGCAGCTTGTTGCAAAAAATAGACCAGATTCAGACCATGGTGTGCACTCTAAAACGAGACATTCTAATCATCTCAGAAACTTGGCTAAAGAGCAGTATCCCTGACAACTTGGTCTCCATTCCTTGCTACTCACTACTAAGGCAAGACCGTGCTGGCAGGGGTGGTGGTGTGGCCATTTATATCCTAGCCTCCATCCAATATTCCATCATCTACTCATCCTCCAATCCTGAGACCTATGATGCCCTAGCTATCCATGTGACCCTCCCCTTCACTCTCCCAATTTTCATAGCAGGCATATACTGCCACCCAAATGTCCATCCTTTGGTCACGCTAGACCTCCTAACCTCCATCACTTCCCTTGCTTGCTTTGGGGAATTATTCATTCTATGCAACTTCAATATACATTGGCTGTTACTTAAAACTATCAAAACTAAAAATGAAACCAGAGCCCTAAACCTCTCCCAAATGATTTCCAAATGCACCTGTCCCAACCACAAGACACAACAACACTCTCTACTCGACTGGGCCCATCACCTCTGGCATCCTCCCCGATGCTCTCAGTGACCATAACCCAATATTCATAGTTAGGAAGGTCCACAGAACTAAATTGTCACACAAAATCATACAACTGTGCTCTTTCAAGTCTCTTGACCTTGAACCTCTCTTGAGTAACCTTGCCACTTCTGACTGGTCCCCCTAATCTCCTTCCCCTCAGTCGATAAGGCCCTTGCCTACTTCAAATAAATCTTTCTTGTAAACTGGAATGCCTTTTCCCCACTCAAACAAACCAGAGTCAGAGGTAACCACTTACCTTGGATAACCCCTGAACTTCTGGCCTGTCTCAGGGCTAGAGATTGAGCCTGGAAGCATCATAAAGCTACCCAGCATCCTAGTGACCTTGCAGACTTCTGCATAATCCAAAACTCCTCTCCCTCTCCGATATGGCCATTGCCTACCCCCTCTCAATAATCCTAAATCTCTCATTCTCTACTGCCTCTGTTCCCTCTTCATGGAAACATGCTGTGGTACTCCCTCTACCTAAAGGGGGTGACCCCTCATCCCCTGGCAACTATCGCCCCATTCCTCTCCTCCCTACCCTTGCCAAGCTTCAAGAACACATTGTCCTCTCCCAACTCTCCTCTTTTCTATCTGACACCTCCTTTTTCTCCCCTTTCCAGTCTGGTTTCAGGAAAAAACACTCAACCACCACCTCTCTCCTACAGCTCACAGACTCCATCCTAACTGGGATAGACAATGGGCAAATTATCTGTGCCATTTTTGTTGACATGGCCAAGGCCTACAACACCATTTCTCACTCCCTTCTCCTCAACTCACTCCCAGCAGCTGGTCTATCTCCTTCCCTCCCTCTGCCACAAACTGATTCAAGGTCTACCTTATTGGTAGAACCCAATCAGTTAAGATCTTGGACATCACTTACTCTTCCCCCAGATTAGCACTGGAGTGCCCCAGGGCTCGATATTAGGGCCTCTCCTATTCTCCATCTTCTTAAATGACCTTCCCTCTATTTGCTCCCCATCCTCCACTATACATATGTATGCCGATGATACAGTTCTGTATACATCTGGCTCCTGTCCTGTTGTGGTTACAACCAGCTTACAGCAAGACTTTGACAAGGTTCAGCTCTGGTTTGCTAACCATAAACTTTTCCTCAATGCCAAAAAGACTGTCTCCATGACCTTTGGCACAAGGCAGAGACTCCCTACCCACTTTTCACACCCTTGAGGGGATTTTACTTGAGGACACATCCTCCTTCAGGTACATAGGTGTTTGGTTGGACCAACACCTAAACTTCTCTGGACATATTGATGCATCCATAAAAAATTGCGCCTCAGGCTTGGTGCCCTGTTCAGAAACCGTAGTTGCTTCCCTCCTACGGTTAGGCATGTAACTTGTTCAGAAGATGATACTGCCCATTTTTGATTACTGTGACGTGGTCTATGGTGCTGCCACTAAGTCCTCTCTGGCCAGACTGGACACCCTCTTCAATTCCTTCTGCCACTTTGCCCTGGATGCCTCCCCACACCCATCACTGTGATCTTTATCATGCCCTATCCTTCCCCTGTCTTACAGATAGGCAACTCTCCCACTGTGCTAAATTCACCTCCAAGCACTGGTTGGATGAGCTCCCTTCTTACCTCATCTCCTTCTTTATAACACCTCCCACCCTCCCATTCCCTTAGATCAACCGACTCCCATACCCTGGTTGCCCCCCACAGATCCACCCAAATTGGCCAATCCAGTTACTCTTACCACCTCCCAAAAATTTGGAATTCCCTCCCCCCCAAATCTGGCATTTATCCTCTGCCTACTCCATCGGCTCTGCCCTCAATAATTGCCTTGCACCTAGCTGCTCCTGCCATGTCCCTCCCCAATTCACTCCTCTAAGCCCTGGACAAACCCTACCCCCCTACCCTCACCTTCATTTTACTCTGTGCACACCCACCTCCCAAATCTCTAGCCCTTCTCCCCTTTCCCCTAATTGCTCCCCCTTACTGGCCTCCCTCGATCTCTCACAGCATTAAAGGATCCTGAATGCTCTCTATGGGTCCCTCTCCTGCCTCCCAAGGGGGGCTTGTATCTCTCATCTACTCCCTTCCCCTACCATCTTAATTGGGTCTTTCTGGAACACTGCATTATCCCCTTCTCTCTGGTCCCCCAGTCTCCTTGTAGGGTTCCTCGCATCCTGAAGGGGTCTCCAGAGGCACTACTCTTCCCCTTCCCCCACCTTCCCCCCTCCCTCCCCTTCCCCCTTTTCTTTCATGTAAGTACTTGTTTACGTATTGACCCAGCACTTATTATTGTCCACTCTTTCTACATGTTATACGCAACACTGTTGTAACACTGTTTGTAGCACCTGCCTTACAACTGTATGTTACGTTGATCTTGTAAATTGAATGTATAATGTCTCATTCCAGTTTTACCCCTTCCCCCAGGTCGCACCGGGAGATTAGCGACTTGTTGCTCAGTGTGCCTTCCTAGTGAAACATTTCAATAAATAAATAAATAAATAAATAAGTACTAGGAGAAGTTTTTTTTTTTTTTTATAGCTTTGTTATTTTTTGACATCTGGATCTCAGGTTTTCAACATGGATCCCCATATTCAAATGTTTAGCACGGCACAAATCGGGTTAGCACTGCATGTTCAGTCTGAGGTGGCAGCAGCACAATGTATAGTCACTATGCACTGCTACAGTCCCATATTCAGATAGGTAGAGTGCTGTGGTTGGAGAGTGCTAACTGTCATATCATCAGTTAGAGCCAGACCACACTTGACTGGCTCTGAATGGGATTATAACTAAATGCCGATAGTCGGAATCCTGACATGCAGGATCCTGAGTTCACCAGCCTGAAACACCGCTCGCCCAAAAGGAAGAAAGGCGATGCTGACAGGGGTAGGGTATCAGATGTAATGAACCGCTACCCTGCCCCTAGTTGGGTATCACAAGTACACTGAGGATGCAAAAGCTGGCCAAGCTGCTCCCATGGCGTGGAGGGATAAGCCATCAGCAGCTTGGCCAGCATGGTGCAGCAGACCTGGGTTCTGTTCCCGGTCACCATTCTTTTACATTTCACCCCCCGTAACTTAATTTTTTCCTCCAAGGTCCTCTCCCCCTTGGAGTTGCTTATTTAAGTTATGGGAGTTGCAGGGGGCACAGCCCCCTACATTACACTTAAGACCCTGTCAGGCTCCCGACAGTTGGTCTCCTGAACTTGGACTTATGGAGTTTGGGAGACTGACTGTTGGGATTTTGTAGTAGATCCCTCTGAATGGGAGGGGGCATATTTTATTTTTTATGACCCCACCATATGATTTTTCAAATCCCATCTGAAAGGTAATTTCGCATAGCAACTGTGGAAACATGTTTTGGGAGTGATTTGAAAAATGGCACCTGTCATGTTTAACAGGTGGTGTAAGAAATGGGCTATGTTGCACATTAGGGCCCCAAATCTGCAAAAATCACTATGAGTAGGACATTTTCAGGCATTTTCTTCTGAAAAAGACTGCATGCAACAATACCTGACAGGGTGGATGGTATTGGGCAATACTGGACCACTCAGGGGCGTAATGAGGCCCGACGCCACAGGCGGAGGGCATTATATCCCCTGGAAGGTCCGGTATTACCCATACTGCCTGCCCTAGAGGGTATTATTGCGCTTAGAAAATGGGCATCTTGAAAAAAATTGTTTAGTCAAAAAATGTTCTTTCAAAACTAGTTAAAAATGAGTTTTGTAGCAAAATAGTTCCTCCACCTGTTTTTTTTCTATGGTCACACACACACACACACACCCCAGCACAGATCCTGATTTTAGCTTGTTTGTTGAAGCTATTGCCTAAATGCCTGCTCTCCCCGCCTCCCCCACAGACACACACACACTAAAGGCTGTGATGCTTATCTTGGTTCAGACACTCAGGAGTTTTGTTTGACTGTTCATTCATTTTTCACATTGCGGGCTTGACAGCAGGCAACTTCGTGGAGGAGAGTGGCGTGAGAGATCATATGGGTTATTAGAGCTACGCAGCAGCCATTACATTTTACAGACATGCAGGATTATTTTAAGAATGAAGCGGGAGAGATGAGAGATGCCGGCAATGTCAACTTTACTGGTATGCCGGTTTTGATTTTTTTGTCTTTGAGCAAGTAAATGTCGTGGAACTGTTGCAGTACCAGGCAGCAACAGTGGTGGGGCGGAGATGAGAGCGCCATGATTGAGGAGGAGGCTTTGAGGAGCAAATGGTGAAGAGCGTTCCTCTTAGAAGCTGCAATGCTGGTACATTTGACAAAAATAAATAAGTTTTGCTGGCGCTGTGCAGCCGAGTGGTTTTTTAAAACGTGTGTGTGTGTTTCTGGTGGGGGCTCACTCTGTCTTGCTAACTGGCAAAAAAAAAAAATGGCGACGGTTTGACATTTTTTGTCCAGTGCTTTAGCCAATGAAGTAGCAGGCTGGGCACAAGGATACATGGCTTGGTAAATGGCAATTTTGGACTGGCGCTTTTTATTTGGTTGGCATCTATTGAAAGTTAATGTACCCCTGTTGAAGGAGCACTAGCCAATCAGATGCCTCCAAATAAAAAGCCCATTTTCTAAGTGAGTTTAAAAGCTTAAGGATATTCTGTGAATCTCTGTTGGTCCAATAAAAGATATCAAATCACCTATTTTAAGCATCTTGTTTTACAAGGACCAATACGGCAACAAACAATTTTTGACAAAGCTATGAGTGTGCATTGAAAAAACTCATTTCCTCATAACTAGGTTGTTTTTTTGATATTTTGACCCAATTTTCAGCATAGTCTTTTTATGACCCCACTGTTTTATCAAGACAGGTGTAATTTTTCAAATCTAGTCCGAAAGGTGAGTTTTGTAGAGTGACTGCGAAAACATGTTTTGAAGGGGATTTGAAAAGTGACATCTGTTATGTCCGTGAGGTGGGGTAACAAGAGGGCCATGTTGAAAATATGGGCCCAAAAGCTACAAAAATCACAAACTTATATATAAACATTGAAAACATTCAATGATTGATCATAACGTTGTTGTTTTTTTTTACTTTGACCCCAAATTTTCAACATGGCCTTCTTGTGACCCCCACCTCATAAACCAGGTAGGTGACAGAAACATAGAAACAAAGAAAATGACAGCAGAAAAACCAGGTAGGTGACAGAAACATACAGTGGTGTGAAAAAGTATTTGCCCCCTTCCTGATTTTCTCTATTATTGCATATTTGTCACACTGGATGTTTTCAGGTCTTTAGACAAAATGTAATATTAGATAAAGGGAACCTGAGTGAACAAATAACACTTGTTTTTTTTTTATATTTCACTTATTTAATGAAAAAAAGTTAACCAACACCAATTGGCACTGTGTGAAAAAGTAATTGCCCCTTACACTAATAACTGGTTACGCCACATTTAGCTGCAATGACTGCAACCAAACACTTCCTATAATTCAATATCAGTCTTTCACATCGCTGTGGAGGAATTTTAACCCACTCTTCCTCACAGAACTGCTTTAATTCAGTAACATTTGGTAGGTTTTCCAGCATGAACTGCTCATTTCAGGTCCTGCCACAGCATCTCTATTGGGTTTAAGTCCGGACTTTGACTAGGCCACTCCAAAACTTTAATTTTACTTCTTTTTCGCCATTCTGATGTGGACTTGCTTTTGTGTTTTGGATCATTGTCTTGCTGCATGACCCGACTACGCTTCAGCTTCAGCTGACGGAAGGATGACTGGACATTCTCCTTAAGAATTTTCTGGTGCAGGGCAGAATTCATGGTTCCTTTAATTATAGCAAGTCATCCAGGTCCTTAGGTAGCAAAGCATCCCCACACCATCACACTACAACCACCATGTTTGACTGTTGGTATGGTGTTCTTACTGTGGAATGCTGTGTTTGCTTTATGCGAGACATTATGGGATCCATGTTGTCCAAAAAGTTCCACTTTGGACTCATCTGTCCATAGAACATTTTCCCAAAAGGCTTGTGGATCATCCAGGTGCTTCTTGGCAAATGAGAGACGAGCATTTATGTTTCTTCTTGGTTAGCAGTGGTTTCTGCCTTGCTACTCTCACATAGCTCATTTTTGCCCAGTCTCTTTCTGATGTGGAGTCATGAACACTGACCTTAGCTGAGGCAAGAGAAGCCTGCAGTTCTTTGGATGTTGTTTAGGATCCTTTGAGACTTCTTGGATGATTTTACACTGCGCCTTTGGAGTAATTTTGGCAGGCCGCCCACTCCTGGGAAGGTTCACTACTGTTCCAAGTGTTCTCCATTTGAGATTATGGCTCACTGTGGTTCGATGGAGTCCCAGAGCCTTAGAAATAGCTTTGTAACCCTTTCCAGACTGATAGAGGGCAACAAAATGTTTTTTCTGATCTTTCAGGAACTTCCTTTGATCATGGCATAATGTGCTTGTTGAATCTTTGTCCTGGCAATGTGACTCTGATGGTAAGGGCCAATATAAAGTGAGGTTTATATTGAGCAGGGCTGGCTGTAATCAAGCCTGGCTGTGTTCAATCAGCTGACTCTAATTATCCCTTTAATTGGGTTGATTTAACTAGGGGCAATTACTTTTCACACAGTGCCAGTTGGTGTTGGTTAACTTTTTTCATTAAATAAATGAAATAAGTAAAAAAAAAAAGTGTTATTTGTCCACTCAGGTTCCCTTTATCTAATATTATATTTTGTCTAAAGACCTGAAAACATCCAGTGCGACAAATATGCAATAATAGAGAAAATCAGGAAGGGGGCAAATACTTTTTCACGCCACTGTAGAAACAAAGAAAATGACAGCAGAAAAAACAGGTAGGTGACAGAAACATAGAAACAAAGAAAATGACAGCAGAAAAAACAGTAGGTGACAGAAACATAGAAACAAAGAAAATGACAGCAGAAAAACCAGGTAGGTGACAGAAACATAGAAACAAAGAAAATGGCAGCAGAAAAACCAGGTAGGTGACAGAAACATAGAAACAAAGAAAATGACAGCAGAAAAAGACCCATGGTCCATGCAGTCTGCTTGAGTTCCTATTTGTCTCTGGGAACTACTGTCCCTTCAGGGTCCTAGGCCTCCCCAACCTCCACCCCATTCTCCTCCCTGTTTCTGCCACCCAGAGCAAGAACTACACTCTCTATTCTGTTACAGCCATGCCTGAAACCACCAATGGTTTTTGCAGATACCACTTCAGCTAGTAGACTGTTCCATAGCTCCACCACCATTTCTGTAAAATAATAATTCATCATGTCCCTCCTGAACCTCCCTCCTGTTAGTTTTACACTCATGTCCATGTGACTGTGTGCTAGTATTCAAGCTACATAATTCTCCACAGTTCATTTTGTTAATTCCTTTTAGGAACTTGAAGGTCTCTATCATGTCTCCCCTCTCCCTTCTGGTCTCCAGCAAGTACATGTTCAGTGCCTTGAAATGCTCCTCATAGGACCTTCCCTGTTGGCCCAAGTCATTTTTGTCACTCTGCACTGCACTGTCCCCAGTCTGTCCCTATCTTTTCTGATGGGAGGACTCCAGAACTGGGCACATTACTCCAGGTATGGCCACACTAAGGATCTATATAGGGGAAGTATTATCACTTCCCTTCTGCTATCGATACCCCTCTCGATACAACCCAGCATCCTACTCACTTTGTTATATGCCTTGTTGCACTGACTTGACAGTTCTAGGGAGTCTTAATTCCAAGGTCCCGTTCCTTAACCATAGTGCTAGGTGTCATCCCACCCATCCAGTACTCTGACCTGGGATTCTTGTTCCCTGGGTGCATTACCTTACACTTCTTTGCATTGAATTTCAACTGCTGAACCTTAGACCACCCCTCTAGTTTTCGTAAGTTCCTATGTATTTAATAAAATCCAGTAAGAGGTCACTCACCGGCTCTGGTTTGCGCAGGGCTAAATACAATCAATGAAAAGCTAAAAAGCCTCACAACTCACCCTAATACCAGTCCAAAAAGTACAAACCACAACTATTGTGAAGGATAAAATATCACTATTTATTTAAACATATACCTACACATGAAAAAAGGGGCCCTTGATAAAGCTCTGTACCTGGGAGCAAAACGCTGTCAGGCTTCTTTTCTGTGTGGGTGGTATCCACTCAGCTCTTTTTCTATATTATTTTTTATGTGTAGGTATATATTTGAATAAATTGTGATATTTTATTCTTCATATTAGTTGTGGTTTGCACTTTTTGGACCGGTATTGGGGTGAGATGTGATCCTTTTTTGCTTTTCCCTATGTACTGTATTTCCTTGATCCTCTCATCATTATCCATCCTCCCACAGCGCTTAGTGTCATCCACAAAGACACAGCCTGCCCTAGATTCCTTCACCAATGTCGCTGATGGACATATTGAAGACAACCTGACCGAGGACAGATCCCTGTGGTACCCCAACCACTAGCTCCTTTTCTTCTGATTTGACCCCATTGACCACAACCCTCTGCTGCCTCTGCTTTAGCCAGCTACCTATCCAGTTTACTATGACCTTAGCCATACCCAGAGACACTGAGCTGAAAGCTTCACTGAAGTAAAAGTAGAGCAATTCCACAGTGTGGCCCCTATCTAATTCCCTTGTCACCCAGTCAAAGAAAATATTAGGTTAGTCTGACAAAACCTCCCTGCCACAGATCTATGCTGTTTACTATCCTGGAGCCCCTTGCTCTCCAAGTAATCCACAAGGTCCTCGCTTGACCAGTAACTTCATCAGCTTCCCTGCAAAGGAGGTAAAATGAACAGGTCTGTAGTTTCCTGCATGTTCCTTGTCCCCCCCCATGGAGCAGAACCACATCCACCACCTTCCAATCCTTAGGAACCACTCCTGTCCCCAGTGAGCTGCTGAATAGATCTAAAATAGGTTCAGCCAGTTCCACTGCCAGTTCCCTGAGTGACCTCAGATGCAGCCCATCTGCTCCCATTGCCTTATCTGTCTTCAGGGCTGCCAGCCCCTTCTGGACCCTTTCACTTCTAAATTTTAGCTGCCTCATCTCTTGGACCCCCTTAGTGGCTGTCTTTATGCCACTCTCTGGCAAAGACCCCCCCCCCATCCTCCCTAGTGAAAACTGAGCAAAACTAATCACTGAGGACTGTGGCCTTTTGCCTATCCTCCTCTAACACCCTAACCCCCTCAGCTAACCTTACGATTCCCCCTCCTTTCTTCCTTTTCTCCCTAATATATTGGAAGAACTGTTTTTATCCACTCTTGACCCACTCTGCAATGCACAGCTCTGTGTCTGCTTGTGCTTCCCTAACTGCCTTCTTTACATCCCTGTTTTTAGTAAATATTCTCCCCATCCTTCCTCCTGATCTTTTCCTTATACTTATAGAAGGTCTTTTTCTTGGCCCTCACCACTTCCCTGACCCTTGCTGAGGACCGTAATGGTCACTTGAACCGGTTCTTTTTGGTTACCATTCTCATGCATAAGTTAGATGCCTCAAGAATGGCCCTCTTAATTGCCCTCATCTCTCTTCTACCCCATCTCTATTGTCTGCCTCTACTAATTTTTGCCTGACCAGCTCCTTCAGCCTGTTAAAGTCCACCCTTCTAAAATCAAGGACTTCAGCTCTCAGTTGTGATTTTCTGGACCCAGTCGCCAGCTCAAACCAAATGGAGTTGTGGTCACTGTTCCTCACTGGCTCCCCTACTGTCGCAGCTCCTACCACCTCTGAGCTGGTGAGCACCACATCTAAAACTGCAATCTGCTTGGTGAGTTCCTTAACTAGCTGTACCAGTAGACAGTCCTAGAAGGCATTCAGCAAGACCTGACTTCTGGTACTTCTGGCCATTGGAACATCCTAGCCAATGTCTGGCAAATTCTGATCACCACCACATCCCCCTTTACTGCTCCTCTTTCAAGTTCTTCCCTGATTTCTCTTTTCTCCTTACCCATGAGGTCTATAGATCTCTCTGTCCTTCTCTTCCACTTGCTCTGGAGGTCTATAGATCACTCCCAAGCATGGTTTCTTGCCTAAGGCTGCCATGAGTTGCACTCTCAGTGACTCCATCTCTCCCTTACTATCTCTGATGCACACATCTTCTGCTATCTCGATGCCATCCTTGACAAAAATGGCAACTCCACCCCCTCTACCTGCTCCTCTATCCCTCTTGAACAGTGAGAACCCAGAGACAGTCAGTTCTCAGTTGTTAGTTTCCAAAGGCATGTATGTTTCTGTAATTGCCATGAGGTCCACCTCAGTGCCTGCCACATCAGCACCTGGAGGTCACTGATTTTCTTATCTAGGCTCCTGGTGTTAAGGCATACCCCTTCCTTCTGACACCTAATCCTAGTTTGCAACTACCCTTGTGCATTCCTTGCATTTTCTTCCTTTTGATGTTTCTGAAATCCAATCCAAAATGTGATTGGCAAGGTAATTGTGAAAACATGTTTTGGGGGAGCTGAAAAAATTCACATACCTGGTTCATGAAATGGAGTAATAAAAGACCACGTAGAAAATTTGGAGCAAGAGTATAAACAAATGACAAAGGTGTGAGTAAAAGTTGAAAACACATTATAAAAACGTTAACTAAACTTACCTTGTTTTCACTCAATTTGTGGTTGGCATTAGTAGCAGTAGGATGTTCCATCCATCGCTGGAGTTCATCGGATAGGTAAGTGAGGTGTGCAGGGTTGTAGGTACTGAGAAGGGGGGGTTGAATTAGGTGGGCGGAGGGTGTGGGGGCAGAAAACGTCAAGGGACCTTTTTTTAAAATAGGTATTGTGTCGGACGGAGGTTGTGGGGAATGGGGTTAGAGGGTGTAGGCAGGAGACCATGCAGAGAGAGGGACTGGGAGGGATTTGGTCTGTTTTGGGGGATGGGGTTAGAAGGTGGGGCTGGAGACCATGCAGAGGAATGGAGCAGGATGGATTTGGTCTGTTCTGGGGGACAAGGTTAGAGGGTGGGGGCAGGAAACCACACAGAGAGAAGGAGCAGGAGGCATTTGTATAGCTACCTAGCTCTCTGACCCTAGGGCAGACAGAGGGGTTGAGAGCAAAGAAAAGATGGTGCCACCATTACTTGCTTCCCACCCTTAGGGCAGGCAATGGGTTCAAGAGGAAGAGCCGGTGCCGGTGGAAATTCTGAAGATGAAATAAAAAAGTAATGGGTCCGAGAGAGAGAGAGAGAGAGAGGGAGTAAGTGTGCTGATTCATGCATACTCATTCTGTGCTTCAACTCCACTGTGTGGAGCAAACTTTATGTAATGCATTTGGTATCTGGTCACACCCTTCCAGACCCCTATATTCTCTCCTCCTCCACTGGCAATTTGTCAGCATAACTCTCGCTGTGCAGCTATATGCAACTTTAAGAATGACCAGGTGCAGACTGACACCGGTGAGAGAAACACTGGTGTCTTACAGCTTGAAAAGTGTCTTAATTGGTTTATCTCTCAGCTTATTTTCCTGGGTAAACAATAATGAAAGATAAATTAAGTAAAAATTTCAGTTATCAATATTTATAGTAGATATAAAGGATATACAATGGAGAGACTGAAAATAAAACATTTATTTCTGTGCAAGAGGAAGCAGGACCATATATCACGACTGTTAAAGCCATGAGTGACTTATGGAAACTCGGCCCCCTCACTCGTGAAAGTAATAGTTTATCTTTTGCCTATCCTATTGAATGTTCAATTTATACAACTTCTGTGGAGCCAGAAACACTGAAATAATTGTAAATGAATGGTTTATTATTTGATCTATATCATTTTAGTTAAAATATGCTCTGTTTTGTTTCTGTTACCCTGCCCCCCCCAGCACTTTTCTGTTAGTTTGCGCCTGTCGTCATGTGGTCGATGCTGTGTCACCTCCAGTACTTATGCATGTTAGGGTTGGTCTGCATTGCAGAACAATTTACTATTGTAAATGAAGTCAGGAAGTGATTTCCAGATTTGCCACAGGAATGCATTAGGAGGCACAATACAGTCATCCCTGTAGATCTGAGAGCATGCGATGCTAATGATGAAAGTATTATGTGCCAAATGCCAATCAACAGATGCTGTCCACAGAGTAAACTAGCCTCTTCTGGAGACAGACACTAGACAGTGACTGACTTTTTAAAAACGATTGCCAGGTATGCTTAGGGTATACAAAGCTTTGCCTGAATTATAGTGGACCGTTCATTAGTATGCAGCCGTCTGAAAACAATCTGAGTGAGAGGGAGCTTGAAAACTGAGAGTGATGCCAGCCCGGTGGCACTGAGGGCTGAGGTGCTGGATACCTTTCCTCGTGCTGCACCAGTGACCCAGGTTCGGGAAGAACCTCGGGTCATCAGGGTGCCGGCATGGGGAGGGGGTGGCAGCAGGATAGAGCACTGGCTCTCCTCTCCTGGGAGAGAGGGTCACCAGTCCGGAGTCCTGCCACCACCAGATGGAGGTCTGGTGGCAGGCACAGGTGGTAACAGAGTGATTGGTAGGGTGGGGCGTCCCGTAGTGCGTGACATGCACATGCCTCCATATGCATGGTCTACACCGGGCAGCAGGAGGATTGGGGAGAAAATGGGAAAAACAAGCCTACAAACTGCATATGGGAAAAATAAAACTGAGAGTGGAGTGCAATCCATCAGTCAACTGACAGACAAAAAGACTGAGACTGAGGCTGAGATGACAAGCTGAAGAAAAATTTGGACTTGATAACCTACAGAAGGTTCCATTTAACTGGGGATTTAGTGAAAACTGAACCACCAGAACCTAACTGGACCAGGCTGGTAAAAGACTGGACCAGCCAGACTGGACACAAATAGTGCAAATGTTGCAGGTTCGGCCAGTTTTTCTTTTACTAATGTGGTCCAGCCTGGTTGTGGCAGTTTGACTTTCACCAAGTCCTAGGCATGGGTGAAAACTGGATTGACTGAACAGGACCAGACTACAGCAGTAAAAGCCAGACCATCCCATCCAGCCAGACTGGTGAAATTTGTGCAACTTGCACCCAGTCTGACTGGTCCAGCCGGACTATGTGGTGTGTCTTTTACTGATCTGCTATGGTCCGGTTCTGGCAGTCTGGTTTTGAAGAACACCCTTTTAACTTTATTTTAATTAAGTTTATTTGGTGTCTTTCACTTTTCTCTGTCCATGATGACTAGATTATAAGACCATCAAACTTTGTAATATTTAACAAATTATCTCCAGTCAGGATAAGAGACAAGAGAGAGAGAGAGAGACAGAGAGTAGTAGTAATAATATGCTTTATTCATGGTATGTACATGGATTCCCCATTGAGCATAGCTCATCTTCATTGGGGTCCTTAGTACAAACAGGAACTAGTTACATTAGTCATGAATTACATACAGTACATTAATCAGTTTGTCTATAACATGTACCAAACGTATGAAACATGGTACATTTACAAATCACATATATAGTCCTATCCAATTATTTTATCCAAAACACTAGTGTTGCTCAGATAGTATCCTAGAAACTAGGATACCAACAGATACCTCCCATTTGGCCAGGCAGTTGCTGTGGTAGGACAGCAGTGCTAGCTGACCATGGATCGTGTCCTTTAGGATCCAGTGCATGGATCCTACAAATGTTGCATATCCTGTGAATCCTAGCAAGGGATCCATCTCGGATCCTAACTATCTGACCTAGAATCTCTGGATCTGACCTAGAATCCATCGCTATCTGACCCTGGATCCTAACTAGGCTCTATCGCTATCTGACCCCGGATCCGAACTATCTTACCTAGGATCCCTGGATCCTAACTAGGATCCATCGCTATCGGACCCTGGATCCTACATCTATCTTTGGCAGGATATCTGGTAGGATCCTAGGTAGGGTACCAGCACTATCTGACAGATAGTGGTAGGATCCACAAAAGCACTATCTAAGCAATACTACAACACACCAATAATAGCTAATGTTTCATTAAATAATTTGGTTGAAAAGGACTATCTGATGTTAACAAAACATCACCCACTTCTATAGTGTGGCAACGTTGCATGTGTTTCTTTTCCAACTCTAATAGCAATATTTTTATCTTATTCATGCTTATTTGTTTAGTTATTGGCCTTAGATTACAGGAAACTCTGTTCCAAGCTTTTGGTCCTGCATAAAAAAGCAGATCTCCCTATCATACTTTTTTGAGAGGATAATACAAATTCCACCCATTGCCCTGATCTTAATCCATCTTTAATGTATCACTGTTTTAAATTGTTTAACATATAATCCGTCCAGAACCCTATCTTCATGACATGCGTACATATGATTTACAAGGTGCATATTTCTTCATCAATCTAGCTTAACTAGCCCAATTCTAAATACAAGTAGCAAAGATCGTGTCTGCTGGGGACGTCAAGGATGAAGCTAGCAGATCTATTATACATTACATTTAGCTTTGCCAGCTCCATCCCCAATGCCCCCATAAGCAGTGTGACCCCATAAGTGAACACTGGTACAGTCACAGAGTCCACAGTCAGCTTCGATGATTCCTATGTAAACAATTTTTTATCCTCCACAACATTCTGAGTTTTCTTCCAAGGTTAGTCATTGTTTTGTCTAGTGAATGTCCCATTTATATTTTCATCCAGTCAAATACCAACATATTTGTAAGATGTGGTCTGTTCTAGAACTACATTATTTGTTGTAATCACCATCAATGATTCTTTAGCCAATTTGGAATTACATGTTCCTTAGAACAGGATTGTTTGCAATATTTTAGGGTTCAGAACTAATTATTCTGGGAAAAAAGTCCTGGATCTGATCAAATGCATTCTGCAATTTCACTTCAATTTGTTTTATGGACTTCTGATATATATAACACAGTGTCATCTGTGTACAAATGTACTTTAACATCAGAATTATGCAATATGAAGTATTTCACATAAATATTAAATAACAGATGCTCCAATGTGGACCATTGGGGTACACCTGAAAGGATCTGTGCCCTATCTGAGACAAAGCCTCCCATACTGACCATGTGTTGTCTTCCCTTGATATAGTATGTGAGCTATTTCAAGGTGGTAGGTGACAGACCAAGGGCTTTCAACTTGGACAGGAGGAAGTCATAAACTAGCATATCAAATGCCTTCGAGAGGTCAATAAAGACTCCTCCTCATGACAAGCTCCTGTCCAATGCCTCATGGAAGTCACTCACTACCTTGATTAAAGCTGTCGAGGTGCTGTGTTTTGTATGAAACCCAGACTGGAAGTTGCTCACAATAGGGCTTATGCACAAATGTTTGGATTGCCTATGCATCATGGATACATGGCACGTAGTCAACCCTAAGTCAGACTGACACTCAGTGGGGGTCTAGCAGACCCCTGGTGGTGTTCACAGAAGGGGTAAATACCCCTTGCACACATGATCCCTGGCTGATTGCACAGCTACACGCTGTAGACAGTCTGGGAGTGTGTCTGTGGGGGTGCCCACACTCTGCACCATTGACAAAGGTGTGGAAGGAGTGAACAGTACAGCAGCAGAAACCCTGCCATATATTTTGCATACACCCCACAGAGTACCCCCACAAGTTGCGGGACTACGGAGTCCTCACCTATCATGTGGGGAGAGAGGGCAGGGACATTAGCTCAAGCTGTGGACCCTGCAATAAGAGTAAACTTGATAGACCAAATGACCTTCTTCTGTTGGCTTCTTCATATGTTCGTATGTGCTTCCCCAGCCCTCTGGATTGACAGGGTGGCTGTGGGCAGCCATTCGGGCACTCACACATAAACATTTATTATTACCATCCCCTATCTTTGCAGAATCTCCTGCGGAGCAGGGGATCCCCTATGTGACCCATGATGGGCATCTCACAGGATGCCTGCCTGTGTCCCTCAATCTGCCCCCAGCAGTTGTGTGCGCCACAGGGCAGGACCATGGTCAGTTGGCCTTTGGCGGTATGCCACTGTGCATACTGTGCACCCTGTGCCTGTCTGTGGGTGCAGAGCTGTGTGGTCCAGGTACACACAAATTGTGTGTAACCAGCAAGCATTTATGCATAGGTCCCAATGTTACTGTTTTCCAAAAAGCTTTTCAACATTAACCAGTATCTCCAAAATTTTGGATGCTGTTGAAAGGAAGGAAATTGGTCAGTAGTTTCCTATATCTGATTTATTTTCTCACTTATAGATTGCAGTTACTTTGGCCATTATCCATGCCACTGCTCCTAAATTCAAGGACATATAAAAAATGTAGGTCAGGGGTTTCAAAATTACAGGGCAGCAAATTTCAACAGGGGGGTCAGGAAACCATCCCATCTTACTACTTTTGCAGTGTCTATATTATTCAGTTCTCTCATTTCTTCATCAGCTTTAATTTTATTGAATTTAAAGGTGTTGTTATACTCCCCTATCAGTTCATAATAAATAAGACAGAGAGAGCTAGCAATAAGAGGGATATCTAGACTTATGCAATGTGTAGGAGAGAAAAATGCAGGATAAATAATTTATCTTGCTAGCTTCTACAGTCTAAATGAGAATAAACATTTATTCTCACACTGTACATTTATCCACACATTCTATACATCACTACCCTCCCTTCCCTGAAGCAGCTGTCATATCTCAATCAGGTTCCAATTCTTCATGGACCAGTCAGAAAGATCTAACAGTCCTCCTATTCAATAATTGGTGTACACAGCAGCACAACACTGACAAATTAAAGAGCCACTGACACCATCTTGCCAAAAGTGCTACATTGCAGAACTAGAATAAGCATATCATCAGTAAATCTCGTACCAAAAACTAGAGTTCTGTGTTACTTCATTTTAAAGTTATGAGCTATTTTGTAACCCTTATTTCACTAGCTGTTCAAAAAAGCCTGTTTCAGTGAAAAGCTGCTGCTGATGTCATCTCAGGATCTACACTCTAGTATTCCCTATCAGCAAGCTTATAGGACCTGTTTCTCCAAAGTTATAAAGATCATGTGCAATGGTTTTTACAAGTAAAACAGGTAATACCAGTCAGTAAACATTGCTTTAAAAATGATGTATGTTTCAGGTTTTGTAACAAAGCTGACAATATTTCATTTGGGAGCCTTTTTGTTGTGCTCCTTTTTTCCACGGTTGCTGAATGCTGGGTCATAGCACAGTGTTGTGAGGTTTGCACACTGAATACGTTTCTGACGTGGTGAAAGGCTGAGATCATTCACACCTAACATTCAATTGAGGCAATTTCTAGGAATGGCACTCTAAAACAATTTTTCCATCTCCTTGTCAATGGGGGTGGGAGAAGTAATGCTATTTTGAAAACTTACTAGGAGTTTCGAATTTAACCAGCACGATGTGCTCTCTCTGTCAGGCTGGTTTGAATTACATTCAGGCTCATCTATGTTCTATTATAAATTAATATCATCATTTTACCAGAGCCAACACTTCCACCCCTGGTAGGAATTAACACATATAAGGCCCCTATTAAAACACATTGAAAAACAGACACTGACAAACAGCAGTGAAGCTACCAACATTATAATACCACATGGCAGTGGAAATCTCTGAAAAAAGTGGTACCCACGCTTGTCTGCACATTTTAGAAATTACCCTTCCTTATTTTTGCTGTAAAAAAATCTGGACCCCTTTAACACAAAAACAAGGAGTCAGTAATGGCCTCCATCCCACCTTTTCACTCAAGTGAGGAACGGGATTATGGGTTTGCATTAGATAGAGACATACTATTGTTAAACAGTAATCGACTGTCTGTAAATGCTTGTTTCCATTTTTTGAATGTGTACTTTCTTAATGATATTTGCAGTGTTTTCTGGTGATTTAAATAAGCCTGGTTACCCATCCTGTAGTAGGCAATATACTCAGGTTTATACCTTTTTTATGGTGTCTATGCCAAGCTTATATAAACTTCATATAGATCCAGTAATTAAGTGTATACCCCTACCATGACAGTATGATACAGTTTTACTCCACCTGCTCTTGCATAAGCATATTAACTTAAATTGTTCTTATATATAAAAGTCAACATAAAATAATAGGAGTATTCCAATGGCACTTTTCAAAGCACAACAGCTTCTACATGCATTATTTATTTATTGAATTTTGGTAACCAGGTTGGACCACTGAAACAAGACAGTCCCTTTTTCAGTGGCGACCCGGTAAGTGCAGTACATTGATAGCGCAATAGCTGACACGGGAAACCATTCAGGTATGACAATTGCTATAACAAGTCCAACTAATATAGTTACAGGAACATGTCGCAATACAACACAATTACAACATGCAAACATTCAGAACTAGTATAAAAAAATATATACAGAGAAGGTAAATACTACAGTATACTATGGCAGACAATAACATAATCATCAATCCCTATTTACAGATAACATTGTACATAATTCAGATTGTACAGATAACATTGTACCTAACTGAGACATTAAGACTTAGAAAACAAGCAATATTTGTTAGTCATCATGTTCTGTAAGTAACAGTGTATTTCTAGCTTAAACATCAATGTACCATTTTTTTTCTTTCATTCCTGAACTGAGATACAGGATTCAAAGTTTCTAAAAGCTGTTATCCCTTGCAGTGGCCACCATAAAACAAATACACATCTTAATGTAGTACAGTGCTATTTACATTACCATCAGAGTCGGCACCCAGCAGCCCTTGATAAATGGATCACAAAATGCATTATAAAACACAATTTTGTCAACTTTGTTACAAAACCTGAAACATACATAGTTTTTATAGCAATGTTTTTGAATGGTACAGCCTGTTTTACTTTAGACAACTATTGCACATGATTTTTACAGCTTTGGAGAACCAGATCCTATAAGCTTGCAGACAGGGAATGCTAGACTGTGAGGTCCTGAGATGATGTCAGCAGCAGCTCTTCACTGAAACAGGCTTTTTTGGACAGCTAGGGGAAATCAGGGTTACAAAATAGCTCATAACTTTAAAATGAAGTAACACAGAAACCTAGTTTTTGATATGAGATTTACTGGGGGTATGCTTATTCTAATTCAGCAATGTAGCACCTTTTGCATCAGTGGCTCTTTAACAGTACAATTCCATAGATTCGGTTTAAAATCATCAATAGTATATATACTTAAATCACCTAAACAACACCTGAAAAACTATAGTGCATAAATCAAATATGCAACAAGGGCTGGATCTGGCTAAATTTTTTTATCCATACTTGTTGCAGTGACCTAGGAGACCCTTCACACATAGCTACACTTCATTTGGCGACTTGTAAGGTCATCCGAGGTCACCACAACTCATGGGTAAAAAATTAATCCAGCATTGCCTTGTTGCATATCCCTTATTAGCTACTGTATTGACTAGCTTGGCTTTAGTGGTATGACTCTTAAACCCCAGGTACTTGTGAGTTGTGCTATACACCAGGGGCCAAATATTCAGAAGTCTGCTTGGGTGCTAACCTGTGTTTGCCCGCACAAACTGGGTTTTGCACTGGAGCCCAATATTGAAAGGGCTCTGTTGCATGGGCAAACAGGAGTAGCACCCTGGCAAATCAAATGGAGGGGTATGCAAATAGTGTGGCGGGGACAGGAATATCCGCACAAGCCAATATTCAGCAGATCTGTATGGTGCAAGAGGGTCTGTGTGCTACTTTTGTGCCACGCAAATACCACCGATGAAAACTTCCTGTTATTCTGTGCGACCCTAGTGGCTGCCAGAGGTAATGCAGCCAATCAGGTGTTTGGCCACTGGGGGAGCATACCTGCTCCTGTGGTTAATTGCCCCCCTGATCTCCAACCCCAGCATTAAAATAAAATTCCCTGGTGCTGGTGGTCCTCCCCAACTCTGAACACCAGCCCTGTATTAATAATAAACTTCTCTGGTGCCAGAGATCCCCTCCCTCCCTCCAATGCCAGCCCCATATTAATATTAAAATTCCCTGATGCTAGTGGCCCCCTCCCTCCAATTCCAGCCCCATATTAATAATAAAATTCCTTGGTGCTAATAGTCCCCTCCCTCCCTCCGATTCCAGCCCTGTATTAATAATACTTCCCTAGTGCTAGTGGTCCCCTCCCTCGGATCCCAGCCATGTAGTAATAATAAAATCCCCTGGTGCTAGTGCCACCCACCCCAATCCCAGCCCTGTAGCAATAAGTAAAATACCTGGTACTAGTGGTTCCCCTCAATCCCAGCCCTGATATGCCATTTTTTATCCCTGGTGGTAGTGGTCCCATCCTGCTGATCACCAGCCTGGAAGTAAAAACAACCCCTTCCTGGTGTACAGTGTTCCTCCCCCATGGCACTAGGTGACCCTCACTCACCTGATTGGTATCTGTGATTCCAACAGTGCATACAGTGACTGGAACAGCCCTCCTCATGCCTTCTTGGCTGGCCACTGTATGTCCAGGTGACACATCCTGTCCTATAAATAAGGGGCACGCTCCCTGCCTGGACATATGGCAGCTGGCCAAGGAGGTGTGAGGAGGGCTGTTTCAGCTGCCATATGGAGCCATGGCACCGTGGATAATGATCATGTGAGTGGGGGGGACACTGGATACCAGGAAGGGATGCTTTTACTTCTAGACTGGTAACTGTAGGGGGGGGACCACTGCCACAAGGGACAATAATTTTTACTTTGAGGCTGGGATTGGAGGTGGAAGACCACTAGCACAGGGATTTTACTTATTACTATTGGGCTAGGATTGGACGGAGGGAGGGAACAACTAGCACCATGGATTTTACTTATTACTACAGGGCTGGCAATCAGGGGTGTGGGGACCACTAGCACCAGGAATAGCTACAGATATCATGGATGGTGGGGGGGTGGGGAGGCATCATGCTACCTGCCTCCACTACCCATGCAAATCAGCCCACAATGGGCATGCAAATGGCCCCTTAGTACCTTGCATGCCCAATGGGCTCATTTGCATGGGTACCTCTGAAAACTGCTAATAGCGCTCTGGCACTATCATCTCCTGAGGCCAACTTTGGGACCCATGAGAGGGTGGTGCTACCTGTCTTAGCGCTGCACCACCATGGCCCTATATTCAGTAGAGTAGCGCCTGGCTGAATATAGCATCCTGGAACCCCTGGGCAATTGCAAATCACAGTGAAACATTTGTGCTATACTTTGCGCCTTTCTGAATATCAGGCCCCAGATGTTTTGTGAGGGTAGTGAGGCCTAGTGGAGCCTAATAATGCACTAGAATTATTTTTGCATATGTATATATTTTTTTATAAATTTAATAGTTCTATATTTTCTTCTTGTCCACTTTTTGTGTTTCCCACAACTTAGTGATCTGTTACTACATTGTTTTTGTATTAGTGGGGAGTGGCTTCTATTCTGTGACCCCAAGTTTCTCTCCTGACCCTGGCTGTGAGAGATGGATGGTGGTCCCTGTGCGATCCCAAGCTCCACTCCTAACCTTGGCTGAGAGGGGGGACAGACAGGTGGTGGTCTATTCTGTGACCCCATGTCCCACTCTTGACCTTAGCTGAGATGGGTGTGGGTGGTGGTCCCCATAGGTTCATCCCAAGTTCCGCTTATTGCTTAGTTGCATGGGATATTGGTGAATGACATACTCCAGCTTTCCTACCCCAGACACAGAGTGCATCTCATAGTTCTCATAGTCCTATATGAGCAAGATGAGGCCAAAAGACCTATTTAAGCTCACCCCTTTACGCAAGGGGATAACCTGATGCAGTCCCTGCAAAGAGGTTGTATAGCTTGTCCTTAAACTCAGAAATGCCCTTACATCTCATGATTTCCAAAGGAAGATCATTGCAAATTGTAACTACCCTCTAGTTAAACAAATTAGCTCTACGGTTGGTAGAACATATTTCCCATTTCAACTGCAGATCATGGGCTCTTGTGTTATAGTTCTGCTCTTTTAGTTCAAGTCCCAAGCAGTCCCAAAGATCATTGTTAAGAAGAGAGCCAAAAACCAGGCAAAGGTCTCCCCCCTGCAGTCTTCTATATTCTAATCAATACAGTCCCACATTCCTTAACCTTTCCTCATAACTGAGATGATCGAGGCTGGTTGCCATCATCATTGCACTTCTCTAAACCCTTTCAATAATTTTTATCTCAGTCCATCTATTGCTCATGTTACTGCCGCATCACCAAAGTAGGCCACCCCACCCCCCACCCCCATTTATGATGCTGTCCAGATGCGGGTGCAGGGGCAGGACCCAACTCAGAATTTTATGATCTGGAGTGTCAGTGCTGGGGTGCATTCATATGTTGAAGAGTCATTATCTACTAAATAAGGAAGCTGAAAACCCATTATATTTCAGTGGGAGAAGTCAGTCTGAAGGTAGGGTGGGGTGGGGGTCTGACACTGGGGGTGGGGGTTAGAAATTTGACAGCACACCACTGGACCAGGGAATGGACAGCCAGCGCTGGGCAAGGAGGTACAGAGAGGAAGGGAGGAGGGAATGCAAATCCAAATATTCCAGCTGTACCATTAAAGAGGAGGAGGAGGAGGAGGGGGCTCCTTCCTTCTTCTACTGGAACTTCTGGTATTTATTTACTAAAATTCTACTCACCAGGATACACCCATTGTGAAGCAATATCTCATTTACAAGATTTTCAAAGAGTCCCACACACAATCTTTAAAGTGCTTTATTTGTGTAGAAAGAAACATTATAGAAGAGAGGGGGATAAACTGGACACATTAGGAGGGAGACTGGCATGCTGGGCAGCATAGCCTTCTTCTGCTTCACTACTCAGTACAGCACTCGGTACAGAAATGACGGCCAGGCCAGAAGATTGTACCACCCACACCCGATCAAGTGTCTCAAGTAAAAGTTCAAGGCTCCTAGGATCCTGTTACTATCGGGTGCACAGAAGTTCTGATCTGCCATCTAGTATTTTATGACATTTTCACACTGTCTCTGGGGCTGTCGGCAGATTAAGATGGCATCCTGTCACAACTTGACTTAGTTGGCACCTGGAAGGCACCCAGAGCTGCTGTCTTAGGATCTTAGGGCATCCTGAATGTTGCATGAAATTTCTGATCATTGTAGGGGAAATAAGCTATTACTTTTCACCAGCTTTTTAAAACTGATGTTCCTAACTGCCATTTCTATATAAATAAGATAGTTTGCCAGAGTGTAATTTCCAAACATTCATAAGAGACTACTGAAATCAAGTATCTACCAGATGTTGCATACTGCCCTTGAAATATAATTTGTAGTGACTTTCTGTCCTTGCCTATCTGTATCTGTATATAGCACTATTTAATTTTTTATTTGTGTCTCCTACTTTAAAATCATATTTGTGTGTGTGTGTGTATGTGTGTGTGTGTGTGTGTGTGGATAACATGGGGTTCAGAGTCAGGAGAATGTGTAAAAATTGAAATGAACCTAAATAAATGCCAAAGCATGAAGAAAAATTGTTTCTGGATTAATCTTTGCCTTTTTAAATATTTTGGATATTTGCCAGTAAACTGGGTCACTGTGTCTCAAAGTTCATTTAACCCTGCTGCAAATTCCTTGATGTCCCAATCCTATCTTTGATACCACAATCTGTCACAAAGAAAATTGTTATGAGGTCACAACAAAGAGGACTGTGTCCAATGGGGAATAAGCAGCATTAGAAAATGAACTGTTTACTGGGAGGCATCTGGTTGGCTGGTACCTATTCCATAGGGGTACATTAACTTTCAATAGATGCCCACCAAATAAAAAGTCGCAGCCCAAACCTGCCTTATGCCCAGCTAGATATCCTTGTGCCCAGCCTGCTTCGTCATTGGCCGAAGCAGTGGGCATACAATTTCAAACTGCTGCCATTTTTTTAAATCGGTTAGCAAGACAGGGACAGGGACTGAGTGAGAGCCTCCCCACACACACACACTCAGTTCAGTGGTGAAGCCAGGTTTGGGGGCGTTTGGGAGCCTGGGGGGGCCATTCAGTCAATCATGGGCTCCACAATGGGCACTGCACAGTGAATAAAGATGGTGGTGGGGCACCACTACTCACACTAGGGCAGCCAGGAAGGGCGACCGACCCCCCAGCCCCGCCACTGACTCAATCCTTGAATCAGACACCACCCAGTCATTTCAAAAAAAATAACAGCACTGTACACATAAAACAAATAAAAAACAATCCTTTTTTATTTATTTACTTTTTATTCCGTTCGCTTATGGACCAAGCGTGGAGCGTGACAGTTCCCTAGCAAAGTCCTTCTCAACTGCACTATGCCCCTGTAGTAAAAGCTGCTTTTGCATTTTAACAGCCACATCTCGGAAATCATAAATATCCTTTGCCTACTTCAAAACCAGCCACCTTGTCTACAACAGTGATCATATGCAGAAATAATGCCTTACTGCATCCTATGGCTTTGTTGGTACCATAGCGTTCACGTCTCCTGGCCCTCATGCCCAATCCGACCAAGAGCTATGCCTTGTCTGATCCCACTTCTGTCCTCCTCATCTCCCTGTCTGATAGCACTGCAAAAGAAGACATTCCCTGCCATGCTGTCAAACAAAAACCGACAGTAACGTAGAAAACCGCAAGTGTGCTGGGGGGGTCGCGATCAACAAACGATTGGAATGGGTAGGCTAAAATAGTAAAAAAATGTTGAATGAATAAATAAAACTGAATGTATAAATAAATAAATAAATAAAAACAAGTACAGGAAAAGCTCTTTCACTTAAACTGTGTGTGGGGTTGAGGAGGGTAACCATGACAACCAACTCCAAAATAGGAACTACAGAGATGGCATTAGGACAGAAGTTCCTCGGTTTAAAAAAAAAGTATTTTAATGCAGGCGAAAGAACTATTTTATTTCAAAATAAATCAAACAGGAAAGGGTTTTAACATGTAAACATAAAAATTATTTTTTTTTACCAAACATATATAATTCAGTGGCTCATTATCTAAGCACAATAATACCCCACCAGGTTGGGTGGTATGGAGCTATAAGACCCTCCACCTGTGGTGTCGGGCCTCATTACGCCCTGGGGCGGTCCAGTATAGCCCAATACCACCCACCCTGCTGGGTATTATTGCTTGCATAGCAGATCTAAGGGTCAACATTTCTGTTTACCATGCATGAAAATATTATTAGTGAGAAAAAACAATGGTTAGAGAAATATTTAATTATGCTGTTACAAACCAGTCAACTGCTCTTTAAATATTACATTGTAGGATTCTTTGTTATAACGTGGTCATGAACTCCAATTTTTTTTTGGTTTTCTTTCTGTAACGAAGTAAGGCCCACTAGGCACAAGGCCTGTTTTCAGGGATGACCTTGGAGCACTGGGGAGATTAAGTTACTTGCTCAGGGTCATATAGTATGCAAGTGGAAGTTGTGCGAATAAGACCCAGGTCTGCTGAATGCAGCAAGCTCATTCACAGCTCGTTACTCTACCTCTTGGCTATACTGCCAGCCCCAATAAGTAAAGTAATTCTCTTTCCATCTCTCTTATTGTAGGACAGATAGTTGATCTGTGATTTGATAAATAAAAGTCAACATGTACTCCTTGCCAGTTTCTCTACATATCCCTTGTCTACTCCCAGAACATATTCACAGTCACAAACCTCTCTGCCCAGCTTCTGCACTTGCAGCCAGTGATCATGAGGTGTACGGATGTGATTGATAGTGGTGTGCATGTGCAATGTTTGGCTACTGTGTCTAGCCCAGTCTTGAGCACGGCTCATCCCTATATGCCCAAGGTAAAGAGCAAATGTTGTTGGATGCAAGCATTTTTTCACATAGTTATTGCAGCTCCATATAATCATTGACACTACAGCCAAGTGGCTTTTTGTGACTTTGTTGGATGGTAGGCGGCACAGTAGTGTGGTGTGGTTCGGGTGTGATCCGCAAGCCTACCCTTCCTGCTCTTCATTTTGTACAGACTTTGTCTGAGAAGCGGAAAGGAATCCCCCAGGATGTAAACTTCTGAAGGAAGCAGGTTGGTAGAGATAAAGGGGGAAGGAACAGGAGCATTAAAAAGAGAGGTGGGAAGGAAGGAGGGAGGACAAAAAGGAAAAAAGGGTAGGGGTAACAAACAGAGTGGAAACTAAATCTGGCGTGCCATGCGTGCAAATACTAGAAGTCGAGGAAACAAGATTCCAGACCTAGAGGCCATCATGGCAGAGGCCGACCTGGATAGTGTGGCCATTATCAAGTCATGGCGTACTGAAAAAAATTATTGTGGCATGGCCATACCAGGCTATACTCTGTTCAGGAAGGACCGGATCGCAGGGGAAGGAGGGGGTTTGGTGCTTTCTGTGAGGGAACGCATAAAAGCACTGGAGATACAGGGAATACAGGGGAAGCAGAGATACTGTGGGTTACCCTGGAGATGGGGAATGGAGCCACTCTTCACACTGGAGTGACCTACAGACCTCCATCATGGAGGGAGGAATTAGATTAGGTACTGGTGGAAACCATTGGTAAAATGGCAGAAAAGGGTGAGGTGTTGCTGGTGGGGACTACAACCTGCTTGATGTAGATTGAAGCCTCCCAGCAGCAGCTTCAGCTAGAAGCAGGGATATCCTGGGCTCTCTGCAAGGGGCATTCCTCAGGCAACTAGTCAGTGAACCCACTGGGGCAATACTGGATCTGGTACTCACTAACAGGGACAGTGTTGCAGGCGTCAAGATGGGAAGCCACTTGGGGACCAGTGATCGCCATACGGTGTGGTCCAATATAAGGATGGCTGCGGACTCAAACCACACAAGGGTGAGGGTCCTTGACTTCAGGAGGGCAGATTTTATAAAGATAGGTGAATGCCTCAAGGATGACCATGCAGGGGGATGGCCTGGGTGGGGTGGACAGACAGTGGAAGAAGATAAAAGGGAGCATAGTAAAGGCAACAAACCTCTGCATCAAACAAGTGAGCAAAAGCAAGAGGAAAAGAGACCACTATGGTTCTCGAAAGAGGTGCAGAAAAGGTAAAGAGTAACATTCAGAAGGTATAAAGAGATGCAGAGGGAGAAGGATAGGGAGGTGTATCAGGGGAAACAGAGGGAAGTAGGGAAAGCAAGAATGCAAAGGTGCAAACTGAAGAGAGAATAGCCCAGAAAGTAACACAAGGGGTCAAGACATTTTTTAGGTACATAAGTGAAAAAGAAAAAGGTCGGGGTGGGATTGTAAGGTTAAAAATGGAAGGGCAAGACTGTGCATGGGGGGGGGGTGAGGAAAAGGCAGACATCCTTAACAAATGCTTTTGTTCAGCATTCACAGAGTAAGGAGAATGGAAGGGACCACAAAAAAGTAACAAAAGCTTTGGAGGGAGGAGACAGAGACTAGTCCTTTTTTGGATGCGAGAGTCCTGAAGGTACTTGTTAATCTGAAGGTAGGCAAAGCAACGGAGCCAGATGGGCTGCATCCAAGGGTATTGAGGGAGCTCAGAGAAATACTGGCTGCACTTCTGACAGTTCTATTTAACAGCTCACTGGAAACAGGAGTGGTTTCAGAGGACTGGAGGAGGGCAGATGTAGTCCCACTACACGAAAAGGGTAGCAGGGAGAAGGCTGGAAATTATAGGCCATTCAGCCTCATATCAGTGGTGGGAAAGTTAATGGAATCAGTGCTGAAAGGATAGTGGAATATCTTGAATTCAGTGGGTTACAAGACCCGAGGCAACATGGTTTCACAGGAAGGTCATGTCAAATGAATCTGCTAGGTTTCTTTGACTGATTGACATAAGTATTTAGTTCAGGGTGGAGCGGTGGACATGGCCTACCTAGTTTTCAGTAAGGCGTTCAACATCATTCCACATAGTAGACTAGTAAGGAAGCTGGGTAGCTCAGGAATGGCTCCAAAGGTGGTAAACTGGATAAGAAACTGGTTAGGGGCTTGGCGACAGAGGGTGGTGGTAAATAGAGTTCACTCCAAGGAATGGAGGGTGACCAGTGGAGTTCCTCAGGGATCGGTGCTGGGACTGGTCCTCTTGAATGTCTTTATAAGTGACATTGCAGCAGAGCTGGAAGGGAAGTTCTGCCTCTTTGCAGATGATTCCTAAATCTGCAATAGGGTGGAGACTCCAGGGGAGTGAAAGGGTGAGCAGAGACCTAAGAACCAGAGGAGTAGTCAGGGATGTGGCAGTGGGTTCCAATGCAAAAAAGTTCAAAATAATGCACTTAGGGCACCAAAACCCAGGGGCAGCGTGCAAAATTGGTAGAGTGGTATTGATGACCACCAAGCAGGAGGAGTTCATGGAATTGGGGAAGGGTCTTAGGCAGGTAGCACACTCAGTGGCATTTTCTGAGGTGTTGCCTGTCTATGACAGAGGAGAGGATAGGGTACTCTGTACTTAGAGCTTCAACCAATGGTTGAAGGATTGGTGCAGTGAGGAGCATTTTGGCTACATTGAGGACTGGGGTCCCACCTGGAGGGATAAAGACCTATGCAGGGGACATGGTCTGCATCCATCCAGGAGGGGAGCCACAGTACTCAGTGGATGGTTTAAATGCTATGTTGGCAAGCATTTAAACTAGCAAAGGGGAGGTAGAAGGAATCAGGGAGACGTGAACTGTCCACCCCCACAAGCTGAAGTAGTCAAAAGGTAAACCCTAGGGTAGGGAAATCCTCTAGGGTATCTAACAGCAGGACAAGAAGAATTGCAGAAATGAGAAGGGGTGGGAATGAAGGCAGGAAGGGATAAGGAGAGAAGGAAAAAGGGGAACTGACAAGAAGGGTGACGGAAGAACTTTGAAGGCCATGTGCACAAAGACTCGAAGTCTGGGAAATAAAAATCCTGGACCTTGTGGCCATCATAGCAGAGGGATATCCCATCAAGATCACGAAGGGATGGATGTGCGGTAGAAAATCACATGGTCAAAACAGGGTGCGTGGTTTGGAGTTAGTTTATTTAATTTTAATGTGATGGTTGACCGCACACTTTTGGGGTCTCTTCGCAGCGCACTTTTTGACTACATGGGTTTCCACTGTGCTGAGATATGGGTGAACCTAGCAGAGGCTGACCTGGATATTGTAGCCATCACCGAGTCATGGTTCAGTGAGAACCATGACTGGAATATAGCCATACCAGGCTATACTCTGTTCAGGACAGACAGAGAGGGTAAGAAAGGGGGAGGAGTGGCACATTAAGTGAGCGACAGCATAAAAGCTACAGAGACACAGGGAATACAGGAAGGGTCTGAGACACTATGGGTTGCCCTGGAGACAGGAAACAGAATCACTATTCACACTGGCGTAATCTACAGACCTCCAGCACTGGGGGTTGGGGGGGGATAAAGTACTGGTTGAAGCCATCCAAAAAATGGCAACCAGCGGGGAGGTGCTACTGGTGGAGTACTTCAGTCTGCCAGATGTGGATTTGAGCATCCCAGCTACAGCTTCAGCTAGGAGCAGGGACATCCTGAACTCCCTGCAATGGGCATTCCTCAGGCAACTAGTAAGGGAGCCCACACATGAGGGAGCAGAGTTGGACCTGGTACTCACCAACAGGGACAGCATTGAAGGCATTGAAGTGGGTGACAACATTCAGGAAATATAAGGAGACACAGAGGAAGGAGGATCAGGAGGTGTATCACGAGATGCAGAGGGAGGCAGGGAAAGCAGTCATGAGCACAAAGGTGCAAACAGAAGAAAATAGCACAGGCAGTAAAGAAAGGGGATATGAACATGCAAACATACAAATCTGCCATCAGAAAAGGCCACAAAGGTCTATCAAGTCTGCTCAAATGCACAGCTCAGTTAATTATCTGGAGCAGCCCCCCTCCCCTACTCCCTCTGGAGTCTTCTCCCATACTAATCTTCTTCTTCACCCTGTCCCACCCCCTTAAAACTGGTCACTGTCTTCGTCACCACCACCACCACCTGCTCTGGCAACTCATTCCACCCCTTCACCACCCTTTCAGTGAAAAAAGTGCCTCCTCATTTCTTCCCTGAATCTACCCCCATCAACTTCAGGCTGTGCCCCCTTGGTGTGCCTCTTTTCTCAACTTAAAGATGTCTTCCATATCAACTCTGTTTATGTCCTTTAGGTACTTGAATGTCTCAATCATAACCCCCCCCCCGTCCTCCAGGGAGTACATGTTCAGCTCCCTCAGCCTCTCATCATATGTTCTGTCCCCCATACCCTGGATCATTTTGGTTGCCCTCCTCTGGACCCCCTCCAGTAGTTTGATATCCTTCTTCAGGTAAGGGATAAGACATTTTTCAGATATGTAAGTCAAAGGAGAAAACCAGGGGAGGGACTGTAAGGCTAAAGAGGGAAGGGGGGGGGTGTGTGCAGGAGGACCAGGAAAAAGCAGGCATCCTGAACAAATATTTTTGTTCAGTGTTCACGGAGGGAAGGGGAAGGTGAGAGACCACAGATAAGTGACAGAAGCATCGAAGGAAGGGAGGTGGACACTAGTCCATTTATAGAGGAGTGAGTCCTGAAGGAACTCGCAAATCTGAACGCAGACAAGGCAATGGGGCCAGACGGGATACATCCAAGGATATTGAAGGAGCTCAGAGAGGTGGTGGCTGCACCTCTGACAGTCCTGTTCAGCCACTCCCTGGAGACAGGAGAGGTTCTGGAGGACTGGAAGAACGCAGATTAGTCCCACTTCACAAAAGTGGTAGCAGGAAGGAAGCTGGAAATTACAGGCCAGTCAGCCTGTCCTCAGTAGTGGGGAAATTAATGGAATCACTGCTGAAGGAAAGTATTGTGGAATATCTTGATACCAGCAACTTACAGGATCCGAGGCTGCATGGATTCACCAGGGGGAGGCCATGTCAAACAAATCTGACAGATTTCTTTGACCGAGTAACCAGGGAAGTAGATCAGGGTGGAGCAGTGGATGTGGCCTACCTCAAATAATCAGTCAATCAAGCTTTATTTAGTAGAGAGCATTTCTCCATTGCAACTCAATGCGCTTTACAACAGTTCTAAAAATTTAACATATACTACAAAACAGGCAAACATACAAATAAATACAGACGTTAATTATCAATAAAAGCATACTAATTACTCATAAAAGCTTGATTAAATAAAGCCTTTAGCTCCCTTTTCAAAATGTCAACTGTTGGGCTCTATTGAATGTAATGTGGAAGGGAGTTCCACAGGATTGGGGCTTCGAGCCCCGATGTTTTTAAATAAATCCTGGGAACTCCCAGCAAATCCTCCACTAGACTTCAGTAAGGCCTTTGACACTGTTCCACATAGGAGAGTAGTAAACAAGCTGGGCAGCTCTAAGATTACATCCAAAGGTGGTAAACTGGGTAAGGAACTGGTTGAGGGATAGGCGTCAGAGGGTGGTGGTAAACGGAGTTCACTTTGAGGAAGGGAAGGTGACCAGCGGGGTGGTACAAGGATCAGTACTGGGACCAGTCCTCTTTAATGTACTGTATGTATTAGTGACATTGCAGAGGGACTAGAATGGAAGGTGTGCTTTTTTGCAGATAACACTAAAATCTACAAAAGGGTAGACACTCCGGGGGAGTAGAAAAACTGAACAGGAATCTAGGAAAGCTTGAGGAATGGTCAAGAGTGTGGCAACTAAGTTTCAATGTGAAGAAGTGCAAAACCATGTACTTGGGACATAGAAGCCTAGGGATGGAGTACAAGATGGGGGTGTGGTACCACCAAACAGGAAAGAGACCTGGGGGTAATCATATCTCAACACCTAAAGGTGGCCAAACAATATGACAAGGCTGTGAGGAGAGTCAGTGGGATGTATGCTTGGGTGCATAGGGAGGGATACCACCAGCAGAAAGAGGCAAGTGGTATTACCACTGTATAAATCATTGGTGAGACTTCACCTGGAGTACTGTGTCCAGTTCTGGAGACCACATCTCTGGAAGGACATAGACAGAGTAGAGGCAGTCCAGAGGAGAGCAACAAAAATGATGCAGGGTCTGCACCAGAAACCATATGAGGAGAGACTAAAGGACCTCAATATGTACACCCTGGATGAAAGAAGGGAAAGGGGGATATGATAAAGACATTCTAATACCTCACGGGTATAAATAAGGTACAAGACAGAAGCATTATTCAGAAAAAAAGATGCTGAAGAAAAAGTGGACATGCTATGAAGCTGGAGGGGGGTAGATTCAGGGAAACATAAGGAAGTACTTACTCATAGAAAGAGTATTGGATGCCTTGGACAGCCTTCCAGTGGAGGTGGTGGGTGTGAAAGCTGTTGCGAGATTCAAGAATGCATGGGATAGGCATAAGGGAACCATAATCATTAGGGAAGGGAGGACTAAGCTAGAGATCAAGTAGGGTCTATGGTATTACAGTAGGTAGGGAAAATGGGCAGACTGGGTGGGCTAAGAAGTCCTTATCTGTCATCAAATTCTATGTTTCTATGTAAGCAGGAAAAAGACCTGGGGGTAGTCATATCAGATTATCTAAAGGTGGCTAGGCAGTGCAACAAGGCAGTAGGGAGGGCCAGTGGGATGCTGGGGTGCATAGGGAGGGATATCACCAGCGGAAAGAGTGAGGTTATGTTGCCGCTGGTATGTATTGCTGGTAAGACACCAACTAGAGTACTGTATCCAGTTCTGGAGACCACATCTTCAGAAGGACATACACAGAGTGGATGCGGTCCTGGGGAGGATAAATTAAATGGTGAAGAATCTGCAAAAAAAAGCTCTATGCGGAGAGACTAAAGAACCTCAATATGTACACCTTGGAACAGAGGAGGGAGAGGTGGGATATGATAAAGACCTTTAAGTACCTCATGGGGGTAAATAAGGTACAAGAGGGGAGTATTTTTCAGAAGAAAAGGTGCTTAAGAACAAGGGGACATGCTGTGAAGCTGGAGGATGGTAGATTCAGGAAAGATGTGAAGAAGTGCTTCTTCATAGAAAAAGTGGTGGATTCCTGAAACAGTATTCCATTGGAGGTGGTGAGGGTGAAAACAGTGGTGGGGTTCAAGAATGCATGGGATAAGCACAAGAGAATCATAGTGCAAAGGAAGGGGAGGGAGAAAGCTGTAGAGCAGGCGCTGTCTGTGGTTATAGTGTAGGTAAGGAGAAATGGGCAGACTGGATGTGTCAAGCAGTCCTTATCTGCCATCAAATTCTATGTTTCTTTTTTTTCTATTATCTCTTTATCCTCCGGAGCCCTGGCAGGTTGCTTCAGCCTTCCAGATGGAGGGATTCTCTCTCTGGTCCTGCCACTCCCATACTTGCGGTCCCCAGTAGTTCCCCTGCAGATTGCCCCCATGGCGGGGCCAGGAGGAGGTTGCCAGCTTCTCCCCCTCCCAGAGATACAATCCATAATCCAGGGATGGCCCCCCAGGAGCAGCGGACCATCATCGAGCCTGCCAGGCTCATTGTCCTCCATTTTTACCTGTCCCACCTCCCTTCCAAAGTGAAGATGTTGCATCAAGCCTCTCAACCTGTACTGCCCTCCTGCCACCACCAGAGGGCAGTCAATGAGTGGGACTACTAGTCTCCCTTCCCCCAAGAGAGGACAGCAGTCCTCCAGATGCTCGATCCTCTCTCCCCCCGCCAACCCCAGTAGGCGCGGGCTCGTTCCTGAACCCAGGTCGCCAGTGTGGCATGAGGTGTAGCGACCAGCATGTCAACCTCCAGCGCTACTGAGCCAGCTAGAATTCTATATTTCTATGTTTGTTCTTGACTCTGGGCATCATAGTGGGTGAGCAGTGCTCAAGATTGGGTTACACACAACAGCCAAAAATTGCATGTGTACCACTATCAATCACATCCCTACACCCAGTGATCACCGTGTGTAAGTGCAGGAGCTCTGACTATGAATGCGTTCTGGGAGTAGACAGGGGACATGTAGAGGAACTAGCAAGGGGTACAGCTGGGTGTAAAGGTGCTGAGAGTAGAGAAATGCTATGTACAGAAGCTGGTGAGGGGTATCATTGCGGGTATGGGTGCTTGGAATAGACAGGGGCTATGTAGGGAAGTAGGCGAGGGTTACCAGTGTAAACATGTGTGCTGTTAGTAGGCAGGAGTATATAGAGGAGCTAGAAAGGGGTAGGAGTGTACCCATGGCCACTGACAATATGGAAGTGGTATAGGTGTGGGCATGGGTGCTGGAAGTAGGCAGTTGGTATAAATGTTTGCAGGGGTGCTGCTAGTGAGTAGGAGCTATGTGTAGGACATGTTGATGAGTTTGAGTGTAAGCATGGGTGCTTGAAAGTAGCCAGTGGTAGGTACAAGAACAGACAAGAAGAAGGACTGTGTCCATGGGTGCCACACATAGATAGCAGGTATGTAGGAAAACTGAAAGAAAGTAAAATTGCTTACTTCAAGTTCAAGTTTATTGCAGGAAAACTCCATTGAGCAAGCTCATTCACAAGGAGGTCCTGAGACATTTACACCGATAAAGGACATTACATAAAAATGCAACACTTAATAGAGAATACTGTTACACGCATACAAGGTGCACACATTGTTCAAGCAGGATATTGCATAATAGGTATAACATCGGAAGAAAATGGGCAGTGAGAAGACATATGGTACATAGTGTGCAAATAAGACAAGGTTGCATGCCAGCAGTACAAGCCAGGGTATAAAAAATAATCACTGGTGTTTGCAATAAATACTTCTAGCATATTGAGCAATGACAGGCAAGATATGATAAATGAGGTAGTCACGGTTTGGCAAGAGTAAAGGGAGTAATATATAAGTAGAGAACCAGAGGTAGGAAGGGGAAGGGGAACAGCTGCGGAATTCTTGCAGTTTTGGTCACAGGTTACAAGTCAGAAGATATGGGAAAGCAGTTATGTGTTGGTGTGGTGCTAATGTGGACAATAAGTAAGCGGCATGCATGAGAGCATTTTCGAGGCTTAATAACAGTTGCAGATATCTTTTATTTTCTATGCACTAAGCACTTTGTAGAAGTTAACTGAGACAATGCTAGTTAGTTTCAGTACTGATTGGAGTAGGTTCCAAACAGAGGGAAGAGCATGCACAATAGCGCGTTTGCCAAAGGAGGTACGTGTCCTGGGTACGTCCAGCAGAATGAAGTCAGATTTTCTGAGAGAGTATGGACTGTGAGAAATACAGATGAGAGATGATAGGTAACTCGGTAGTTTATACAGAAGCAACTTAAGGGTCCAGAGACCAGCATGCAGCAGATGTCTAGTGGTGAGGGATGTCTGCGTACAGATCACAATGATGTGAACTGTAAGGAGAGTTGGTAATAAACCGTAACGCATGGTGATAGAGGACGTCCAGTTTGCTTAGGTTTGCGAGAGTAGTGGAAGTGTAAATTACATCGCCGTAGTCAAGTAGGGGAAGGAATGTAGCCTGAACGAGCCTGTTTCGAGTCTCGAGGGGGGAAAGAGACCTATTTCTTAAAAAGAATCCTAGCCTGACTTTGAGCCTCCTGGATAAATCCTCAATATGGTCATTAAAAGAGAGCTTATTGTCTATCCAGATACCCAGATATTTAAATTTGGATACAACTTCCAATGGTTCATTTAGAGAAATAACAATAAAGTCTTTAGGCAGGGTAAGGGAGGTGCCTGAGGAGGTACTATGAAAGAATATCATTGCTTTGGTTTTCTTCACATTAAGGAGAAGCTTTGCCTTTATTAGATTATTATTAATTTGGGAAAAGTCTGTTTGAAGCACCCCACTAACTTCAGATAAAGTTGGGCCAGAGGTTTACAGCACAGTGTCATCCACAAAGAAGTGCAGATTGGATCTAGTTACTGTATGTTGGCATCAAGGTCATTAATGTACAGCGATTAGTGCAGGGATTAGGATAAGTGTTTCAGTGAAAGCCAGTTGTGTGAAAGCATATTACTCTTTAATTTATACCAAACTGTAAAAAACACCAGTGGTTGTCATGTCAGACTTTTAAGCAAGCCTGAGGTTCAAATCCTCACAGTGCTCTGTGTTTTTGGTGCTTGCATCTCAATTGCTGTATGCATATTTCTATACCAGACCTATAACTGCATTGCATTTGTATGACTATGGAGTGTGTGATGCTCAGAGACAGCTACTGTGACAACACAACGTGCGATTGTGAGGTTGTATGTAGTGTCTAATGACCATGTAGGACTACGCATGGACTATGTACAGGAGTTGTGAGGGGTACCAGTGTCTGGGAGTAGGGAGAGGCTATGTAGGGGGCTGGAGAAAGGGGCAAGATCTTTGCCTGATTAATGGGTAAGGGTATGGGTTTGGCAAGGGGTATGTGTGTATGCATGGGAGCTGGGAATAGACAGGGGGCATGTAGTGGAATTGGCAAGGAGTATAAGTGTGCATAGGCTGTGGGTGTAGGCTGAGTGTACATACAGAGCTGGTGATGGGTATGGGCCAAAGCAAATATCCGTTTTATTGTATATTGCTTACCCTCAGTCATTCAGTGGATGGTTTTGTTTCAGTGATTAATAAGGGATGTGATCCTACAGACCAAGGGTGTGCATATTACTATACATCAAATATAGCCTGTCCACAGAGTAGCCCTCCTAAAATATTTCATAGGCCATGGCACTTTCATGCAGACTCTTCTTTAAGGTGACAAAGGGACATGATATAGCATCCCTGCAAGTAAATTATGTTGTCAAAATGTGTCTTTTTTTTTTGTGGAAAGACTTTGGGGAAATCAAGTTGCAGCCTGTCTTGATGCTTCAGGACATAAAATGAAAAGTAGATTAGATTCACATTAACACAGCTATCAGACTCAATAGACACATGAAGCCCTCCCTGCAGTGCACAGCTGAATTAGCAGCACATTTGGGATACCAATGCTCATGTTTTTCTCTGCTGCTGCATCATATTGTCTCTCCTTCTGTTTTGCCAGGACATCTGATGCAGTGATGGTTAAAGCTTTTCTGTAGGGGAAAGAGTTGGTCTGCAAAGTCTAAGTTAGTAGCTGTCTTAAAAACTCACCACCTACCAAAACAGTACTGGCAGGCAGTCAAAAGTGTTTAGCACATGCTATGCATGTAGCACACAGAAGCAGCCTAAGCCAAATTGATGTCACTGAGCATATTTGTAGGAGATCTGAATAAAAGTCAGGAAACTATATTGCTATTTTCACTCTGGGGTTGGCTGAGGGTCAAGCATCTTACGCTAAATTGATTGATGTTGTTAAGCGTGTTCGTAGTAGATTTGAATAAAAGTCAGGAAACTATACTTCGATGTGCTTATGCAACTGAGTGAGATAATATGAGATGATGCTTGTGTAACTTGATTTGCTCTGTGGCTTTCCGCCTCTATCCATGGGATATACCACCCTGTAGGGGTACAACGCAAGGAACCCTAGAGGAGGGGCCCCCCCCACAGGTGCCGGAAATTAATGAGTCAGCTAAAAGTAGTTTAGGAAGAAGCCCACGGGGAAGAGAGACTAGCAGCTGGAGGAGGAGGGGAAGATGGTGGACAACAAAAAAGAATCCTGGCAAGCCCAAGATGTTGTGACGCTTTAAGCTCGATGGGGGAGTGATGTTTGTTGCTCCGCCCATCGAACCACGGGCTTAAAGCCCTCCCATTCTATGTGCTTATGCAACTGAATGAGATAATATGAGATGATGCTTGTGTAACTTGATTTGCTTTGTGGCTTTCCGCCTCTCTATCCATGGGATATACCACCCAGTAGGGGTACGATGCAAGTAACCCTAGAGGAGGGTCCCCCCCTACAGGTGCCGGAAATTAATGAGTCGGCTAAAGGTAGTTTAGGAAGAAGCCCAAAAAGAATGCTCAAAGATGTCAAGCTTTGAAGAGGCAAGGATGATGAATGAATTCTGTGAGAATAAGGGCTAACTTCCTGAGGAGAGAGGGGAAAGCAGGGCTGCCATCCACCTCCATCCAACAGCGGAACCTAGATAACTAATGAAAAGAAAGCACTAACTAATATTATGACCATTGACAAGGAGGAGAGGAAAAAAAACCCTTTGAGGAGGAAATCTCTGTGGATCCAAGGTCTAGGTCGCCTTCCCTCCAGGCTGACAACGTTTAATTTGAGAATGTATATCTTTAAAAGAAAGGGTTCTGTAACTAAAGGGATACGAGTTTGGAGGATGATGGAATAGGGAAGATCATTAAAAGAAAGCACAGATCCAAGATAGAAAATGAGGCTGCGCACAGATCGAATATGAACATGAGGCAACAATGAATACTGACTGTGATGATCACCACAGGAGGTCGGCAGGTCAATGAGGTAGCACAAGATCCGATAATAGGTATGATCGATTGAGTGAGGCGAGGAAGTAGACATTTAGGTCGATAAGGCATGATTATGCGATGTGAACAATTAGATCCTGTTGTTGCGGCAAATGAGTAGCATCAGGGTCAATGATGGAATGCTCGAGGGAATGATGAAACTAGATAAACCTTGCTGGACCCAAGGATGGTATGCTCTAGTAGTAGATGAGAGATAGTAGATCGGGGAGCAAGGATGGAAGGGAGTAAATCCATGTATGAGTCAGAGCAGCAATGGTATCCAGATGTGCTCACGAGGATATTCCAGATTTGCCGATGAGGAGACAAATAATACTGCAGACTGGCTTGATGGAGTGATGTGCTTGATTGAGCGATGCAAGTGAGCAGACACTGATGTTGAAGAGGCATGCATGATTATGTGATGTAAATGATTAGACCCTGAACGATTAGACCCCGAGGTTGTGGTTGATGAGGTAGTATGGAATTGAATGATAGGAATGTTAGAGTAAGCAACGTAAATAGATAAGCTTTGAGGTAATGCTGAGTGAATGATGACTGGATTTATGAACTCGATATGACTGGAGTTATGAACTCTATATATACGGCAGGATGGCCGTGGTTGATAGGCGTTATATGAGTTATGGTAGGTATGCCCAAAAAGAAATATCAACACTAGGCCATGAAAGGACTGAATCTTGAAGAGGCAGCATGGAAGCAGAAGAAAAGGAGATGGGAAGGAACATAAAAAACAACCCAAACAAAGGTATCGTGCGCCAATGGGCAACTGAAATCAAGCTGTTCCCAGAAGGAGGCAGACCCAGAGGCCGAGAAGGCGTGACAAACCAGAGGATATGCGAATCATAAGATAAGCACAGAATGGCGATCAAGGGGAGACAAATCAAGTGAGGTACGATGAGGAGGGAAGCCATGAGTGGAAAGAATCCATGATGGTCAGAACTAAAATAAGCGATAGGCTGAGGAAGGCAACAAGAATGGATGAGGTACGATGAGGAATCGATGCCATGAAGGAAGGTACTGGAAAAGCGAGGTGGGAAAGTACAAAGGAAGGTAGGGAGGTCAACAGGGTAGCATAAGACCCAGCCGGTATGGGATGAGAACAGCACGGGGTGAGTCAAATTAGACGGTATATGATCCATGATACGTGTGGCCAGACGGAGCAGCATGATTATGTGACTTAAACTATGAGCCCAGACATGGTAGTCAATGAAGCATAGGAGTCCATAGGATTTGAAGACAGAACTGCTCGAGGAAGCGATGTAAATAGATGAATCTTGAGGTAAGGCTGAGGGAACAATGACAGGAATTATGAGCACGATATGTGCGGCAGGATGGCCACAAGTTGATAAGATGGCATAGGAGTCAGGAGAGGTACACTCAAAAAGAAATATCGATAGCAGGCTACGAGTGGAGTGAATAAAGGATGGCCAGATGGAATTGGAAGAGGAGGAGACAGGACATAGGATGAGACAGGAATAAACTTGAAAATGAACCGGTACAAAGGCAGCATGAGTAAGGAGGCCCTTTTAAAAGGAGGCAGACTCCGAGGCCAATTAGGCAAGTCTGGAACCAGAGGCAACTCAGGATGAGTGATCGAGAAGCAAAAGTGGACGAGGTAAGAGGAGGAGTGAGCAAAAGTGGACGATGTATGATGAGGAGTGAAGCTAAGAATGGAGTGAAGCCATGATGACTGGGACTAGAAAAGGTGCTAGGACAGGGAAGGTGAAATTAGGAAACGAATGAGGTACAATGAGGGATTGAAGCCATGGAGGCAGGAACAGAAAAGCGAGGTATTAAAAGACAAAGGGTGGAGGGTGGTCAATGGGGTAGCATAGGATCCAGCCTATACAGAATGAGACGGCAGGAAGGCAAGCTGGGATGAGGTAGCACACAGGCCAGGTTCGATGGAAAGCCAGATGGAGTCAGCCATAGATGGCCCAATGATGCAAATAGCAGAGCAAGCTAATAGAAAACCATGGCATGATGAGATATAGAAGCCATGACGGGATTGAATCCTGGATGGTGGATGGATGGATGGAGTCAGTAACCAGATACATGCGGGGACTCAATATGATAAGCAGGTTGAGAAGACATATAGCTGGTACAGGAGGAGAACCGCAGGGGGGATATGATTCATGAGAGGTCATGATGGGTATGCCAAAGAGAGGTTGTGATTGCAGGCCATAATGAGGCAGCTGGAGAAGGATCAGTGGTGAGGAGGGTAAAATTGTAGGAAACGGAGGTGATATGATGAGGAATGGAAATGGAGGGAAGACATGAGTGTAATGAAGCCAGGAAGGCTGGCACAAGGAAGGAAAATAGGAACAAACAAGGTACAATGAGGTAGGTAAGCCTAGAAGGCCGGAACAGGTAATGGTACGAAACCAGACTGAAGACCAGGCAGGAAGTTCTGGACGCTGATCTGTCATGGGTAGACAGTGCCACTTGCTGGGCAGTAGGAGAATCTGCACACTACAGAGCAAAAATCCTCCACACATAGGCTGGACTGCATTGTAACATTTAGGCATAGAAAACATCCATCCAGGAATAGCACATCATGGGAGGCAGTAAAAGAGCAGGTACCCCCCTCCAAATTTTTTTTTTTTTTTTTTTTTAAAGAAATGCAGGTGCAGGCATGCCACCCCATTCAGGAATGGATCCTGATCAAAAGCAGGAAAGGCATGCTCAAAAGAAAAATAGCAAATACCTGGAACTGAAAACACAAGCCAGACAGTCGAGTTTTGACAATATGGGTAAGCATGAATGACTCAAGAATGGATGCGAAGGTTAGTAACACCCACTGCAAAACCAGGAGACGAAGCCCAACTGACTTTGCGCTTGATTATGCTAATGATTAAACCGTTGTCCGAAACTAGATGCTCAAAAGCGAAAGAGGAAGCTTGAAGATGCCAATAAGGCATGCCCATGTCCGGAACCAGAGGACAGAGGAGACCTGAAAGAACTGGAAATTAACTCTAACTATGGCACAGAACAGTCAGCCAGCCCTTAGTGAAAGGGCAATAGACAGGAAAGCATGGCCTGAGGATGAGACAGAGTCAAGTCGAGGTAGCAGGGACAGCATGGATGAGGGAAGGCTGACTGAAGTCAGGAGTCATGAGAGGCATGCCCAAAGAAATACCAAATGTAGGCCAGGAGGGAATTGAATTCAGGAAGGCCAGAACGGGAGCCAGAGTCAGCCGAGGCAGAGTGATTGGTCCTCCGAGGCAGTGGTCAACTGAGGCATATGAATGGAGTGATGGAAACAGAGAAGCAGGGTGGTGCGAGGCATCGCGGATCTGAGAGGGCGAAAGGAACCAGCACGAGGCAGCTAGAGACAAGTTGAGTGAGATGGCGATGTTTTGAATGCTGGAGGTATGCTCAATAGAGTGACGGGAGGAAACGGGGGCCCCTCAAAAGGAGGTAGCCACTGAGGCGAAGAAGGCCTGACCCAGGTAGAGGTCAGATGAGCCAAAGAAACCAGCTAGGGGCAGCTGATCAAGGAGGGAAAGTAGACGAGGCACTGGAATAGCCCCACAGGAAGGTCAGAGGAAGACCGGACTATGGATAACAGGTCAGGGTATTGTAGAGAAAAATCAGGGCCTGGTGAGAGAGCAGAGGAGAAAGAGCAGAATGAATGCACCCCGAAGCAGGAGCAGTCAATGTGGTGGAATACACTCATAGGAGGCTGGAGAAGGAAAAGAGAACGCTGGAATGATTAAAAATGAGACAGGATAGGATGAATGAATCGAAGCCTAGAGGGCTGGCAGAGAGGGCAGGAACCTCAGGAGGCCAGGAGAGGAAGGATGCAAAACAGCGATGGAAGAAGGAGATCATGGAGGAGGGGTGCCCAGAGGATCCCAACACCTGGAATACAGCATGCAGCAAAACAAAGAGACGGAAAGCACAGGGCATGTGGAAGCCCAACACCAAAAGGGGCTCAGAAATGCAGGCTGAAATCCAGGGTGGCAACAAAACTACACAGAAGGACTCCACCCCCTTTTTTTTTTGTATAGGCAAGATGAAATACTGGACTACTAGGATAGGACACATGGTTGGACGAGGAACACCAAGAACATCAGAAAGGCAGACAGAGCCAAACAAATCTAACAGGTTACTCACCATGCAGGAAAGGTTCTGGAAAAAGAAGCGGGGACAGTGGTGTCTACAGTATGTAGTCGAAGAGGAAGACCCATGAGCGGCATCGAAGAACAAAAAAACAAAATCGATGGGCTGCAGACACCAATCAATGTGCACAAGGCACATGAGCACAGCAGTGGGTAGGAATGGGAGGATGCTATGTGTGATGCAAGTCCACAAGCCCCAGGACAAAGAAAGGACCGCACAAGGCAAGGCAGGAGAGATCAGTCCGGGAGACTGCTTGTACTAGTCCGGGCAAGACATGCCAGGAATGCGCGGCTGATGAACTCACGATAGCCAGCCGAACGATGGACATGGCTGAGGAGAGGCAGCGAACTGATAGCCCCACTCAATACTCCAGCCATGGCGACAATGTCCAGAGCAGCAGCCCCCAACAAGCAGGGTGATGGCAAGCGAGCGGCAGGAATGGGGCGAAAGAAACAGGAAGGGGAACTGGACAAGTCGAGGGAGATGAGAGGGCAGTGACGAGGAGGGCGCTGCCATGTAATGAGTGCGGCAGTAAACTGAAACTGGTCCTAGGGAGAGCAGGTGCAGAATCGGGCAGCTGGGAGCCTGCAGGCAGTGGCTGCAAGCGCCAGCGGTGGAGTAGACAAGGAGCGAGAATGGCCAGGAAGTGAGTGGCCAAATGAAGGGTTCAGCAGGCAGACCCAAATGAGCAAGGCAAGGCCAGAGGGGAAGCGGGCAATGCAGACATACAGCAGACATCCAGGAGGACAGATCGAGCTAGGCAGACTGAATGAAGCAGTGGGAGCTACGGGACAGAGAAGAGGCAGGAGGAAACCAGCAAGCAGAGAGGAATGAACGGGCAGCAGGAGGCAGCTGCGAGACAGAGGAAAAAGTCGAACAAATTCTAGACAGGTGCAGAGGAGCAGCACCTCCGGCTGAAATGAAAAAGAATCCTGGCAAGCCCAGGATGTTGTGATGCTTTAAGCTCGATGGGGGAGTGACGTTTGTTGTTCCGCCCATCGAACCACGGGCTTAAAGCCCTCCCATACCATTTTTACTCTGGGGTTGGCTGAAGGTCAAGTTTGCCATGGAAGTGAAGTGCTTGGCTCCCACAGATGTAGAGTATGAATTACCCACTTGGCAGTTGTGCGCCCCCTGTCTGCTGCCCAAGGATTGGCATTGGCTATGAATGTAGACACTCAGACTCACATATATTCCCAGCCAGCAGAATGATGTACCATAGTGGCTGTGATAGTCAGCATGGGGGATGGAAGGACAAGGGCTTTGAAAGGGATTGCAAACACCATCTGTAAAAATTGCTGTATATACCTGTACTGTATTCCTTGTTTTTTTTTTTATGTACCTCTTCCTGCAAGTGTAACAGCTCGAATTTAGGAGATGCGGGGAAAAAGTCAAGCTTTCTTAGCAATGTCTCTAAAAAGAAAACAAACCAAATGATCATGTTGTAAATTTACTATCTGGCTGTCCAGTCTCATACCTCTGTCAGTTTATGGTTGGGTATCAGAAGTGTCTTTGATGTCAGGAAGTGACTAGCTGACCGAAACATTCCTGTTGGGGGCTCATATGTTTGGACAGAATACAGAGGTATTTGTCAAATAGCTGGATCAAGCCAGTTTTCCCAACCCTGCCTCCAGACAAAGGAGTATGAATCTGTGATGTTAGTGACATACTGGATGATGTGTCATAGGGGGACAAGTGGAGGGCTTTTAGGTGTGGTAGACACTAACAGGGTCAGTCAGGCTTGAGACCATACCTCTCAACTGTCCCTGATTTTCAATGATGTCCCTGATTTTGCCTCAGTCGTTTCCTCTGTTCTCCTAAAATGTGTGATCTTCCTTAAGGATATGTCCTCCATTAGGCCAGACTTTGGGAACTATAAGCTGTCAGTGTTAGTACCATTCAGAAACTTGCTAGCCTGGGGCTGCCCACAGTGATGTGCAGTGTCTATGTGTATAAATGTGGACAGCCCCATCACTTCTCAGTTCTTTCTCCCACCGTCAATCACCCTCATCGGACCTGCTAAAGGAAACATCAACTTAGCCATTGCTGTTAGTTATCCCTTATAAAATTTGTGTTTTTGTGACTGAACAGTGGGAACTGTAAGAACAAATAAACTAGTCCCCTTATTCAGTCAGCTTTTTGAGTGAATATTGCCAATTTTAAGATGTGCTCCTGATTCTGGGACTTTGCACTCTATTTTTTTTAAGCCTTGTCCCTGATTTACGAGGCAAGAGGTTGAGAGGTCTGCTTGGGACTATGAAGAAACTACCATCTAAGAGTCTGTGTCTGTGCCAGTTCAAAGCGTTTTGTGGTAAGCCAATGTGCCTTGTTAAAGACAGAGATAGGTTTCTTCTGTGTGCAGTCAATTGTTCAAAACAAGTTTGTTTCCATTTCTGTAGAATTACTGTTCCTACAGTGTTGCTGTAATATCCCAGTAGTATCTTGAAACATTAAAGAGTAGTACGAAGATTGTGCAATTCTAATATTGAAACATAATTGAGTACCTGGCCCCTGCATGAGTTTTTCTGTGCAGTTTTTATATTTTTTCCTAGTGTTCTCATTGGAAGGGAAGGGATCGTACATTTGGCCAAAGAGATGGCCAACCCATCCCTTCCACTTCCCGGTGTGCTGGCCCTGCCCCCATGCTCAGTTGTTTTGCGACGTCTAAGAAAGGAGGGTGTGGGGCCACTTTCCAAATGTCTATGGGGTGATTTTTGCATGCAATTTTACAAGGGGTATGGCAGTTTTTAGTATACTTTAATCCCCCATACTTGACTAACAACAGGCTAAGAAGAACACAGATGTTGGAACTGTTCCTTGCCATGCTTAAGAAGAAGGCAGAACTGAGAAGCAAAAGGCAGAGATGGATCTACAGAAGATGAGACTGGAAGCACAGGAGGAGAGGTGAAAGGCTGAGGAGCAAGAGGAAGAGTGCCAGTACCAGATCCAGCGAGTGGAGTGAGAAGGAGGAGGAGAAGTGAATGGCCAAGGAGCAAGAAAAGCAGCACTAGCATGAGATCCAGATAAAGAAACTTGAACATGAGAGTCAGATGAACATTCTACGCCAGAGGGCATCACTACAAATTGTGAGTAATGCCATGAGGGGTTCGACCCCAGGAAGCCAAGATTAATTCTAAAATGTTTCCCAGATATCCGAAGGGTGATGATCTTGATTTGTTTTAAAGATCTTTTGAGAGAATCTGTGGGCAATTGCAATTGGGCAGGGCTTCTTGGGCAACTCATCTGTTGCTGCTGCTGCTTACAGGTAGTGTTGGAATTACATTTTATGAGCTCTGGGAGCTAGGGGGCCTATGAGATTCCTATCTTTAAACTGAGCCCTCCTTCACATTATAAGCCAATGGCAATGATGCCTGAGCTACTGAGGGTCCATTCAGAGCTGGGGTGGCCAAGCCCTGGCAAGCCCCCCTGTAATTCCAACACAGCTTACAGGCAAGGCATAAGAAACTTTTTCCCAAATGGATAATAATGATTGCATGGACTATGATAAACTGAAAAATGCCTTGCTAAAGCATTTTGATGAGGGCTGTCCTCTGGATCTAGTATAGCACTTTAAATACATGGGCATTACTATTGACAGCAATCTGTCCTATGTCCTTCATACTGACAATATTGCCAAAGCAGTCAATAATGCGTACTGAGCTGCTCTACAGGCTCATGCATAGTCTGACCTCGGAAGCCCTGAATCTAGCTATACAGAGCTCAGTTGTCTCACTTATAGACTAGGTGCTGGTTATCTATGGGTCTGCCACTGACACATTCCTCCACCACATCAAAACGGTGACTCCTCACCAGTGCGACGTGTCTAACCCACACTTGTGACCTGTATGCCTGGGCAAACTGGCTTCGGTTTAATGACAGAATTATGTACCAAACATGCCTTCTTGCAAAAAAAGTAAACCTAGGTTTGGTGCCCCCTGCTGTTCAGAAGCTTCTTATCCCATACTACAACCCACGCCATACCATGTTGCACATCCCATGGTCAAAGATCCTTCACACATAGAGCCCCTCTCTGGCTCAACGCTCTACAAAATGACATAACCTCCTCAACCAGCCATGTTGGGCTCATTTAAACGTAAACTATGGCAACACCTATTAGCAAATGCCACCTGTGAATGCTTCCACTAGATGTAACTACTTGGATGCAAGTTTCCTACTGGCACTTAAAACCGTCTGACCCTTGCCTCCCTCTTGACGTATTTGGCCACATCTCTCCATGCCCCCTAAACTTCCTCTCCCTCTTCTTCCTCCCTTCCCTTCTCTTCCCTCTCTCCTCACCTCCACCCCCACACTTATCTCTCCTTATATCTCTAGATGTACCTACATGGAGCGTGTTTCCTATTGGCACCTAAAACCAGCTGACACTTGTCTCCCTCTTGGCATAGTTGGCCACTTCTTCACTTGCACCCCCACTCCCCCCCCTCCGTTTCTCCCACTCTCTCCCACCTCCTTTCCCTCCCTTCACCTACCCTCCTCCCCTTCCGTCACTACCCTCTCTCATCTCCTCCACCTCCTCAATTACCTTTCCCTCTCATCCCTCCTTCACCCCTAGATGAGGACTCACGGTCTGATTCTCAACTCTGTTGTTACGTTTGTACTGTCCCTGATTGTCTGCATTAGCGTGCTTAACCATTCGCACTTTGGCATACATTGTACAATGCCACTCAAAATTCTAACTTTAAAGTCTTCACTATTCTATGTTTTACTGTGATATTGTCTTTGTATTACCTACCTGACACTGTAACATTTTTAAGTGCTTTATTGCCTGGTGACAGTCTTATTGCAACCTGTCTTTGCAATCACCTGACATGGAACCTATGTAAAGAGCTTTCAGTTCAAAGGTGTCAATCCGAGAATGCAATAAACAAAAAAAAAAAATTGAGTTAACCCCTGAGGCCTATAGGCAAACATTTAGAGGTTAAGAAAGGCCCTGAGGGACAGCTATGCTGAAATGTGTGTGCAGCTAAGCAGTTTTTTAGACTACTGGGTGGCAGGTGCAAAAGCTCACTTTGTGGAGGAGGTAACAGATTTATTTCTGATGGAACAGTTTTTAAAAATCTGAGAATATGTTGGATAGAACTTGAGCTCCACAAGGGAGGCAGCTGAGAGGGCTGATCAGTTCATCAGCAGGCTATCCTCTCTCCAAAAAGGGAATGGGGAGAGACGTCAGTGATTTTAGGAAAGCCGCAGGGGTGACAACCTAAAGGAAGTCGACCTCTGCCTGAACAAAAAGGGAAGCCACCTGGTCTCGAAAGCATGGGGACAAGTGAAAACAAGTGCTATATCTTCCAGAAACTGGGGCATTTGTCTTATGATCATCCCAAAAATGCAACAAAAGGTGCAGATGCAGCTGGAGGGGTAACTTGAGAAGCTCCCTGCAGTTAGTAGCCTGTACATAGAGTGCAGTGCCCTCTAACTCCACTGCACACATGCACCCTGTGTGTGTTAATGGGATTGTGGCCCAGCGATTGAGGGACATTGGGCTTCCATTTCTTTAGTGAAGCAGGGTTTGATTCAAGGGGAACACATCCTGCCTGGCCAATTTTCTAGGATTACAGGAGTGATGGGTCCTGCATTCTCAGTGCCACTAGCCCTGATCTTTCTAAACTGGGAAGATGGCAAGGGGATGCAGGAGGTAGGTGTTGTACCAGACCTGCTGGTGGATGTAATCATGGGTATTAACTTTGATAGTAGGGCCAATACTGTGTGTGTCACTTTCCATAGCAGGGCAAGGGAACCAGCTCCCCAGGACACAGTGGGGGCAGTGTACAAGAAAGCAACCCCTATCTCAGTAGCAGGAGATGTTGTAGCTGAAGTACAAGCTGGGAACAGCAGTCCTGAGCAACAGCTACAGACTGAGGAGAGCCCAGTCATGGGTGGCTCTCCCACAGCAGTGTGTGTTCTGGGGAAGGTCAAGCATGTGTACCTAGGGAGGGCTCAGCAAGCTGACCCATCCCTGCAAAACTTGAGGGAGTTAGCCACCAATGGGGAAGGTGACTCTGAGTTCTGGAAAAGGGTAGGTGTATTGGGAGAATAGGCTCCTATACCATGACTGGAGGACCGGAGGAAGGGGTACTCCAGCATATAGTGGTTCCTAGGCAATACAGAAAGCAGCTTCTGGCCTTAGCCCATGGCATACCCTTTCAAGGACACCTAGGGGTCAGCCATACAAAAAGGCAGCTGACTAATAATTTTTACTGGTCCAATTTTTCCAAAGATGTGGCAAACTACTGTCAGACTTGTCTGCAGTGCCAGAGGGTGGGAAAGGTTGGGGACAAGGCTAAAGCGGCTTTGATTTCCCTACCTATTATTGAAGAGCCATTTCGATGAGTTGCCATGGACATTGTGGGGCCCCTTAGCACCCAAGCGGCAAGTGGTACATTTTGGTGGCTATAGCTTATGCCATAAGGTATCCAGAAGCAGTGCCCTTGTCCTCCATCAAGGCTGAGAAGGTAGTCAACGAACAGCTGGGGATATTTAGGCAGGTGGGTTTTTCCCTAAGAGATTCTGTTGGACTAGGGCACCAACTTCATGTCTGATCTCATGGTTAGTCTATGGAAGAAACATGGGGTAAGGCAGATCAGGGCCTCACCATACCACCCCCAGACTAACGGTTTGGTCAAGTGATTCAATGGGTCCCTTTAGACAATGTTAAGGGCATTTGTTGACCAGTATGCTAGAGAGTGGGACAAATACCTACCCCATCTCCTATTCACATATAGGGATGTCGCCCATGAGTCCACAGAGTTTTCATCCTTCGAGCTTCTGTCTGGTCATAGGGTAAGGGCCCCCCCTCCACGATTTTGGTAAGGGATGAATGGGACAGTGGGCTTGCCTCCAAAGGGAATCTGTTCTGAAGTATGTCCTGAATTTCAGGTCATGGCTGAAGGAGCTCATGGGTTTTTCCCAGGAGCACATAGCCACTGAACAACAGAGGCAGAAGACATGGTATGATTGTGGGGTCAGAGCCGGGTAGTATGAAGTCAGCCAATGGGTGATGGTCCTCGACCCCTTCCAGCAGAATAAATTACTGGCAATTTGGAGAGGCCTCACTTGGTGGCCAATAGGGTGAATGACGGTAATTAGTGGTGCAGTTACCCGATAGGAGGAGCAAACAGTGAGTTTACCATGTAAACATGATGAAACCCTACCATGAGAAGGATGAGATGGTCCTGGCTGTGTGCAGCTCTCTAGATGAGGGGCCAGAAGCAGGCCCCCTTGTAGATATCCTGGGAGAGTTGAAGGCAGAATCCTTGGTGGATGCTGTCAAATTTTTGGAGTGGTTGACACCAGCCCAAGCAGCCAAAATGAGTGGAGTGCTGCGTACATTTAGTGAAATGTTCACGGGGAACCTGGGGTATACCACACTGGTGGAGCACTACGTGGACACAGGGTCCCAAGCCCTGCTGTGACAGCCAACCTACAGAGTCCCAAAAAGTGTAAGACATGCCATAGAGAGGAAGATAAAACAGATGCTGGCTCTCTGGGTGATCCAGGAGTTCATAGAAATATAGAAACATAGAACTTAATGGCAGATAATGACCGTAAGGCCCATCCAGTCTGCCCTATTTTTTCTACCTTATGAATGTGCCACAGGCCTTTACTCTGTCAATGGCCTATTTATTCATACTCATCTGTATTGTTCCCTTATGCCTTTCCCATGCCTGTCTGAAGCCCTGCACTGTATTGATATCCACCACTTCCTGAGGTAGGCCATTCCATGCATCCACCACCCTTTCTCTAAAAAATAACTTCCTCACATTACCCCTTAATCAGCCTCCCTCTAATCTCATGCTGTATCCTCTTGTCCTGCTACTTTTCTTATATTGAAACATGTCAGACTCTTTCACCTTGTTAATGCCCTTAAGGTGTTTGAATGTTTCGATCACATCACCTCTATCCCTCCTTTGCTCTAGGGTATACATATTGAGCTCCATTAATCTGTCCTCATATGTTTTCTGATGCAGTCCCTGCACCATTTTGGTTGCCTTTTTCTGGACTGCCCCCACTTTGTTAATGTCCTTGTGCAGGTGTAGCCTCCAATACTGCACGCAGTACTCCAGATGGGACCTAACCAGTGACTTGTAAAGAGGGATTATTACCTCCCTCTAACAACTTGTGATACCCCTACTAATACACCCCAACATCCCTCTAGCCTTACCTACCGCTTTAGTGGTCTGCCTGGATTATTTCAGGTCATCTGTGATGATGATGTCTAAGTCTCTTTCTTCCCTTGTGACTGCCAGCAACTCCTCCCCCAACCTATAGGTAGCTTCAGGGTTTCTCTTCCTTATGTGCACAATCTTGCACTTCTTTGCGTTAAACCTCAGTTGCCACTCTTCAGACCATTTTGCCAGTTTATCCAGATCTTTTCTCATTCTGCCCACCCCATCTGGATCATCTACTCTGTTGCAGACCTTGGTGTCATCTGCAAACAGGCAAACCTTATCCTCCAGTCCATCTGCAATGTCACTGATGAAGATATTGAAGAGGACTGGCCCCAGGACTGATCCCTGAGGCACCCCACTTGTGACTTGCATCTCTTCTGACTGTACACCGTCTACCACCACTCTCTGTTTTCTGCCCCCCGACCAGTTTGCCACCCAGCTGACCAACTTCTGACCCACCCGAGCCTACCCAGCTTACTAATCAAGCTTCTGTGTGGAACAATATTGAAAGCTTTGCTGAAGTCAAGGTAGGTGACATCAACTGCACCCCCTTGGTCTACCACTCTGGTTACCCAGTCAAAGAAATCTATGAGATTAGTATTACAGGACCTTCCTGTTGTAAACCCATGCTGTCTTGGATCCTGTGCTCCTATGGATTCCAGGTGTTGCACTATCCTTTCCTTTCCTTAAGGAGTGGCTCCATAATCTTGCCCACTACTGAGGTAAGACTGACTGGTCTGTAGTTACCTGCCTCCTCCCTGCTGCCACTCTTGTGGAGCGGGATCACATGAGCCCTTCTCCAGTCTTATGGGACCTCTCCTGTGCTCAGGGACACACTAAACAGTTCTGCTAATGGCTCTGCTAGTTCTACCCTTACCTCCTTTAGTACCCTGGGATGTATGCCATCAGGTCCTATTGCATTTTCCACCCTGAGCTTAGCGAGCTCTTGTAGGACCCTTTCTTTTGTGAAGGGACTTGCGCACACCTCCTTCCCCCCTGTGTCCATGGTGATGAGCTGTGGGCCCTACCCTACCTTCTCCTCAGTAAATACTGAGCAGAAGTATCTATTTAGGATAGATGCTTTTGCTTGGTTTTACTCCACACACTCCCCCTTATCCCATTTGATCTTAGCAATACTCCCTCTGGACTTTCTCCTTTCACTAATATATGTATGGAAAGTCTATAGCAAAAGCAAAAGTAGGAGGAAACCACTTTGGTTCTCAAAAACAGTAGCAGAAAAGGTCAGAGCCAAAAGGTTGGCCTTCAGGAAATATAAGGGAATGCAGCAAGACGAAGATAGGGAGGCATATCAAACTTCCCTAAGGGAAGCAAGGAAGGCAGATGATCCAGATGGGGTGGGCAGAATGAGAAAATTTAAGTAGTCCCTGGGCCCCCCTAGTGGTACTAATTCCCAAATAGGACAGGGAAAAGGGTTATTGGCAGGTACTCCTGATCCCTGAAGCCAGAGAAAGGTTGACCTACATCACCCCATTTGTATTATTCGAGTTCAAAGTAATGCCGTTTGGGATGAAGAATGTGCCAGCTACCTTTCAGTGACTCATGGACACATTTTTCAGGGAGCAGGAGACTTCGCTCTGGCATACATGGATGATATCATCATCTATAGCCAGACCTGAGAGGATCACATCAGGCATGTGACCAAGCATTCCGCCAACTGCAGGTCACTGGGCTGCCAGTCAAGATGGAGAAGTGCAAGATAGGAATGGCAGAAGTGTCATACCTTGGGCACAGGTAGGGAGTGGGTACATCCAGCCTGAGCCACTGAAAATTGAGGCCATCCAGGGATGGGCCACACCCATGACCAAGAAGAAAGTACGGGCCTTTATAGGGATGGCAGGGTACTACCATAAGTTTTGCTGAATTTCGGCAGAATGGCCAAACCTCTGTCTGATCTAACCAGGAAGAAAATGCTGAAAAATGTTCAGTGGATGGAAACATGTGATGCTGCATTCCACTAGCTGAAGAAGGCATTGTGCCTGGCACCTGTGCTAGCCAGGCTGGACTATTCTTTTAGGTTCACTGTGTATGTAGATGTGTCTGATCATGGGTAAGTTGAGGTTCTGAGTCAGGTTATGTACTCAGGAGAGGAACACCCAGAAGCGTACCTTAGCAGGAAACTGCTGCCCAGAGAAGAGGTGTATGCCACAATCGATAAGGAGCGTTTAGGGAGTGTATGAGCTTTGTAGAAGCTGCAACCTTACCTGTATGGAAGGGAGTTCACCCTGGTTACTGATCACAGGTCCCTTAAATGGTTGCATAGGACCAGTGACCAGAATTCAAAATTACTAAGACTGCACCTGGTGCTTCAGTCCTATGATATGGACATTAGGCACCGCAGCACGTCACAGCACAGCAATGAAGATAGGCTGTCCAGACAATAACTACAGTTAGTCCAGCTAAAAATATTTATTTTTCTTTCTCTGGGGGATGTAAGATTTGCTATGTATACCTCTACTGTATTGTTTGTTTATTATGTAACCTTTCCTGCAAGTGTTACTATTCGAATTTAGCAGATGTGGGGAAAAGTCAGGCTTTCTTAGCAATGTCTCTGAAAAGAAAACAGAACAAATAGTCCTGTTGTAAATTTACAATCTGACTGTCCAGTCTCTGACCTATGGTTGGGCATTAGAAGTGTTTCTGCTGTTAGGAAGTGGCTAGCTAACCCAAACGTTCCTGTTCGGGACTCGCGTCTTTGGTCAGAATGCATAGATATTTGTCCAACAGGCTGGTCCAAGATGGTTTTCCCAACCTTAGATGCAGACAAAGGATTTAGAACCTGTGATGTCAGCATAACATATTAGATAATGTGTCATGGATGGACGAATGGAGGGCTTTTAGGTCTGGCAGAGCCTTACATGGTCAATCAGGCTTAGGACTATGAATAAACTGTTATCTAACGTTTTGTGTCTGCCTTGATTCAAAGCTTCTGGTGGTAAACCAATATACCTTGGGGGGGGGGATTTATTCTGTGTGTAATCTATTGTTCAAAACAAGTTTCTTTCCATTTCTGTGGAATTACTGTTCCCTCTAGTCTTGCTGTAATTAATTTGTTTATTTATTCACTTCTCGGATTAATAATACCTTTGAGCTCAAAAAGCTCATTTACAAAGGTTCCACATCAGTTAGGGAGGTAAAACAGAAGGGAACAAAAAAAAAACTGACACATGATGACATAAAATTGAAACAAGTTGAAGCTACAAAACAAATTAGCAAGTACAAAATTGTAAATACAAAAACAGATCCGATTACAAAATTACATTTGATTGCAATTCGATAGAGAGAGTAGGGGAAGTAGAGGCAGATGAGACAGGGAGGGAGATGAGAGGAAGTAATGGTGAAGCAGCCACAGGGCTTTGTCAGGGGATGGCAGGTGGGAGGGGGAGAACTAAGGTGGGGATTGAAAGGAGAGGAAATGAGCCAGAGGAGATAATATCCTGTAGTATCTGTGTGTAACCCTTCTCCAAATTGGGGGGGCTTACCTTGTGTGTCTCCTGGGGCTCCACTGATGCCCACTGCCAGGCAGACATCCTGCAAAGATGACAAACCCATGGTGTTTTGTGTGAGAGTGCCATGATGCGTCTCCACACTATCCCTTTGAGTGCCACAGCCAGTGTGCATACTGTATAGTGTTGCTTGGATAGCGCCCCCATGGATCCAACTGTGCTGCATTGGATGGCAGCACTATCTGGGTTGAGTTCAGAGGTCGGATCCCAGGTCGGATCCTGTGTTATCTGACGCCGGATCAAGGGGGTCAGATCCATGGTCAGATAGCTGCTGCTATCTGACGGATCCACTATCCTGCCAAAATATGAGGTATTTTGTGGATCTGGATTGCTCTGGATATGATTCGAGCAGCATTAATACGGTAAATGTTCTGGGCTGGGTCCGAGTGTTCTGGAGCTGTCGACCAGCCAGGCATTTCCTTGATCTGCCCTTCTCATCCTTTCCACCCCACCTTGTGTATCAACCCTGTTGCAGATCTTTGTGTCGTTTGCAAAGAGACATACTTTTCCTTCCAGTCCCTCCGCAAGGTCACTTATAAAGACATTAAAGAGGACCGGTACCAGTACTGAACCCTTCTGTACCCCTCTAGTAACTCCCCTTTCTTCAGAGTGGATTCCATTTACTATAACCCTCTGCGTCCTGTTGTCCAGCCAGTTTTTTACCCAGGCTACCACCTTGGGACCCACTCCAAGACTGGCTAACTTGTATATTAATCTTTTGTGTGGCATTGTTAAATGCCTTGCTAAAGTCTAGGTAGGCCATGTCCACAGTCCCTCCCTGATCTACTGCTTTGGTCACCCAGTCAAAGAAATCAATGAGATTTATCTGACACTACCTTCCCACTGTGAATCCATGCTGCCTTGGGTCCTGTGCCCTACTGGCCTCTAGGTACTCAACAATTCTTTCCTCCAGAAGTGATTCCATCATTTTTCCTACCACTGAAGTCAAACTAACAGGTCTGTAGTTTCATGTCTCTGCCTTGCTCCCATTTTTGTGAAGTGGAATCACATCTGCACTCCTCCAGGCCTCAGGTGCAACCCCATCCTCCCATTATTTGTTAAAGAGGGTAGTCAGTGGTGTCACTAGTTCTACTCTTAGTTCTTTTAGAATTCTGGGGTGAATCCCCTCAGGCCCCATTGCTTTGTCCACCTTCAGTTTTCAGAGTTCTTTCAAAACCCTTTCTTCTGTGAATGGACTAGTATTGACCCCCCTATCTAGAGTGTTTCTATTGTTTGGTTTAGGTACCACTCCCCTCTTCTTCTGTGAATACTGAGCAGACGTATTTGTTTAGTATCCCTGCTTTTTCACTGCCACCCTCTGCCCACATTCCTTCCCCTTTATTAAGCCTCAGTATCCCTCCCTTGGTCTTTCTTGGCTCCCTAATGTACCTATAAATATTCAGACTTTAAAGTAGCAATCCACAATACGCTAAGATGCTAAATCAAAAATAAACTTTGTACAAGTAAAAATAAATGGTTTCCTCAGTGTTCTGATTTTTCATCTCTGTGTTTAAGCCTGTGTCCCTCACTGTCCCTCATTCCGAGTGTCCATGTCCCTCATTTCAGTGTCAAGTAAATGTTGGGTAGAAACAAAAAACATTTTAAGAGATTTTACATCTCATCTGGGCTGTCTTGGGTAAGTAAAATGATAAATAAAGCAAAGATCATGCCAGCCCAGTGGCATGGAGGGCTGAGGCAGTGGCGCACTACCTCCTGCCACACTGGCGACCCATGTTCAGTGATGAGCATGGGTTGCTGCACGTCGGCTGGGGGAGGAGGGCTAGGTGAGGACTGAGCAGCTTCCAGGGAGCTCTCCTCTCCTGGATCGGGGTGGTTAACTTTCCTGGCCTTTGACCGCCAACATGTGGAGGCATAATACTGGTGTGGGCATCGGGGGGGGCTAGGCACTAGGCCGGGTGGGAGGAGTGGGGTCACTTCAGGCCAAGGTGTACATGCATGCCACCATGTACATGCACGCTCTTGCATTGGGAGGCTTCATGTAAGTAAGGGGAGAAAATTGGTGGGAAAAATACCTGGGGGTTGGAGGCTTAATGAAGCCCCCTTAGCTGGCACCGGCAGCCAGCCCAGTATCAGAGATAAAGTACATCAGAGACTCGGGATGGGCAAGGTGCTGAAGAGGGACAGGCTGATATAGCTGCCCAGCCTGCCTGAGGAGGAAAAGGAAAAGATGGGTAAAAAGAGCAAAAATCATACTTACTTGGAAAGTTGCCAATATGTGCACTAAGAGATTATTTTTTCATCCAGTGATTAAGTTAATGTTACATAGAAACAAATCCTACAAAACTGTCTTTTATCACCATCTTTTACTGCTGTTTTGATACCATGCCCTATACCTTACTTAAAAAAAAACACTTATGCACATGTACAGTGCATATAGGAGGTCCAAGGAATAATACACTCTTTACCCTAATCACCATAGCCACTGCTCTATATTCTCCATCAGTGTTTAACACTGATGAGGTATGTACGATAATGTCAGGGGTAGCTGAGTAAAGAAGCAAGGGTTGTCAGGGTAATGGGCAAAGTATGTGCAGTTATGATTTATTTATTTATTTATTTGAACATCAGTTTACAAACCTTTGAGCCATGGGCTCATTTTCAAAGGTACCTCATCACAAAAATGATAAATACAGTACAACCAGTATGTTACAACAATGTGGTCTACAACGAATTAGTACAATAAGTATGTTTCAGCAATGTGGTATACAACAAATTAGTAAAATCAAGCTGTCTTCTATTAGTTATAGAAATTTTAGGTTTCAGGTTCAGTAGAGAAAGGTTAGGTACAGATGTTTAGTACTTGATAGGCAAAACAATGGTGTGAGTTTACATGCATGGGGGTTCAGAAAAGTGGGGGGCGATGATTGAAGACGCAACGGGTGGTGGTTGGTAGTAGGTTGGGTGCAGCCACTCAGGGAGCTTTGTCATAGCATTTGAGCAAGACCAACTTAGTAACAGTCACAGCTTCGTGTATTAAGTAGGTGATTTCAAAGGGAGGTTTTGAAACTGGAGATCGTGAAAGCATCAGAGATAGAGGGGGGAAGCGTGTTGAACCAGGATGGGGCTCTGTAGCAATAGGCCCTTTGACTGTGCGAGGTCTTAGCCCTGGGGATTGACAGGGTGGTTTTGCAGGAGGTTTGAGTTTGTTCTAGGGATTTTGTATGGTGGATGGAGGCTGTCAAACCTGGTGGGGATAGACCAAGGGGAGTTTTTTTTGTTATGATACAGGTTTGATATGTGAGACGTTCATCTAGGTCAAGCAGCATGGCCTTTGCATATAGCTGGCAAGTGTGTGTTAACCTAGGGACCCCTGTAATTAGCCTACAGGCCTTGTTTAGTGTAATGTGAATTTTGTTGAGGGCAGTCTGATCTGCAGCACCATAAGCTGGTAGCCCATAATCCACAAGGGACAGTATAGAAGATGTGACCGTGAGTCGGAGGGCCTCAGGGAAGAGACAATTTTTGTACCGGTATAGGATGCCCAGCCGAATATTGGAAGCTGAGGCTAGGGCAGAGATGTGATCATGGAAAGAGAGAGCAGGGTCAAAGTAGATCCCAAGGTACTTATATGAGTAAATTTGCTCGAGTGAAAACTTGGTGCTAGAGAGGACACAGAGTTTGAAATTGCTGGTTTTGTTTTGTGGGTGGGCGAAGATCATGGTTTTTGTTTTTTTGAGATTTATTACAAGTCTATGCTGCTTGAAACAGGCTTCAGCATCATTATATGATCTTTGTAAGGAGTCCTGGAGGGCGATAGGGTTTCGATCAGAAGCAAAGATGACGGCATCATCTGTATACAGCAAAATTTTTCCAGTACAGTAACCTGGCAGGGTGTTGAGGTATAGTGAAAAGAGTAAGAGTCCAAGGATGGAGCCCTGGGGAACACCAGAGCGGATGGGACAGGTGTTGGAGAGAGTCCAGTTAATTTTAACATGGGAGTGGGCAGACAGATAGCTGGCGCACCATGAGACAGGCCCAGAGACAAATCCAGAGTGGCTGAGGGCATCCAGTAGGAGGGGATGGGAGACAGTGTCGAAGGCTTTTGATAAGTCTACAAACACTGCCCCCAGCCAGAGAGCCCAAGTCCAGTGAAGAGTGAAGAAAATTTGAGAACTCTAGGAGGGCAGTACTGGTGCTATGACCTGCATGGAAACCGTGCTGTTCAGGGCAGAGGATGTTGTATTTGGTTAGGTAATCCGAAATTTGAGTGGCCACCACTTTTTCTAAGGCTTTGGAGAGCAGTGAGAGAATGGAGATAGGCTGGTCATTTCCAGCTAGGGACCTGTCTCCACCTTTGTGAATGGGTGTGACTGTTGCAATTTTCCAAGCTGAAGGAAACTGCCCCAGACAGAGGGGTTTGTTAAGGAGACTAGTGATTGGGGCGAGGACCAGATCCAATACCTGGCGAAGGATACAGGGATCCAGGGAGTCACTGCCAGTACTATTGCTCTTTAGGGCATTGATTAGGTGAGGTCTGAATTCTTGGGCAGAGACCCAGCGTAGATGGAAGTAAGGGCATGTGAGGACTGGGGCAGATTGGGGGGGAGGGTCGAAAAAATTACTAGGGAGGACTGGGCTAAGATCCGTGAAAGAAGTATTGAGGCAGTTAGATATAAGGGCTGGATCAGTGGAGATAGTGCCATTGATATTGATCTGGGAGGGTGGGGGTGTGTGCTCCCATTTAACTGTTTGATATTGTCCCAGACGGTTCTAGCATTCCCCCAAGAGGAGGTGAGCGAAGACTGATCGTGATCAGCCTTAGCCTTTCTGATGGCCCAGGTACACTTGTTTCTTGCAGCAGCATACGCCTGTCTGTCAGTGGGCTGGCCAGTTTCAGTAGCCAGGTGCCATAAATTATCCCTGTGCTTAAGTTGTTGAAGCAGGGTGGGGGTAACCCAGGGATCATTCTGCACTTTGGAGTGGAGGGCTGTCAGAGGTGCGAAGATGTCGCAGGCTTTATTGAAGGTTTGGGTGAAGAAGGTTAGCGCCGTATCGATGTCAGGGGCATATTGTATAGGAGACCAATTAATTTGGGCCAGAAGTTCCTTAAGGTTTTTCAGACCACCTGGTCTTAGGCGCCACTGTAGGGTGGACTGTGCTATGGGTTTGGATACTGAGGTAGTCCAGCGAAAAAGTATAGGGGAGTGATCACTAAGTGAGTCAGGAAGGACTTGGATATCGCAGATTTGTTTTGGGCGATTGGTGAGGACAACATCGAGTAGAATGCTGGTGCCCCTCTTCGGATTTATTTTAGTAGGATGGGCAACGAGTTGAGTCAGATCAATTGCTGCAAAGGGTAGCAGAGGAAAAGGAGCTAAGCCAGTTAATGTTTAGATCGCCCACTAACTAGGATTTGGTCAGAGGAGTGGTGTAGCGAAAGTAAGATACTCCGTTAGCGAGACCAGTGCCAGTGTTTGATTTTTTGGGGGTATGTAGGCTGTAGTTAGATAGAGTGGGCCCCTTGAGGGGTCCAGAGTCAGTTTCGGGGTTAGAGCCTGCGCCCCAAAGTTGAGGGCAGGTGCTGGGAGGGCTGGTCCAGTGAGAGAGTCTCTGGTGTAGATAGCACAACCCCCACCCCGTCTTCCAACCCGGTCCTCCCGGTAAAGGGAGTAACCTGGGAGGGAGACAAAGGAGTCTGGGGTGGACTTTGATAGCCAGGTTTCCACCAGGGTGATAATATCAGGTTTATGGAATGTGACCCAGCATTGGAATGAGTCAAATTTTTTCAGGAGGCTACAGATATTCATTGAAGCAATGCGAAAGCCCAGGAGAACCTGCAGCTGAGCTGTTGTGAACCGAGCCAGGGTTGGGATGTATGTTACCTGATAGGAGTAGTAGAATAACTACAGCCCTGGACAAGGGGCGGTGAAAAGTATGTTTGCGAGGGACATGAGTGGAAGAGGTAGAGGGGAGCTTCAGGGCACAGGGAGTAGTGAGACAGTGGAGGGACTATCAGGTGTAGAGAAGAGGGCACTCCTGGTGGCTTCCTGACCACCTCACGTCTACTCTGATTCACTGGTAACCTTTAAGTCTTCCCACAAGACCAAATGCCAGAGGGTAAGCAAAGACAGCTTCATCCATGTTCTCTGGGCAAACTTTTATTTTAAATAGGCTGGTCCCTTATCTATGGCATCTCATCACCTTCTTTCCAGGTGTATCTGTCTGTTTGGAGTGTTGGAATAACCTAAAAATGTGTGTGAGTGAAGGTGAAGGTTGAATCCAGTGCAGGGTTGGGGGGCTAGAGGTGGGTTTGATGCTTGAAGGAAGGGAACTTGTAACTGTTTGATATTAGGAGGAGATGAACCACTGTACATGATGTAGTGAGCTTTGGTGAAAAGCAGTGCCACAGCATAAAAACCCTACACCCTTTCTTTGCACCTGCTGTTCCCCATTCCCTACTGCCCTTTCTAGTACCTTTTCCTGTTGCACCCTATACAATATTGTACTATTTGACATAACAGTAGCTGCTACACTGATGTAACCCCTCACCCCTGCCTTTTTGCCAAAATGACAGGTGGCATGCTGTTGGCGCTGGCAGCAATACCTGGTGGAGACCTGGGTTCGGGGAGGATGAGGTTACTTAGCACAGGGGGACCTAGGTTTGGCTACTCTGCACAGGGGTACCCAAGTAAATCCAAACACAGGAAGCAATAACTGTAATGTCCAGAACCAGGAATGGGATTTTTCAGAGTGGCTTTTATTCACAACTAGCTGAACACAACAAAGCATAGATGGACCCCCATGGGGCTACGTTTACTGATAATGCAGATTAGAGACTACAAGGCGGTCCACTGGAAGAATGAACCATTTCTACGGTTTTCAGGCTCTGGACCCACCAGGCACACAGCCCGGACTTGCACGCACTTTGGGTACACAGCCCGACTGGCCCAGCTCCCCTGCTGGCCACTTAACTGACGGTCCATTGGAAGAATGAACCCATTTTACTTGTTGTGGCTCCCCGCACCACTTAGAGTCTGCGACCCTTAGAGAGATTTCCTTCTTACTTCTTCTGATTCCCATAATTGACTGATGGTCCATTGAAGAATGGAACTGATTTATTAGTTAGAGCCTCATCATTTAGAGTTCGCAACCCCAGAAAGATTCCGATGTACTCAATGCCTGGTATTTTCATCACCGGCCGCATGAGGTAGCATTTGCTAAACGATTGTGGTTATTGTTGCCACCTCCAGTTTCCCAGCCCATACCCGCCATTCCTCTGAAAAACTGAAACTTCGAATGTAGATTAAATGGTGGATGAACATCGCACCCCTCTACACACATTACATGAACCACACAGCACTCTAACTTTTTGACACTACTCCATTTGTTTGTCCTAGTACTATAGGCCTCCCAAATAGTAGTTCAAACCTAGATTTCTCTCATATCCCAGGCTGAAGAAACAAGTGTTTTGCCCTCATATTAGAGCAAACACTCACCCTTTTGTTGCAGGTGCCCCACAGGCGAAGTACAACTCTTCCCACTTTTCAAACACAGACTGAAACTGAAATAGGCAACTTTATTTCTTCTGCAGACATTAGGGGATTGCCCCTGGAATCTACATGGGGATCTTTACTCCCCCCCCCCGGAGGGAGGGGCACTGAGACCCGAACAACAATCTCCACCACTTGAAACTGGCTCCTCAAACCCAAACTGCAGACTGAACCTTCTTGTTTGACAACAAACAGAGACTGACTTCCTTCTTACAGAAGGTAATAGATTGATTTTGAAAACTCCCATCGTTTATCTGTCTCCTGCTGAGACTCATCGGGCTTATGAAGCGCGACAGCGAGCTGTCATGTTCAGTCTCAGCTGAGACTGAGAACAAGTGAGACAGTGTGAAACCCATTTAACCGGAGCCATTGCCGCCTCAGCCAATCTCACTGATCTGTAAACCCCTTGTTCATCTGGTTACTAGAACCCGGTAAGACCTAGTGGTAGGCAGGGAAGGCAGCTGAAACTCCAGTTAAATGGGTTTCACACTGTCTCACTCTGTTCTCAGCCACAGCTGAGACTTGAGAGATGACATCACCATAGAACTGTCGCAGCTGCATAAGCCACATTGGAATCTGCAGCTCAGAGTGAGTTAGAACTTTGGGAGTTTTCAAAGTCAGTCTTCTGTTTGTCTTAAAGCAAGAAGGAAGTCTACTGTTTTGTTTACAAGTAGAAGGAAGTGTTTTTACAGCTTTAAGTGGTGGAGACCGCTGTCCAGGTCTCAGTGCCCCCTCCCTCCTGGGGGGATGGAAGAAAAGTCCCTCTGTGGATTCCAGGGGCAATCCCCTAATTTTCCACTATAGAAGAAAGCTGCCTGTTTACAGTTTCTGTTCTTGTATAACAGTGAAAGAAGTGGTACTTCGCCTGTGGGGCACCTGCAACGAAAGGGTGAGTGTTTTGCTCCATTTGAAGGGGCAAACAAATTGTTTCATCAGTTTGGAAATATAAGAAAGCTGGATGTGGACTGCTATTTTGGGAGGACTATTTTACTAGGACAAACAAATGGAGCAGTCAAAAAGTCTAAAGTTTTAATGGATTTCAAGTAATGTTGTAGAGGGGTGCTTAGGTCATCCACGCTTAATCTACATTTCAAGTTTAAGTTTATGTTTGTCCAGAGAAATGGCTGGTATGGGCTGTGGGAGCTGGAGGTGGGAACACCCATCTTTAGTAACCAGGTCCACCTTCACGGATTTCTTCTGTGATTTGCTACTTGCCTTATGCGCCTGGCCAGTGATGAGAGAGTGTAGGTACCCAGACGTGGCTGCTAACTTGAAAATTCTCTAGGAGTCGCAGACTCTAAGTGGTGTGGGGAGCCACAGGATGGGAAAATATACTCCTTGTTTGATGGGAGTCTCCTTGTTTGATGGGAGTCTGAAGGAAGTAAGAAAACAAATCTCTCTAGGAGTCGCAGACTCTAAGTGGTGTGGGGAGCCACAGGATGGGAAAATATACTCCTTGTTTGATGGGAGTCTCTCCAAGTAAAGTTTAGGTTCATTCTTCAAATGAACCTTCAAACAAGTGGCCGGCAGGGGAGCCGGGCCATTCGGGCTGTGTATCCAAAGCGCATGCAAGTCCGGGCTGAGTGCCTGGTGGGTCCAGAGCCAGACAATAGTAAAAATGGGTTCATTCTTCAAGTGGACCGCCTTGTAGTCTCTATCTGCATATACAATGAACGTAGCCCCTTGGGGGACCATCGATGCTTTGTCATGTTTCAGCTAGTTTTGAATAAAGCCACACTGAAAAATCCCAATCCTGGTTCTGGACATTACAGTTATTGCTTCCTGTAGTTGGATTTACTTGGTGCCCTGTGCAGAGTAGCCAAACCTAGGTCCCTTGTGCCAGGTAACCTCATCCTCCCAACCCAGGTCCCCACTCAGGTATTGCTGCCAACGCTAACAGCATGCCACCTGTCGCTTTAGTAAAAGGCAGGGGTGAGGGGTTACAAAATGGAGGCACCGCTTTGATTTGTTCAGGAAGGAAGGTGCTTGGGCAAGTAGGCTGGCGTTTTGGCTATCTGGCGATTGTAGCACAAAAAGTTGAAGCAATTTCCCTAGTGTGTTGCTGTGTGCTGTGAATCTTGTGCTGCTGTTTAAAAAAAAAATGCCAACTGTTTACCAAGGAGCTGTAAAGCCAAAGAGTGTGCCCTTGTCCTGCATCATCAAAATTGTTTACAGCATTTTTGTCAGCTTTTAAAGTAAATTCTGTGAAGAAAAGTGTGGAAAACTAGGGGTAGCAACAGAGAAATTATGCCCTGGACGTTTGAAATGCTTTTAAAGTGAATTCTGTGAAGGAAAGTATGGAAAACTAGGGGTAGCAACAGAGAAATTATGCCCTGGACATTGGAAATGCTTTCTGTGTAAAGAGAGAGACTGCAGAGGTAATGGCAATGTTACATGGTTGAAATGGGCTCCCTCCGTGGAGTCAGTTGAAAAACCAAAAATGTGCATCCTACAGTTTAAATTTGCCTGCTTGACGATCACCGTGAGGAAAGGAGCCCTTGCGAGGAAGAAGAGGCTCATTTGCATGGCGTCGTGTGGTTGGTCAGTTTGCCATTAGTCCTGCCCCTCAGCCAGCTCTTCTGAGACTGCCTCAGCATTCGAGAGGGAGACAGAGAGTAGTGCGTGTACTGGCAGTGGAGGAGCGTCGCGAGGATTCAAAGCGCTGTGAAACAGTTCAAAAAGTGACTTTTAAGTTTAAAATCAGGCTCAACCCGCAAATCGATTGTGGAATTAGTGGATTTTGTGGTTAAAATGATGATCGCGGAGACTGCCCGCCCGTTTGCATTCCGAGGCCTTCAAAATCTGTCTGCAGGCCGTTTTACCCCATCGCAGCAAGTTGCTACAAATAACAGTGAGTAAACAATTTAAAACTGCTCAAACAGTGATTTTCAGTAATGCCATATAAAATGTGTGTGCAGCAGTATAGTCGCTTTGCAAGTAGCGACTGTGTGATGTCCTGCCAGCAAGTGCAAGTCTGTAAAGCCATTGAATGTGTGCATAGCAATGAAAGTAGCCTCAGTTTAAAGTTTGCAGCCAGAGAGAGACTGTGGGTTGTAATAAAGTGCAACACTAGTAGAAGCAGGCAATCCTGTGCTGAAACCTGAACTTTTAAGGGACTGTAAATTAAATGAATGTTGCCAGCTTGTGAAAAGTCCAAGGAAAATCCTGTAAATGTGTGAAAAGCCAGATCAGAGCAAGTTGTGCAGTTTGAGTAAAAGTTATCAGTAGCTGATGTAAATCGGGTGTGCAGTGGCTTGACCCAGAGTCTAAATGTTGATGCACAGGAGTGCTGCCGCTGCCATTACAGGGTGGGGTAGTAAAGTAAACACAGCAGCAGAGGAGCCATTTTAAAGCTATAGAGTGTGTTCATTTAAAGTGGGACTTTCAGTTACAGCAAACTTTTGTTTATTTTTCTGCAGTCATGGCCTCAGGACCAGCTCGTTACCCGGATCATGCCCGGGTTGCAGTAACAGCAGCAGTAAATAGACTTAGAGATATTGAAAAGTGGTGCTATGGAGGGCAACTGCCTCCTGATGTGGCAATTCCTAATTATCCAGTGCGTGTATGCCAGATATGCTTGAGTGCTGGAAGGGATGTCTTCATGATTCCTCACTGTGCTGGATGTCTACAAAAATATGGCTTGTATAAAGCGCCTCCAATTCGTTTGGCTCCCACATGGACAAAAATTCAGGAATCTGCAGTTGGCAGCACACAGCTTCAGGTGGAGCCTGTGGAAGAAGGTCCCTCGGGGGAGTGTGGCACAAAGCTAGAGGGTGCAGAGTTAGAGACTGAATCTGAAGTTGAAGTTTTGGATGCTGGATCTCAGAAAGAAAGTTCAGATAAAGCATCAATAGACCCCTGGGTAGGGGGTCCTAGCCCAAGTCTCGCAGGTGAAGATGAGATGCGGGAGGCCTTTGAATGGGAGGTGTCGACCTCCGCTCCTAGTGATGAATGGATAGTCTCGGGGGTGAGAACGACTGCTCACTCCAGGGCTCAGATCCTCAGTGAAGAGGAAGATGAGGAGGAACCTATGTGGCCTTGTGAGAAAGGAACAGGTACACAGCCTCAAGATCTTGCCTCGGGGGAATGTGTTCAAGAAGGTGGTGATGCCACTGCCCTGGCTTTACAAGAAGAAGAAGTCAGGGATCTGTTTTTAATTTCATTGAGGATGCGAAGCTGGTAGAACCAGGACTGGCCACCTCCAAGCCAGGCCAGTGGTCTCAGACTGACCAAAGCAAGTAAAGAGGAGAGAGACTGGTTCGTAGAAAGGCCAATGAAATCTATGGTATGACCTTTCCCACCTTTCCTCGGAGAGTCTGGGAGGAGATTGAGGACTGCAGGAAATCCTGGATCTGGGATGAAGCAATGAAACATGTGCATCCTGGGGCCAACCAGCATGTAAAAAATAGACTGTTCCACGAAAAGTATACACAGTGGACGAGAGGCAGGACACTGTTTATGGACAGAGTAAGAATAGTGGATGGAGAGGGACATGAAGTCTCCCACTGTGTGAGTTATGTTCGCCCAGATGGGGTAATAATTCAAGCCCCTGACCCCCGGTACTATTGGCCTCAAGGCAAGGACCTCCCAGTAATTAAGCCCATGCCTACAAAATGGAGAGCCGAGCAGTGGTAGTCAATACTGCCACATCAGACTGTGAAGTGCCCTTATTGATCCGCTAATATGAATAACCAAGGACTCAGGTGCTCCACATTCTTCAGTCTACAGTGTACTGTCCTGTTCAGCAACCATCTACTGGCCCACCAGATGACTTCAGATCCAGACAGAACACCAGCCCAGCTGTTTCCTGTTCATCGCCTGGTAATCGGATGACGTCGGACCAGCTGTTTTTCTTTTTGTTCCTGTTCTAAGGTTCCTTCTCCAGAGATGACATCAGCCCAGCTGTTTCCAGATGTGCACTCCTGTGGTTCCTGGAAGATGTCCGCCCAGCTGTATCAGAAGAAATGCTGCCAGGGAGAGTCTTCGGTGTGGACAAAGTTGGTGCCGTTGGTATACTACAAATGGTTGGTAAGTCCGAAAAAAAACTTTTTCTATCTTTATGACATTGCAGTACACACCCTACACTACAGACTTCAAAAATGTGTGAACTGTCCGCAAAGCCTCTCCCCTTTGGGACTTTGGCCTTTTATAACTGTGTTTTATGGGGCTCCAGCCCAGGAGAGACTCTTTATTGGACTATCCTTCTGGCCTTGTGGTCATTAGTTGGGACTTTTAGGGCACTCCATCCCCCCAAATGTGTATTGTAAATAATGTCATTATTGTACTTTAATGTAAATACTATGTTTTTTCTACCTTTTTTTCTAAAAAATCTTTTTTGGGATTGTTCAGTGTTTTTTTGTATGGTAGGGGTTGTTGTTTAGGTAGACTCTGTAGGCAGATTAGGAGTGTGTTTTGTTTTGTCTTTTTCTTACAGGTGTTCCTGGGAAGACAGAAAAGACAAGAAGAGGAGGAGGGGCTCATCGGAGTTCCTCGTCAGTGCTTTATTGTGTAGAATTTTAAGTACTGTGTTGTTATTGCTATGGTTGTTACTGTGTTAACCCTTTTCCTTCCACAGGTGTGGTTGTGGGGGTAGGGAGGCAGTAATTTGTATTTTAATGGTTGTAGTTGCAGGTTGCCCAAGGTCGGGGAGGTCCCCGGGTTTTGTTTTTGTTTGGGATATTATGTTAGAGGCAGATAGGTTTTCCCTAGAGGGTTAGGGGGGATAGACAGGCTGTGGTCCTGAACAGCTGTAGGGACTGCAGTGCTGATCTATCAGGGCTATGCTCTGGATGGTTCTACCAGAGCCACTAGGTGTCCATAGTAAGTGGATAGAGTAGAGGCTGATATGTCAGCTATCAGGCCTCTAGGCCCTTAGTGTTGCCTGCCTGTGCTTGCACATGGTAGAAGGGGGCCTGATCACCCCCCTCCGCAGGTAGCACATAGGGTGGGATGGCCTAAGGCCAGGTGCATAATGACTGGGGACAGTCATTTTCCTGGTCAAGGGTGAGTGTAACCCCCTTGTTACCCGAGATTACTAGAATCCCAGTAAGACCTAGTGGTAGGCAGGGAAGGCAGCTTTTGAAACTCCAGTTAAATGGGTTTCACACTGTCTCACTCTGTTCTCAGTCACAGCTGAGACTTGAGAGATGACATCACCATAGAACTGTCGCAGCTGCATAAGCCACATTGGAATCTGCAGCTCAGGGAGCGAGTTAGAACTTTGGGAGTTTTCAAAGTCAGTCTTCTGTTTGTCTTAAAGCAAGAAGGAAGTCTACTGTTTTGTTTACAAGTAGAAGGAAGTGTTTTTACAGTTTAAAGTGGTGAAGACCGCTGTCCAGGTCTCAGTGCCCCCTCCCTCCGGGGGGGGTGGAAGATAAGTCCCTCTGTGGATTCCAGGGGCAATCCCCTAATTTTCCACTATAGAAGAAAGCTGCCTGTTTACAGTTTCTGTTCTTGTATAACAGTGAAAGAAGTGGTACTTGGCCTGTGGGGCACCTGCAATGAAAGGGTGAGTGTTTTGCTCCATTTGAAGGGCTAAACAAATTGTTTCATCAGTTTGGAAATATAAAGAAAGCTGGATTGTGGACTGCTATTTTGGGAGGACTATTTTACTAGGACAAACAAATGGAGCAGTCAAAAAGTCTAAAGTTTTAATGGATTTCAAGTAATGTTGTAGAGGGGGTGCTTCAGGTCATCCACCGTTTAATCTACATTTCGAAGTTTAAGTTTATGTTTGTCCAGAGAAATGGCCGGGTATGGGCTGTGGGAGCTGGAAGTGGGAACACCCCCCATCTTTAGTAACCAGGTCCACCTCTACGGATTTCTTCTGTGATTTGCTACTTGCCTCATGTGCCTGGCCAGTGATGAGGTAGGTACCCAGAAGTGGGTCACAACTTGGAAAATCTCTCTAGGAGTCGCAGACTCTAAGTGGTGTGGGGAGCCACAGGATGGGAAAATATACTCCTTGTTTGATGGGAGTCTCCTTGTTTGATGGGAGTCCGAAGGAAGTAAGAAAACAAATTTCTCTAGGAGTTGCAGACTCTAAGTGGTGTGGGGAGCCACAGGATGGGAAAATATACTCCTTGTTTGATGGGAGTCTCTCCAAGTAAAGTTTGGGTTCATTCTTCAAATGGACCGTCAGTCAAGTGGCCGGCAGGGGAGCCGGGCCAGTCGGGCTGTGTATCCAAAGCGCATGCAAGTCTGGGCTGAGTGCCTGGTGGGTCCAGAGCCAGACAATAGTAAAAATGGGTTCATTCTTGAAGTGGACCGCCTTGTAGTCTCTATCTGCATATACAGTGAACGTAGCCCCTTGGGGGACCATCGATGCTTTGTCATGTTTCAGTTAGTTTTGAATAAAGCCACACTGAAAAATCCCAATCCTGGTTCTGGACATTACAGTTATTGCTTCCTGTAGTTGGATTTACTTGGGTGCCCCTGTGCAGAGTAGCCAAACCTAGGTCCCTTGTGCCAAGTAACCTCATCCTCCTCTAACCCAGGTCCCCACCAGGTATTGCTGCCAATGCCAACAGCATGCCACCTGTCGTTTTAGTAAAAAGGCAGGGGTGAGGGGTTACACTAGTAACCCCGGGTAACAAGGGGTTACACTGACATCCACATACAAAACAAAATACAAAAAATAGTTACAAAGATTAGCAAAACACAACTTAGAAAATTGGCATCAGCCAAATCTTGTTTTATTTTGTTGTAGATTTTGATGAAGAATTTGGAGTTTACAGTTGGAGAGATATGTGACTGAGACAAGAGCTATCTGTGGTTGCATTTTTTTTAAATCTGACTGAGAAATACTATGATGTGCTGATGAAGAAGTAGTGAGAGGAAATCTGGCAATGGAAAAATAGGCTGTTAAAAAATTATGCAGTATGTGTGAGCAGATGGAAAACATACCTCAAGCATGCAAGTTTGTTTTTTATGTTGAGCTTGACATCACAGGAGGAGAGAATGCAGACCCCCATCACCAGGTGGTTTGTAACTTGCAAAGTATGTGGCAGTGTAGGCAGTTAGTGATCTTTTTTTGTATTAAGAGTTTTTAATTATATATTTAATACAGAGCAGTAAATGGCTGATTGTAGGTGTGGAGGATGAAGCAGGGATGTCTGTGTGCTCGATTGTGGGACTGTAGTAAGAGAAGCAGATGGTAGGATGCTGTGGTTTGCTGCAGCAGAGCACTGAGGATGGCACTCATGCTTGAGTGTTACAGCAGAGAGCAAGACACTGAGTAAAGGATGTTGTAGTTTGCTTTAGTGAGGGGTAGCAATATTGCTAGTGCACTGCAGTTTGAAGCTACAGTAGCAGCTGTGAGAGATCAGGCAACTTTTTTTTTTAACTTGGCATATGAAAAATGGAATTGCACAGAGTTAGGGAAATGGAACAGGATAGCTGTGGCAGGTCAGTAACAATACACAGAAAACAAGTGTAACAACCCTCTCCCTACAGCATAAGGATAAGGTTGTTACTAGCAGTGTCCATCAGAGAACTGGATGCTTTGACATCACCACCCTGTCCTTAATGGGTGGGGAGGAGAGTAGAGACAAGAATAACAAGTATTTGTCAATGCCAAATGTTGGCTGCTTGTTAAACAGTTTGTTTTTTGCCATTCTGACCCCAAATTTTGAAGATACTTGTTTTAGGATTTGCCTTATAGACATGACATGTACTATTTATAGTACAGTATATTGGCCAAAATGTCATTTCGCACCAGAGGTATGAAAACACATCTTGTCCAGGATTTTAAAAATGACATATCACATTTATAAGGTGGTGTGGAAAAATGTCTGTATTGAAAGGTTGGAGTCAAAATATTGAAAATGAATGAAGTTATGAGTGAACGTTGAAATAGTGAAACATTCAGTCATAACATGGCCATTTTACCATCTTTGTACACCATATTTTGAGCATAGCCTTCTTTTTACCCCACCTAATGAACGCAGTAGGTGAAAAGGATCAAATACCCACCAAAACATCATTCCATGCCACCGAAACATCATTCTGCGCCATAGGTTCGAAAATACATTTGGGCCAGGATTTGAAAAATGGCAGCTGTCACATTCATGAGGTGTTGTGAAGAAATGGCTATGCTGAAAATTTGGGGTCAAAATATTGAAAATGACCAATGTTACAAGCCTGCATTTGTAAATTTCAATGTAGGCTCATAACTTTGTTGTTTTCCTTTGGCTGCCGCCGAAAAGATATCTTGTCCTAAAAACCTATGCGTTCTAAATCTTACGGCAGCCTAAAGGTTTTTCATACCAAATTTTCAACATAACTTTCGTATGACCCCCACATCATGAACAAGGGCCGGCCGAGAAAATTTTCAACTCCTGCCTTAGGTTACTTAGGTTGTTTAAGACAAAGTAGGCTATAAAGCCCATTAAATTGTCTCCCACACCATAGTGGGACAATTAGTGGGTACTATTCAAAAGAAAGATGTCCAATTTATTCTTAAAAGATACAAAGGATGGACCCATAACTATATAACCTGGCAAGGTATTCCATACTCTTGGTGCTCGAACTGTAAAGAAGTTATAATGCTTCATGGTGTTTGATCTTGATACTAGTAGTTGTCTATTGTGTGATCTGAGGTTATTATTGATGGTTTTAAACATTAGACCACATTGAAACATAAGATCTTGATTTTTTTTTAATTTTATACAGCATTAACAAATCGACCCTTAGCCGACGAGTTTGTAGTGAGAACAAATTAAGAGTCTTTAATCAATCTTGATAATTAAGTAGTGATAGGTTTGGAATAGATCTAGTTATTCTTTTCTGTGTCCTTTCCATTAAATTAATATCCCATTTGAGATAGGTACACCAGACTGGAGAACCATAGTCCAAATGAAGAATAATATAGGTCTTATAAAGCCTCATAAGGCACTGACTATTTTTTGATATAAATGATCTTTTGATAGAATTGATGAATCTATTTACTGTTGAGGCAACATGCCTACAGTGATTTGCTTGATGTAAGGTCATTATTTATTAAGATGCCTAGATCTCTTTCATTAGTTACTGATCTAATAAGCTGCCCATTCATAGTATATATGAATTTATTATTTTTTTGGCCAAAATGTAATACCATGCATTTAGATACACCGGTCATCGATGGACGGTTTTCTGTTTTACAGGGTTTACAAAAAAGAAAACCAACGAGGGACAGTTTCCACTAAATCACCTTTTGGTACAGATTTGCCTAATGCTGCTGTAATTGTTTATGTTGTGGGGTCCCAAAACAGGCATGTTAAAAATTTGGAGCAAAAATGTTAAAAAATGGCAGAGTTATGCCACTAAGTTCAAAATCCCATTGAAATACACTGAACCACATACATGATTTCCTCAGTTCGAGACCTGGCTTTGAAGAGTGAAGACGTGTCTGCGGTCCAGAGATGATTACAGCATCGGACCCCTGGTGGGTAAGTAAGGGCTTGCGGGGGGGTGTGGGGTGGTGGGTGCTTTGTGAGAGTGTTGGGTGGGGGTACTAAAAGTGCAACAGACATCGATGGATGGTTTTCTGTTTTACAGGGTTTACAAAAAAGAAAACCAACGAGGGACAGTTTCCTACCTTTCAGGTGATGACACTGGGGGATTGGGCACCCCCAGTTTCAGTGTTATGTTTGTGGGGTGGGATGGTGGGTGCTGAGTGGGAGGGTCAGGTGGGGGAACAGTTACGGAGTGCCAGCAACAGACATCGATGGACGGTTTTCCTTGTTACAGGCATACATATATCAATAAAATAAAAAAATGAGGTGACTACACTGGGGGATTGGGCACCCCCAGTGTCAGTGTTATGCTTGTTGTGGGGAGAGTGGGGTGGTGGGTGCTGAGAGGGAGGGTCAGGTGGGGTGGGGACAGTTACAGGAACACCAGCTACAGACATCGCTGGACAGTTTTCTTTGTTATAGGCTACCTACATAACAAAACAATAAAAAGCTATGAAATTGCAGCACTCAGGGATTGGGCACCCCCAGTGTCAGTGTTATGTTTGTCGGGGTGGTGGGTGCTGGGTGGGAGGCAGTTACAGGGAGGCCAGTAACAGACCTCGATGAATGGTTTTCTTTCTTATGGACAGACAAGCTCCTAATGTTGAAAGCCGCTCAGCTGATTGCTGAGAGGCTTCATGCAAATCAAAGGACTGAAGACCTCTCTGATTGGAGCAGCTTTGGTTCTTTGAAGTACACAAAGTTCCTGTCCAGCAAGCAGTGAGTGGTATCAGGACCACAGCGCATGGTCATTGGTGTACACTGTCGAGCCCCTGCTATTGTGAACTGCAATGGGCTTGGCAGTGACACACCCCAAACTCCCCTATTCCTTGTCACAAAATGTTTGGTGTGCAAGGGCAGCCATTGTAAAAATGGAGGTTTAGACAGGAAGTGAGTTAGTACAGAACAGTGTCTGCCCTGGGTTAAGGCACTGAAGTCTCGATGAGGTTAGAGGGGGGCCACTGGAGGGGGCCTGCTAGGACTGGGGTGGTGACGCAGTCCCATGTCTGGGGTGGCACAGGCATCCTCCAGTCCCCAGCTGCCAATACCATCACAGAGGGGATGCTCGGTGCCTAGCTTTAGGAGTCTGCTTGTGTTTGGCTGAGGGGGACTTCATTGCCATGCCTTGTGTTGGGCCAGGTCAGCTCAGTGTTTAAGTAAATCAGGCAAGGAGTCCTAGCAAAGGCATTATTGGTTTAAGTTCTTGGTTCTAGGGAACTTAGTAGTGCAAGAAGGGAGGGCACAGGTGGTGTCTCATCAGTAGCTGGCTGCAGGTGTCAGGCTAGAATGGCATTGCTCCCTGTTGCACAGATTTCTCACCCTCGATTGGTGCTCAGTGGGTGTCTCTGAAGGGCAAAGGAACTGGCAGCTTAGATCTTCAGGCAGTTCAAATCAAAAAGTGGATTTGGGACAAAGTGGGGTTTCCTGGTGGGCACCCCCTCAAAGGGTGTGCACTGACAGCTTTTGGGTCTGGAATGATCCTTAAAGATTTGGATATCAGGAGGCAATGATAATGAGAGAGAGAGAGAGAGAGGGGTGAGAAGAGAGAGGAGAAAGGTGAAAGGAGAGAGAGGACAAAAGCGATCTAAAGGTAGTAACTATCTATACATAGAAGCTGAAGTTGAGCTGATGACAGAAAGAGGTCCATCTAGTCTGCCCATTTGTTTTAGACCTATTTTTGACACTTTAGTTGCCCTTTGTAGTCAGGGCTCCCTTGTGCCTATCCCATGCATTCTTTAATCCCCCCACAGTGTTGACCCCTGCAACCTCTTGGGGCAGGCTGTTCCAGGCGTCCACCACTCTTTCTGTGAAGAAAAACTTCTTGGTATTGGTAGAGAACCTCCCTCCTTGTAGCCTGAGGTCATGTCCCCTGGCCCTGGAATCCCTCTTGAAGTGAAACATTTCCTGTGCCTGTACCTTGTTAATGCCTTTTATGTACTTGAATGTTTCAATCATGTCCTCTCTCTCTCTCTTCTCTGCTCCAGGGAGTACATATTCAGTTCCCTAAGTCTTTCCTCGTAGGACATGTACTTCAGACCCTGTATCATTTTTGTCACCTTTCTCTGTACTGTTTCTATCCGGTCAAGGTTCTTCCTGAGGTGAGGCCTCCAGAATTGGACTCAATATTCCAAGTGAGGCCTGATCAGCAATCTATACAGTGGTAGTACCACCTGTCTCCTCCTGCTCGTGATTCCCCTCCCAATGCAGCCCAGCGTTCTGTTGGCCTTCAATGTTGCCTTCTCACACTACTTACTAACCTTCAAGTCATCTGAGATTATGATTCCCAGATCTCATTCCTGGCTTGAGGTCCCCAGTCTTTCGCCTCTTAGGTAATACTCCTTTCTTGGATATTTCTTTCCTATGTGCAAGACCTTGCACTTTTTGGTGTTAAATCTCAGCTGCCACACTTCAGACCATTCTTCTAGTTTCTTGAGGTCAGCTTCCATCTTGCTCACTCCTACTGAGGTGTCCACCCTGTTACATATCTTGGTGTCATCTTCTAACAGACACACCTTCCCTTCCAGTCTGTCAGTGATGTCTGCTATAAAAACATTGAAGAGCAGAGGCCCCAGCACTGAGCCCTGGTGCACCCAGCTGGTTACCCTGCCTTCTGTCGATTGTGTTCCATTAACCTGTACCCTCTGGGTTCTGCCTTGTAATCAGTTTTGTACCCATCTGACTACTTGTGGACCAACCCCCGTGTGGTCAAGCTTCTTTATCAGCCTTCTGTGTGGAACCAAGTCGAAGCCTTACTAAAGTCTAGGTAGACTACATCTACTGCCCCTCTGTCCACTATTTTTGCAGCATAGTCCAAATACTTGAGCAGATTTGTCTGGCATGACCTACCTGCTGTGAAACAGTGCTGTTTAGGGTCTTGTTGGCCACTAGTTTCAAGGAATGATATGATCCTCTGTTTGAGTAGTGTCTCCATTAGTGTCCCTACTATAGCTGTGATGCTTACCAGTCTGTAATTACTAGCCCCTTCACAACTGCCTGATTTGTGAAGTGGAACCACTATTGCCTTTTTCCAGTCTTTGGGTACCACACTGCTCTTCAAGGATTTCATGAATAGAAGTACCAGAGGGGCTACTAATTCTGCCCCAGTTTCTTAAGGATTCTGGGGTGCATCTCATCTGGTCCCATGGCTCTATCTGCTTTTAGTTTATTTAGCACCTCCTGTGCTTTGGCTTCTATAAAGGGACTCGTGTCTACCTCTGGCTCTGGGGTGTTGTGTTTTTTCAGGGCTGGGCCATCCCCGGGGTCTTCTTTGGTAAACACCGAGCAGAAGTATTTGTTGAGGATTTCATCTTTCTCTGGGTCATTTCACTTCTTCAGTAGCAATCTTTACTATCCGGTAACCAGTGATGATAGTGATTAAAATGAGCGACAACAAAAAGAGCGACTCATTTCTGCTATCATTATGAGCTACCCTGCAAGGGTAGTGTTGGAACAGCAAGGAGAGCGACCGGAAGGGAAGGGTTAGGGAGGTGGAGGGGAGGGATAGGAAGGAGGATTTAGGTAGGGAGGACAGCCTGCTGCAGCTGTGCCAGCCCTGTGGTGTGGTGGTAAGGGTGGCTGACTACGGTGCTGTAGGCACTGGGTTCAGGCCGGACTGGGGGAAAATATTTTACCACTGCTTGTGGCTGCTATTTTTTTTCCTGGACCTAGTTTGCCCTCCTCGATAGTCACCCCCTGGAGTTGGTACCCAGCAGGGTGGGGGCAAAGCCCCCCGTAAAAAACACTAAATGTCCAGGAAGTGGGGTCGCCGAGAACTGTATATCACCGATATGCTTTTCAGTGATATATACACGTCTTAATAGCGATCGCTGTTTTGCAATCGCTATTATGACATGGAACCTTACTATCCACCCACCTTTGCCTGCCTACATTCCCTACTGTATCTAAAAAATTGTTTATCACCTCTCTTTGCCTCTTCTGCCATCTTTTCCTCTGTTTGGACTTTTGCCTTTCTAATTTGTTTGCTAGACTCTCATTTTTTCCTTGTACAACTCCCAGTCTTTCTCAGTTTTGGTTTCCTGATATATTTTATTTATTCATTTATTTATTTTGAAATCTTGGCTAGCACCAGTGAGCGGATACTCATTAATTGGTTGCACGTCAGTTAACAAGTATAGAGTGAATCATAAACATTCAAATACAGAGTGGTTCGGTAGCAAATATACAAACACATGTTATGGTACAACAATACAGATAACGTTCATGGTTACACTATACTGAGGCATTGAACAATGTACAGTATGCCTGCATCAAGGAGAGACAAAGATCAGTAGAGTACACAGAGGGAGGAGGAGAAGGAAGGGGAGAAGATGGGGAGGTAATGGTAAGATGAAGGGGTGGGTGGGGGTAGGAGGTGGAGGGCTACGGGTAGGGAAGAGAGATTGAGGGGCATGGCAGCATCATGGGAGAGGATGGTGGGTCAGTGAAGTGCAAGGTCGTGGCTACCCAGTGGAACAGTGACAGGGTTTAGAAGTGCTAGAGGGTAAGTGCAGACTACAGCAATGAGATTGCTGACTTAAGGCAGGATTTAGTGGGGGCAGGCACAGGTACTCGTGGTGAGAAGGTGTTGGCGCAGTTTGTGTTCAAAAGAGCCAATCGTTGCTGCATCACAGATGTCCTGAGGTAGCACATTTTTCCAGAGGGGGGCTCGGTATCAGAAACCCCTCTGAGCCAAGGTAGTGTGACACCTTGGCACATGGAATACCCGAGAGACAGCACTTCTGATTTGCTTTGTGCTCCGGGAAGGGGTCAGTAGGTTCCGTACCCCTGGAGGTACAAGGTTTAAGGAGGCTTTTTTGGCAAGGAGGCAGGTTTACTACCCGATTCTTCCACTGAGCTGTAGCCAGCCAGCCATGGTATAGAGATCACAAGTGTGCGTGAGTCTAGCAGTACCTGTGAGGAGATGGCAGACTTTATTCATTGCGGTTCAGACACGGTGGATGGCTGTGTCTGTTGCAGATCCATAGATCACCAGCCCATAATCGATGAGTGAGATGACTGAGCTATTGATGGCAGTGCTCGCCTTATTTTTTTCTTTGACTGTAGTAGCCACTTCCTTGGAAAACTATAGAGGATTTTTTTTCTCTTTTTGCTTTGCTGACCCATCTGGCACATTGATCTGTGGCAGTCTTTATTGCCCTCTTGAGTCTCCCCCACATAACCTCCACCTCCTGAACCTCTATTTCCATTAACTGGCTACTTATGTTGTTCCTAATTTTTTGGAAGTCATCCTTTCTGAAATCTAGCACCTTTATTTTTGAGTAGCCTGTGTCCTGTGTTACATTTACCTTAAAACTTACCATGCGATGGTCGCTGTTGTCCATATGGCATACCATTTCGATGTCCTTGATCATTTCCAAGTTTTTGAGGACAAGATCAAGAATGGCATCTCCTCTTGTTAGTGTTTTAACAAGTTGGCACAGTCTCTTGCCTTGTAGTGACAATAAGAAGTCCCTACTTCTTGTTGCTGCCGTTAGTGTGCTCCAGTTAATATCTGGTAGGTTGAAGTACCCCACCAGAATCACTTCGCCTTTATCAGACATTTTGTGGATTTCCTTTATTAGGTCTTTGTCTCCTTTATCTCCTTGACTTGGAGGCCTGTACACGACACCGATTCTGAAGAGTTTTCCCTTGTCTGTGTCTACTGTTAGCCACAGTAACTAGAAGTCCCCAGGCTGCCCTTTTACCTGTGTGGCTTTTATTTCCTCCTGAATGTAAATGGCTATGCCCCCCCCCCACTTTTTTGGTCTACCTATCTTTCCTGAACAGACTATAACCAGGAATGGTCATATCCCATCCGTGGTTTTCTGTGAACCACGTTTCTGTTACAGCCACCCAGTTCTTTCCGTTTCCAAGATGGCTGTGAGTTTGGGAAGTTTGTTGGTTAAGCTCCTAGTATTTGCAACCATTGCCTTCCAGGAGTGTACATTCTCTTTGGTGTGAGGTTGTGCCCTCTTTCTGGACTGCTCCAGTTTGCTCTTTCCGGCCAAGAGGTAATGGAGGTTGCTGGTTCGGGCGGATGTTGGCTCTGATTTGTTTTCTGATGTATGTACGCATTTGGCATTTTGGGGAGTGATGACTAGCCCACCAACAGCAGGGGTGTGAGCTGCATTATACTCTCCTTTTCTTAGTTTAAGCTACTTGTATAGACATCTCATTTTTGTCCAAGTGCTCACACACCTTCTCTGTTTAGGTGCAATCTGTCGTATTTAAAAAAAAACTCTTTCCCAAAAGTTGTGCCAGTTCCCTATGTAGTGGTATCCCTTGTCTTGGCACCAGTACAAAGCCATGAGTTGAATTCACCTACTTCAATCTCTCTGATTCGCTTGGTGCTTTTTTCCTTTCTCCACACTGGCAGCATTTCTTAGAAGGCTAATTTGGATGGGAGGGAAGAAAGTTTGTTGGCCAGGTCCTCGAAGTGTTTTTTGGCCTCCCGAACTGTGCGATTTGCCAAGTCATTGGTATCAGTGTGTGTTGTTATATGTGTAACCTCTAGGGGGCACTATCCCAAGGGCTACTACCCCTGCCTAATTTTCCACTAATAGGTTGAGGGGCCTGGATCCGATGGCGGGTGCCTCCACCCAGAGGTCAGGGTTGAGACAGTCTGGTATGACTTGGTCACAGCCCTCTGGGTCACTGCAACCCCCCTTTCTTCCCACTAGTGGCCCCCACAAATCAATCACAGTACCCTTACTGTATACACTGACCCCCAGGCTTGAACCAATCAGCTTGCTCCGGGGACCCCCTGAAAAGTAAAATGCTGTTACACAATAATCACTGTACAGTAATTCACCATAAACACACAAGTTAGCCAGTATACCTTTGCAAAACAATCAATCTGATTTATTTAGGGAGAAATAACAAGGACTGGGGTGATCAGGTTAATTAGCTTACTACTCTAATATATACAGTGCCTTAAGAAAGTATTCGCCCCCCCCCTTGGATTTTGTCACATTTTGTGATGTTGCAAACTCAAATTAAAATACATTTATAAGGGATTTTTTTGTCACGTATCTACACAAATTACTCTATAATGCCGAAGTGGAATGAAGCTTCTGGAATTATTTGTACATGTAATTTAAAATAAAAACCTGAAATTTCTTGATTTGATAAGTATTCACCCCCTTTACTATGACACTCCAAACTGAGCTCAGGTGCATCCAATTTCCTTGTGAGATCACTCTAAAACCTGAATGGAGTCCACCTGTGGTCAGTTCAAATGGATGACATGATTTCAGAGGAAATACACCTATCTATATAAGGTCCCACTGTTGACAGTGCATGTCAGAGCAGAAACTCTACCATGAAGACCAAGGAGCTGTCCATAGAACTCCGTGATAGAATTGTGAGGAGGCATAGATCTGGGGAGGGGTATAAAAACATTTCTAGGGTGTTGAAAGTTGCCAGGAGCACAGTCAAGTCCATCATTAGGAAATGGAAAGATTATGGAACCACCCAGACTCTTCCTAGAGCAGGCTGTCCTCCCAAACTGAGCAACCAGGCAAGAAGGACCTTGGTCAAGGAAGTGAACAAGAACCCAATGACCACCCTGACAGAACTACAGAGTTCCATGGCTGAGATGGGAGAACCTGTCCAGAGGACAACAATCTCTGCAGCACTTCACAGATGTAGCCCCTATGGGAGAATGGCTAGACAGAAGCCACTCCTGAGAAAAGGCCACATAATAGCATACCTGGAGTTTGCAAGAAGGCACGTGGCAAACTCTGAGACCATGTGGCAAAAGATGCTCTGGTCTGATGAAACAAAATTGAACTTTGGCCTGAATGCAAAGCTATGCCTGGCGCAAACCGAACACAGCTCATCACCCATGTAACACCATCCCTACCATGAAGCATGGTGGTGACAGCATCATGTTGTGGGGATGCTTTTCAGCGGCAGGGACTGGGGCACTTGTCAGGATAGAGGGAACAATGAATGGAGCCAAATACAGGCACATCCTTGAGGAGAACCTGCTTCAGTCTGCAATGGACCTTGGACTGGGGCGAAGATTTACGTTCCAACAAGACAACGACCCCAAGCATACAGCCAAAGCAACATTGGAGTGGCTTCAGAACAAGAAGGTGAATGTCCTTGAGTGGCCCAGCCAAAGCCCAGACTTGAATCCCATTGAGAATCTGTGGAAAGACTTAAAGATTGTAGTTCACCGACGCTCCCCATCCAACTTGACAGAGCTTCAGCAAATCTGCAAGGAAGAATGGGTGAAAATCCCCAAATCCAGATGTGCAAAGCTGATACAGACATACCCAAGAAGACTCAAAGCTGTAATTGCTGCCAAAGGCGCTTCTATAAAGTATTGACTCAGGGGGGTGAATACTTAAGTAAACAAGATATTTCAGTTTTTAATGTTTCATAAATTTCTGTTACATAGTATAAATATTTTGGCCCCTTTAAATTGTTGAGTATGCTATGTGAATCAAGGGGGAAAAAATCATTTCAATGCATTAAAAATTCTGGTAGTAGCACAACAAAATGTGACAAAATCCAAGGTGGGTGAATACTTTCTGAAGGCACTGTAAGTATCTATCTAGGGCACTGTGCACAGGCCTAACCTATAAGTCACTGTCTCTGGGTACCCAGGCAATAAAGGCTAGTACCTCAATGCAGCTGGTTGGGACCCTGACACAGAAACAAGCATGTGATTCCTACTAAGATTAAATAGAGCCAGCAGGCACAGTTAGTGTAGCCAGCAAAGTAGCCAGAAGATCTTGCCCTCACTAGGAACATTCGACAGGGAACTACCCTGATTGAGTACTCATAAATCCAGAAGAAAGAACGCTCTCACACCACTCGGAGGACCAAGCCTGGACTTCAAATACTTCTCCACACATTTATAAGAAAGGCAGATGGGTACCATACCAGGCAGCTGCTGTATACCTCCCGATCGCTTTCACTGCACTACCTGGGCCCAACGACGCAGCTTCACATGTTCTGACAGACCGAGCGCGATTGAAGCAGATTCTCCAGTCTTCTACAGGGTGAGCCTGGTAGGTAGCTGCGCTTTTGCACAGCCTCCTCTGACCGCTGCCTAGAGGATTTAGTCTAACACTTGCTGGCATTTGAAACCGCCAACATCTGGCCTTCCACATGCACTTCCTGCACGAAAGCTCAACAGCGCAGGAGCCCAGAGCTCTTTTCTCGCTCACAGCCACAGTGTCTCTGCCCCTTGGCAGTTTGGGCAAGGGCTCTCAATTCAGATGCCACCCAATCTCATTGGTGGGCTGCAGGTATCAGTCACTTAAGTCGGTCCCCATTGGTGCAAAAAGGGCGCTGAGGAGCCAAGACTACATTACACAGAAGCTCCCTTTATACAACCCCCTTTTAGTAGGCTCCAGACAGAGTCCCAGTCCCCATTGGTCCAAAGTAAGCTCCATTTTAGAGTCCTCACATATTGATTGGCCCAATTCAGCAGTCCGGGACCAAAATGGGGTAGCTGATCAGAAACAGTTTGTGCTGCAAAAGAAGCAGGTTAGACAAAACTACATTTACACTAATACCCTGCCTTTCTTCCCAGAATTAGTTACATCTTTCAATAATGCTCACTCTGCCCACTTAATAACGGCAGAAACGGAGCGACTGGTCAGAAGCTCGAGCAAGGCTCGAGCGGGGAAACAAACAGTCCCCCCCTGCAAACTAATTATGTCTGCAAGCAGACAGCTCTTAAAGAGACAGTACGCAGAGGCTCTAAAAGCACTCGCTGCAGAGCCATTTAAAATGGCTTAAACGCCGAACACCATCCAGACTTGGAGCACCCAGCAAGCTCCTGGAAGACTTTTGGGAACCCCCATTTGTAAGGGGGTTACATATGTGTAACATCCCCTGAATTCTGCACAATTGTCTTTATGCGGTTAGTGTCCCTACTTGCAGAGGGTCCTGGTAGACACTTTACCACAATGTCACTTTTAACATTTTGTGTTAGGTGGTGTTCCACTCCTCGGATCATGGAATCCCTGATTAAGAGAATTTTGCTTTTGTTTATATTTGTGTCAGTTTTATTTTGAGTTTTAGTATTTTTGTTGTTATTGCATTTGGTTTTGGTATTGTTGTTGGTTATATTTTGAGTATTAGTATTTTTGTTTTTATCGTAGTTTGTATTGGTTTTAACTGGAGTGCTAGCATTTTGCGGTTTGATTTCTTTACCTTGTATTACTTTGTGGTTGGTAGCAGTGGAAAAAACCTGTTTTTGGTTAGGATGGCTGGGAAATGTACTATAGAGTTCCCTGTATTGGAGTTCATACATCAGTCCAAGCATCCTGTAGTTGGGCTGCAAGATCTGCTATGGTGCAACACACATGGCAGGGTCCTGGTTGCTGTCTGTAGAGCCTATTGTATAATGCACTGCAGTTTTCACAACTGACAAGGTCCATTTCTTTTTTTTTTTTTTTTTTTTTAGTTCAGAGGTAGTGCTGATTCCTGTTTCTTGGCAGGGAGTGTGGACAGGAAAAAAAAAACAGAACAGTGATTTTTTTTTTTGTACCTTACTACCTCCTATCAGGTGTTGTGGGCGCTCATGCCTATCAAGCAAGAGCACTCGGGGAAGGGTGAGATTAGGGGTGGGTGGTGGTGATTTGACTGTTCCCTGTATGCTGTAGAAAATAATCAGGTAGCTGTTGAACAGATGAGGTGTAGCTTGTATTCCTGCAAGGTAAGAAGGAATCTGGTTACTAGCTCAGTTGTTCTGCCCTTTGGCTCAGAACAGCTCCATGGAGTCTCTGCTGCTTGCAGTAAAACCTCCTGCCTGAGATTCATGTATCCCGGCTCCCTGCTGCTGTGAGGGAGAGGGGACTGATCCACTGGCTGCAGGACAATACCCACTCTTCTCAAATGCTGGAGTGTCCAGGAAACTACTGCAGCAGAAGCAGCTCATGAGAGTAGAAGCCAACGATGAGATGGAACCTTTATTCCTCCTTCCTGCTGAAAAAACAATCAGTTTGTTAAGGTCTGCCACTCAGTAGCACAACTAGAGACTGGAGGAGAGTAGGTCTCTCTCTCAGTCGGTGAAAATCAGTGAAGCTCAGCAGGTAGAAAGGCTAGGGGCTGGACCACACTTGATGTATGCCTCCTAGGCTTGCCCTTTGTGTCAGAGCTGTTGCTTCTGGTTGTTTTTGGCTGAGAGCTTTCTATCAGCTGATCACTATTTCAGTAGTGGGTACAGCAGACAATAAGGCTAGAGGCTGGACCACTCTTGGTGTATGCCTCCTAGGGGTGCACTTTGTGTCTGTGCTGTTTCTTCCAGCTGAGAGCTTTCTATTAATCGACCACTATTTCAGTATTGGTACAGCAGTACAAATGCTGATTCACATACAGCAGCCAGGAATTCTGGGTAAGTGTTCCAACTACTCCTTATGCTGAGAGAGCAGCCACTGGCTGGGTCTAAGCAGAGAGAAGTCACCTCAGTGGAGATAGGAGCCGGGACTGTGTACTTCAAGGGGGATTCAGCCAGGTAGAACTGCTGTCAAGGAATCCCTGCTTCTGCACCTTTCAGAGTCTGCCTTCCCTCCGTGGTTGGTCTCTCTCCCAGTTGGTGAAGATAAGTGAAGCTCAGCAGACAGTAAGGCTAGGGGCTGGACCTCACTTAGCTTATGCGTCCTAGGGTTGCCCTCTGTGTCTGAGCTGTACATCCAAAGGTCATGGTAAAGAACAAAATTTGGTATTGTACTTTTCCTGAAAAGTGGGGCTGGTTACTGTGATGTTTGATTGGTGAGATGCCGGAGGGCAGCTCTGCAGGGCTGGTTTCCTTCACTCTAGAGGATAGGTAAGTGGCACCCCCCCCATGGCACGTGGGAACCTGGGATCACTAGGGCACCAAGGCACAGTGGGAAAGACCAGCTTAGTGATTATTCTAAAATGCAGTGGTATTGGACATTAGGGCTCTTGATGGTGCAGTTTCTGCCTGCTATAGATGTCAAGCAAGGGGGCACATGGCCCAGTAATGTGTAACAGTCATGAATTAAGTAGGGGGATTCAGGAGAGGCCCTTTGCTGGCTAGTGAGCTGTGTTTTTGCTACAGTGAAAGGACAATCCATAAATATGACTAGGAATCAGAGGACTCAGAGAAAGATGCAGCCATGGACTCAGCATTACTGTAATGACTATGTGACATGACAATATGCCTGAGCTTCTGGGCTCTGTGTTTAGCTTAATGACTTTGTACCTAAATGAACTGCTATGAACAAATCACTCCAGTGAAGACCACATATTAATTTCCACGCTGAGTAATGAATGATTGTGTTTAATTTGTATTTCTCAATCTCTCTCTCAGTGGGAGTGTGAAGAGAAATGGTAGCTGTGCCATAACTGTTTGCAAGGAGGCTCCCAATGAAACCTGGAACACCAATATACCCCTACACATAGAAGTCACCCTATGCCATGCTCATCCCATCAAGGCGTAAGCAGACATATGCTGGCAGGCCGAAGGTGGGGGGTTGCATATGTGAAACAGTAGGGCACATTAAATAGCTAATATTTTAGTTAATTTGTGGGAAACAATTGTTTTTACTTTATTAAAGCAAATAAACTTACAGAAACAGAATCAAGTAAACAGGATGGTACCATGTTTGTTTTTTTCATTTTGAGATCAACTCTACAATTGGATGCTACAGATAAAAGAATTCAGCAAGGGGTTGGCTACTTTTGAATGTCAGTCACTATGACATACTCAAGTGCCAAACATTTCCAAGTGAAAAATTAACATTTATTTTTCAATAGCGTGCACAACAGCAGAACTGACCCATTTATGTGGTACAATCTGGGTACAAGTTGTATAATTAGGGCATGAAAAAGTAAGCTGTTTATTCACTCTGGAATGTTTCCAACAATGCTGCCTAGCAATTAGTGGTAGAGCAAAGCCCAGAGTTCTGGATTTGCACTGCTTGCAGCATTCCAGAGTGAATAGAAAGCTTTTTCTGGATGCCTATGAAATATTCTATTTATACCATGGAACACTGAATGCCATTGTGATGATGATACAGGAAAATTACATGGGTTTCAGAAAGAATAATATGCTAGTCACCCTGGAGGTGAATTGCAGGACTGAATAACCATTTTTTCAGCCCTGTTATTTATCCTGTCCATGATATAAATTTATATTTATACATGGATGGGACCTTTTCCCCATAGGAGCCCATTATCGTGTATTTCCCTGTACACCACACCAATTAAACTTTCATTCCAAACAATTAAAGCTGCATAGCTCCCAATTAAAGCCCCTTTAAGCACTATTGTATTTTCTGCCTAATCTCATGGTAAGCTGTCAACAACATGTTTTTCAATGAAATTGTATCTTGTAACCTGTTTCATGGCTTTTACTATTGCATTTTTTGCTTTTTCTCATTGAAAACTGCTCAGCATCTTGTATTTAATAAAGTGCATCTCCCCTTCTCTCCTCCCCAGGTCGCACCTGGAAACAAGCTTCGGCTCAGTGCACCTCTCCTGGTTATCAACTTTTAAATAAATAAAATTGCATACCTCCACACCAAAACCCTGTATACCCTGGGAAAAAACACCCACAGACCAATATTATGAACACCAAAACAAACAACTTAATGACCAATTAAATTAATAATCATGTTGGTGAACACACCAGCTGAACCAGTTAAGAAATGTCGGTGTTGATTAGCACACCTAATAAGCCCCCTGACAAAAACACAGCCTTATCTAATAAACTCCCCGACAAAAACACAACCTTACATAATAAGCCTCCTGACAAAAACACAGCCTTCAGGTACAAAAAAAGGCACCATCCCCATGTATTATATAAAACAAATGATAGGCAAGTGTGGTGCATAGGAATATAATTCAGTCATCTAGGGGTGCTAATGAGGTTATAATACCACTCGCTCTTTGGGCTCGTGCTTATTGACCTCATCAGGACTCCTCAATGGAATTATATCCCTATACACCACACTTACCTATCATTTGTTCTATATACAGTATATGTAGTCATCCAACATAGATCGAAGGAGAGCTCTTGCCCAATTAGAGCACTTCTCTCACCTGCACATGAGATACTTCTATTCTGCAAAGACGGTCTCATGTGCAGTTGTCCTGGAAAAAGGGTGTGTTTTAAATTCTGAATATATCATTGATCAACTTCAGTCAATAATATATTAATACAGCCACCAAAGGCCACTTATATGGTTGTAAGAGTGGTCTCACTTTTTTTTGACAATTCTATTCCAGCTGAGATACATCTCATTTCCAGTGAGGGGCCTGCTTCTACCCATTTTTGAAGCTGGGTGGAGTGGAATACTGAGAGGTCAAGTGACTTGCCCAAGGTCACACAGCATCTTTAGCTCTAGTGGGGTTTGAATCTTCAATCTTTTGGTTTCCAAGCTGGAGCTCTAACCACAAGACCGCATTGCTTCACCTTCGGTTGGTGGTCTCGTACTCCAAACGTACACTTGATACCACTCTTACAACTGTAAGAGTGGCGTTGGAGACCATATTAACATTTATATCTATACACTGCCAAAGTCAATCCACCAATTGAAAACATTATTTCCTTTGTGTATGAGACACTCTTATTTCACCAAGATGTTCTCACATGCTAAGTGTACTGTTGCCAAAGGGACTGCTCGAGTGAGTCTCACACTATACTGGTTCAGCTATTATACTTCTATTTTTTTTTTTAACCACATTTGCTTATTTTCAGCCCATATTATTTTATACCAGGGTAAGATTAATAGTAACACAGTAATTTTAGGTTGGGAAGGACTCTTGGTCCATGAGATCAATCACTTTTACTTCATAAGCAGGAAGTAAAATGTGTGCAGTGCAAACATGTACTGTAGTAATTTGTGGGAATTCCACACCCACTCCACTACTCTGGGTACCCCATGATTCTCTTGGCAAGCAGCAGTTTCTAGAGGCTTACCTTGAAGGCCTGTGCTAGTTTCTTATCCAGTCTCTCCACCGGTAGGCTATTACATAGGTTCACCGCCCTCTGGGAGAAGAAATGCCCCTTAATGTTACCCCTAAATTTACCATCTCTGAGATTTAGGGAGTGCCCTGCCCATACATCCTGCTGGAACCCACTAGATCAAATATCTCCATCCAGTCTTGACTATACCCTTAATGATATGGAAAACTAAAATCATGCTCCCCTCATCTCAATTTTTCAGGGTAAACATGTTAAGAACCTCCAGCCTCTCCGGACAGTTTTTGTCTGCCATGCCATTGATCATTTTGGTGGCCTTGTGCTGGGCACCCTTGACTGCTTTGGTATTCTTTTTGATTACGGAGCAGAGAATGGTACAGTACTCCAGTTGGGGCCAGACCAAGGCCTTGTAAAGTGGCAGGATTACTTCCCCTGCTCTGCTGGTCAGACCCTTTTGAAGTATGTCAGCTTTCTTCTAGCCTTCTTGACAGTAGCCATGCACTGCTTGTCATTTATGCTTTAGCCACTTTTCTCTTATGATCCCCAGGCCCTCAACCATATCAAGAATGGCCCCATACTCTGTACAGGTTATACTTCTGTTTTTCCTCCTGAAGTGTAGCACCTTCATTTGGCTACATAGAATATGAGGCTCCAGATATCAGATCAATCACCAGACTTGTTCAGATACTTCTCAAGTTTGTTATCATCTTCAAAGGAACCCACCATGGCTAGCAAGTGTCAACAATGAACTTAAGCAGTTTACTGCAGACCCTTGCATCCAGATCATTGAACAGTTGTGCCCCTAGAACTGATCCTTGAAGAAAACTGTGGAGTACTTCTCTAAACTTGGAGTGGTGCCTGTTCAGCACCTCTCCTTCCTACCTCCAAGCCACTTAGCAGTGTTTCGTGTCTGCCTTGTGTATACTGTATGCGTACCGTACTGCTGTATTTTACCCAGTAGCTTGCCATGGGCCACAGTGTCAAAGGACTTGCTGAAGTCCAGATAGGCTATGTCTTTGGCTCTTCCACTGTCCAGCTCACTGGTCATCCCCTCAAAGAAGGTGATCAGGTTGGTATGGCACAATCTGTCCCTCATAAAGCCATGCCGAAAGGGACGAGAACCTTGGTCTCAGCCAAGTTCTCCATTATTCTGTCCTTGATAATGCCTTCCAAGGCCTTGCCCAGCACTGATGTCACACTGACCGGTCAGTAGTTACCCGGGTTCAGCCTTGCCTCTCACTGAAGATGAAGACCAGATTGGCCACATTCCAATCCTACAACACTACAGCTGTCTGAAGAGACTAATGAATGATTACTGCAAGCAGATTCGCCAGCTGTTCCCTTATCACTACTATAATCCTGAGCGAACAGTGTCTACCGCTTGGGACTTCCAAGCCTGGTCTTCTGGCTGTATTATGGTTACTGCTGCTTCCATGGGCCTTCTCAATGAGCAACCTCCTTATCTTTTGAGTTGCTTGGTGGTTTGAAGTGACATATTCATCCAGCATCTGAGTCATCATCCCTTGCTCTCTCACAGGTTCCTCTTCTCACTTCCCTGTTTTCAGGACCCCAAGACCCTCCTCCATCTCCCCCTTCATTTATGGTGTGAAAGAAGGATTTGGTCTTTTCTGCATATCCTACTGCTATCCTGACTTCTTGGTCCTTTTCCCCTTATTGCATACAGGGATGTAGGCCTCCATGACTGCATCAGCACATTCTTCAAACACCCCACATGTGTGCTGCATTACTAGCTTTAAGCAGCTGCTTCACACCTTTGGTCACCAGGTCCTACATCTTGGCAAACTCCACCTTTCTGAAGTACTGGGTCTTGGGGGCTGAGGCCTGGCTAGTCTTCCCTATTACCAGGGTTAATGTTATCTGGTTGTGGTCACTGTCTCCTACTGGTTCCCTGACATCCATGCTGGAGATGATACAATCCTTACTGCTGAGAACAAGGTCAAGGGTAGCTTTAAACCTAGTCTCCTGTTAGGTGTACTGTTCTAGGAAGCAGTCCTTGAAGGTGGACAGGAATGCAATCTTAGCACCTTCAAGACTGGCCAGGTTGGGACAGGAGTGGGCTAGAGTTAGTCACTGTCAAATTGCCAAGGCAGAGCAGCCTTTGACATCCTACCAGTAGGCTGTGAGCCCGGACAAAGAACTATATTGGTAGGAATATAGGCACAATAATGTGGTTGTCTAGGTCTCAGACCTGAAAAATGTGAGTAAAACCACTGTCTAAATGTAGTCCACCCCGAATTGGGGGCTTACTTTAAGTGTCTCCTTGGGCTTCAGCAATGCCCACTGCCAGGCAGACATCCCTTAGAGAAGGTAAATCCATGGTTGTTGGTGTCTTCTATTGATCTGCATGAGAGTGCCATACTACGCTTCTGCACTGTCCCTTTAAGTGCTACAGCCTGTATATTGTAAATAGCCTGGGCTGAGTCCGACTGTTCCGGCGCTCACGACCAGCCAGGCATTTCCCTAATCTACTCCACTCTGCTGTTGCTAATAGAGCAGAGGGAGCTCTACACTGTGCTGTAAACATTTAGTTCAAGCTCATTACTGTTGTTAAGATAAAATAAGTTGTTTAACCTGCCTTCATTGCAGTATTCAGTCCCCAATGAGAGCAGCCATGTTTGGTCAGGGACTTCCAGGTATTGGACAAATCAGGACACAGGAGACCTCAAAGGGTCTTTAGCTCAGGTGCCGTGTGGGAGAAACTGTGAACTCTAATGTTTGGCACCTAAAAGGACCAATGGGAGCACAAGACTGTGACTGACAGCTCCCTCAACCAACCAAAATGTAGAAAAAACAGACAAATCCAAAAACCATTTTGAAATAGGGGTTAGTGCAGCTCGAGCTCTAGAATGGAAAGGAGCTCCTGTGGGAATTAAAGTAAGGTAGAGGAAAGGGCCTATATCACCTTTCCTGCCGGCTGGAATAAACTTAGACTGACTAAACTCAGACAAGCAGTAATTTTAAAACAACTGTGTGGCAATACTGCTTAAGCGCTCAAACTAAGAGGGGCTTCTAGGCTTTATGGAGATTTTCACAGGAGAGGCCTGATTTTGGCTTATGTGTTCAACTTTGATTCCACAAAGGGATCGAGCTTCAGAAACTGCCTTTCTGCAGACTGAGGGGTTGCTCAGTCAGTCAGCTGAGATTGCAACCAGCAAGAGAACAGAAGGAGAAGAAAACAGAAAGTTTAATGTTTTTACAGTTAAAAGTGTTGAGGCCTGCTGTGTGTGAAGGGACTGAGATCCAGGGACTCTTGTTTGCCAAAAAGGATCCAGCCTTACACAGTAACCAATTTGCCTAACAACAGGCTTATGTGTTCAACTTTGATCCCACAAAGGGATTGAGCTTCAGAAACTGCCTTTCTGCAGACTGAGGGGTTGCTCAGTCAGTCAGCTGAGGTTGCAACCAGCAAGAGAACGGAAGGAGAAGAAAACAGAAAGTTTAATGTTTTTTCAGTTAAAAGTGTCAAGGCCTGCTGTGTGTGAAGGGACTGAGATCTAGGGACTCCTGTTTGCCAAAAAGGAGCCAGCCTTACACAGTAACCAATTTGCCTAACAACTGGAGATTTCACCAGCAAAAGAACTGAACTATTTCAGAGACACTTTCCTGCCTGTAGGCCCATGTCATTTTAGGTCCATGCTGCTTGTTCCTGTACCAGCTACAGCATCTCGGCGAGAGACCGGATTCAGGGATTCAGCCCCTGCACAGCTAATCATTGCAGGTTATGGCCACCTACAGGGCAAGGCCATGAAGAGAAGGTGAGTCATGATGACCCAGTTCCCTGTGGACAGCAACTGCAAAGTGCAGGTCTTCATTTCGCCTGAGCCTTCACCCATCTTCTGGGTACAGTGAGTAAAAGCAGGGTAGCTTCCTGCAACCAGTGTTTCAATTATTTCATGGTACCATATGATTGTGTTCAGCTAGTGTTAGAGTGTCTCAATAGACTAGGCCAACTGGCCATGGATACAAATAACTGAATCTGCTTTGCATTGCTAATGTTTATTGTTTTCTCCATCAAGGGCCTCAACAACAGCTGCAATGCCGGCAACCCTGGGCACTGTTCTGGCATGCCAGCATCACACGCTGGGTACCCAGTAGTTGCTAGACTATTTAATACAGGGATTTAAGTGATTGCATGCAAAGTAATCTGTCTCAGTACAGCAAAGTAATTGTTATTCTAAATTCTTGCTCCCCTCCCTGTTCACACCCCTTAATAAATTTGATTTACTGTTTCACTGTTAACCTGGCATTTGAGCATATTATTATCTGGTTTAGAGTTGCTGAAACATTGAAAAAGTGTTTAATAGTGCACGTTTGTATGCAAAGCTGTTTCTTACAGGGGGGGTCCAGGGTGTTTGCCAGAAGCTCAAACCCTGGTGGTAAGTGCAAAGGTGTGAGGATATTTTTAATGCTTGTTGTAAACCGTGTATTAAATGCTGCAACTGGTTATTGCCAATTCAAAGGTACAAGGTCTCTAGGTGGGATTGTGGGTAGTTATAGCTTCCCAGAGGGCTGTACCAGGCTAGAGAGATACCCACAAAAGCACTACTCTGGGTGGAGGCACCAAAATATTGAACATACTTTGGACAGGGAAACCCCAGAACTTGCTAAAACCGAACCCAGGCCCTGCAACCTGTACTTAAGCAAGCAGGCAGGGGTAGTAGCTCTTGGTATAATTGTGCCAAGGTTACATAAACTTAAGAATTTCCCTGATGACAAAATTAATATATAATACATGCCTTCATTCACTCTTAGTTCTTTACTAATTTCTGGCAAATGCTTTGTCTTTTTTATCTTGAGACCCTCACTTTACTTTCCATCCCCTTCTCTCTCTCTCTCTCTCTGTCTCTCTCTCTCTCAGTTGCTCAGCACCCTCCTTGCCCACATAGTTCTCAGTCTGGGCTCCCAGTCCCAGACAACTAATAGGACATCAAAGTCACTGTACCTTAGCGGTTTGACAGGGATTGATTCTGGTCCTCCCTCATACTGTCCAGGCAGGAAGACTACAACTCACTACATCAAAGTGCCTGAAGCAGTCTGTCATCCCTGCCACTTCAAAAGTTACTCATGCCAATGAAATGTTTCTGGCTCCTACAGACTAGCTAACCTTGCTCCAAAGAGTTAACCTGCATAGTACATCTACCCTGAGTTTCGATCAAGATAGATTCTTTGTTCTTTATTTTAAGGACCTGACATGTGCATTCTGTGTCAGTTCTTCCTGTTTTATATAAAACTGTACTGCCTGGGGCTGGATGTTACAAATCCATGTGTAACAGCTTGATGCCTGCATTCTATGTGATAATTCAGAATGTATACAATTGACTGTATGAAGGGACAAGGTATCAATATTATCCAACCAGAACTGTGATTCACAAAGAACAGAAAGCAGTTTAAAAGAATGTGTTCCATATTTACTCACTTTGCAATAGGATATTCCCACATATATCCCCATCCACCATGGAGCTGCAGACATTGAGTAGCCACGCTGTTCTGAAGGTCAGAAGCCCTACAAAAGGGGGGTGGTGGTAAAGAGAGAGAAAATACTGTATTTAGTCCATTTTAGAAACCTAGAGAATATGTGAACTGTCCATATTTCCCTTGTTATTACTGTCAGTTACTGAAGACAGTTATTCTTAATCAGAGGCAGCTATATCAGATGTAAACAACCCAGCCCCTCCCTTCCCCCTTCATTTTTATCCTGTGATGCCACAAACAGCGATGAACAGACTCGGACAAGTTATGACACTTATTACCAGGACCAGCATCCAGGTCAGATTCATGATTAGTTCTGATTCAAATCAAAACCTTTAAGAAACTCATTATAATACTGAAAACAATCACAAAATGCACTAACAAAATAGAAACTTAAGTATTCTGCTGCCCTGGGGTTGTTGGCCAGTATGTCTGACTCCATTTTGTGCATTATTCTGCCGTGCCTCTCATTTTTCTTTGCTATAAAAGAAATCTACTTGGGCTCCTTTCCCTTACCCTCTGTGTGGTGGGTACAGTAGTGCAGATTAACACATCACCAGCTTCCTTCCCTGTTCCAGTACATAAATCCCCAGGCCCTCCTTTTTACTGATGGCCTGCCCCATTTAAGTCTGCACTTCCCATTCCCATCTGCTGGCAACCACCCTGCCCAAGTATTCTTTTTTTTTTTGTCGACTTTCTTTTCATTCCGGTCGTGGCCCGAGGAACCTTTTCTCAGGCATCCTGTCCGTGTCCTGCCCGCCTGAGGCTCCAAGAAATGCGCCTCCTCTCTCCTCCACTCCCCACAGCCAACACACCCTGTTTAACCCATCCGGGGTGGGTCATCCTTCTCCTCTTGGGTGCTCTTCTAAGGCAGTCTGTCGCTACAGGTGAGGGCAGGAGGAACTAGAAGGCCAGTCTGGGTAAGCCTGGCAGAGGGCATGGGGGACAGGTGCCGTCGCCTGTTCCTCGGAGATGGTGTTTTCCCTTTTTCAGACCTCCCACTATCCCTGCGTGGGCACGCCTGATGCAACAGCACACGACAACCCTGCCAGCATCAGCCACGCTGTGTGATGTGCAGCCTGCACACTGCAGTGCTCCTGATCTCCATCGTGGATGCCACATCTCACGCCATGCCGGTGACCCGAGTTCGGGAGTAAGCTCGGGAGCCGTTGGGTGCTCAATTCTCTACCATCCCCTGCTGACCCCCCCCGGCTCCCGAGCTCATTCCTGAACTCGGGTCACCGGCATGGCGTGAGGTGTGGCATCCAGCGTCTCAACCCTCAGTGTCAACGGACAGCCCCGCCCAATTATTCCTTGCACTCTCACATCTGCTGTCACCCACCCTGCCCCAGTATACCCTTGTGTTAGTAAGCCCTGTCACCTCCCAGCTACTGGAACCTACCCATCTCAATATGAGAACCCTACACCTCCCATCTACTGACACCCACCATGCCTCAAAATAAATACCCCAACCCCTGCCTGCTTGCACCCAACCTGCCATAGTATGAACACCCCTACCCCAGAATCCCCTGTCCCCCCATCTGCTGACAACTATCCCGTACCAGTATGAATACCCTTCCCCCAGTGTGTACATCACTGCCCCCCCTTCTTCCCATCTACTGGCATGCACACTGAATCAGTATGCACATCCATTTCCCCTGCCATATACTGGTATCCACCCCGTCTCAGTATATAAAACCCTGCCTTGGTAAGTTTAACCAACCCCCTCCCATCTTTTTGCATTCACCCTGCCCATGTATACACTTTCCCTAGTATGCCTTGCTCCCGTCCATCTGCTGGCAAACCACAATGTCCATTATGAATGCCCCACCCCCTCCCATCAGAAGTATTCACCCTGTCCTAGAATACATTCCCCTACCCCTTTCACCTGCTGACACCTGCTTTGCCAAATCCCACAATATACACGGCACACAGCCCACAAACATACCGTGCCTTTCCCACAGCAGCAGTCCCTACCACCACCACAGTGCCACATTTTGTATGGCCCAAATCCTCACATACCCCTCACCTGATGATGCACTCCTCCCTGACACCAGTGTTGCCATTGTGGTCACACACTTGCTGCCCTAATTTTAAAAAAGGCTCCTTCAGCCTGGTTATCCACTCCTGGCCTAGTGTGTCTGTGCTGCCACTACCAACTACTGGCTGCCTCCTCCCACCCTTGGTAGTAGCTCTACATGCATGTGCACTAACAGACCTGCAAGAGAGCATGTGTGAGCAGAGGTGGCACCACAAAGTAAAACTGCATGTTATTTTTTAATTTTGCAGAGGAGCAGGTAGTTTCTGCAGATTGAGGTGGGGATTAAGGTGTTTATAAAAGACATTGAAGCACAAGTCACACCTGGGTCATTAATGACAGGGTCAAGATTTGCCAGCCCACCCATTCCTAGTTGCAAACCAAGGTAAAACAGTGGCAGGTTTACCCTACTCAGCTTAGTCCCTCACCTGCCTTTTCATTCACTGTTAATGAGGACTGTTATTTAATACAGTGTGTCAGTAGATACACTAGGAAACCAAACAACATTGAAACTAATTCCAGTAACAAAGATGACGTGGTAAGAGAAGTGGAAACTGGAGAAGCCCTGGCCAACAGTGGCCATAACATAATTAGATTCACTACTGGTGTGACACAGCTTAAAACAGACAAATACAGTGCACATGGACAAACTCAGACAGAGCAAACCAAAAATGTGAGGATCAAAACAAGCAGCAGAAGTCAAGATGGCATTGGAAGTTAAATCCAGTAATAACATTTTTTCAGATATATCAACAAGAAACACAAATCAAAGAAAAGCTGGACCTCTGAAGGATGAAGAAAATGATGATACAGTACCAAAAGAAGAACAGATGGTGAATTGTCTAAACATGTTTTTTTTCCATTAGTATTTACAGAGGAGAAGAATGGAACAGTAAATAAGAGTGAATTGTTATTCTTATTCAAGGAAGAACATGAAGACACACTGACATCTCCATAATAACCTAAAAAGTTTAAAAAAATGGTCAAGATGGTTGACACCAAAAGGCAATGGGTCTAGAGAGAATAAACATAAAAATTCTATAGGAGTTGACCAAAGAAATGTCCATCCCTGTGGCAATGATTTAAAAAGATGTACAATCCCAGATAATTGGAGAGTGACCCATGTGGGGCCAATATTAAACAAGTTCTGGTCAGAGCCATACATCTGTTATACATTAGCCTGTTATGGGCTTTAGAATTAATGTTTGGCTTGGACAGTGACGACTAGTCAGAGGACAAATGGTATTAGTTAGAAAGTTGTTTTATTTATGTGAAAGTGTTACCATGACCAGATTGTTATGAGACAGGGAGAGGGATAAGAAGAAAAGGGGTCAGAAAAACACACACACATGAAGGACAGATAGTTACAGAAGCAGGACAGGGGAGAGGGGATATAGAACCGATCACTACCTATGCACTTGCACTGTAGGAAAACAAAAAGGAGAGCATTTGAGAGAGAGGGGAGCAAAGCAATGTGTAACCACCCAGCCCCCTGGGGTTACTATAAACCCCTCAGTATCAGTGACAGGCAGGGAAAGGCAGCTGGTGATTAACTGGTTAAATGGGGTTTTCACCTGCTCACTCTTCTGTTTACTTGGCTTCAGCTGAGATGGCAGTGATGAGATTATTTGGAACTCTCGCAGCAGTATAAGCCTTAGCTAGTTGTGAGAAGGGATTTCAGAATGTTGAGATGAGAGTCAGTGTAAAGTTGCAGTTTGAAGTTGGAGGAGTGAGAACTGCTCAGCTGAGGGCTCTGGATTGACAGCCCTGCATTCTCACCTTAGTCCAGGTAATTCTCCAGTTTGCCAAGAGAAGTAGTGGAAACCATTGCCTACAGCAGGATTTCCTGATTTTCATCCATAGAGGGGTGAAAAGGACTGCTAGTGGATGGATCCAAGGGGCAATCCCCTTTTTGATCCAGGATGTTTTGAAGCTGCCTGAAATGTCTAACAGTGCCGTATGGAGCTATGACTGTGTACAGTCATTCTTCTGGCTGCGGTTAGTGTAACCGCCCAGTCCCCTGGGGTTACTAGAATCCCCTGAGTATCAATGCTAGGCAGGGAGAAGCAGCTGGTAACTAACTAGTTAAATGTTTTTTTCACCTACTCACTCTTCTGTTTACATGGCTTCAGCTGAGATGGAAGTGATGAGCTAATTTGGAACTCTCGCAGCAGTATAAGCCTTGGCCAGCTGTGAGAAGGGAGTTTAGAATGTTGAGACGAGAGCCAGTGTGAGTGAGTAGTTGTGAGTTGCAGTTTGAAGTGAAAGGAGTGAGAACTGTTGAGCTGTGGTCTCTGAGTTGAGGGCCCTGCATTCTCACCCTGGTCCAGGTAATTCTCTAGTTTGCCAAAAGATATGGTGGAAACCTTTGTCAACAGCAGGATTTCCTGATTTTCACCCATGGAGTGGTGAAAAGGACTGCTAGTAGATGGATCCAATGGGCAATCCCCTTTTTGATCCAGGATGTTTTGAAGCAGTCTGAAATGTCTAAAAGTGAGTAAGATCTGACTTTTGCTACAAAAAGCAAGTACCTATGCTGTTGTGTTCTCTGGCTAAAAGGGAAGGCACAACTTTTCTGTGAATTCAGAAGTGTGAGACTGTTCTAATTTAAAATTGGCTGAAGTGTGTGATGTCCAGAGATATGACTTTATCATATTGTTCAGGACTTTAGTTATTCCAGTACCAGTGTAGTGATTCGAATGCTGGAATCCAAGTTTCATTCCATAAGCATTTTCCAAAGTGTGTTTCCAAATGTTTAAGGTGTAACTCTGAAAGAATGGCCGAGTGCAGATTTGGGAGCGAAGGGTGGGCAGACCCCCATCTGAAGTAACCAGTTCAGGACTACAGGTTTAGTAAGGGTGCCTGGTTACTTTAGACAAAGGGCCAATGTCTGAAGAGAATTTTGCCCCTGAAGTGGGTTACAGTTTCTTCTCTGGTTATGAAGGATGGTGCTAGTCTTAGCAAAAATTGTGTGTTCAGTTGTGACCAGTGCCACTGGAAGCAATGTTCTATGTCCTACGATATGTGGGATTACAAAGTGAAACTGTCCTGTGTCCTATGTTATGTGGAAATACAAGTCCAAGATGTTCTATGTCCTACTGTAGTGGGAATACAAAGAGTTGTCTGCCAGATACAGTTGATTTGCTGTTCTGCAAGTTCCTAGCACCATGATGTGTAAACCTTGGGGGTACACCCTTGCTTTAGTGAACATCTTTTGGAATAAAGTCACATGCTAGAACCCCAACTATGGTTTGGACAGTTACATTATTGCTTCCTGTGTGGAGTTACTGGGTACCCCTCCAGAAGATAGGTCTAGCATAGCCCTAGCAAAAAGCTCTCTCCTCAGGACCTGGTTTTGTAAATACCAAATAGGTTATATTGTTTTTGTACACCCCCACCCCTTGATCTCTAGAAGAATGAGCCTGGTATATATTCCCAAGGCTAGGGGTGGTACCAATTGTCTAAATGTTCCTGAAGTCTGTGCCCATTATGGGTGCCAGGGGTAGCTAACTGTGTAAAGTAGTTGGGGGGGTTACAATAGAAACACAGAATTTGATGTCAGATAAGGATTGCTTGGCCCACCCAGTCAGCTCACTTTTTCCCTGCCTATATTGTCACCACAGACTCTACTCAATCTCTGGCTTCCCTCGCCTAGATTCCCTCTAACATTCCTTGTGCCTATCCCATGTATGCTTGAAGCCCACCACTGTTTTTGTCCCTAACATCTCTGCTGGAAGACTGTTCCAAGCATTCACCATTTTTCTGTGAAGAAGTACTTCTTCAGATTTCTCTTGAGTTTACCCCCTTCCAGCTTCATTACACATCTTCTTGATCTCGTGCATCTTTTCCTCTGAAAAATACTCTTTTCCTGTACCTTATATACCCCTGTGAAACATAGAAACACAGAATTTGATAGCAGATAAGGACCTCTTGGTCCACCTAGTCTGCCCATTTCCCTACCTAATGGATAAGCTGCAGATCCTAGTTAACCAACAGCCTACTTCCTCCTACCCCCAACTAGAATTGTCTTATGTCTGTCCCATGCATTCTTGAATTCCCCCACTGTTTTTGACTCTACGACCTCCTCAGGAAGGCCGTTCCATGCATCTACAACCCTCTTTGTGAAAAAAAACTTCTTCACATTACCTCTGAGCCATCTCCCTCTATCTTCAAATTGTGCCCCCTTGTTCTTGCACATCTCTTTTTCTGAAAGATGCTACCCTCTTTGACTTTGTTGATTCCCTTGAGGCATTTGAACATTTCTATCATGTTCCCCCTCTCCCTCCTTTCCTTGTGGCTATACATCTTAAGCTCCTTTAGACTTTCTTCATATGTCTTCTAGTGCAGACCATGCACCATTTTAGTTGCCCTCCTCGGGACAGTCTCCACTCTGTCTATGTCTTTGCAGAGATGGGGTCTCCGGAACTGTACACAGTACTTCAGATGTGGTCTTACCAACTGTCTGTACAGAGGGCCAACAACTTGCTGTTTTCTACTGGTGATGCCTCTCCCTATGCATACCAGTATCCTCCCAGCCCTACTTACTGCCTTCTCACATTGCTGGCCCACCTTTAGGTCATCTGATATGACTACACCCAGGTCCCTTTCCATTTTTGTTGTTGTCAGTATCTCACCACCCATTGTGTACTCTTCCCCTGGGTTTTTGTTTCCCAAGTGCATTACTTTGCACTTTTTCGCATTGAATCTAAGCTGCCATACATTTGACCATTCCTCCAACCTTGCCAAGTCCCTTTTCATCCTTTCCACCCAACCTTACGTATCAACCCAGTTGCAGATCTTTGTGTCATCTGCAAAGAGACATACTTTCCCTTCTAGTCCCTCTGCAATGCCACTTATAAAGACATTGAAAAGGACCAACCCCAGTACTGAACCCTGTGGTACCCCACTAGTAGGCAAGGCAAGGCAAGGCAAAGTTTATTTAAAAGATGCCCAATCCCAGAGGCTCTGGGCACCGTACAAAATATTTATGAAACAGCATAGAAAACAAAACCTCAACATCACAGAATTATTTAAACTAGAAATAAAATAAAATAAAATAAATAGTAACCCCCCCTTCTTCATTGTGGACTCCATTTACTATTACCCGCTGTGTCCTGTTGTCCAGCCAGTGTTTTACCCAGGCTACCACCCTGGGACCCACTCCCAGACTGGTGAATTTGTTTATTGATGAGATATTTATAAGTCTCTATCATATCCCCCCATCTCTTCTCCATTCCAGGATGTACACATTGAAGTCCTTCATAGGGGTTCTGCTGTTGACCCTACATCATTCTATTTGCCCTCCTCTGGACTGCCTCCATTCTGTCAGTCTTTCCTGAGATGTGGTCTTCAGAACTGGACAGAGTACTCCAGATGGGGTCTCACCAGTGATATACAGTGGCAACACCACCTCCCCCTTTCTCCTGGTGATAACCCTCCCTATACACCACACCATCCCACTGACCCTACCCACTGCTTTGCCACCTTGAGGTTATCAGATATGACTGATCCCAGGTCCCTCTCCTGTTTGGTGACTGTCAGTACCTCTTCCCCCATTTTGTACTTTGCCTCTGGGTTTCTAACATAAAAACACAGAAACATAGAATCTGTCAACAGATAAGGACCACTTGGCCCACCCAGTCTGCCCATTTTTCCCTACCTACATTATCACCGAAGACCCTACTTGATCTCCAGCTCTTTCTCCATTTTCTGTTTCCTGTTTCCTCTTTTCTGTGCCCTAAGTGCATGATTTTGTTCTATTTTGCACTAAAACCCAGCTACAATGCGCTTGACCACTCCTCGAGTTTTTTCAGGTCTCTACATATTCTCTCCACCCCCTCTAGAGTGTCCACCCTATTGTAGATTTTGGTGTCCTTGCAAAGAGGCTGACCTTCCCTTCTAGCTATATGCAATATCACTAATAAAGACACTAAAGAGGACTGGTCCTAGTATTGAGCCCTGTGGCACCCGACTGGTCATCCTCCCTTCCCTGGAGTGAACTCCATTTATCCCATCTTCTGTCATCTGTCCTTTAGCCAATTATTTACCCAGTTTACCACCTTTGGACCCACCCCTAAGCTGCCTAGTTTCCTTATGGGCCACCTATGTGGAATGCTATTGAATGCCTTACCGAAATCTAAGTAGGCTACATCAATTGCCCCACTCTGATCTATTTCTCTAGTCACCCAATCAAATAAATGTATCAGATTTGTCTGACATGACCTCCCCCTCATGAACCTGTGTTGTCTCAGGTCTTGTAACACACAGAAGAACCACATGCATGTCTTCCTGGATATATAATGAAACACAGAAACTCAGTATCCTGACAGCCGAGATACCTAGTACATGTGGCTGAAATGCAGCAAACCGCACAAAACATCAGTCCGACAAAGAGCATGGAAATGGATGGAAAACTGATAACTGGAAGAGATGTAATGTGGGGGGCTTTGCCCTTGCACCCCCCATATATAAATATATCCAACTCCGAGGTCGCGCCATATTGAAGAAAAAGATAAAATTAGAGAAGCATGCAGGTGCGACAGTGGAGATTTTGCCACTGTACCCTGACTGAGTGACTAAGAGAACTGAACCCCTATTCCTATCCTACTTCTGCCTGCCTACCTAACAGTCTACTACTCTACCCACTGTGCTAAACAAGACCAGCTGCCAGAATACATTCTGCCTGCAACTATATGGTGTCGGACACTTCCTGGTAATCCGAGTACTACACTAGTACACACACATAAATTCCCGACTCCCCTGCCTACCACAAACATGGTCTAACCCACACAGCACCATGTATCAGGCAATCCTGACACAGGGCCTGTTGGGACACAAGGTCAACATGCCAGACACTGGGATGCTGCGTCTGTCAGGCCATCATATTCGGTGCGGTAAGTGTCGGGATTGTAAGTGTCACTCTTAAAAATGGATACTGTCTTCCTGTTTTCTTCCCTTGTGTATTATACATCTCTTGAAGAACTCCCCTGGATAGTCCTTCCAAGATATTCTGTCTGTTTTTAAGTAGCTACAGGTGGCTGTATCTTCAATAAGATGGGACCCTTTGCATACTCTTTTGCAATATTTAATGGGTATATGTTAGCTTGTCTTGGCCATTCTATCATACATGCCTTTTATGCTTTTCTTCCTGTTTCCTGCTTTTCCATGTTTTTTTTTTGCCATATTATTTTTTTCCATTCTTGTTTCCATTTTCTCCCCATACACCCCCTCCTCTTTGAGGCATAAATGTGCATGTGTGGAGGCACATGCACGTCACGTAACCGCGCTTCTGTGTCTCCTGACCTCCGGCGCTGCCCTCCAGTCCTCCACTAGGGGGCAGCCAAGGAGTGGGACAACAACCCTCTCCTTTCTGGGAGAGGAGAGCAGTCCTTCGGACACTCGATCCTCTCCCTCCCCTGCTGACCTCCAACAACCTTGAGGTTGCTCCCGACCCCAGATCACTGGCATGGCATGAGGTGTGGTGTCCAGCACCTCAACCCTCAGCTCCATGAGGCCAGCCCCTTCCATGCGTTTTTAAACAGTTTTTCTGCTTTCTAATTCACTTTATCTTTGTGCACATTAAAGCTTTGATGTGGGGTTGATAAGTGCTAATTTTACAATTTATTGCCTTCTCTAACGGTGTTAACTGATGAGCTGCTCCATTATAGATGCAAGGTAGCTTTAAGTCTTGCATTTAAACTTCATATGAGTAACGGAGAAGCCACGCTCCTGATGGATGGACCCACTACAGTCCCCATGCACTGGGGTTTTGGAGCTACACTTTCCCTTCTGTATGATTCTTGATGCAATAAAACCGTGAGTTTTTTTCAAGTTACTATGCTCATGTTTGATTTTCCATATTGAGTGCTGCCTTTTTTGTATTCTCAGGTTTTGTAACCCACTGGATTCAAAATATTCCACAGTAGTGTTGCTTGGATAGTGCTTTTGTGGATCCGACTATCCTCCATCGGACAGTGCTGGTATCTGACCGAGGATCTAGATCCAGTGGTTGGATCCATCAGATCCCAACTCAGATAGCTGGATCCAATGGGCAGATCCATGTCAGATTCACAGATACCTCGGATACTTATAGTTGATCCTAGGAGGTTGGACCCCTGAGTAGATGTCTGTGCCATCTGAGGCTATCTGATATCTGACCAAAATATTGTTATCCAATGGTACTTGACCTGGTAGGATACCATTCAAACAATATTACTCCACGGTCCTTTCCTTAAGCAGTGACTTGATTAGCTTCCTCATTGCCAGTGTCAGGCTGACTGGCCTATAGTTGCCAGACTCCTCCCTGCTACTACTTTTGTGAAGTGGGACTACATCTGCCTTCCTCCAGTCCTCTGGAACCACTTCTGTTTCCAGTGATTTAGAAACACAGAAACAGACAATGACGGCAGAAAAAAGACCTATGGTTCATCCAGTCTGCCCAAGTTCCCTATAATACCTGATTTTTTTTTTTTTTTTTTTTGCTGCTTTAATATCTAGCCAGCCAACTGCTCTGTTATTTAGTTATCAGGAACCTTAATTGTATTGTTGCCTGTATCGCTTGTCCTGCCTCTCCACTTACCTGCCCCGCCTCCGAAGGTACTGTATTTAAAAACTGCTCTCCTCTCTCCACAGTCCTCGCAGCTGCTCCGGTGTAATGTACAGGAGAATTTCAGGGTCACGAGGGACCGAGGACACAGCCCGCCTCCCCACAACAGAAGCTGACCTCCGCGGGTCCAGGACTTGCCACCGCGCCCGACTGCAGACAGTAAGTTCGGCAAGAGAAGAACAGCTGCAGGCGCCTGTTTGAACCCCCACCATGGCCGGGCTCCCACCGCCCCCACCACCACCCATGGTCAGCTCTTGTTTATAGGAATATCACGTGCTTTGCAGAACCTATCAACCCATTTTTCCACTTGCAGGTTATACTGGCTGAACACTAGGGGAACCTGCATGCCTAAGCCTTCATCCCTCTTGCATAGCAGTCAGTAAACATGCCTACTCTGTGTCTTGAAGTTCTCACTTTGCTCCTTTGTCCCATCTCCCCCACATAAAATGACCACCAAAATCTTGCTAACTCCTTCCTTATGAACATGTGAGCACAGTTCATCCCCTCCTGCCCCATACCCCCTCTCTGCCACCCAATCTCCATTGGCACACCTCACACTCTGAGCAACCCATCTACCCCATCTACCCCACCCCACCCTCCTCCATGCCCCAGCAGCACACAGTAGCAGGTGGTACCGCTTGACCAAGCGCTGCCCACCCTTATCTCCCCACCCATCCCCTGCACTGCCGCCACCAGATCCTCACACTGCCTATACCGTCCCACCACTACTGCCGTAGTCCCTTCCCCATCTCTTCACACTACTCCTCCTGCTCTCTGGGAATGTCCACCCAACCGGGTCCAGGTCCTTCTCCGTCAGCCCCCAGGCAGGGACTTTGTATTGCCTTCATGAATATCTGCAGTCTCCCAAGGAAGATGGCTTGTGCTCCAATGCTGGGTCTCCCAGCATAAGCCCTACATTCTTGCCATAGTTGAAACCTGGCTCTCACCCTCGACACCAGACTCGACTGTCTCCCTCCCTGGCTTTACCCTCTTAGAGAGGATCGCAGGGCAAACGTGGTGGTGGCTGTGCTGTCTACCTCACAAACTCCTCCTGGGTCATGCTCTACCGCCCCTAACCTTGGCCCATGGAGCACAAGCCATCACATTAAAAATTACCCCTGACCCCGGACGAGGGCCCCTCCTACCTCACTACCACCTGCATTGCCCCCACGTGAGCAAAGCCTAGCTATCCTCTCCATCACTGACTACCTCACCACCCCTGCCATGTAAGGCTGAACAGCTCATCTTAGGTGACCTCAACGCCAACTGGCTGGGCCCCAACTCAATGCCGATTAAGGACAACTTCTTAGCCCTAGACCTAACCCAACTTGGAAACAACCCACCAGAATTAACCTCAAGGGGACCAGCTTTCTACTTGACGCCGTGTTCTCTAACCATCCACACAAAATAAAGGATCTTAGAGTCCCAGCTAACTCCTCAGTGACCACTCACCCATTCTCTGCTTCTGGTCCTCCCCACACCTAAACCCACGCACTCAAGCCACCCCCTGTCGCTGTCTCCGCCCGGGAGGACTAAGCAAACTTAAACAGCACCTTGCCCAGCTCGATTGGTCCCCGATCTCCCTTGCATCAGATATAGATAGCGCCTAGCCTTTCTCGCTAGTGCCTTTTGTAAGGCCTGTGGACGTCTTCGCCCTGTTATCAACACCGCACTAAGAGGCGTAATGCTGCCTGGATTTCACCTTCCTGATCCAGCGGCTTAAGCTCTTGGCGATAACCTCTGGAATATTGCTGTTGAAACAGGCAGACCAGCAGATAGGCGAAGCTTATAATACAGCTCTTAACCAGTGCACCTGGGCCATAAGGCAAGCAAAAGCCCACTTCTACCAATCCACCCTGACTTCCTCCTGGGCTCTGCTCGTCCTTCTGGGATAACATGAAGGAATTAAATGGTACTACCCTGCCCCTCTCTCCTCCTCAGGTGGTCATAATGGTGCTATTAACACGGATCCCTCCTGTGTTGCCAACTGCCTGAACGCATCCTTCTCTGATCTAAGTGCTATCCCACCGTCCCACTTCTTTGACCCCATCCCAGCTACCAACCACCCAGATGTCTCCCGTCCCCTTTTTACTTTAGGACTGTCTCCCCACAGGACGCAAAACCAATCCTTCTAAAAGCCCTCTCCTCCCATAACCCGAAGCTGCACCCTTGACTCCAAGATGCTCCGCCTAACCCTGGATGTCATGATTACCCCTCACGGACTTTATTAACCGCTTCCTGTGCCTCGCCACCCTCAATGCATGGAAGATGGCCGAAATCACTCTCTATATAAGAGAATGGAGATCGACTGTGCCAAGCAATTACAGACCCATCTCCATCCTCCCCTCTCAAAGGCCCTGGAAAAAATAGTATCCATGCAACTCGCAGCCTATCTTTCCACCTACAACATTCTGTGCCCTGAACAACATGGCTTCCGCCTGGTCACAGCACTACCACAGCCTGCTGGAGTTCTCCCACTATATACACTCGGCACTAGATGCCAGTGAGCTGGCCGGGCAGTCTTCATCGATCTGTCCAAGGCCTCGACACTGTAAGCCACCCGATGCTGCTTCAAACCCTCAATAAACTGGGGTTCTCATCCGTCCGATGAGCTGGTTCACCAGCTACCTCTGTGGCAGATCTCAACACGTCAAACTAAATGGTTGCCTGTCCACGGCACTGCCCGTCACGCTCTGGAGTACCACAAGGCTCTATTCTGGGCCCCACTCTGTTCAGCCTCTTCTTAAACTCCTTCCCAGCTCTTGCTCAGGCAAATACTACATATGCTGATCGATGCAGCTTAGTTGCCTCCCACTCCGACCCACTCACACTCCAGCACTCCCTGCAACTCTACTTCAACCAGGCTGAAAATGGTTCCCACCATCGCCTGGTCCTGAACCTCAAGAAAACAAGACTATGATCTTTGCCCACCGCAAAGTAATTTCAAAATGCTCCGCCTGCATCCTTCCCAGCACCCTTCACCCTTTGAACAGGTAACCACGCACAAATACCTGGGCATCACCTTCGATCATGCTCTCCTTCCATGCCCACATCCACTGCCTTATCCTCAGCCATGAATACCAGATGGGTTCTCTATCGCCACAAGGACTGCCTCCCGACCATTTCCTACGGTTGGCAATCACTTCCTCCATCCTATCTTGGTTGACTATGGCCTCCCCACCCATGCTGTCGCTGACCCACTGCTCTCACAAAATCCAGACATCTATCAACAAAGCCTGCAGGCTCCTGACTGGTGCCCCAAGGAGAACGCACAGTGCCAACTCTACTCCATCACTAACATACTCAATCTTGAAGAACGGCTGCAATATTACACCTGCATACCACCAAAAATCCCTACTTGGGCTCTGTCCCGGTGCACACCGCACTGCTTCTACTGGCTCCATCTCAAGTCGCTACCTGTGAGGCACTCAGTACCACGCTCCAGGTGCCTAGAGCTAGGCTTCCTCGCTCAAAGGTCCTTTCATCACAGAGCGCCATCCTGGTATAACTCCCTCCTCGCATGTCACTAGCACTGCTTAAAATTGGCCAATTCAAAATTGCCCTTCAGAACACCTCATTAGCTCACTTGGAGATGTACTGCGGTTCATCCCAGAGCCTATTATAAGTGCCTTCCTGACTTACCAGCTACTACAGGACTAAGAATATAACAATGCCTGAGTTTTGCCTACAGTCAATCGAAATGCGACATTGTATCCTGGATGTCCCCTTGGGAACCCGGTGATCTCTGTGGGTTCCTATGAAACCCAAATACTTAAATGGCACTTGAAGATTTTAATGATTCTGTATTGTATGTTGCATGTAATTCACCTGTACTGTTCTCCTCTGTACTACCACACATTTAGATTGATCCCTTCCCTGTGACGAGGTGCCTTTGTAAATGAGTCTCTGACTCAAAGGTTGTAAATCCGATATTTGTCTAAAATAAATAAAATAAATAATCCCTGGAACCTACTGTTTCTCCAGGGTACAAACCCTCCCTGTCCTCTCTCTATTCTCCTCCTTGGTCCTGTCACCCCCATTAACCACTATTCTCTTCATTATGTCCCAGCCCTGCTTGAAACCCCTGACTGTTTTCACACCAACCACTTCAGCTGACAGACTGTTCCAAGGTTCCACCACCCCTTCCGTAAAGTAGTACTTCCTCACATTTCTCCTGAACCTACCTCCTGTTAATTTCCATTTGTGTCCATGTGACCGCAAATTGGTATTTAGACTAAATACTGTAGTTCCCCATTGTTCACTTTGTTAGTTCCTTTATGGAACTTGAAGGTCTCTATCATATCTCTCCTCTCCCTTCCAGTCTCCAGTGAGTACATATTTAGTGCCTTGAAGTGCTCCTCATAGATTTTCCCTGCTGTCCCAGAATCATTTTTGTTACTCTACTCTGTACTGTCTCAAACCTATCCTTATCCTTTCTGAGGTGAGAACTCCAGTCCTGGGCGTAGTACTCTAGGTGAGGCCTCACCAGGCATCTGTAGAGGGGAAGTATAACCTCCTTTTTTTTGTTAAAAAGAACTGTCAGTACCTCCCTGAGCTCCCTCAGCACCCTCAAGTGTACCCTGTCTGGCCCCATAGCATTGTCCACTTTCAGATTTGTGAGTTCCTTCAGGACTCTCTCCTCTGTGTCTACCTCCCCCTCTCCAGTGCTCCTGCTGCTTTTATGTAGCCCTTCCCCTTCTTCTGTGAAGATTGAACAAACAAAGTTTTTCGGGCTAACAGCTTTTTCCTGGTCATATCTTGACCCCTTTTGTTACCCCTTGGGCTATTCTTTCCTCAGAGTGCACCTTTGCACTCCTCATCGCTTTCTCTGCCTCCCTCTGCTTCTCCCGATGCACCTCTCTGCCCGCTTCCCTCTTCCCTCTGCATCGCTCTATAGCTCCTGAAAGCTATGCTTTTAGCGTTTACCTTTTCAGTCACTTCCTTTGAGAACTATATCAGCCTCTTTTTACATTTGTTTTTGCTCATTTTCTTTATACAGAGGTTTCATAGAAACATAGACTTTGATGGCAGATAAGGACCGCTTGGCCCATCTAGTCTGCCCATTTCCCTACCTACAGGATAGGCCGCAGATCCTAGTTAACCAGCAGCCTATTTCTTCCTACCCCCCACAAGAATTGCCTTATATCTGTTTCACTATGCCTTCCCTTACCATAGCCCCCCCCACTAGGTTGTCTCTGAGGCATTCACCCATTTTTTTTAATCTGCCCTCCTGAAGTCCAGGACCCTTGTCCTTGTGTTGTTCACTTCTACTGCTGTCCTTATGCTGAACCACAATGTATGGTGATCACTGGTTCCCAGTTGGCCTCCCACTTTAACGTCTGCAATACTTCCTGGTGTTAGTGAGCACCAGATCCAGCATTTCCCCATCATGACTGGGTTCGCTGACTAGTTGCTTCAGAAGTGCCTGGGTGAACATTACGGAAAGCCTCAGTAAACAATGGCTAATGAGATTTAAATGTGGCTAATGAAAAATAATGAAACTTATTTATGTGAGTGTCACAAACATTGCAATTAATAGTATGAGGCTAAATTTGTTTTTCTGGTAGTGGTCACCTAATTTGCCCAAACCAGCTGGTCTCTCGCCATCATGAGCCAGGACAGATAAAGGGAAATCCCAATGCAGTTTTGTTGTTGTTGTTAAATTATAGATTGGCCCAGTATAGGTAATCACAGCATGGGATTTTGTTTTCATAACAGTGCAAAACAGCACCATGACATGTTGGATATTAATAAAACATCTCATTTTCAATGGTGTTTCACTTTTACTGAATTTTGGAGCAGGAAGAACAGAAACACACACAGGTCAAGGGGTACAGTAAAGGTCACAAAATGAAACAGTGGCTGTGGTGGGAGCTGAACCTCTGATCTCCTGTTTCACAGTTCAGTACTGTAGAAGTTCCCCCAGATTCAGCTTTAAGGGTACTGTTCCTGCATTATCCAGAATCAAGTCTTCCCAGAGTTATTTGAAACCGCAGTATTCATGCCATTAATATGAAGAAATAACCAAGTGGTTTAGGAATCCAACGCATACTGAGTCTCTTTTTTTTAGCCAATCCTCATGTTGGAACTTTACTCGCTGTTCTATTTAAAGCCCCCATAGTGCAGGCTCAGTTCGAGGTCTACAGTATATCTGGGCATCAGGCAGGGCCTCTTCTCTTCTGAAATCACAGTCTCCAGGTACTCCCTCCTTGAAACTGCACTCCAGTTCCTTCTCTGGCATTTTTGTTTTCCAGTTCAGTCAGCATTATTCCTTCTTTTATTACACAGACAGCAGTGCTGATCATGTTCTTATGTGAATCTGTAGAAGACTGTGAGTATGGTGTGCTGAGCCACCCATGTAGCTTCTGTTGTTGCTGTTGCTGGCCCTGGCCACAACTGAACTGGGGAGGAGTTGGCAGGATGCTGCACCAGGGCCAAGGTGGGGGAGTCACATACTGTGAGGGGCAGTAAGGAGACAGAGAGAGAGAGACTTAATGTGGGGGTGGGGAGTTAGCAGAAGGCTGCAACCAAGTGGGAGGGGGGAGAGAAACTGGGACCAGGAAGAAGCTGACAGAGGGAAGAAAATCCAAATAAATATATACCACTAACAATAGCCAGAAATATGTACCAATACAAAACCATATCAGTCAGTCACTCAGTCTTTATTTTAACAGGTGAAGCATCATTGAGAAAAACTCATTTACAAGATGGGCCTGGACAAATACATATAAGAATACATTCATTAATATATACAGCACTATATAACTACAAGGAATACTTACAAGAATACAATAAGGCAAGTTCATTCAAAGGGAAAAAAGGAAAAAAAAATTAATAATAATAGATGCTAATAAATATAGCAACAAAAATATAGCACCGATCTATTTACAATAGCTGCTAGAGGTGACACAAGGCAACTAAATGGAGTCATGAGGGAGACCACATACCGTGACTGTGACCTGGGGGTAAGACTTAACACAAAGTGATGGGAGTCAGCAGGAGTCCACGACTAGCCAGAGAAGGGACAAAAAACAAAGTGCCAGCAAGGGTGAAGGGACAGAGAAAAACACATAGATGGTGGGGGAGAAGTCAGCAGGAGTGACAACTGGGCACGGCAAGGGAGTGAAGAGCCGACAAGAGCTGCAACTGAGTGGGCAGGGGGAGATATTGGGGACAGGCATCACACCACAAGGAATACATTTAAGTGATGGAGGAAGCAGCAGCCATAATCAGATTGTGGTAACTTAACGGACCAGACCCACGACCACTGCAGCTGGGGGTACATACAGATGCCAGGGAGTATTATCAGGGAGAGGGTGGAGACCACTAGACAGGTAACAGTGCTTCAGAGGGGAGAAAAAAGTGCAGGGGGCCAAGATAGAGAGTGAGAAGGAGTCAGAGAGAAGAGTGCAGTGATCATATGCATACCAGTGATATGATGAAACTCCACAGCACAAAAGGAAAAAATAGGTTACTCACCTGTAACTGTAGGCGTGGTACAGTAGAAGCTGCTTAAGTGGGATGGCCTGGTGGCAGCCCTTTCAGCCCATTTAAGCGGCTGTCCCTTTTATCAGAAGTGCAAGTTTTCAGTGATTTCATTTATAGAGCCTGCTGTTTACTTGCCTTCCCTGTTCGGCATTACTCTTTTTATGTCTCTGTCCTCTGAGTTACACTTTAGTCAGGAGACCACTCAGCGAATGTAGTAACAAAACCTACAGTACGGTAACAGCTCTTTACTTGCCTTCCCTGTTCCGTGTTCAGTGTTACTCTCTTTATTTTATGCCTCTGTCCTACGAACTGCACGTTAGTTAGGAGACTTCAGCAAGTGTAGAGACAAAACCTTCAGTAAGGTAACAGTTGTTTACTTGTCATCCCTGTTCAGCGTTATTCTCTTTATTTTATGCCTCTGTCCTACGAACTGCACGTTAGTTAGGAGACTTCAGCAAGTGTAGAGACAAAACCTTCAGTAAGGTAACAGTTGTTTACTTGTCGTCCCTGTTCAGCGTTATTCTCTTTATTTTATGCCTCTGTCCTACGACCTTTGCATTAGTCAGGAGATCACTTAGTGAGTCCTACAGTAATGCTTCTTCTCTTTCGCTTCTCACTCTTGTTGCTTCTCTCTACAAAGACGGCTTCTAGCTAATGCGCAGGTTCAGATTAACAAGCAGAATAGAACTGCAAGATGTAAGCTTATGAGCAAAGTGAAAGTGGCAGGAGACAGAAGCTGTCAGAGTTAGACAAGAGATAAGCAAGACGCAGACAACGTGATGCTCTTTTACTTTATAAAGGATGGAGACATAAAAAAAAGAGTGAGTGAGACAATGTGACACATTAGTCCTGCCTAAGGGAAGAAACACTAATCTTGGCTGTCAGACACAGTAACTGTCAACAGGGAGGGCAGTGGGAGAAAGAAATTCACACCTTCATAGGTGTAAAAACCGGGATTAGTGAGACGGGTCTATGTCAATTCGCTCCCGGTCAACTCGCTCCCTCGTCAATTCACTCCCACAGATCCCGCTCCCCGACAACCCACTCCCGCTCCTTATCTCAAATACAATGTAACGGGGGAGTAATGGAACTACAGTATTTCAGATCTAGACACAGTGATTTCAGCCTGCATATGGTCTAAAAAGGATAAATGCAAATCATTTGAATGCAGAAGTTATAAATAAACCTGAAAGAGCAAGTCCCAGAATAAACACCATTCGATTGATAACAAAAAGAGCCATTAGATGGCAGCAGTACATCACAAATATGAATGACACTCTGCATAAATAAAAAACAAGTGCAATAAGAGAAAATATTATATATTAAATGTAGCTATGTCAAAAAAGTAAGTATAACTCTTCTGATCACTGTTCAGTTCTGTTCACAGTAGTGGCTGTGGCAACATCACGAGGCAGGCTTAAATACTGTAAATCAGGCAAAAGGATTAACGTGCTCCCATGTGACTACAGTTCAAAAGAACCAATTAATGAGGTTGGTAAGCCCAGGCTTGGTGCCTCTGAGGAGATTATAAACACATTCAATATAAAGTTTCTTTGCTGCCCCCAGGGTCAGTTCAAGGATGAGCCATTCTGGGTATGAATCAGTCGACTTGCTGGAGGACGTGCAGTTAGAACGTGATAAGCTGCAGGTGGGACTTCTGGGAGATAGTATTTCATCACAAAAAAACACTCCTACAAATGTGAAGCTAGCCAAGTGGGGTTGGGGGGGGTAGCTGCCACATAACACTGGCGGGAACGAACAGTTCTAGAAGCAGCAGCAAGCTGTCTTTTTGAATGCGATCCTTGGTTCGGGGGAGGGCAGGGGGTAGAAGCAGACCCTCTCGACCCTATCTTCGGGGTAGAAACAAATTTGCAAATGGACAGGACATTGCAGAGAGATACACGATGCAGATGCATCCCGCATTAGTAGGAGTGAATTGACAGGGAGCGGAATGCCACAGAAGTGAAAAAAATGGAAGCGAATTGTCGGGAGCGCATTGTCCGGGAGTGAACTAACGTGCTCCCTAGTGAGATAATTAGAGGAATTTGAGAGGGATATGCCTGCCATGATAATTTTTGACCATCCCAGCTAAGCGTCTTGTACTCCCAGTGGTGTCTCCTTTAAGCAGCTGTAGTTGCCATAGAGTTGAATAGCCACTTAATCGGTTCCTGGTGGGGCATCCCAATAAAGCAGACATCCCGTTTATCCACGTCCCTGTTAAGTGGCTTGTACTGTATATGGTTCACATCCACACTCTAGCAGTACCACTGGAGCAATCTCACTAGCCGAACATCTTTAAGCTAAGCTTCTCCCACCACCAGGGTGATATATACCCTGACTCTACCCCGTGACATCAGATCTTGAACACTGGAAGCAGGAATCTGTGTGCCATGTGCCAATAAGGCTGGGTGGGTTGTGTGGATGTGACCATATACCACTCCTAGATCTACAGTTACAGGTGAGTAACCTATTTTTCTAGGGTCGTGGATATGATTCATTTATCCACACTGGGGCAGACTCCTAGCAGTTTTCTGGGAGGAGGGGGAAAGGCATGCACCCCTACATGGTGAACACAGATTGGAGAACTGCAGACCCAAAAGCAGAGTCCCAGCATGACTCCAGGTCAATGCAATAGTGGGAAGTGAAGGTGTGTGCTGACTTCCAGGTAGCATCCCTGGAATCAGCCACCAAGACAGTGGTCTGTCTGATGGAATGAACACTTAGCCCTACCAGAGTCTCTCTACCAGTCAACCTATAGCACAAGTCGATGCAGGATATGATCCACCTGCCAATCATCCGCTTTGCTGTCAGTCTACATGATGCAGTTCCAGCATATGTGACAGTTATTGACCCTGTTCCCAAACTCCAGCAATGTGCTCTACAAAAGAGACAGTAACCTCTGCAGGTCCAGGATATGGAGCCTGCGGTCAGCTTCTAAAGATGGTCTGGTGAAATACACCAGCAAGTTAATCACATGGTTAAAGAGAAACTCTGAAATCGCCTTCAGGAGGAACTTCAGGTTGTAGCAAAAGATAACTTTGTCCTTGTGGAAGACCAGTAAGGAGAGTCCAATGAAAGTGCCTGGAGCATCGCAATCCTTCTGGCTGAGGTAATGGCCACCAAGACGGCTGTCTTCCATGACAGGTGTGACATCGCACACCTATGCATCAGCTCAAATGGCTTGCCCATGAGCACTGCCAAAACCAGCAGTAAGTCCTACTGTGGAGGTGGTTCCCATACTGGAGGGAACAGGTAGTCCAGGCCCTTGAAAAAGCACATCACCACCTTTTTCTGGTCAACCATCTGCGTACCAGCCTGATCCTGGTAAGCAGAGATGGCTGCCGGGTGCACCTTAAGGGTCATTATCCACAGTTCCACCTGGGAAAGGGACCAGAGGTAGTCTAGGATGCTAGCCACAGGGCAGGCAAGGGGAACAAGCCCCTTGCCCTGACACTAAATGGAAAATCTCTTCCATTTAAAGGCATAGCATCTGCGAGTCCACTCCTTCCTGGAGGTCTTCACAGTGTGGAGTACATCCTCCAAGACACCCAAGGCCTGGAAGTCTAGTCGCTTAGGAACCAGACCATGAGTGCATAGACTGAACATCCAGCTGCAGGACTGTCCCTGTTATCTGGTCAACAGGTCTGGGTGGAGAGACAGACTCCACAGTGGCCTGCTGCTGAGGCTGAGGAGATCTGGGTACCAGAACTGCATGATCAGTCTGGAGTTATCAGGATCATCTGTGTCTTGTCTTTCTGGGCCTTGACTACCACCTTGTGGATCAGGGGGATATAAAGAAAGGTGTACATGAGGCCTAGGGTCCACGGCCTCATGAAGGCATCCCCCAGCAGTGTTCTGGACTGTGGGGGTAGGCACAAAACAGCCTCAGTTTGGCATTCTACTAGGAGGAAAACAGATCCACTGAGGGTGAGTCCCAATAGGAGAACAGGTGGTTCACCACCACCTGATGCAGGGACCACTCATGCAACATCTCCCCTACCTGACTGAGAGCATCCACCAGCTGACTGTTCTCCTCTGTGACATGGATTGCCAGGAGATCTGCTCCCAGGTTGCGCATGAGTGTCCAAGTGCCGACCGCCTCCTGACACACTGAAAGTGAGTGAGTTCCACCCTGCCTGTTCAGGTAGAACATGGTCAAGGCATTGTCCGTCTGGATCTGCTCAACGTGAACCCTGACTAGCAGAGCAAATTCCTTCAGAGCCAAATGCACTGCACAGAGCTCCAGCAGGTTTATGTAGTAGTAGGACTCCCCGAGAGACCAAAACCTGTGGGCATTGTGGTCTCCCAGGTGTGCTCCCCACCCTACCAGAGATGTGTTTGTTGTGAGTGTGATGGATGGTTCTGGGTGGACAAATGGGATTCTTTCCTCCAGGTGTTCTGGGATCAGCCACTGTTAGATGGCATCCCACATCATCTGGGTCACTGTCACCGGCTGGTCTGAGTGGCCTAGGCCCTGGGACCACTGACAGCTCAAATCCCACTGAAGATCTTGCATCAGCCAGTGGGCCCAACAGACCACGCCGGTGTGGGATACCATGTACTCCAGCAGCCTCAGGGAATCCCAGTCAGGGCACAAGAGCCCAACCTGAAATTATCAGGCAAAGGAGGTAAGATCCAGTGCCTGGTCTCCAGAGAGGCAGGCCTTGGCCTGCAGGGAGTCTAGTTGTGCCTCAATTAACTTGATCACCTGCTTGAGTACCAGTTTGGACTTGTCCAGGTTGACCAACAGATCCAGGTCTTGGCAAGTCTGGAGAGCCAAATCTCTGAACCTCTCCACGGCCTCTCTGGATGGATCAGCTAACAGACAGTCATCCAGGTAGGAGTACACTCTGGCCCAGAAATGCCGCAAGTGGTCTGCCACCACTGCCATGTATTTAATGAAGACCCTGGGCACTGAGGAGAGGCCAAAGGGCATGACATGAAACTGGTATAGGACCCCTTCTGGTCTAAAGGTATGAATATTAATAAATGCAAATGTTGCAGTGCTCTAAGTCACATATTGAGAGTTACAGGGCATGTGAGAAGCAGGATGTGAAGCAAGACAATCTGTCTGTGTAGCTGCAAGAATGGTTAGCTCCTCCGTATGCAGTACAAGTTATGTTGGAATAAAGTGTTGTTAAATGAATCTAAAGAATCCTTTGCTTTGATTACTACTAAACAAGACAGGATGGGCAGACGGGAATGTGAAAAAAACACATCCTGGAAGTCTGGGGAGCAGAACCACATGTTCTTCTCCAGTGGTGAAATAATCTGATTCAGTGACCATCCAGAATTTGGGTTTCCACATGAACTGGTTCAAATCATGCAGATCCAGTATGGGGTGCCAGCCCCCCCAATCTGTTCAGGACCAGGAAGTACCTGGACATGTTGCCCTCATTTCTAGCGAGGACCAGGAGTAGACAGATATTCATGGAACACAGCAACAAATCCTCCTCCTCCTGGTTACCGATCCCCAGCAACAAAGCTACTGGGGTAACCAGGATCTGACACTTATGAACCTGTCCCACTTTCCCCACAATCATCTTTTGTATCCTTTTTTTTAAAGTATGTTTACTGAGTTTTTACAATACGCCAATCATAAACATACATTACATAACCAATGCTCAAGTGGCCAAGCACTATACATAGCGTTACCTAGTCAAGCCACAATGAGCACCATGGTGACTGTTGGTTATGTCATTAACTCATTTACATTCAGACATAAAGTTCAGGACAAACCTAAAAACAGTACAAATGCACACTATTACTCCCTTACATCAGTTTAACACTTGCCAAGAATTTCTTAGTGACCAAGTTAACCTAGAAAGCAACCTCATCAATACTGTGATACACAATGTGGTACTCAATGTTTAACTCTGCCCCCCTCCTCTGTCCAGGCAAGGTAAGGCAATGCCTCACTTAGCAGATCCCAGACTGAGTAACAACTGCACAAGGTGGATGGATGAAATCTGGGCACAGGCCTCACACCCATTCAAATAAGTCCCCTCTGTCTCTGAGGGTCCCCATCAACACTGGAGTCCCACAGGGCTCAGTACTCAACCCAATCCTATTTTCAGTCTTCTTAAATGACCTTCCTGCTATCTGCTCTACAGCAGAAATATACATGCATGCGGACAAGACCGTCCTTTACACCTCTGGTGCTTCCCAGACTGATGTAGCAGAAAGACTATAGTAGTATTTCAACAGGGTTCAGCACTGGAAAGGAATGGAAAGGAGTGGGCGGATAGAGATAGTGGGGACAAGGAGATGCCCTGCAGTGAAATGGGCCCAGGAAAGGGGACCTCCCTGTCTGGTGCCCATACCCAAGGGTTCTGACTATAATCAGCAGGTAAGGCGGTCATCCTCGGAGGCTCATCCTACTCGGGCAGTGTTGTGCAACGCCAGGTCTATTAAAACAAAATGGCTATTATAGCTGATTTTTTGTTAGGTCATCTGACACGAGTGCATCACGAGACCTGGCTGGATGAAAATGTGAGCCAGTTTTTGGCAGCAGCAGTTCCAGCTGGTTACTCGGTGATACACTGCCCGAGGCTGGATCGTAGGGGCGGGGGTGTTGCCATCTGTTTTAGAACAGAACTGGGCCTAGTAGAGGTACCAGTGGGAGTCACCAGGTCCTTTGAGTGCATCCTGGGTGAGGGTGTGGGGTGCAGGATACTTCTTGTATATCGTCCACCAGGTGACAAGAATGTTTTCCTGCGGGAAGTTGCAGACTTCATTGTCGACCTGACATTGGGTCCCCCAGATGGTTGGTTCTGGGGGACTTCAATGCCTGGGTCAATGATGAACTCTCACATTTTGGTCAAGACTTCCTCCAGTTGATGATTTCACTGGGCTTCACACAGGTTATTTCCTCCTCGACCCATATTGGTGGGAATTCATTGGACTTGGTGTTCCTTCTGGGGATGGGGATATCTGATTTGGTGGTGGAACCGGTCGGATGGTCGGACCATCACTCAATTGGGTTCAGTTTTGAGGCCACTCCTATTAGGTCAGCCCCTATGGAAATGGTCCGGTACCGCCCATTAAGGGGTGTTTCCCCAGATGATCCAATGGCGGTGCTGGACCTATCGGGCCTACCGATAGATTGCTTGGATCCAGGAGACTTGGTACGTGCCTATAATAAGGCAGTGACAGGGGCCCTGGATTCCATTGCACCTGCTCGTGTTTGTCCTCTCACTCTTTGTCCCAGGTCTCCTTGGTTCGATGAGACCGTGAGGGAGTTGAGGAGAGTTGGACGAAGGTTGGAGAGGCGCTGGTGGAGGTCCAGTTTGGATGATGACAAACTTAGTTTGATGAACCACTATGTGGTCTATCAATCCGCAATTTCTCGTAAGAAGGCAGAATTCCTGTCCAGAGAGATTGCGGCTGCACAGAATAGACCAGCTCAGCTCTTTCGGACTGTGGACAGACTGTGCAATCCAGTCTGTCTTCAGCCCAGAAGAGCCTTTTCTCAAGAACGGTGTGAGGAGTTTGCTCTCTTCTTTGCAGAAAAGGTTGCCAAAATCAGATCAGATGTCCGCATGTCCCTCTCCAGTGGGAGTTGTGATGGTCAGCAGGAGATGTCGGACACCCAGCTTGAGTGGTCTGACTTCAGCCTCCCCACAATCAATGATATTGTGATGATCATCCGAGCACTGCGACCGACTAACTGTGATTTGGACCCTGGCCCCAGGCATCTTTTAGTGGGCTGCGTGGATAAAATCGGCCCAGTCCTGGCTATGATAGTCTGGAGGTCCTTGGAGAGGGGGATCTTCCTAGATCCTCTTAAGGAGGCTGTAGTTAAGCCTCTTTTGAAGAAGTCCTCCTTGGACCCGGATTGTCTAGCAAATTACAGGCCCGTCTCTAACTTACCCTTTGTGGGTAAAGTTATTGAGAAAGTGGTTGCAGTGCAGCTGGATGATCATCTGACCAACAACAATGTCTATGATTCTCTCCAGTCTGGATTTAGGAAAAGGCATAGTACCGAGACAGCACTTGTTCGGGTACTAAATGACCTCCTAATAGTGAGAGATCATAGGACCTGTTCCATCTTGGTACTTCTTGATCTCTCCACAGCATTTGACAGTGTTGACCATGGTGTGCTGTTGGAGCATTTGCGGTCTATCTGTGGATTGTCTGATACAGTCCTCGGGTGGTTTCGATCTTACCTCGAGGGTAGGACTCAGAGGGTGGTGTCGGGAATTTTTTCTTGACATCAGTCTCCCTATCCTGTAAGTACCATGAGGGTTCCATTTAGGCGTATGTTGTTTGCAGTGTATATGCTGCCATTAGGAGTGATTGTTAGATGATACGGTCTGAGTTTTCATTGCTATGCAGATGATACCCAGCTGTATATGTCTTTTGTGCCCGGCCAGGATGCTGCCATATCGTTATTTAATAACTGTCTTGCTGAGATCCAAGACTGGATGAATGGGAGTTGGCTGCGGTTGAACCCTGAAAAAACTGAGGTGTTGGTTGTGGACAAGGGTCGCTGTGAGGCGGGTTTGTTAGCTAGATCGCCCTCGGGCTTATGGCTTGGGGGTGTCCAGCTGACGACCTCAGACCAGAGTCGAGAATCTGGGCGTAGTATTTGGCGACTGTCTGACTTTTAAATCTCAGGTGTCAGCGGTGGTCAAAACTTCCTTTTACCATCTGAGGAACATCGCCCGGTTGAAGCACCTGGTTCCTCCAGAGGATCTTCCAATGTTGATCCACGTGTTCGTTACCTCCCGCTTTGACTATTGCAATGCCCTTTACCTGGGGCTACCGGAGGTTGAACTTCGCCGTCTGCAGCTAGTGCAGAATGCGGCAGCCAGGCTGTTGACTGGATCTTCTAGGTCTAGTCATATAATGCCTGTGCTCCGCGGACTGCATTGGCTGCCAGTTTTCTGGCGAATCACCTGCAAGGTCGGTTTGCTGACCTATAAAGCCCTACATGATCAAGGACCTACTTACCTGAAAGAGCTCCTTTGTGCCTACTGTCCTCCCTGCTCTCTCCAATCCACTGACGAGGGATTGCTAGAGATCCCCAGGGTCCATTTAAAAACTTCAGGGGCAAGATCGTTCAGTTTTATGGCCCTGACCCTGTAGAATTCTCTACCTCGTCATGTGCAAAATTGCCTGACTGTCCAAAGCTTCAAAGGAGCTTTGAAGACATATCTTTTTAGCAGAGCTTTTAATGATTTATGACAGTTTTAATCTTGTCTATTTATTGTTTTATGTACTGTACAGGCACTTTGGTTACAAGAAAAGCGCCTTATAAAACTAAAGAATGAATGAATGAGTGAACCAGCTGTTCCTAAACATAGAAACATAGAAACATAGAAGTTGACGGCAGATAGGTACCGCAAGGCCCATGCAGTCTGCCCATTTTTTCTACCTTATGAATGTGCCATAGGCCTGTACTCTGTCAATGGCCTATCTATTTCTAACCCCCTTGCAAATGGGGATTCCTAGAAATGCCAGCCTGGGCTTACCTTAGTCCGTTTTGTTCTGTCCTTCTCCCACTGTCTCTCAGGATTCTCTCGATGTGGTCCCCAATTTTTTCTGGCTTCCCAGGTCCTGTTTGCCCTCATGCCCAGCTTGCAGTCAAATGAAAATCCAGCCCTCAGGGCTTAAAACACAGACTGCGAGCTCCTGCTGCAAAAGTGCTGCCTCCAGGGCAGCGGGAGTCACGTTGGTGCGCAAAGCGCCTTTGATGTGGAGCCGCTTGTTTTGCGGTCACCTCGGGAACTGTGCTGTGGGTCACAGGATCCCTTCCACCTAACTGGGGCTTGGTGACCACGGACAGCCTGCTGGGGGACTGCTCTGATGAAAATTAAAAGAGTTTTGACCGGGGCTCATTTAAGTATCTCTGGGAGGCGCCCCGGTCATTTGAATAATGCATAACAGTGTGTCTGGCTGCCTCCAGGGTAGTTATATTCAGCTCCAGCCGAAAAGTAAAGAATTGAAATGTTTTAAATAATGGAACTGTTGCTGCTTGTGGGAATGACTGTACATGTGGGGAGAAGTGTTTAAGGTTGAAATAAATACTGTTTCCCTGGCAATTCCAGTATTGTGGGACTCTGTGTTGGCCTGTCAGCTGCTGCTGGGGGAGCTTGCTAAGCGCAGTAGTGACAGGAAAAGTAAAGGAGCCACATTTTTCACCAGTGCAGCAACTGCAAGTGCAGCCTTTAAGCTACAGAACTGAGGGGCATTTGGGGCAAATAATTGCTTCTTTCTGGCTGCACCAGGACATTATTCAGGACTGTATCTAATCTGCTATAAGGGACAGTGGGTTAAGCAGTCATTGCCAGCAGTACAGCCAATTGGAATGACAGCAACAGAAAGCCAGGACTTGCGGGACATTTACTGCATCTCATGGGTAAGCACCCAAGTGCTTATGGGGACTTACAGGGACATTATTTTAGGTGCCAATTCCACAACCCAATTGTGCCTCGAGTGTTCTGATTGACAGGTCCCTCAGCAACTTGGAGACATGTCACCCCATCCCTGCTACCAATTAGGAGTCGAGCTAAGAGCTCTATAAAGAGACAATATTGCCAGTTTGTCTGGAGATTTTGAGAGATTCAGAGAGAGCAGCCTGGGCAGGCTCCAGCCTGCTTGGAGCCCCCACGGGGTGGGGGCTCAGACTCCAGCCATGCCACCAGACCTGGGCCACTTAATTCAAGCCCTTTCAGTCTTCAGGGGGCATTTATTATTTTCCTACGTAAAGGTTAACTAGTTACAGTAATTATACTTTCTGCAACAGCTAGTCTGGAGGTTGCCAGTACTGTCCTCCAGAGGCTAACCTTCCCTCTCACATCGGGGAAAGATGTGGACAGAAGATCAGATGTCAAGCAGTGGTGAGAGCGCTGACCAGACCAGATGACATCTTGCAGCGGTGAGAGCACTGACCGAGTACCTCACCAGTGAGAGGGCCGAAGAAGTCTTCAGGATGCCTTCAATTGTGGATGAGACCCGTGGAGGACCTGAGTGAGTAGCCTCGTACCCCCAGGTGCGAGGGAGAAGCTAAGCAAGTAATCTTGGGGGCCCCAAGCCCCATTGAGAAATGTGTGCTGTTAAGTGTGAAGCATGGAAGTTATCAGTCTGGGCTACTAACCCCATAAGAGACTGCCTAGTTCAAGTAATGGATGCATCTTGTCTGTGGCCCAAATGGCTAAGCTGCAGGTACAGCAAGATGCTGGGCATAGTGAATCATGTAAATGTGTTGCAAATTGTGTAGCTGTGAGTTATAGTCCTGCCATCATGGAGCTGACTGCCAAGATGTGTTTGCCACTTCATGAGACAGAAGTCCCTAAAGCATATTAATGTCTAAGTTATCCTGAGGAGAATGTACCTGTGTCTGAACAGAATTTCATCTAAAAGAGCTTGGGATAAGTGTTCAATGTCTAGACATGCTGGATAACACTCTGCTTGTGAATAATGTTCTTGGTATATAGAATGTACTGGATGTGACTGCCTGTATTTAAAGTATGGGATGCTTGATAAAAGTGCCACTGTCAGCTTACTCTGGATGGATGTCTTTTGGTATATAAAGTACTGGATGTGACCGTGTTTGAATTGCATATATGATGCTCGACAAAAGTATCACCCTCATTGCTTTGGATGGGACTTTCAAATATTGTGCTAAATGTTCTGGATGTAAGATCCACACAGCTTGTCCTGGAATGTTCAGAAGTCTGTGAGTGCAGGGCAATTCCTGCTTTGTCTGCTAAAGTGCAGAGCAATCCCTGATTTATCTGCAAGTACAGAGCAATCCCTGCCATGTCTGCTAAAGTGCAGGGCAATCCCTGCTGTGGTTGGAAATAGTAGTCTGTAACTCGGTAAGGATCCGTCTCCAAGTTGCCTCCACTCTCAAATTAATAGCCGGCCACCTCGACCAGCTGCAACTTCATCAGGCCTGCAACATCTTGGAATGTGGTATCTGTTTAACCAGTATGGTATGAGATTGCAGGGTTTCTGCTGTATTTGGGACTGGTACCAGTGTGGGTATTAATAATTATGTTTAACATCTGATTTTTCAGCAGCTAGAAAGCCAGGGAGCTGGATGTCTTAAGTCGAATGGTAAAATGTGATTTATGTATGCCTGTTAATATGTAGCCACCTAGCTGGAGGGTTCACCAGCAAAATCTAAAAAATCTCTGTATATTTTGTAGATACAATAAGATAACCTTTACTCCTCCTGTTTCCCCTTCCTAGCTCCTATATTACCCCTGAAATAAATATCTTATTTGTTGTTGAAATTCCATGTGAGCATATTATTAGAGAGAGTCTTTAATTCAAAATGTTGAAATGTGGGGAACTGTGTATTGGGGCATGTCTGGGGAAGGTAAATGGTCATCGTGGGTGGTGTAGCAGCTCAGGGGGTTACATCCAGCACCATCTCACCCACATAAAGCACCCTGAGTGGAGGCACTGCGCAAAAGTATTCAAAAATGGTTATCAGAAAGCGAACCCAAACCCCTTAGCCTATGTCCAGGGTAGTAGGCAGGGGTGTAACCCTGGGGGTGGCGCCGCCCAGGGGTTACATATTCATACTCATCTGTTTTGCTCCCTTATGCCTGTCCCATGCCCATTTGAAGCCCTGCACTGTATTCATATCCACCACTTCCTGAGGTAGGCTGTTCCATGCATCCACCACCCTTTCTGTGAAAAAGAACTTCCTAACATTTCCCTTTAATCGGCCTCCCTCTAATCTCACGCTGTGTCCTCTTGTCCTGCTATTTTTATGTTTGCTTGCGCAGAGCGCAGAAACATATTGCAGCAGCTTGGTGCCGAAGCAAGTTCTGGAGGTGTGGCACTGTTTAGGCCAATACCTGCACGGCATTTCGGGGCATGTGTGATGTCCACCAATAATGGGGGACACAAACGGTGACACTAGTTTGGAACGCTGCCACCAACTTGTGAAAAAATAGCCGCTGCAATCAGGGGTAGCCTCGTCATTGCAGCGTCAGCCATTCGCTGCAATGAGGGAGTGACCCGTGATTGCAGAGCGGGATGTTCACACACATGGCGGCGGTTTGCCATCTGTTCACAAACAATATTGACCCCCTCCCCTGCTGAGGGGGTGCCCAGTCCCCCAGGCAGCATGTGCCCCACCAACATGTTTGTTTGCCAATGGGGGGCCCCAATCCCCGTCGGCTGCAGTGGCCCATATGTATGTTGCTGATGGGGGAGCCCACTCCCCGTCAGCAGTATAGCGACCCGCTTTTCTTGTCTGCCGGCAAGGTGCCCAGTCCCCATCGGCACAATCAACTATTCCCCGTTGTGTGCCGACAGAGTGCCAATCCTCGTCGGCATAACACCCCTTGTTGTCGAAGCAAAAAAGACTCAGCTGGCACACCAGGAGCCCACCCCGGCATGCCACATTTGCCCTGTAAATAAAAAACTGCCCGTGATGTCTTTTTTTTTTTTTTTACTGCATCAAGGAAACAGTCCCCGGCAGTCTCCTGGCCCCCTCCCACAACCCGCACCCCACCCACTGCCTGCCTTCCTACACCCCTCCTTACCCCATGCTTACCTCCGGAGTCGGCGCGGCAGTCTTTGGTGGACCAGGAACACGTCTGCTCTCTGCAAAGCTGACCGCGAACTGAGGAAATGCCGAGTAAGTTGTATAATGAAATAAATAGGTTTTTTCAACTTTGCTGCATATCTCAGGCATTTTGGAATTTTGCCACCAAATTTTCAACATGGGGTTTTGGGACCCTCCTCATGAATTCTATCACTGTCATGCGTTAATCGGCCCCAAAGGTGATTTTGCTGTCACTGCGGGAATCATCTTTCAGGACGATGTAAACTGACTGATGCCAGTGTTCATGAAGGAGGGCTCTCAGCGTATGTTGGAATTAGGTGAGAACATCCCAAAATGACTGTTTTGTGAGTGAGTTTGTGCAGTTGCTACACACGCTCGTAACTTTGTGAATTTGCAATATTTTCACCCCAGATTTTTAACATTGGCATTTTTTCAGACCTCCTTGTGAACAGTACAGCTGTAATTTTTCACACCCTGGACGAAATGTGTTTTTGCACTTGCAGTGCGGAATAGTGCGGTCGGTGTGGGAAATCAGTGTTCCGCACAGATTAAGAAACTGATAGTGGCACTGTTCATGAGCAGAGGTCCTTAAATGTCTATGTTGAAAATTTGGTGATGATACTCCACAAAATGACTGTGTTACGAGCATGCATTGCGCTGTTCCTATGCAGGCTTGTAAGTTTGCGAATTTTCAATATTTTCACTCCAGATTTTCAACATTGCCATTTTACCACACCTCCTTATGAGCAGTCTAGCTGTCATTTTTCACATTTCGTCCAAAATGTGTTTCCGCGCATGTAGCGCACAGTGGCGCAGTCGGTGTGTGAAATCAATCTTCAGGACAGATTAAGAAAATCACAGTGACACTGGTCATGAGCAGAAGTGCTAAAATGACTATGTTAAAAATTTGGTGGAAAAATTCCCCAAAATGGTTGTTTTACGAGCGTGCGTTGCGCTGTTCCTAGCTGCTTTCGTATGTTAAGTAATTTTCACTATTTTCACTCTAGATTTTCAACATTGCCATTTTACCACACCTCCTTATGAGCAGTACAGCTGTAATTTTTTATATCTCATCCAAAACGTGTTTCCACACTTGTAGCGCACAATGGCGTAGTCGGTGTGCGAAATCAATGTTCAGGACAGATTAAGAAAATCATAGTGACACTGTTCATGAGCAGAGGTATTACAATGGCTATGTTAAAAATTTAGTGAAAAAGTGCATAAAATGACTGTTACGAGCGACCATTGCGCAGTTTCCACGCACCCTCGTAAGTTCATGGATTTCTAATGTTTTCAGTCCAGCTTTTCACCACTGGCATTTTTCCACACTTCCTTATGAACAGTACAGCTGTCATTTTTCACACCATGGCCGAAATGTGTTTTTGCACTTCCAGCGCAGAAATGCTTGTTCGCTGTGGGAAATCACTGTTCGGGACAGATTATGAAAATCACAGTGACACTGTCCATGAGCAGAGGTTCCAAAATGCCTGTGTTGACAATCTGCTGTAAAACATCCCCAAACTAATTGCATTATGGGTGTGCGTTGCCCAGTTTCTACACATGCTCGTGACTTCACCAGTTTTTTTAATATTTTCACTGCAGATTTTCAACATTGGCATTTTTTCCACCTCCCCATGAACCGTACAGCTGCCATTTTTCACATCCTGTACAAAATGTGTTTTCGCACCTGTGGTGCCAAAAGGCGTAGTCGCTGTGCAAAATCAGCTTTCGTCTAACAAACCGATATTGCCACTGTTCATAAGATGGGGGTCACAAAAAAAACATATTGAAAATTTGGAATGAAAATGTCAAAGAACGCCTGAGACGTTAGGGTTTCCGACCATAATGCCCCACCCTGTAGAGACTGACAGGCATCAGGGGTGTGACTTGGGATTCTCGCCTGTAATGCTCATACCATTCCACACCCTGCAGCAAGTGAGAGGCATCGAGGTGTGCCTTGGACTCTTCGGCCCTAAAGTTCATCCCATTCTCTTATATACCCATCTCACCGTATTTCCTGATGGAATGGGGTGAGCATGAGGGACAAAGACCCCAAGGCACACCGTGACACTTGGTGTCTGCAGAGCAGGGTGTGGTGAAATGGTGTGGCCGTTATGCCCAATGACCCAAAGGCACACCCCAATGCCTGTCAATCTCTGCAGGGTGGTGGCGGGGTTGGCTTCAGTTCAGTACTTCACTGCCATTCCTATTATGCAGCTCTCTAACTCCTACACTACCAATGTCAGCAAGCAAACATTCGGCATTAACAAATGCTTGTTCTCATATTGAAACATGTTAGACTCTTTCACCTTGTTAATGCCCCTAAGATGTTTGAATGTTTCGATCATATCACCCTTCTCCCTCCTTTGCTCTAGGATATACATATTGAGCTCCATTAATCTGTCCTTATATGTTTTCTGATGCAGTCCCTACACCATTTTGGTTGCCCTTCTCTGGACTGCCTCCATTTTGTTAATGTCATTGTGCAGATGCGGTCTCCAGTACTGCATGCAGTACTCCAGATGGGGCCTAACCAGTGTCTTGTAAACAGGGATTATTACCTCCCTCTTATGACTTGTGATACCCCTACTAATACACCCCAACATCCCTCTAGCCTTACCTACTGCTTTAGTGGTCTGCTTGGATGATTTCAGGTCATCTGTGATGATGATGCCCAAGTCTCTTTCTTCCCTTGTGATTGCCAGCAACTCCCCTCCCAATCTATAGATGGCTTCAGGGTTTTCTCTTCCCTATCTGCATGATCTTGCACTTCTTTGCATTAAACCCCAGTTGCCACTCTTCTGACGACTTTGTCAGTTTATCCAGATCTCTCTTCATTCTGCTCACCCCATCTGGATCATCTACTCTGTTGCAGATCTTGATGTCATCTGCAAACAGACAAACCTTACCCTCCTATCCATCTGCAATGTCACTGATGAAGATATTGAAGAGGACTGGCCCCAGGACTGATCCCTGAGGTACCCCACCTGTGACTTGCATCTCTACTAACTGTATACCATTTACCACCACTCTCTGTTTTCTGCCTGCAAACCAGCTTGCCACCCAGTTGACCAACTTCTGACCAAGCCCGAGACAATCCAGCTTATTTATCAATCTTCTATGTGGAACAGTATCGAAAGCTTTGCTGAAGTCAAGCTAGGCGACATCAACTGCACCCCCTTGGTCCACCACTCTGGTTACCCAGTCAAAGAAATCTATGAGATTAGTTTGACAGGATCTTCCTGTTGTAAACCTATGCTGTCTTGGATTCTGTGCTCCTATGGATTCCAGATGTTGCACTATCCTTTCCTTAAGAAGCGCCTCCATAATCTTGCCCACTACTGAGGTAAGACCGACTTGTCTGTAGTTCCCTACCTCCTCCCTGCTACCACTCTTGTGGAGCGGGATCACATGAGCCCTTCTCCAGTCTTCTGGGACCTCCCTGTGCTCAGAGACTCACTAAACAGTTCTGATAATGGCTCTGCTAGTTCCACCCTTAGCTCCTTTAGTACCCTTGGATGTATGCCATCAGGTCCCATTGCCTTGTCCACCATGAGCTTAGCGAGTTCTGGTAGGACCCTTTCTTTAGTGAAGGGACTAGTGCACACCTCCCTCCCCTCTGTGTCCATGGTGCTGAGCTGTGGGCCCTGCCCTACCATCTCCTCAGTAAATACAGAGCAGAAGTATCTACTTAGGACAGATGCTTTTACATGGTCCTCCTCCTCACACGTCCCCTTATCCCTTTGATCTTAGCAAGACCCCCTCTGGACTTCCTCCTTTCACTAATGTATCTAAAGAAAGTCTTGTCACCTTCTATTACTGTTCATGCTAGTGTTTCCTCGGTTTGGACCTTTGCCTGCCTTATTGCCTTCCCTGCTTCCCTTAGGGAAGTTTGGTATGCCTCCCTATCTTCCTCCTGCTGCATTCCCTTATATTTCCTGAAGGACAGCCTTTTGGCTCTGATCTTTTCTGCCACTGTTCTTGAGAACCAAAGTGGTATCCTTCTTCTTTTGCTCTTGCTTTTCTCTCTAACACAATGGGATGTTGCTTGAAGTATTGCATCCTTAATGCTTTCCCACTTTGCCTGTACCCCCTCACCTGTATTTCTTCATGCCAGGGCTAGCTTAACTCTGTTGGTCATTTTATCAAAGTCAGCTCCTCTGAAGTCCCATATTTTTGCCTTGGAATAGGATTATTTTGTTCTAGTGGTCAAATTGAACCATACCACGTGATGGTCACTGGCCCCCAGGTGACCTTCTACCTGGAGATCTGTGATCCTTTCCCTGTTAGTCAGTACTAGATCTAGGATAGCCTTGTCTCTTGTGGGTTGTTCTATCAGTTGTTTGAGGCCCTCCCCCTGCAGGGAATCCACTATGTGTCTAGTTCTGTCAGATGTTCTTGCTGGTATTGATCAATCTGTATCTGGCATGTTGAAGTCTCCCATTATCAGAACCTCCCATTTAGCTGTCATGTTTTGTATATCTTCTAACAGTAATGTGTCTACGTCCTCCCCCTGGTCTGGAGGCCTGTAGACAACCCCAGTTCATACGGCTGTCCCATTTCTTATTTCCAGTGTGACCCACAGTTCTTCTGGCTCCTTATATGTATTTTGAATTTTTGTAGATTTTATATTTTCATTGACATAAAGGCCATTCCACCCCCTCTTTTCGCACCTCAGTCTCTTCTGAACAGTACATAGCCAGGTACTGAAGTCTCCCAAGTGTGGTTTCTGGTGAACCATGTCTCGCTAATGACTACTACAGTATGTCCAGTTTAGCCTCTGTCATTGTAGCCTGCAGGTCTGGGATCTTGTTTCCCAGACTGCAAGCATTTGTGTACATGATTTTCCATTGGTGAGATTTCAGTGTGTTAGTTGTTGGGCGAGATTCGGCATTTCCCCTGTGCATCGTATGGGGAGCCAGATATTTTTCCTTACCTGGTGATGCAGATGAACTACAAACATGCTGAACTCCTGTTTGATCACTAGCTGAGGGGAGAGGGTGTTCTTCCCATTCGATGTATCGGGTGCTGCATGCCTCTCTCCATTTGGTAGTTGAAATATTCTACAAAGACTTCAAACTTTTGCCCCAATGCACTGACTCTCTCCTTAGTCATATGCAGTCCATCGAATTTAAAGAACTTTTGCTCCCAAAACTGTTGCCAGTTACCTACAAATTTGTGTCCTTTTTCCTGGCACCAGCCCTTGAGCCACATGTTTAGCTCCCCTATCTCCCCTTCTCTGACCTTTCGTCCATCTGCCCCCCTCTCCCAGACTGGCAGGATCTCAGAGAAGGAGATGCTGGATGAAATGGATGACAGTTTGTCACCCATCCTAGTCATAGATACATAGATACATAGACAGTGTCGGCAGATAAGGGCCTATGGCCCACCCAGTCTGCCCATTTGAGCTTGTAAGTTCAGTTTATGTTTTCCTAGAAGTCTGTTGCCCCTTACCCCTGACCTCCAGAATTCCTTTATGTCTATCCCATGCATTCTTAAATCCCGTGATTGTTTCAGCCCCCACCACTTCCTCTGGCAGGGTGTTCCACTTGTCCACCACCGTTCTGTGAGAAATTCTTCCTCATGTTTCCTCTGAATCGTCCTCCCTCCAACTTCATCCCATGCCCTCTAGTCCTGGAACATCTTTTTCGCTTAAAAATAGTGTATTCCTGCACCCTGTTCCTCCCTGTGAGATACTTGTATGTCTCTATCATATCCCCTCTCTCCCTCCTCTCCTCCAGGGAGTCAGGTGTTCCTTGGTCTCCACAACTGACCAGCTGGTGAGATCGTTAGTCCCTATGTGTACCAGAACATTGATGTTTTCTCCTGCTTCCTGCACAATTTTAGCAATGCGGTCAGTGTTGTCCATGCTGATGTACCTGGGAGACATCTGACCATTACCCCCAGCTGGAGGTACTTATCAACTCCCCAAGTCATGGAGTCTCCTATGAGCAGAAGTGTTTTGGATTTCCTTTCTGCATTTTTTGTTTTAGTCCCTGTTTTGAGCGAGTTTTGTTGTGCTAGCTCCTCCTGTGCTGCAGTGTCCTGCTCTGCAGTGTCCTCTGCCCCTTTGTTTGATTTTGGAAATAGAGGCAGATACCTGTTTGTAGTTTTTATATGGTTTGTGGAGGTGATACATTGGAGAGCACTGAGTGATCGGGCACCCGATTTGCCCCTCCTAACCACCTGCCAACCTCCCAGACCAACTACCCTCTGCAGTTGAGGTGCTTCTGTTGGGTGCTGGGGAAATGACAGGCAGTTCTTATAATATATTTCCTCCTGAATATGCGATTTGAGGTGCACAATCTCTGTCCATGCTGCCTGGAGCTGAGCCCTTAGATCTCCAATGGTCCAGCATGTAGGACAGTGTCCTAAATCCTGTACAACTGCCCTTTTGAAAAGTGTCCCACAGCACCTGCAGTTAATAATATCCATTCCAGGTGAGTTGCTGGGTTTATAACCTGGTCAGAGTAATTTGAAGGAGGAAAATGAAAGCAAAACTTTGGTTTTGTGTTTTGTTTGTTTTTGTATAACTTGTTATAACAAGTTAAATGACTTGTGCCCCTGTAAATGAGGTCACTGTGTGGATACCCCTCTGATCTTTCCCTTCCTGCTTTGCTACATGAAATGTCATGACTGTGCTACCCTGTAAAAGGAGTGTAGTGTGGGGTTGTTGGGGATAGGGGTGGGTGGCTGGACCCTTCCCCTGCTGAAAAAGAAGAACCATGGACGAGATAAACAAGGAGGTAAGAGCAGAAACAATCAACCAACAACAAATGCAGTAGCCCTGAAAGCTTAGCCTAATGATAGATAAAACTGTAAAACTTGTAAAGCACCACCTGTAATAATTTCACAGAAGATATACCCTGTAAAAAACAGTTTGCTACAGAGAAAAATAAAGCAGTAACAGAAGATATACCTTGCAAAAAACAAATTGAATCAGAAGATTACAGCAGTAATCTGTAAGCACAACCCTGTAGGCACACACTGTAATAATGCAGCAGAAAGTATACCCTCCAACAACAATTTGAATCAGAGAAAAATAAAGCAGTAAAATGTTAGCAACAATCAGTAACAACCCCTGTGAGTACAAAAGAAAATAATACACAGTAAATCTGCCTAGCCAAAAGAAGCCTTACTCTTTTTCCTTGCTCTGATAAGGTTCCTTGCTCTGACATTACAAGCAACCTAGAAGAAAACATCTCAGGTGAAGCTAGGTGCCTTTGCCAGCAAACCTAGTCTTCCACCTCCAAGATATCAACTAACCTGACCTTTTAACTCTTCCTTCTGTTGGAAGTTACTAGCAGTTTGTCAGCTCCACCCTCCAGTTATACACCTAATCCCCTGGAGGATCTGTGGGAGGAAAGCTATTTGCTCCTTCAATGTGAGAAGGAGACTGCAACACCTCTGAGACCAAAACAAAAACATTTCAGCAAAACAAAACAAAAAAAAAGTAGCAAACAGTAATTTTGCTTAGCCTAATGATAAAAAGTCACACAAATGTAAGCACCACCTGTAATAATTTCACAGAAGATATACCCTGTAATAAACAATTTGCTACAGGGAAAAATAAAGCAGTAACAGAAGATATACCTTGCAAAAAACAATTTGAATCAGAACATTACAGCAATAATCTGTAAGCACAAACCTGTAGGCACACTCTGTAATAATGCAGCAGAAAATATACCCTACAACAACAATTTGAATCAGTGAAAAAATAAAGCAGTAAAATGTTAGCAACAAACAGTAACAACCCCTGTGAGTACAAAAGAAAATAACACACAGTAAACCTGAATAGCCAAAAATAAGTCTTACTCTTTTTCCTTGCTCTTATAAGGTTCTTTGCTCTGTCCTTACAAGCAACCTAGAAGAAAAGAGCTCAGAAGAAGCTAGGTGCCTTTGCCAACAAACATAGTCTTCCACACCAAACACCAAAAAGACTGTCTCCATGACCCTCAACATTAAGCAGAAACTCTCTAGACCCCTCAACACTATCTTCCACACTTTGAGCAGGACACCGTTAGAGAACATGTCCTCCTTCAGGTACCTTGGTGTCTGGCTAGACCAGCACCTGGACTTTTCTGAACATGTGAAAGCAATCCAAAAGAAACTGCATCCCATGCTGGCCTGGTGGCACTGAGGGTTGAGGTGCTGGATGCCACACCTCATGCCATGCTGGTGACCCATGCTCGGGAATGTGCATAGGCCATTGGGGGTCAGCAAGGGAGGGAGAAGATCAGGTGTCTGATGACTGTTCTCCTCTTCCGAGGAAGGGTGGGTACGTCATCCTGCTCCTTGGCTGCCCCTGATGGAGGATGGGGGTTAGCACCAGAGCTAAGGGAGACAAGGAATGTGGCTTTGTGATGCATGCCTCCATGCACTCGCGTTCATGGCCATGAGGGGATGGATCAAGAAAAAATAGAAAATGGCTGCCGACTCCACGGAGCCCCTCCAGTACTCTATAGCCACCACCTTGAGGAACTCCTGGGCCCACTCTGGACTGTGCTTGAGAGGAGGGGGCGGACAGCCCTCCTCCCTTCTGCCCCACCCTGGGGGTAAAACCATGGGAGATACAGAGCTTTGGGGGATGCCTTGAAGTAAGGTGATGCCCAGGGGCTGGAGAAGGTCAGAAGTATGCTGGCAGGCTGAGGAGGAAAAACACCTACATAAAAAAAAAAAAAAGAAACTGCACCCCAAATTTGGTGCTTTATACAGAAATTGTGATTGCATCCCCCTGCCAGCTTGCCACGCAATTGTGCAGAAAATGATCCTCCCCACTTTTGACCATGCTGATATAGTCTATAGTGCCACTTCCAAATCCACCCTTGCCAGACTGGACACCCTTTTTTACTCTTTGTCATTTCACTTTATCCTGCCCCTCCCTCAGACTCATCATTGTGATCTCTACAAAGCCCTCTCCCTCCCTCCCTTCCTTTGAATCCAGATGCCTCTTCCACTCTGCTAGCTTTATGTCCAAATTTTGGTTTGGGTCACTATCTTCCTACTTCACCTCTTCTCTCTCTACCCCCAACCATCCCTCCTATTCCCTACGCAACACCAATCAAAAAACTTAGGTCCACTACTACCGGTACAATCTGCCTGCTCATATCGGTGTCTTAAAATGTGGAATGCCCTTCCTCATTCTATCTGAAATGCTTCCTGCCCCACAGTCCTCTCTTCCCTCCTTCACAACTTCACCTCTCCAGTCTGCACCTGCCCCTGATCTCTCTCTCCCTCATTCTCACCACCACTGTTCCTGGGACCTCCTTCTCCAACAAGTCATCTGTTAGGAATGCTTACACTGTATTACCATAATTGTTCCTACAATTGTGTCTGGGTGCCTCTCCACAACATGCCACTTGTATCCAATGGCTATTGCTGCTTTCATTGTCCCATTTGAGTCAGTTTTCTTACTGCAGTTGTGCAACCCAACTATGTTACTGCTTGGATAATTTTCCTAATGCTGTATCTTGAAACTGTTGTGTACTTTTATTCTAATGCTTTATCTACTGTACTGCTCTGTATATTGATACTGTTGTGATATTATTAATGCTGTATCTATGTCTGTTGTGAATTGTATCTCCCTTCCCACTTTTCTCCAGGATGCATCTAGAAACAAGCAATACTTCTCATTATGCCTTCCTGGTGAAACTTTTAACTAAATGAATAAAATATTAACCTTTCCAATGGCATCATTTTGAGAATGACTACGGGGAGATGTCTGCCATGTAGTAAATTATATGGTCTTTGGCAGAACTACATATGAACATATGAAGAAGCCAGAAGAAGGCCATTTGGTCTATCAAGTCTGCTCATATTGCAGGGTCCACAGCTTGAGCTAATGTTTCTGCCCTCCCTCCTCACTCCTCCTATCCTCCCTACCCATGATCCTTACCTTCGCCATGCCTATCCCAGCCTCTCTTAAAGCTGCCCACTGTCTTCAATAAGATGACCTTTTCTGGCAGCGCATTCCAAGTGTTGACCACCCTCTTTGTGAAAAACTGCTTCCTGACCTCCCTCCTAAACCTCCCACCTTCCAGCTTAAGACTGTGTCCCCTCGTGTTATGGTTGCCACTCAGCTTAAAGAGACTCTCCTTATCAACCTTATTTATCCCTTTCAGGTACTTGAAGGTCCCAGCCATATCCCCCCTCTCTCTCTACTATCTTCCAGGGAGTACATGTTCAGTGCCCTCAATCTCTCCTCATATGCCTTACCCTGCTGACCAGCTATCATCTTTGCAGCCCTCCTCTGGACCTTCTCCAGTAGCTTAATGTTCTTGTTGAGGTGTGGGCACCAGTGCTGAACTCCATACTTTAGATGTGGCCTTACCAGTGACCTGTACAAGGGCAGTATAACCTCCTCTCTCCTACTACTGATCCCTCTAGATATGCATCCCAGCATCTTGTTTGCCTTTGCTGCTGCTTTCTTGCACTGTGTGGAGTGCATCCGGTCACTAGTGATCATCACTCCCAGGTCCTTCTCCTCCTCTGATGCAGATACTCGGACTCCACCCAGGTAGTACTCTGCCCTGGGATTCTTGGCTCCAATATGCATAACTTTGTATTTCTTGGCATTAAAGCCAAGCTGCCAGATCCTGGACCACCTCCTCAGATCTTCCTGTAGGTCCTGTATCCCTTCAGCTGTGTCCACTCTCCTACAGAGCTTAGTGACATCCGCGAATAGGCACATTTTGCCCTTAATGCTATCTCCAATGTCATTGATGAAGACATTGAACAACACTGGCCCCAGCACCGACCCCTGCGGAACCCCACTGGTTACCTCTCTGTAGGACTGTCTAAGTGGCTGAATGATCACTCACCGATGAAGCCTCTGGAAGTAGACACTAAGTAGGGGTGTTTGCCATCCTGATGAATTTTATATTAAAGTAGTGGCTACTACATGATAGACAGTGTGTGTGCCCTTTTGTTTCCTCCTGCAAATTTTCTGGCTGTGGCTGCAGAGGGCTGCACCTTTAGCTGTAGTGGCATGCTTGTTTTTTTTGTTTTTTCTTTAAATATGGACACATCACCCTCACTGGCAAGGGCATCCAGGACACAGGCTATTGTCCCTTTTGCAAGGAACCCAGCAGTGACCACCCTTAGGGCATACAGCATGTCCTGAGGCACCCTGAATTCATAAGGCACATGGAGATGGTATAACGGGACAGCCTCTAAGTCCAAAGGCAATCATCTGCTCACTATATCGAACACCCACTTGCCCCTTGTGATAGCAGAGCAACATGGCAAGAAGTGAAGAAGCCTGCCTCTGACTGGCACAGCAGGTAGAGACAGGACCGGTGGAGAGACAATGCCCCCTGCCACATCACTGGACAGCTTATGCAGTGGCACTGGCTGCTGCTGCCAGGGGGTTACCACTACCCTTGCTCCCCTTTTCAGACCCTGGCCCCCAGACTTAGGCTTGTGGTGCTGGGCCTGGAATTGCTCCTGCTGGCGCTGCTGCCAAAGAGGCTGTGACTGAAAGGACCAGTACTGGAATGCATGTTTCTTAGGCATCTTTTTCTGGTCCTTCTTGGACTTCTCAATGCATGTGAGATGTCCATCCACCTCAGGGCTGAATAGGTCAGTGCCAAAGAAAGGGACATTGGCCAGCTTCTCCAGAGTATCTGCAGTAAAGGTGGACAGAAGCAGCCAGGCCCTGCAACAGATGGAGACAGCCGCTGCCATGGCACAGGCACAGGAGTCACTTATGTCTAAGGCCATCTGTAGTTGGTGTTTAGCCAGTGACTGACCTTGATCTCTAACAAGCTGCTCCACCAACTGTTATTCAACAGGGAGGTGATGGAGGACAACATCAAAACTCCCATCGGGGAGTGACCAATGCTGGCCATCATGACAGTCTGACAGAGACCCAGAGACACCACAGCATACACTTTTTCAGTGGTGTGGTCAATCTTGTGGGACTCCTTTTCTGGAGGCTTGTCCACATCCACCGGTGTCCGGATTTGTGCAACACTGAATTTGTGACCAACCCCTCTGCAGACGGGTGGTTCAAAAAAACAAAAGGAGCCTGTTGAGACTGCATACTTGTGGACCATGTGGGCAGAGGGTGCCAGATAGGATGCTGGATGCTGCCAAAGTTCCCGGGCTAGTCCCAAAATGACCTCAGCCACAGGGAAAGCAACCTCAGGGGATTTGTCCCAGTCCAAAATGTCCATGAGGGGATACTTAGCCCTCTTTTGGACTGGCTCAATTGGGACTGACATGGACTCTGAGATGAGTTGGAGAAGACCCCCCCAAAGGATACTGGGCCATGTTTGGAGGTAAGCTTCTCGATCAAGCTGCAGTTGAAGAGGGGAGTCCCAGAGAAGGTCATGATCCGAGCCATCCAATGACTCCTCAGAAATGTCCCTCAGCCATTTCTCACCATGGACCTCCGAGGAATCCTCTACCAGAGTGATCCTCACTGACAACCAGCCAGGCAAGCTAGTGGCCAAGTGGCCAGCCTCCTTAGTTGGAGCTCCCACCTTCGGTTACGATGGTGACACCTCCACCTGAAGAAGTAGAGAAGCAGATGTGGTGTGCACCTGCATGGTGTAGACTGTTGGGAGTGCCATTGACAGTGGCCAGGAGACCAAAGGCCCAGGCAGCAGAGCTCTACCCTGCCCCACAATGGCCCACTGTTGCCAGAGGAGCTCCTCGAAGCACTGGCACATCTTGCAGCTGAGGATGATGAGGCTGAGTAACATCAACAGCGATGTCTTCTGATTGAGCAGGATCGACAGCAGGAACCCCTCAACTGCAATCTCAGCCTTGACCTCAACCATCAACTGGCCGATCAATGCAAAAAGTGCCTTCCGGTGGGTTGCTGTACCTGACCACATTTAGCAACATGGGCGCGGAAGACCCAACCTCCAGTGAAGACTGCTTCTGTGGAGGACTGAACAGGACAGTGACTGGACCAAGTCCTCCTGAGTAAAGACTGGGAGCACCAGGGTCTGCGAGAGTGAGTGCCTGACCTCATCTGACAGCTGATCGACAGGCTCTAGAAATATCTCAGTGGTCTGCTCTACTAGAGTTGAAGTCAACTGACTGAATGGTGGAGCCAAAGAGCCCTCAATCTGCCCAACCTGGCCCCAGCTGAGGGGTACTCGACAGTAGTTGAGCAGTTGGGCAAGTTGAGGGACCTGGAGGACCTTGATCACTTCTGATCCCACAACTGGCACCAGTGGCACTTGCTCTAAGCACCATGGTGGATAGGATTCTCCCCAAATGTCTAGAGGGTCAGACATATCTCCTGGAAGTCTCTAGTGAATGACCCTCTGACACTGGCCCCAGGGAACAACACCAAGACTGAGGAGGTGCCCGCTGTGGCATCTCCTGCTTCCACATCAAGTGCTGCAAGCTATTCAGCTAACCTGGCCACAGCTGAGAGCTTCTTGTGACCCTGAAGGTGGACCTTCTGATCCCATTCCAAAGGTCAACCCAGCAAGAGCAAGAGCTTCCTGTCCTTTTTTTCAATGGTTTCTGCAGTTTTTGCCCTGTTTTTTCTCCCCTGTTCCCCGACACCCCAGCACATGGGCATCACATGCACATCCCATGATGCCAGCTAAGCCCCTTCCGGTCCTCAGGTCGGCGCCACCATCCATCCTCCACCGGGTGGTGGCCACTGGCTGAGGAGCCTCCAGTACCTCCCAGGAGGAGAGAGATGCCTTGCAGCGGCTCGATCTTCGCTTCTCACCCTTCCCCCCAGCTGACCCCTGACAATCCAGGCCATTCACAAACCCAGGTCATTGGTGCAGTGCGAGGTGTGGTGTCCAGTGCCTCAACTCTCAGCACTACCATTCCAGCTTCCTGTCCTTGAGGGACTTGCCCAGGCAGTACATGTACATGTGGTTTGGGTCGGTAACTAATAACTTCTGCTAGTACCATACACAAAGTTTAAATCCTGGCTTTTGTTGATCCATTATTGATCAGTAAAGGGAGTCAAAGGACCCAGAGAATAAGTTGAAAGAAGTGTTTAAAACTTTGAATAAAAAGTTTGCCTATGGAGCAGAAAACCTAAGCAGGAGCCACGAAAGAGGTGACCTGTTCTTCCAGCAGAAAGAAAGATCTGACATCATGGGATGGAGTTGGGTATGTACCATCCAGGTGGCATGAGGAGCTTGGTTTAAATACGTCCAGCCTAAGAGATCGTTCTATTGGAATTTCCAGAGTGCGGATAAGTGAACCATATCCACACCCCTAGAAATGTCAAAGTTTTCGGCTGCCCCCTCTCTCTCTCTTCCTTGCTGCAGAAACATCAGCATACCTTTGCTATACAGTCATAACCCACTGCTGTATGCAACAGCCACCTCTTGCTCCTTACACCAGCGTTCTTAACCCCGGCTCCCAGGTGCAGCAAACAAAGATTCAGGATGAACAAGACACTGAATAAATGGATTGTACCTCTACTGATCCTAATGAATCTGTGTCTTCAGCTACACATAGGGTTCCCTAGTGGGACCCACAGGGGAAGGAAGTATTTTACCATACTTTAAAGTGTTGAACTATTTCTATGGTTTATAAAGACTTTCTTTTTTTTTAATTTTGGTACACACCCATTTTATAACATACCACCAACAGCTTAAATCTGACTCTGTAAGTCAGTTTGCATCTGTACACATATTCCCCTTCCCTTTCCCCCGGGTCACACCTGAAAATGAGCAGCGGCTCAGTGTGCCTCTCCTGGTCACAAGTTTTTAAATAAATAAAATATAAGCAATAAGATACTCTGGGGATATTGGTTGTACTAGGTTTACCACATGTCTAAGGGCAGAAGGCATTTGTCCTGTGGCTTACTACGCCCCTGGGCATGTGATAAACCTAGTACAACCAACACCCTATCACATCTTATTGCTTAACTACATTTTTCGTCTTCGACTCATATGTCATATAGAAAAAAAATATTTTCTTATTGAAGCATAAAAAAATTTAAAAAAGCATTTTTTAACTAGAAACCTTGTTAGAAGTGTAATATGACACTTCTGGGTTGTGTAAAATGATAGCTAATAATCACCCTTTCCTCTCTTGTGTTTAAAGGCACTTCACTTGGCACAAGCACCTCATGACTAACAACAAAGTTAAGCATGTGATTATTGATCACCGTAATTAGCCCTGGTTCCAGTTCCCTGACCCCTTCCTCCCTATCACAGGGAATTAAAAACCTTGGTGTGCCATATTGCATACCTGTTTGGTGCCCCATAGTTACACACCTTGATACAGTGCCCAGCTGCCCCCCCAAGAAGTATAGCTCACCATTTTTGCTGCCTCACAGTTAAACACTTAAATTCAATGCCCAGCTGCTCACCCCCCAACACCATGCCCCCACAATTTTACACCTCATCACCATGCCTGGCTGACTCCCCCCATAGGCTATACACTGTTTACTGTGTTTGCTGCCCCAAACTTGACTTCTTAATACAGTGCTTCACTGCTCAGTCTCCCCCAAACCAAAACCAGTTGCATGGCTCAACCTGTTCACTGGCCCACAGCTTGACTCCTCAGTAATGCTTTGCTGCCTCCAACACACACACCTCCCAACACCAGCTGTGTATCTTGTCCTGTTTGCTGACTCAAAGCTAGAATCCTCAGTACATTGCTGGTCTGCTCTCCCCCCACCCACCCCAACACCAATTGCATAGCTTACCCCATTTGCTGTCCCACAGTTAGACTCCTCAATACAGTGCCAGCTGTTCCCTAGCCCCCACCAACAGCAGCTATTTAGCTCACCGTTTGCTGCCGCAGAGTTAGACTCCTCAATACAGTGCCAGCTGCTCCCTAACCCCTACCAACAGCAGCTATTTAGCTCACACTGTTTACTACCCCAGAGTTAGGCTCTGCAATAAAATGTGTGGCTGCTTCCCTGCCCCACCAACACCAGTTCTATAGCTCACCCTGTTTGTTGACCTACAGTTAGATTCCTCACTATGGAGCTAGGCTGCCCCCCCATGACCCCAACGTCAGCTGCATAGCTCACCCTTTTAGCTGACCCACAGTCAGACATCTCAGTACAGTGCTAGGCTTCCCCCCACCCCAACCTCAATAACACCAGTTGTATAGTTCATCTATTTGCTGACCTATAGACTCCTCAGTACAAAATAAGCTGGCTCAGTTACACCCTAAAGTGCTGAAGGAGTTGGCACAGCTCCTGGCAGGGCCCCTAGCCGACCTGTACAATGACTCACTTGAGATGAGAGCGGTGCCTGGTGATTGAGAACTGCAGATGTGGTGCCCCTCCACAAGAGTGGGGCTAGGGATAAACCAGGAACTACAGGGTGGTCAGCTTAACCTCCACAGTAGGCAAATTAATGAAAAGCATTTTTATGTTTGCTTGCACGCATGTGCAAGAAACATAGTGCCATCATCCGAGATTTCGGAGGTGTGTCACCCCCTCTTTCAATTCAGTCAGTGTGTTGGCAGGCGCGGCCCCTGTCTGCCAATGCATGCTGGAGCTGTCTGTGACAAGCTCCAAAATGCAGTGGCGTACAGTTGAAAGGGGGAGCTACGCTTCAGTGAGCAGCGATAAGATATCGCCTGCTCATGCGCAGCTCCCCTCACACACACACACACACAAACACACACACACAGAAGCGCGTACGCGTACTGCGTGCTGCCCTCCACACACACACACACGTATGCCGACGGGGTGCCCAATCCCCCGTTGGCTTGTGCTGAGCTCCCCCAAGTTTCATATGCCACGCTGGGTGCCCACCCAGCGCAGCAACTCAGAGACTAGCCGACGGGGGTGCCCAATCCCCCGTCGGCTCCACTGTCCTCACCCCCCCGAGTACTGGGTGCCATGCTGGGAGCCCACCCCAGTGTGGCAACTGTTCATATGGTTGACGGTGGTGCCCAATCCCCCGTCGGCTCCACAGCCCCCCCAGCCATCCTTGTGCCTCGCTGGGAGCCCACCCCAGCGTGGCAAATGTCCAGCGTCGTCTTTTTTTTTAAATCCTGTAAAGAAAAAGCGGTCCCATGCAGTCTTCCTGCTCCCTCCCCACAACCCGCACCTCACCCACTGCGCACCCAGCCTCCCCACACCCCCACCCCATACTTACCTCCGGAGCTCAGCGCGACGATCTGCGGTGGACCTGGAACACGTCTGCACTCTTCAAAGCCGACCGCGAACTGAGGAAATGCCGGTAAGCTGTATAATGGGCTAGATAGGTTTTTCAACTTTGTTGCATATCTCAGGCATTTTTGGAATTTTGCACCAAATTTTCAACATGGGGTTTTTGGGACCCCTTCTCATGAATGATGTCACTGTCATGGCGTTATTCGGTCCCGAAGGGTGATTTCGCAGTCACTGCATGAAATCACCTTTTGGGCCTGAATAATGCCATAACAGTGACATCATTCATGAGAAGGGGTCCCAAAAACCCCATGTTGAAAATTTGGTGCAAAAATTCCAAAAAATGACTGTTTTACAAGCGTGCGTTGCGCAGTTCCTATGCAGGCTCGTAAGTTCGTGAATTTTCAATATTTTCACTCCAGATTTTCAACATTGCCATTTTACCACACCTTCTTATGAGCAGTACAGCTGTCATTTTTCACATCTCACCCAAAACATGTTTCTGTCCATGTAGCGCACAATGGCGCAGTCGGTGTGAGAAACCAATGTACGGGACAAATTAAGAAAACCACAGTGACACTGTTCATGAGCAGAGGTCTTAAAATGGCTATGTTGAAAATTTGGTGAAAAAATTCCTAAAAATGACTGTTTTACGAGCGTGCGCTGTGCAGTTCCTACGCACACTCGTAAGTTCAGAGATTTTCAATATTTTCACTCCAGATTTTCAACATTGCCATTTTACCACACCTTCTTATGAGTAGTACAGCTGTCATTTTTCACATCTCACCTAAAACGTGTTTCTGCTCTCATGTAGCATAAAAGGCGCAGTCGGTGTGTGAAATCAATGTATGGGACAAATTAAGAAAATCACAGTGACACTGTTCATGAGCAGAGGTCTTAAAATGGCTATGTTGAAAATTTGGTGAAAAATTCCAAAATGACTGTTTTACGAGTGTCGTTGTACAGTTCCTACACACGCTCGTAAGTTCACGAATTTTCAATATTTTCATTCCAGATTTTCAACATTGCCATTTACCACACCTCCTTATGAGCAGTATAGCTGTCATTTTTCACATCTTGCCCAAAATGTGTTTCTGCCCATGTAGCGCACAATGGCGCAGTCGATGTGCAAAATCAGTGTACGGGACACATTAAAAAATCACAGTGACACTGTTCATGAGCAGAGGTCTTAAAATGACTATGTTGAAAATTTGGTGAAAAAATTCCTAAAAATGACTGTTTTACGAGCATGTGTTGCGCAGTACCTATGCATGCTCATAAGTTTGCGAATTTAATATTTTCACTCCAGATTTTCAACATTGCCATTTTATTACACTTCCTTATGAACAGTACAGCTGCCATTTTCATATGCCGCCTAAAATGTGTTTTCAAGACATGTAGCACAATGGTGCTGTTGGTGTCCAGCAATGTTTGGGACAGATTAAGAAAATCACAGTTACACTGTTCATGAGCAGAGGTCTTAAAATGGCTATGTTGAAAATTTGGTGACAAAGTCCATAAATGACTGTGTTACGAGTGAGCATTAAGTAGTTTCCACGCACTGTAAGTTCATGACTTTGTAATATTTTAAGTCCAGATTTTCACTAGTGGCATTTTTCCACACTTTCTATTTACAGTACAGCTGTCATTTTTCACAACTTTGGCCGGCGTGTTTCCACTTTCAGCGCAGAGATGCGTGGTCGCTGGGAAATCATTGTTCTGGACAGATAAAGAAAATCACAGTGACACTGTTCATGATCGGAGGTCCCAAAAAGCCTGTGTTGACAATCTGCTGAAAAATCCCCAAACTAATTACATTATGGGTGGGCGTTGCACAGTTTCTATGCACGCTCGTGACTTCACCAGTTTTTTTTTATATTTTCATTGCAGATTTGCAACATTGTCATTTTTTACACCTCCCCATGAACAGTACAGCTGTCATTTTTCACATCCTGTTTGGAATGTGTTTTTGCACCTGTGGTGCTTAATGCCGTAGTCACTCTGCAAAAGCAGCTTTCAGCTAACAAACTGATATTGCCACTGTTCATGAGGTGGGGGTCACAAAAAAAACATGTTGAAAATTTGGAGTGAAAATACCAATGAATGCCTGAGGCGTTAGGGTTTCCGACCATAACGCCTCACCCTGTAGAGATTGACAGGCATCAGGGGTGTGACTTGGGATTCTTGCCTGTAATGCTCATACCATTCCACACCCTGCAGCCAATGAGAGGCATCGAGGTATGCCTTGGACTCTTCGGCCCCAGTTCACCCCATTCTCCTATACCGCACCCATCTCACCGTATTTCCTGATGGAATGGGGTGTGCATAAGGGCCAAAGACCCCAAGGCACACTGTGACACTTGTCAGTGTCTGCAGGGTAGGGTGTGGTGAAATGGCATGGCCGTTATGCCTGACAACCCAAAGGCACACCCCAATGCCTGTCAGTCTCTGCAGGGTGGTGGTGGGGTTGACTTCAGTTCAATACTTCACTGCCATTCCTATTACGCAGCTCTGTAACTTCTACACTACCACTGCCAATGTCAGCAAGCAAACATTCGGCATTGACAAATGCTTGTTAAGGAAAGACAAGTAGAATTCCTGGAGGACAACAGGCAGCATGGGTTTGTGTTGGTTAGTCATGTCAAAATAATTTGATGGAATTCTTTGACTAGGTAACGAAGGTCATTTACAAGGAACAGACAGCAGATATAATATACCTGGACATTAGAAAGGGCTTTGACTCTTTCTCAAGAGAAGAATAATAAAGAAGCTTGGAGGCCTAGGGGTGGGGGAGAAAATTTCTACCTGCTTGGGAAAGTGGCCGAAGAGAGAACAAATGGTAGTAGTTATTGAGGAACACTCTAACATGAGGGATAAGAGAAGTGGGTTGCCACACGGGGTCAGTGATGGGGCCACTTCTGTTTAATGTATTCATTAGGGATATTGGATTTTGGTAATGGCACCAATGGCAAAATCTGTATTTATGTGGATGACTCCAAGTTCTGTGGCAGGTTTGATAGTGAGGAGAGAGTCAAGGAACTGGAAGACTTGGAAAAACTATAAAGATGGTCTGGAATATGACAGCTTGGTTTCAACACCAAAAAGTGCAAGGTTAGGCTGCCCCAATGGCCCAGTGTCAGCACATTGTGCTGCCATGTTGATGACCCAGGTTTGGAAGCGAGCCTGGGAAGTTGTGTTGAGAAGCAGGCCATGACCAAGACAGCAGCTGCTCAGCAGTGTGTCTTGATTGGTGAGGATATGACAGGGCTGAATAAGGCCCTGCCTCATTTGTTATGTGGAAAGCATTTAAATGAAAGGATCTGTTCTATCCTCTCCTTTTCTGTCTCTTCTCTGTCTGGTTGCACAACCAAGTTTTCCTGCGAGACCTAGGAACTGATCACTCCGACGGTCTTGCGATCCTCCACCTCTCACTAGCGCTCTGCCTTCACTTGCTGTTTCTATCTGTCTTCCTTCCCTTTGCATATCTGCTGGTATAAAAATATATGTGAATCATTTTGTGGAAATGTAACTGATACGGAGATCCCTCTGTTTAAATATGTATATACTGTACTGTACTGTAGTTATACTGTTGAAATGATTGCAAAGCTATTTGGAACTCAAGGGATTAACCTGAGAATGCTGGATGCAAAATGTCTGCAGAGCTGGCTACAACAAGTCAGTTCTGGGTCAAAATGTTCTTTTTGCTGCACCTGTAAGAATATTGGAAACTTACAAGAACATTGTGTGAGAAGCATTCTGTTTTCTTAACGAGTTTCCCAGGCACAGACTTGTAGAAAGAGCAGCAATTCTTGTGCAAGAGAGAGACAGAGATTGAGTTTTGAAACTGAGAAGAAAACACTCAGGAGGGCTCTGTTTTCTATGTTTGTACTGCCATTGTAAATACTGAACAATTTTAATTTTTTTAATTTTGTTGTTATTAATAATAAAATGCTATTTACGAATTTTGAAAATGTTCCTGGTTTTCCTATGCTTTCTGACCTGTGCCCCAATGACAGATGGTTTTATAAGTGGGATTTACGCCATGCATACTCTAAGTCAGGAGTTTTGTACGTGGGTACTAGACATGGTACCAGGGAAGCATAGCAGAAAGGTATGGATTCTTCATCAGCAAGCCCAAGAGTCATTACCAGAAGAATGGCAATCAAACTAGAAGCAGAAACAAAAGTCCAAACTGAGACTATTCAGCCAGCCCCAGAGATGGAAAAAGAACAGGCAGTAACATAACCTAATAGCCTGACTGCCTTTTTCCAATGGTGGACAATGCAACAAAAAGAGATGGAGAAACAGAGAAGAGAGGAGCTACAGCAGCTGCAGCAGAGAGAAAAAGAGATTCAACATTTAGAGGTACAGAGAAAAGAAGAAATGCAACAACTCAAACAGCAGAGAAAAGAAGTGCTGCAGCGATGGATGGATACCTTGCAAGTTATCAAAGCTGGAGGTTCTGGCACAGGTCCAGCACAGCAACAAAACACAAGCAGCTTAAAAGACATTAAACTTACAAAGCTGTGTCCCTTGGATGATACTGAAGCATACTTGACAACTTTTTAAAGGGTTGCTACGGCTTGCCAGTGGCCAACGCAGCAATGGGCAATCAGACTGGTACCTTACCTGACAGGGATAGCCCAACTTGCCTACAGCAATATGGACACTGCACTGTCAGAAAACTATGGCCTGGTGAAAAGCAAAATTCTGAAAAGTTATGACATCTTAGGAGAGACATACAGGTAAAGATTCTGGTCTCTGAAGTATAACTCAGTCGACAATCCTTGTGAAGCTTTCACCCAACTCCGAGAACTCCTTATAAAATGGCTCCAACCAGAGGGCAAAACACTCCCAGAGATCATCAAAACATTTATAATGGAGCAGTTCAACATCCTACCCACAGACGTAAAGCTTTGGGTAAAAGAACACTGACCAGAAATTGGGGAAAAGGCTGTTTCTTTGGCTAAAAACTACCAAATGGCCAGACAGATGCCACAGCAGTGAGGTAACAGCCAAGCACTGACAAGATACTCTTTTTCCCAGTTAAACTCTAGGTCTGATAAGAAGTCTGGTGGGGGTAACAAGTCTGCACCCAAAGACTTTATTGGCTATAACTGTAATGAGCCAGGTCATATTACAAGAAATTGCCGTAGTAAGAAGAGTAACACTGAAGCCAATTTGTCCTCAGCAAATTGGGGCAAGTACTTAACAGATGTGAAAGCAGAAGATAAGACTGTGGAGGGACTTATAGATTCAGGAAGCAGACAGACACTAGTGCATATTGAAGTGCTGGGAAAACAATGTCAAAAAGGACCAGAAACTGCTGTCATCTGCATCCAAGGGGACACTCGATGCTATCCACCAGCCAAGTGACTGTGACTATTAATGGGGTATCGTACCAAATGAAAGTGGAGCTAGTACCTAAGTTACCTGTACCTGTAATTACTGGAAATGACTTTCCAGGATTTACCAAATTAATCAAAGATGGTATAAATCCTGATATTTCAGCAGCAGTGGTGACTAGAGCTCTGCCAAAGAAAATGTCAGATGGGACTCTTTTCCTTTTGCTGATTTTGATTCAGACTTGTTTGAGCACAGCTTCAAGATCCAGATGTTCAGGAAAGAAAGCCAATGCCCGAAGAAACAGTGGCAGCTATAGACTGATGGACATAAGAGGTTAACATATGAAAATGCTGAAACTAAACTGATCACTGATTGTGATTTTCTTTCAGAACAAGCTAACAATGTTTCTCTCCAGGGTTATTTTAAGCAGCTGGGGGTGAAACAAAAGCAGGGTTAAACCTCAGACACAGGACCAGATAGAACAATTGGTTATACCACAAATGAATGTAGATCTGAGTTGTTACAGATAGAACATGATAGCCCTAAGGCTGGTCACTTGGGGGAGGGATTGCACCCTTGCCAGATTGCTGCACAGATTTTACTGGCCTGGAATTCATGAAGATGCTGCTACCTATTGCAGTTCATGTGCTGAGTGCTAGAAAGTAGACCCAGTGACTAAAAAGACAAGGTGCCCCTGGTGCCCCTACCCTTGATAGATGTGTCTTTTGAGAGAATGGCCATGGATGTGGTTGGCCCCTTAGACAAAAGTAAAAAGAGTAATCAATTTATTTTGGTAGTATGTGACTATGCTACTCAATGCCCAGAGGCAGTTCCAATGCGTACTGTCACAACCCCAAAAGTGGCAACACAGCATGCCAAAATTTTCAGCAGGGTGGGCATACCAAAAGAGATTTTTACTGATCAGAGTAGTAATTTTGGTGTTGCATTACTGAAGGAGCTGTACCGACTACTAGGTATCACTGCCATAAGAACCTCCCCTTATCACCCTCAGACAGATGGTCTTGTTGAGTGTTTTAATCAAACCTTAAAATACATGTTAAAAAGGCTTGTAAAAGGGGAAGGAAAAGACTGGGACCAATACTTACCTTACCTGCTTTTTGCTTACAGAGAAGTGTCACAGGCATCAACAGGTTTTTCACCATTTGAAATGCTGTACGGTAGACAACCTAGAGGGCCACTAGATGTAATTAAAGAAACATGGGAAGATAACCCCAGTCAGAAACAATCTAGAACATCTTATATGTGTGCCCTGAAAAAGAAGCTGGCAAAATATGTTGAAATTGCCCATAGTAAACAGGAAGAGGCCCCAAACCAGCAGAAGGTGTATCACAGTATGACCATGAGGTAAAAGAAAACATTTTTGAGCCAGGTGAAAAGGTCTTGCTACTGTTACCCACTACAGAAAATAAACTGTTGATGAAGTGACAAGGGCCTTATAAAGTGCTTAAATGCACTGGCACAGTTAACTATGAAACTGAGACCCCTGAACCTAACCTCCTCAAGAAATGGGTTGAAAAAACACCAAAAGCTGTTTTGCTGGTTTTACCAGAAACTGATAAAGAAGATATTGTTGTAGCTTATGATAGACTAGAACAAACTGTAACTGCTGATGCTGTAAAGGTGAATGTTTCCTTAGCATCTGAACAAACTGCAGAAATTTGTAACATGTTAAAGACTTTTAACAGTACTTTTACCACAGTACCAGGCCACGCAAAAGGGATTGAGCACATAATAGTGACAAGGAATGCTCGCCCTATTAGACAAAAGACATACAGATTGCCAGGGTAAAAGTTGTTAAGGAAATACAAAAAATGAAAGTCTTGGGTATAAAAAAAGAGCCAAGAAGTGCTTGGTCATCACCAATGGTGATTGTAAACAAAAAAGAAGGGGGTGCAAGAATGTGCCTTGATTTTAGGAAACTTAATCAAGTGTCAGAATTTGACAGTTATCCTATGTCCAGAAAAGATAATTTGGCAGACAGACTGAAAAGTGTTAAGTATATCAGTACCCTTGATCTCACCAAGGATTACTGGCAAATCTCCCCCCCAGCTTAAGAATTCAGAGACACAACTGCATTTGTCACTCCTATGGGTTTCTATCAGTTTATCACTATGCCATTTGGTTTGCATGGTGCACCCACTACATTCCAGCTGTACAGGGATATAATTTTATCCCCTCACATTGGTTATTGTGCTGCGTACCTTTATGATGTTGTGGTGTACAGTCCAGACTGGATAAGCCACCTGGAACACCTACAAGCAGTTATCCAATTGATCAAAAAGGCAGGTCTGACAATTAATCCTGCCAAGTGCGCAATGGGCATGCAGGAAACCAGATATTTATGCTATGTTTTGGGAAATGAAGAAGTCAAGCCAGAAGTTTCCAAGACAGAAGCTGTAGCTAACAACCCTGTCCCCAAAACCAAAAAACATGTCAGGTCATTTTTTAGGGCTGGCTGGTTGTTATCCGAAATTCGTTCCCAGTTTTGCCAAGTTAGCTACTCCCCTTACTGAACTCACAAAGAAACGGTTCCCGAATAATGTGAAATGGATCCCAGAGTGTGACGAGGCTTTTTGGGTCATTAAGGCTGCATTATGTTCAGCCCTGTTTTAAGAAGCCCAGACTTTGAGAAACCATTTTTGTTACATACAAATGCATCAGAGGTAGGCCTAAGTGCAGTCCTGAGTCAAAATATAAATGGGAAAGAACATCCTATTCTGTACATAAGTAGGAAATTGCATGACAGAAAGAAAAGGTACTCCACCATTGAAAAGGAATGCCTTGTGGCAAAGTGGGCCATGGAGTCCCTTAAGTTTTACTTGCCATGAGCTGACTTTGTACTTGTGATAGATCACAATCCTCTCTGTTGGCTTAACCCAACAGTTCTCAAACTTTGTCATAGTGAGCCTCCCTTAAGCCATGGAAATGATCTTGAGCCTCCCCCAAAATACTGAAATATTTTTGGGCCTCCCCATAGAAAAATAGCTTACTTTTCACAGTACATCAGGAATAAATTGAAACCTCTTTGCATAGCTGGCTCTCATGTTATTAAGCTTATTGTAACTGCCCCCCCCAAAACAGGACAACCTACTTGCTCCAATATTTTGACTCTCAAACCACTGTTACCCTTACTGCCATGCCTTCATTGGTTAGACTGCTTTTTCTGTTTCCCCTCTAACTGGAATAACCTTCCTGCCGACCTCTGCCTCTCCCCCCTCCCCCTGCTCTTAAGCAACTTCTCAGGGATCATTTTGCTCCCTCCTGCTATTATCCCTAGTACCTGTATGGTTAGCTCTTGTGTGTAGACAATTCTGTTGCCAGTCTAATTGATCAATTGTTCCTCACATTGTTAGTTTATTATTTTTTATTTGTTTGCACTTTTATTCATTTTGTATTGCTTGAGTATTTTGCAGTTACATTTTGAATTATATTCTCTCACTACCCTTCCCTGGGTACACCTGAAATAAGCCATGGTTCAGTACACAGTACCTTCCCTGGTCACAGACTTGTGAATAAATACATAAATTCACCTACTATTATCCTCTTTCAGTTTGCCTTATCCCTTCACACAAAATCTATAAAGTTCAAAAGTGATATATAATACTTTTTCAAGACTTGCTTCAGCCTCCCCGAAACAGGTTGGGGCCTCCCCAGCGAGGCTGGCCTCACCATTTGAGAACCCCTGGCTTAACCAAATGAAGGATAGAAATTCTAGAATCACATGGTGGTACCTGGCACTACAGCCATTTAAATTTAAAATGATGCACAAATCTGGGAAAGAGAATGTCAGTGCCGATTTTTTGTCAAGATATGAATCAGGAATTGAGAATTCCAAAGGTTGAAAAAATGTGATATGAAACTTCTCTGTTTGCTATACTGCATATGCACTGAACTGTAAAGATTATAAGCTACTGTAATGCTAAAGGAGACTTTAAAGAATGTTTTTTAAACCTGTATTTTTTTAATCAGGTTCCCTCTTAAAGCGGGGGAGGTATGTGACATGGTTGAATAAGGCCATGCCCCATTTGTTCTGCAGAAAGAGTTTAAATGCAAGGATCTGTTTTATCCTCTCCTTTTCTGTCTCTTCTCTGTCTAGTTGTGCAACCAACTTTTCCTGTGAGACTTAGGAACCGATCACTCAGTCTCGCAATTCTCTGCCTCTCAGTAATCTCTGCCTTCACTTGCTGTTTCTGTCAGTCTTCCTCCCCCTTGCATATCTACTGGTATAAAAATATATGTGAATCATTTTTTGGAAATGTAACTGATACTGAGATCCCTTTGTTTAAAATGTATATATTTATACTGTTGAAATGATTACAAAGCTATTTGGAACTCAAGGGGTTAACCTGAGAATTCTGGATGCAAAATGTCTGCAGAGCTGGCTACAAGAGGTCAGTTCTGGGTCATTATGTTCTTTTTGCTGCACCTGCAAGAACATTGGAAACTTACAAGAACATTGTGTGAAACGCATGCTGTTTTCTTAACGAGTTTCCCAGGCACAGACTTATAAAAAGAGCAGCAATGCTTGTACAAGACAGCGACAGATATTTAAATTTGAAATCAAGAAAAAAAACCCTCAGAAGATGGACTCTGTTTTCTATGTTTATACTGCCACTGTAAATAGTTATACAGAAAAACTTTTTTTTTTATTTTGCCATTATTAATAATAAAATGCTATTTGCAAATTTTGAAACTGCTTCTGGTTTTCCTGTGCTTCCTGATCTGTGCCTCGACAACAGAGGGTTGGCAGAAGACTTCTCCAACACAGTAACCCCTGTGGCAGGGCCATGGAGCTTGTTGCTGCTACACGGAGGAATACAGCAACTGTGTGTGACTGTTATACGCATTCATTCTCCCTAGGGGTGGAATGAGGAAATTAAAGGGGGAGACAAACCCAGTAGCCATCTGAATGATGATTGGGTTTGGCCTGACCAGGATACATCCCTGAGAGGAAGGTATATGCCTGTACTGATAAGCTACTGTACAGTCTGAGAATGTAAATTTCTATGGAAAAACAAAAAGTGCAAGGTTATGGATAGCTGGGAAAAAACTTGTGAGCCGATTACAGGTATTGGGAGGTTGCCATCACAGAGCTGAATGAGGAAAAATATTTTAGGGTAGCAATCACAAGCAGGAAAGCCATTTACACAGTGTAGCAAAGCAGGGGAGAAGGCTAACAGAATGCTGGGATGCAACAGTGTGGGTGGGGTCAGTAGCAGGAGAAAGAAAGTCATACTGCCCTTGTACAGATCCCATGTGTGAGCACATCTCAAATACTGTGCCCAGTTCTGGAGTTCCCATCTGAGGAAGGACATAAAGTGGAAGCTGTGCAGAGTAGAGCAACTACAATGATACAGGGACACAGTGATAACTTGTATGAGCACAGGTTGAAGAGTCTAAACATGTATTCACTAGAGATCAGGAGGAAGAGTGGGGACATGATAGAAATCTTCAAATATATGTATTGTAGGGCATAAATAGGGTGGACTGTACCAAATTGTATATACCCAGCAAGATGACATGTACCAGGGGAAATGGAAGCAATTTGGTGGCAGAGAGATTCTGAATAGATGTTAGGAAGTACTCCTTTTCATAAATGGAGGTAGAGGGTTGGAACAGGCTGCCAGTGGAATTGGCAAATGCTATGACCATAGGGGGGCTTCAAGTCAGGGTTGGACAGGTATAACAGGTAGGATTGAGCTCCTGTCACATTCAGGCAGACTCTATAGACTGCATAGCCTTCTTCTGCTGCAATTTATCAATGTTTCTATGTACAGTGTCTGGCTGTTCTATTCTCCCCCCACCCAACACCAGTTGTATAGTATATCCTGTTTGCTACCCCACAGTTAGACACCTCAGTACAATACCCAGCTGCTTCCCCATAGATGTGTGAGGATGTCTGGGCCACATCGCACACTGCCTCTCCAGGGAGAAAAGCATAAAATGGAGGTCCAAGCTGCCCCTGATCCTGGATGCCCAGCAGCCCCACACCCCACACCCCCATCCCGACCCCAAGCTGGTGACCAGCACAACCTTCCTCTTACCACCACAACTGCCACTGACTAAGCTGTCAGTGAGCGCATACTGTATACAGTACATGCTCATTGACATTGATTGACAGTTCAGAGTGAGCTGTCATTCCATGTGCATGTACTGTATACAGTATGCGTTCATTGACAGCTCAGTCGGTAGCCAGCCGTGGTGGTGAGAGGAGGGCCGTGCTTGTCACCGGCTGTGGGTTAGGACGGAGGGAGCGGGGTGGTGGGACACTACCTGCTGGGTGGGGTGGAGGTCTGTTAGACCACCAGGGAAAGATCTATGTTCACTATACAGGGGCTCAGTATGGGGTGGGCCATGTCACACTGACTGGGATTGGGTTGGAGGAGGGACTACTGGGCACCAGGGACATTTATTTCTATAGACAGGCAGGGATCAGGTGAGGGGAGGGACCACTGGACACTAGTGACATTTATTTCTATATAGGACAGGGATTGGGTGGGGGGAGGGACCATTAGCCATGCGGGAAGATGGCAATGTTTTTATGTCAGTGATTCAGATGGCAATTGGTGGGGGCCGTCCACTAGCCACCAGGGTAACTATTATTTTTCATAACAGGCCAGCAATCAGGGAAGGGGGGCCACTATCCCCAGGTAGAATGTTTTGTGTACTTGAGACAGCAATTGGAGGGGGGGGCCACTAGCACCAGGGACTGTGGCCACGTATGGGGCAAGGCCTGGAGGGGCCATGCTACGATCCTCACAGCCTATGCAAATGGGCCCATAATGGGCATGCAAATGGCTAAATAATGCCTTGCATGCCTAATGGTCTCATTTGCATGGCTGCCTTTGTGAATTGGAAATAGTGCCCCTGTGCCATTCATTGCAGGACCATGCTCCTGGCTGCATGTTGAGGCAGCGGTACTGGGGTAGCGCTTGCAGTACTAGGGTTACTGCTGCCTCAGACTACCCTGATTCACAGTTGGATAACATGGTGTGCTATCTGACTGTGAATAGCACTTTGGAGCACCTGGGCAATCACAAAGTGCAATTCAAAATTGCGCATTGCCTTTGTGATTTTTTGTGAATCTAGCCCCAGATGTTTTTCGAATTCCATGAAACTTTCCCCTTTGAATTTTTTTTTTTTTTAATTGGGGTAGTTCATTCCAAGCTCTAGGTCCAAGACTGACAATAGTTGAATTTTTTTAGATGTTTTCAATAGTGAAACTTTAAGTTCCAAATTGCTGGCTGTCCTTAAGCTGTCTCTGACTGTACAAAATTGGTATAAATTGTTTATGTAAAGTGGAACTTTTTGAGAAAGGTTGATTAGTAACTGACTGCTGGTTAGGAAACAGAAAGCTATAATTAAAGACAATCTGGCAAAATGGAAACAAGTGACCAGTCTTGTCCAGCAGGGGTCCATACTCTGACCAACACTGTTTAATTTATGACCACCCCACCTGCGAGGTGCATGTAAAATCCTGGTCATTCAAAGAATTAGCTAAGTCTTTAAACCTTCCAATGAACTGCTCCTTGGTTCAGCTGGAACTGGGGACTAATAAACTGTGCGGGACCTCAAACTATGGGGATTCTTCTAAGAAAAGCAACAAGGGTGCTTCCCCCACAAGAACTAAAAGCTCCCACCCAGTGACAGGGAACCCAAATAATATGCTCACCATGAATAATATGCTCATGGCCCAAATTACTGTATATGCACCCTCCAAACTTAACACTTTATGCAAGCAGTGATTAACAGTGAGATAACACAACGCAGTAATAGACAGTGAAATAACCAACTATAAGGGCCTTTTAGGGGGTTATGGGAACAAGGTTCTTAAGGAAAAGGGTCATGATTAATGCAAGTAAATATAAATGACTCAAATATAGGAAATCACCACACAGCAAATACCACCTTCCGCCAGCAAACACTATGCCCTCAAACCCTCTTACTGCTACTCTGGTTTAGCCATGGTCTCTTCGGGTTCTCCTTTAAGTCTCTTATAGCTGCACACAGTGTAGGTACTGTAGGGTGCGGGCCAGAAATTAAGCAGTGCAGTACTGATGCACTGTAGCTAGTAGCTGGCAATCCCAGATAACGTTTTATACACAAACAATAAATATTGCTGATAATTCTGATAAAAGCTGTCTGCTTGACATACTTCTATGTTCAAAAAAAGACTGGTGCAGATTGGTCTAGCTAACTATTTCTAAGCTAATTGTTAACATTACAGATCAAGGGAGCATTCCTGAACAATTGGAGTGCTCCTTTCCTATGCATGTAAGACACTCTTATTCCATGAAGAGTGTCTCACAAGCAGCTGCCCTGGAAATGGGCATGATTAGGTAAGGTTTAAAAAAATATATATATTATCGATCAAGCTTGATCAATAATATATTAATACCACCACCAAGACCACTTTCAGTTAATGGTTCTCAGACCCTACGAATCTGCATGAGACCACACTAACAACCGTAAGAGTGGTCTTGGTGGGGGTATTAACATACATTGCAGGGTAGGACCCAGATTTCACACTCATGCACCGTATTACAGGCAGTTGGAGCAGTTATACTAAAGCATCCTTCTTGGTGAGTAGCTGGAAAAGAACAGTTACGTAAGAACTTACAACAGTAGATCTTTGAGAGAATCTCCTCCATTAGGCCACACCTTTGGAAGTATAAACCATCAGTGTCAGGACCACTCAGAAAAGTTTTGCTATCTGGGGGCCACCCATGATGATGTGCAGCATCTAGGCATATATAACATGAGCAGCACCATCACTCCTCGGTTATCTGCCGGAGACTAGCCTCAGAGGACCTCCGGCCATGAGGCACCAGGAGATGAGACCAGCACCAGGCATACAAGGAGAGGCATGAAACTGCAGGCAGGAAGCATGGAATAAGGTTTTAGGTGCAGCATCTGATATGACCCTCACTCAAAGCAAAAGGGGAAAGAAGGGAGTGCACAGCATGGCCTAATGGAGGAGATTCACTCAAAGATCTACTGTTACAGTAAGTTTTTAAGTAACTGTTCTTTCTTCTTCACTGATATTTCCTCCATTAGGCCACACCTTTGGAATGAGTCCCAAGCAGTACAAAGTAAACTGGGAGGATGGCACAGTCTGACATGTAATCAAGACAGAAGCCCTTGCAGTACAGCAAGCTCAAAGCCAGCACATCTACGAGAGATGATGTCCATACTGCAATGTTCAGAGAAAGTATGAACAATGCTCCATGTGGCTGCAGCACATATGTCAACAGCAGGGACATTTTTGAAATGAGTAATAGAAGGAGCCATACCTCTTGTGGAGTGACCACAGACAACACCAGGAAGTTCCTTACCATACTTCCTATTACAGAATGTAATGCAATGTGCCATTCATTTGGGTAGGCATTGTTTAGACACAAGAGCACTCTTTTTCCCAGGGATGAACAAAACAAAAAGCTAAGAGGACATTTTGCTGTCCTTGGTGTGAGTGCTATAGTATCTTAGTATTCTATGTACATCCAAAGTAGGAAGCAACGCCTCACCCTTGTTGGAATGCTTAGGATAATATACAGGAAGGTGTATCATTTGATTCCATATAAATTCACATACCACCTTTTATAGAAATGTAGTATTCATATGCAAAGAAGCTAGGGCTGGGTGGACTGTTCTGCCCAAAATCCAGACCACTGGATCGAACCCTGAATCCATGGACCCAGATAAATGTGGACTTCACTGCAGAAGTCCAGTTCCGGGTCCATCCGTGGAAGGCAGGACTTTTTTTTTCTGCATGCCTGGCACCCCACGGAGGGGGGTGGTGCCAGGTGGACCAACAAGACTGAGGAGAGGAGTGGAGCTGAGCCCAGGATCAGGAGGACCACACATCGCAGTCAGATGTAGTGTGGTGGCTATCTGAGCACAGGCTGCAGCTGCTGTGGTCAGTCTGTGACTCTCAGCTGTCAGTCTTGTTCCTGGAGTGGAGATCGGTAGGTAGTACCTCACAGACTGCCTAGTCCTTGAGCCTATCCTATGTGGGTTTGGAACATATTGAATACCAGGAAGAGGGGAGAGGAAAGTTGTGTACAGGCCCAGGGCAAGGGCAGGCTGGCAAAATAAATTGTTGACCTGTGCCAGGGGAGAAAGTGAGAGAGAGAGAGACTCCTGGGGGCCAAAGAGAAATGCTATAGTCACAGAAATCACAAATAAAGTTTATTCTTGGCCCCCAGTGTGGCTGTGTGTGTGTGTGCGTGTGCACACAGGGCAAGAGCAGGCTGGCACTATAAATCTTTGACTTGTGCCACCATCCAGAGAAGAAAAAGAGAAAGAAACTACTGGGGGCCAAAGAGAAATGTTATAGTTACAGAAATCACAAATACAATTTATTCTTGGCCATAGTGTGGCTGTGTGTGTACACAGGGCAAGAAAGGCTTGTAAAATAAATCTTTGACTTGTGCCATCTAGAGGAGAAAGACAGAGACTACTGGGGGGCAAATAAAAATTTCACAGTCACTGAAATTGTAAATAAAGAAAATAATCTTGGCCTTAGTGTGGCTGTGCAGTGTGTATACGCTGTACAGGGCTGGCAGGCAGGCAAGCAGGCAAAACAGTGCTTGCGTCTGTCTGTCTCTCTCTCTCCATCTCTCTCTCTCTTTCTCTCTCTCCCAGCACGCTCACGTCACAGGCCAGAGCAGGATATGTCACCAGTACAACCCAGTCATGAAGCAACTAGCAGTTATTGCTTTTATTTAGCAGTTTTAATGTAATTGTTATACAAATCCTGCATTAAATCATTTCCTTTTGGCCTCTGTGTTGAATATGACTGACTTTGGCCACTTTTATACATTTTATTGCATTTTTTTCAAATTTTTTGTTTATTTATTTCTAGGAATTACAAATACCTTTGAACCAACAGTTCATTTACAAAGGTTCCACATCAAATCCATATACACAGATACAGAGAAGTAAGCCAAATGATAAATGTCAACAGTAGAAAAATAAAAAGAATGGAACAAATTTAGACATGGTTACAAGGAAATAAACTGATGTTACCTACGAAAGTTGTCACTGTGGTGACATTGTCAAGAGAAAGTAACAATAATTAAGTGCTATGCGGGACGAGAAGGAAGTGAGAGGGAAGAAGATGGTGAGCCTGAGAGGAGAAAGGGGAGACAGGGGTGTTGAACCATGGGGACAGTGGTGAAGGGGGACAGAGCAGGGCATAGCTAAAAAAAGACAGGAACAAGACCAAATGTGAAAGTAGTGGAAGGAAATGGGAGGCATTAGAGGGAGAGGTAGAAAAGAGAAACAATGAGATGGGGGAGGGGGAGCGTGGGAGAAGATAAGGGGATGCTGAAAAGCTGGTAGGTTGTGAAGAATAGATGTGTTAGCAGAAAGGTAAGAGGAAGAGGAGTGGGAATGCTGAAACAGCTGGAGGACAGGGATAAAAAGGTTTGTTAGTGGAAGGTAATGTGTAGGGGTGGAGGGTGAAAGATAGTTAATAGATTGGGAAGAGACAGCAGAGGATAAGGTGGGGGGTGCTGGAATAGTTGATAGAATGGAAAAGAACAGATGTGCTAAGAGAGGTAATGGGTGGGGGAGTGAGGGCTGGAGGAAGGATAGGGAGAATTAGTGAGGTGTGTAGAATGAGACATACAAGTTGAGTGCAAGTAGGGAAAGGCAGGAGAGGACATAAGGTTTGATGGTAGATTAGAGATGAGTGCTAAGAAGAGGGGAGGTTCAAGTGCCATTTAGAGAGGGGCACTAGGACTGCCTAGTGGGTACAATCACAGCAGCTAAGCCCAGTAAGATATTGCCAAAGTTTTGACTTAAATGAGCTGAGCTTAGACTCAGAGACTACTACAAGGGGGAGGCTATTTAACAAGGTAGGTGCTCTGTACCTGAAAGTCTGCTGCACCTGAGATGTCCAATGGAAAGGAACAAAGGTATGTGTGGAGGTGCTGCAAGTGTTGTGGCGGATTGGAGCTGGCATTAGAAAGGGCCGGGTTGCAGATGGGGTGAGGCCAAGGAAAATTTTTTTTGCAAGTAGACAGGATTGGTAGGAGATCCTACCTTTTAGGTCTAGCCAGCTGGACAGCTTGTAGAGGTCGCATGTATGTTTATAAATAATATTTATAAATAATCAGAACAAATCAGAACTCCACCGTGTTCCGGTTCTTATTTAATAAGGGTCAGATCTTCACCAAGTTCTCCCAGCCCTAAAAGAGACTCTGTCTTTGTGAAAAATCAAATAAGGAGGCTCGCACATTAGAGTCTGATGCTCAGAAATCCTTCAAGCAGATGTCATCACAAATAAAGACATTTTCCATGACAGGAAATGTAAGTCAGAGTTCATGGCAGGCTCAAAAGGAGCCATCATGAATTTTTCAAAAACGAAATTCAAGTCCCAAGGTGGAACTGGATTATGAACAGGAGGTCTCATATGAAGAATACCTCCCAAAAACATACAGGACACCTCTAACTGGGCAACCATACGACCATCAATAGGGGCATGGAAGCTGATGTTTTTCATTTATTTATTTAGTTTGTTTTCTGTCGACCAGGTAAGTGCACTAGGCAAACAAATGCCTATTTTCAAGCATGACCCAGGAGAGTGCAGTATAGAATACATTACAGAGAATGGTACAAGGCAATGACAATTCAAGCAAGGCAAGTCAACATAATAATAATGATAATAAACTTTATTTCACAAAAGTGCCTTTCCAATACCAAGGCGCTTTACAAAAGATAAAACCAATGTAATAAAATCAATAAAGACAATATAAGATAATAAAAATCTGAATGAGGTTATTCAATACACAATAAATCATTAGTGGAAAAACAGCATATAACAGTAACAGATAAACAAAACCAGAGAAAAACTTCCATAACTCCCAGGGGAAACAGGGAGAGATCGTATACATAGCAATGATAAACAGCCAAGCTCTAACTATACAAATTAAGTTAGCTACCATAGTATTAGGCTGATAAAAAGACTCAGATATCACCAAAAAACAAAGACAGATTAATGTGAATTGGGGCAAGAACACTTAGACACTTGTAGATCTTCATGGAACCCTCTGCGAAATGAGGATGATGAAGGACTTTGTCGGATCTTTGCTGGAATGCAATTCCATAATGTTGGTGCAGAATATGCGAAAGAGGATTCTCTTGTCCTGATTCTAAGTTTAGGGATTCCCAATGTAACCCCTTTGTTACCCGGAGTTACTAGAATCCCAGTAAGACCTAGTGGTAGGCAGGGAAGGCAGCTTGTGAAACTCCAGTTAAATGGGTTTCACACTGTCTCACTCTGTCCTCAGTCACAGCTGAGACTTGAGATGACATCATTATAGAACTGTCGCAGCTGCATGAGCCACATTGGAATCTACAGCTCAGGGAGTGAGTTTAGAACTTTGGGAATTTCAAAGTGAGTCTTCCGTTTGTCCTTAAGCAAGAAGGAAGCATCAGTCTGCTGTTTATCTCTCACTAAGAAAAAGAAAGTGTTCCTGTGTTTTATCTTTTTTAAAGTGGTGGAGACCGCTCCCCCGGTCTCAGTAGCCCCCCCCCTCCGGGGACGGGGGAGGAAAAGTTCTCTATGGGTTCCAGGGGCAATCCCCTTCTCCCACCATGGAAGGAAGCTGCCTGATTTAATTTTAGTCTGTTCTTGTATAACAGCAAAGGTTACAGTACTTCGCCTGTGGGGCACCTGCAACGAATGGGAGAATGTTTGGCTCCATTTGAAGGGGCAAACAAATTGTTTTCTTCAGTTGGGACATGAATGGGGACTGCTATTTGGGAGGACTATGTACACTAGGACAAACAAATGGAGCAGTCAAACAGTTTAAAGTTTTAAATGGATTTAAAGTTCACTGTAGAGGGGGTGCTTCAGGTCATCCACTGTTCAATCTACATTTTAAAGTCCTAAAGTTTTCTGTGTGTCCAGAGAAATGGCTGGGTATGGGCTGTGGGAGCTGGAGGTTGGAAAAACCCCCATCTTTAGTAACCAGGTCCACCTCTACGGATTTCTTCTGTGTTTTGCTACTTGCCTCATGCACTTGGCCAGTGATGGGGTGGGTACCCAGACGTGGGTCGCAACTTGAAAATCTCTCTAGGAGTTGCAGACTCCAAGTGGTGTGGGGAGCCACAGTTTGGGAGTCTCCTTGTTTGATGGGATGTCTTTCCAAGTAAAGTTTGGGTTCATTCTTCAAGTGGACTGTCAGTCAAGTGGCCGGCAGGGGAGCCGGGCCAGTCGGGCTATGTATCCAAAGCGTATGCAAAGTCCGGGCTGAGTGCCTGGTGGATCCAAAGCCAGACAACTGTAGTAATGTGTTCATTCCTCAAATGGACCGCTGTGTTAACCTCTAATCTGCATATAGTAACGTAGCCCTTTGGGGACCATGCAATTTGTTTATGTTCAGTTAGTTAATAAATAAAGCCACACTGAAAATCCCAATTCTGGTTCTGGACATTACAGTTATTGCTTCCTGTAGTTGGATTTACTTGGGTGCCCCTGTGCAGAGTAGCCAAACCTAGGTCCCTTGTGCCAGGTAACCTCATCCTTCCCCGAACCCAGGTCCCCCACCAGGTATTGCTGCCAAATGCCAACAGCATGCCACCTGTCGTTTTAGTAAAAAGGCAGGGGTGGGGACCCCGCTTACAAAAATGGAGGCACCGCTTTGGATTTGTTCGGGAAGGAAGGTGCTTGGGCAAGTAGGCTAGCGTTTTGGCTATCTGGCAGTCGGTAGCCCAAAAAAGTTGAAGCAATTTTCCTAGTGTGTTGCTGTGTGCTGTGAATCTTGTGCTGCTGTTTAAAAAAATGCCAACTGTTTACCAAGGAGCTGTAAAGCCAAAGTGTGTGTCCTTGTCCTGCATCAAAAATTGTTTACAGCGTTTTAGTCAGTTTTAAAATAAAGTTCTGTGAAAGAAAGTGTGGAAAACTAGGGGTAGCAACAGAGAAATTATGCCCTGGACGTTGGAAATGCTTTCTGTGCAATGCTAGAGACTGCAGAGTTAATGGCAATGTTACATGGTTGAAATGGGCTCCCGCCGTGGAGTCAGTTGAAAAAAAAAAGTGCATTTTCAGTTTAAATTTGCCTGCTCAATGATCACCGTGAGGAGAGGAGCCCTCATGAGGAAGAAGAGGCTCATTTGCATGGCGTTGTGTGGTTGGTCAGTTTGCCATTAGTCCCGCCCCCTCAGCCAGCTCTTCTGTGATTGCCTCAGCATTCGAGATGGAGACAGAGAGTAGTGCATGTACTGGCAGTGGAGGAGCATTCGCGGAGTGTTCAAAGCACTGTAAACAGTAAAAAAGTGACTTTCTAGTTAAAAATCGGGCTCAACCCGCCAATCGATCGTGGGATCAGTGAATTGTGTGGTTAGACTGATGATCGCGGAGACTGCCCGCCCGTTTACAATCTGAGGCCTTCAAAAATCTGGCTGCAGGCCGTTTTACCCCATCGCAGCAATCTGCTACAATAACAGTGAGTAAATAATTAAATCTGCTCAAAACAGTGATTTTCTGTAATGCCATATAAAATGTGTGTGCAGCTGTATAGTCGCTTTGCAAGTAGCGATTGTGTGATATCCTGCTGGCAAGTGCAAGTCTGTAAAGCCATTAAATGTGTGCATAGCAATGAAAGTAGCCTCAGTTTAAAGTTTGCAGCCAGAGAGAGACTGTGGGTTGTAAAAAAAAGTGCAACACTAGTAGAAGCAGGCAATCCTGTGTTGAAACCTGAAGTTAAAGGGACTGTAATTAAATGAATGTTGCCAACATGTGAAAAGTCCAAGGAAAATCCTGTAAATGTGTGAACAGCCAGAACAGAGCAAGTTGTGCAGTTTGAGTAAAAGTTATTAGTAGCTGATGTAAATCGGGTGCGCAGTGGCTTGACCCAGAGTCTGATTGTTGATGCACAGGAGTGCTGCCACCGCCATTACAGGATGGGGTAGTAAAGTAAACACAGCAGCAGAGGAGCCATTTTAAAGCTACAGAGTGTGTTCATTAAAGTGGGACTTTCAGTTACAGTGAAATTTTGTTTGTTTTTCTGCAGTTATGTCCTCAGGACCAGCTCGTTACCCGGATCATGCCCGGGTTGCAGTAACAGCAGCAGTAAATAGATTGAGAGATATTGAAAAGTGGTGCTAAAGAGGGCAACTCCCTCCTGATGTGGCAATTCCTAATTATCCAGTGCGTGTATGCCAGATGTGTTTGAGTGCTGGAAGGGATGTCTTCATGATTCCTCACTGTGCTGGATGCTTTCAAAAATATGGCTTGTATAAAGCGCCTCCAATTCGTTTGGCTCCCACATGGACAAAAATTCAAGAATCTGCAGTTGGCAGCACACAGCATCAGGCGGAGCCTGTGGAGGAAGGTCCCTCGGGGGAGTGTGGCACAAAGTTAGAGAGTGCAGAATTAGAGATTGAATCTGAAATTGAAGCATTGGATGCTGGATCTCAGAAGGTAAGTTCAGATAAAGCATCAATAGACCCCTGGGTGGGGGGCCTAGCCCAAGTCTCGAAGGTGAAGATGAGATGCGGGAGGCCGTTGAATGGGAGGTGTCGACCTCCGCTCCCAGTGATGAATGGATAGTCTTGGGGTGAGAACTACTGCTCACTCCTGGGCTCAGATCCTCAGTGAAGAGGAAGATGAGGGAGAACCTATGTGACCTTGTGAGAAAGGAACAGGTACACAGCCTCAAGATCTTGCCTCGGAGAAATGTGTTCAAGAAGGTGGTGATGCCACTGCCCTGGCTTCACCAGAAGAAGAAGAAGTCAGGGATCCATTTTTAATTTCATTGAGGATTCGAAGCTGGCAGAACCAGGACTGGCCACCCCAAGCCAGGCCAGTGGTCTCAGATTGACCAAAGCAAGTAAAGAGGAGAGACTGGTTCGAGAAAGGCCAATGAAATCTTTGGTATGACCTTTCCTACCTTTCCTCGGAGAGTCTGGGAGGAGATTGAGAACTGCAGGAAATCCTGGATCTGGGATGAAGCAATGAAACATGTGCATCCTGGGGCTAGCCAGCATGTAAAGAATAGACTGTTCCACAAAAAAGTATACACAGTGGAAGAGAGGCAGGACACTATTTATGGACAGAGTGAGAATAGTGGAAGGAGAGGGACATGAAGTCTCCCACTGTGTGAATTATGTGCGTGCAGACAGAGTAATAATTCAAGCCCCTGACCCCCTCTACTATTGGCCTCAGCGCAAGGACCTCCCAGTAATTAAGCCCGTGCCCACAAAATGGAGAGCCGAGCAGTGGTAGTCAATACTGCCACACTAAGACTGTGAAGTGCCCTTATTGAACTGCCAATATGAATAAACCAGGAATCAGGTGCCCCATATTCTTCAGTCCACAGTCTACTGTCTTGTTCAGCAACCACCTACTAGCCCACCAGATGACTTCAGATCCAGAGAGGACACCAGCCCAGCTGTTTTCCTGTTCATCGCCTGGTAATCGGATGACGCTGGACCAGCTGTTTTTCTTTTGTTCCTGTTCTAAGGTTCCTTCTCCAGTTATGACATCAGCCCAGCTGTTTCCAGATGTGCACTCCTGTGGGTTCCTGGAAGATGTCCGCCCAGCTGTATCAGAAGAAATGCTGCCAGGGAGAGTCTTCGGAAGGGACCAGGTTTGTGATGTTCGAATACTTCAAGAGGCTGGTAAGTCCGAAAAAATCTTTTTATTCTATCTTTATGACATTGCAGTACACACCCTACACTACAGACTTCAAAAGTGTGTGAACTGTCCGCAAAGACTCTCCCCTTCGGGATTATTGCCTTAAAGAACTATGTTTCACGGGGCTCTGGCCCAGGAGAGACTCTTTATTGGACTGGCCTTCGGGCCTTGTAGTCACTAGTTGGGACTTTTAGGGCACTCCATCCCCCCAAAGGTGTATTGTTACCAATGTCATTACTGTACTTTAATGTAAATATTGTTTTTCTACCTTTTTCTAAAAAAAAAATTTTCTTTTTTAGGATTGCTCAATGTTTTGTTTTTCTGTATGGTAAGGGTTGTTGTTGTTTAGATAGACTGTGCATGCAGATTAGGATGTGTTTTTTTTTTTTGTTTTTGTCTTTTCTTACAGGTGTTCCTGGAAGACAGAAGAGAAGACAAGAAGAGGAGGAGGGGCTCATCGGAGTTCCTCGTCAGTGCTTATGGTGTAGAATTTAAATGTACTGTGTTATTATTGCTAATGGTTGTAGTTGCAGGCTGCCCAAGGTCAGGGAGGTCCCCGGGTTTTGTTTTTATTTGGGATGTTAGGTTAGAGGCAGATAGGTTTTCCCTAGAGGTTTAGGGGGGATGGACAGGCTGTGGCCCTGACCTGCAGTAGGGGCCACAGTGCTGATCTATCAGGGCTATGCTCTGGATGGTTCTACCAGAGCCACTAGGTGTCCATAGTAAGTGGATAGAGTAGAGGCTGATATGTCAGCTATAGGCCTCTAGGCCCTTAGTGTTGCCTACCTGTGTTTGCACATGGTAGGAGGGGGCCTGATCACCCCCCTCCGCAGGTAGCACGTAGGGTGGGATGGCCTAAGGCCAGGTGCATAATGACTGAGGACAGTCATTTTCCTGGTCAAGGGCGAGTGTAACCCCTTTGTTAACCGGGGTTACTAGAATCCCAGTAAGACCTAGTAGTAGGCAGGGAAGGCAGCTTGTGAAACTCCAGTTAATAGGGTTTCACACTGTCTCACTCTGTCCTCAGTCACAGCTGAGACTTGAGAGATGACATCATTATAGAGCTGTCGCAGCTGCATGAGCCACATTGGAATCTACAGCTCAGGGAGTGAGTTTAGAACTTTGGGAATTTCAAAGTGAGTCTTCCGTTTGTCCTTAAGCAAGAAGGAAGCATCAGTCTGCTGTTTATCTCTCACTAAGAAAAAGGAAGTGTTCCTGTGTTTTATCTTTTTTAAAGTGGTGGAGACCACTCCCCCGGTCTCAGTACCCCCTCCCTCCGGGGCGGGGAGAGGAAAAGTTCTCTATGGGTTCCAGGGGCATTCCCCTTCTCCCACCATGGAAGGAAGCTGCCTGATTTAATTTTAGTCTGTTCTTGTATAACAGCAAAGGTTACAGTACTTCGCCTGTGGGGCACCTGCAACGAATGAGTGAGTGTTTGGCTCCATTTGAAGAGGCAAACAAATTGTTTTCTTCAGTTGGGACATGAATGGGGACTGCTATTTGGGAGGACTATGTACACTAGGACAAACAAATGGAGCAGTCAAACAGTTTAAAGTTTTAAATGGATTTAAAGTTCGCTGTAGAGGGGGTGCTTCAGGTCATCCACTGTTCAATCTACATTTTAAAGTCCTAAAGTTTTCTGTGTGTCCAGAGAAATGGCCGGGTATGGGCTGTGGGAGCTGGAGGTGGGAAAACCCCCCATCTTTAGTAACCAGGTCCACCTCTATGGATTTCTTCTGTGTTTTGCTACTTGCCTCATGCACTTGGCCAGTGATGGGGTGGCTACCCAGACGTGGGTCGCAACTTGAAAATCTCTCTAGGAGTCACAGACTCCAAGTGGTGTGGGGAGCCACAGTTTGGGAGTCTCCTTGTTTGATGGGATGTCTTTCCAAGTAAAGTTTGGGTTCATTCTTCAAGTGGACCGTCAGTCAAGTGGCCGGCAGGGGAGCTGGGCCAGTCGGGCTATGTATCCAAAGTGTATGCAAAGTCCGGGCTGAGTGCCTGGTGGGTCCAAAGCCAGACAACTGTAGTAATGTGTTCATTCCTCAAATGGACCGCTGTGTTAACCTCTAATCTGCACATACAGTAACGTAGCCCTTTGGGGGACCATGCAATGCTTTGTTTATGTTCAGTTAGTTAATAAATAAAGCCACACTGAAAAATCCCAATTCTGGTTCTGGACATTACAGTTATTGCTTCCTGTAGTTGGATTTACTTGGGTGCCCCTGTGCAGAGTAGCCAAACCTAGGTCCCTTGTGCCAGGTAACCTCATCCTTCCCCGAACCCAGGTCCCCCCACCAGGTATTGCTGCCAAATGCCAACAGCATGCCACCTGTCATTTTAGTAAAAAGGCAGGGGTGGGGACCCCCGTTTACACCAACATAGAAGTTGTCAGCAGATAAGGGCTTTCAGCTCATCTATTCTGCCCCATTACCCCTAACAACTGTGCTTTGATGGTTTTAGGTTGTACCACTCCCTCGACAACCTGTATCCCTGTATGCCTATCCCAAGCATTCTTAAAACCTGTAATCATATCTGCCTCAACTACCTCTGCTGATAGGTTGTTCCATTTGTCCACCGCCCTCTCTGTGAAGAAGTACTTCCTCACTTTCCCTTTGAACTCCCCCTCCAGTTTCATCTTGTGCCCCCTCGTCCTTAAACATCTTTTTTCTTTGAAAAATTGTATTCTCCTGTACTTAAGTACCTCAGAGGGAAGAATAAAATATTTCAATCATTTCCCCCACTTCCTCCTCTCCACCAGGGAGTACATATTTACTCACCGTAGGCTTTGTGATGTAGCCCTTGCGCCATTTTGGTTGCCCTCCTATGAACCACTTCCACTCTATCAATGTCCTTATCTAGATGAGGCCTCCAGAACTGGACACAGTGCTTGAAGTGTGGCCTCACTAATGTTCTATACAGTGGAATTATTACCTCCCTTTTTCTGCTGGGGATTCCCTTGCGTATGCATCCCAGTATCCTGTTAGCCTTTCCTGCCACCTTGTCACAGTGCCTACTACCTTGAGATCATCAGATATGATCACCCCCAGGTCTCTTTCCTGCTTGGGGTATTCTGCCCCCCCCCCCCCGATAATATGTTGCTCCTGGGTTATTGTGCTCCATGTGCATTATCTTGCTCAACAGGACATTTACTTCAGATCTCAGGGGATATGTACAGTGCACAGCTTTGAGGAGGGAGACAAGGGTCAGAGGCATATGATTTTGAAGAATGCCATAGATGACACCCCCTAGTGAGAGGTCACAAGCCTAGGACAGGGGAAGCCAGCTGAGCCAATCATAGGGAGACCAGTGAGGTGCTTGTTTATGTGATGCCAGGGTAAACTGACAAATGTTATTGTATATAACATCCCATTTTGAGAGAGTAGTTTCGGAGGCAGTTGTAAAGACTTGTGCATCATAACAGGGGTTAAGGTAGGGGCATGCCTTTGGTAATGGCTAGTCTGACTTGCAGGGTCAGATTATGACTGACTTTGTAGGAAACACCAAGCAAGGAGTTCACAGATTTGCAGGTAACCATGATATACAAAGAGAAATCTAATGAGGGTCAAGAGTGACACCTCAATAGGTAAATGAGGTGACTGCAGGGACTAAAGTTCTATCTTGGTGGGCAACTGATGGGGAGGCTGGGCACTGTTTAAGTTTTGGGGAGCATCCCCAAAATAACAGACTGAGTTTTAGACACATTAAGGATAAGCTTGTTACAGGACAGCCAGTTATGGACTCATTGAAGGTCAAAGGTAAAGTGCTGATTAATATAAGAGATGTCTTTAGAGCTGGTGTAAAGGACCAGATCATCTGCATACAGTAGAGCAGAGAAGAGGGACAGGCTTCAAGTGATCTGATTTATGCGTAAAGCAAATAACAGATGGCTCAGGATAGACCCTTTTGCGACCCCTACGAGTACTGAGGCTGGTTCAGACTAGGATGATTAAAATTTAACTCTGTAATCTGTTGACTGGTAATTTCTGAACCATAGGAGTACAGTGGGATATATTCTCAAATCTCCATGTTTTTCACAGAGAAGCGAAAAATGGATCACAACTACTTTGGAGCAACTACAGATCAATTAGCCTTACTTCTGCAGTTAGCAAGATCTTTGAAAGTCTCATTAAGGATTTAATAATTCCTGTCATAAACACAAAGGACCCTCATCAGCATGGTTTTACAAAAAAACATTGTACCCTAACAAACCTATTGTGTTTTTATGAATATATCAGTGCAATGCTTGATAAGAATATCCCCTGCAACACTGTATTTCTTGACTTCAGTAAGGCCTTCAACTTTATGCCACACTGGGCCTTAATTAACAAAATTATAACATACAATATCCCTAATTGTATCATTAACTGGATTACTGAGTGGCTCAGGGACAGAAAACAACATGTTCTGATTAATGGACATGTATCACAACATGGACTGGTTGCTAGTGGGGTGCCCCAGGGCTCTGCCCTGGGCCTATCCTTCTTTCAGATTTATATCTCTGACATGACCCATAATATCTTGAATTGTTCCATAAAATATGCTGATGACATTAAGATAGGTGGCCCCTGCTGTCTACCACAACAGGTACAAGAATTTTAAGATGATCTTAACAAAATAAAGGAATGGGTCAAACAATGGGGGATAAAGTTGCATTTGGAAAAATGTGAAATCATGTATTTGGGCAAACATGATCCTCTCAACACCTTCACCATAAATGAAGCAGTAGTTAGCACTAGTAACTCTGAAAAGATCTTGGAACATACATCACTGATGACCTGTCCTGCACAAAGTAACTTAATGCTGCAATCAATAAATCAAATAGAGTTATATGGTCTATAAGGCAGAATATTAACTCTAAAAAAAGCTAATGCCCTAATGCCACTGTTCAGGACATGTGTTAGACCTCACTTAGAGTATGCAGCACAAGTTTGGTGCCCCTACAAGCAATCAGACATGGTATTATTAGCAAGGATACAGTGGAGATTCACAAAGAGCATCACTAATATCAGAAATAATACTGTACATATGAAGAATGATTACAATATCTTAAACTGATGCAGGGGTGCAACCACAACTAAAAAGTTGGGGACATGACTCTCATCTGGAGCCTGCTGAAAGGGGATTATATGTAGAGAGCCTCTGGGAAATGTAGTTTGGACCTTGGCACCTTTTTGCACCAACAGAGGGAGCCCTAATGTGATGGACAGTCCAACCAGCCAACCGAAATCAGAGGAACTCAAAGGAAATGCCCAGCACTGTGGCTGGCAAGCTCAAATCAGTTGTGACAGTGAAGAGAGAAGGAGCTCTGTGCTTCTGCGGTGTACAGTTTGTGCGGGAAGCACATGAAAGGCCTTGAAGTTGACCTGCAGTCATTGTAAGTGATAGTTCGGATTGAATCAGAGTTCTGAGGAGAAGGAAGTCTGAAGAGTGGAAACCAGGCTCACCCTGTAGAAGACTGGAGATATTGCTGAATCGCACTCTGTCTGTCAGGAACTGAAGCTGCTGTATGTGCTCCCAGGTATTCTGCAGTAAGTGTGATTGGGATCGAGGAGCAGCCTGCCTGGTACAGTATTTTCCTTTTACATATGAATGTGTGTAGTGCTTGTGGGGAATCGCTTTCTCATGTCCCCTGTACTGTAAGCTGTGTGCTGAAGCTGGAAGCAAATCCCTGCTTGTGTCAGACTAAATCCTTTTGCTTTCAACTGCAGTTGGGTCCAGTCACAAGGACCTTGTCTCCATGCCCTGTTGTTTCCAGCAGTCCAGCAAGAACACTCACCATCCAGTTCTCAGCTTTGGGTACTGTGAGTACAGATCAGGGTATTTCCCTGCAGCCTGTTATCAATTACAAGTGTGTCATCTGAGTATTGCTGTTTCATTTCTTCACGAACTGAGCCATCCAGCTCCGGATTACAATTGGATGTTGTGCATATATTTTCTTCCTACAGGGCCCCACCCATCTGCACCAGCCGGCCAACCCCGGGCAACGGACCTGGCTATCCCCCCCCCCCCCAATCCTGGGTACCCAGAGAGTGACATTTTGGACCCTATATGCATGCACAATACTGTGATTTGAATATTTACAAACCAAATCAACCCTGATTGTCCCCTCCTTGTTACTTCCCCCTCTAATAAATCAGATTTGTTGTTATTGAACTATATGCTGTCTATGGTGTCAGTACATGTAGGAAAAGTATTGCATTTTGCCATGTATGTTGTTTAACCTTGTTTTACAGGGGGTCCTCAGAGACATGCTGCAGAATCAGTCTCAAGGGTAATTGGTATCTATATGTGTGAAAAGTGTTCATATATGGGGTATTGGGAAGGTAACTCCCGTGTACTGTGTGGGCCACTAGTGGGAACAAGGGGGGCTCACAGTGTCCCAGAGGGCTGTACCTGAGCTAGTTTAACCACTACTAACCCTGAACTCTGGGTGGATGCACCCATCATAGAACCTAGGCCCCTTAACCTGTCACTAGCCCGACAGGCAGGGGTAGTAGCCCTTGGGATAGCGCCACTTAGGGGTTACACAACAGTGTTCTTGCACATAGTGCCTCCTGTATACCAAGTATGCCTGAGCAGACAAAGTGTCTGCCTTGTCCTGTGGCAGAAGAGCACTTCCCTTCTCTGTGTCCAAGACTGTCCCTATGTATTGCAGTCTTTGGCTTGGAGTCGGCACAGACTTTGGTACATTCACTGTGATTCCCAAGGCTTTGAATAACTGATGTGTCTGATACAGGGTGCATAGCAGAGCTTTCCTGGAGCTGGCCTCCAGAAGCCAGTCATTCAGACAGGGGAAAACATATAGGCCTTACCAGTTAAAGGTTACTGGAACTACTGCCAAGCATTTGGTAAAGATCCGTGGCACAGAAGACAAGCCAAAGGAAAATACTTTGAACTGATAGTGTTCACCCTGCAGCATAAAGCAGAGATATTGTCTATGATATTTCCTGACCTTTACATGGAGATATGTATCTTTCATGTCCAGAGAATGGAGCTAGTCCCCTGTTTGCAGAAGGAGAATCACAGCTTGCAGGGATAACATTCAAAACTTTTTGTATTTGATACACAGGTCAAGATTCTTGTGATCCAACAGAGAATACTTATCCCCTGTCCATTTTGGGACTAGGAAGTATCTGGAATAGAACCCTTTGTTTCTCTTCTGAGGAGGAACTGGTTCTGTGGCACATTTTTTGGAATATGGAGTGAACTTCTTCCTTCAGAAGGGACAAATGGCCTGGAGGATAAAAGGAAGGAGGCGGAGGATGATCTGAAGGAATTTTTAACATGTACAAAGCATGTTCCCCCCCCCCGCAGTTCTCTCCAAAACCCACTCATCCGTAGTGATCTCCCACCATTATTTTAGATGCAGAGAGATCCTGACCCCCATATTCTCCCCAGGAGATAATAGCTGACGTGAGGGAGAGATGGAAGAGAGTCAGATGGAACCATTGGTGGCAGGGCCACTGGAACCAATTCCTTTGGGTGCTTTTACATGGACACCAGGGGGGAGTGGACCTAGAAGGGGGCCACTTCCTTTACTATGACATTGCTGACAACAGGCACAACTACCTCAGGCAGTGGGTAGATGAAAGGAGCTCCGACCATGAACTCTAGCAGCAGTGAGATACAGGGACTTCACAGACCTTTGAGTCATTTTTGAAGTTTGAAGGCCACAAAGGGTCTCTTCAACATCATAGCCAAAAAGTTTTGACCCTTTAAAGGGAGCATTCAAAACTGCCTGTTTCATATCACTGGCAAAGCCAGCAACTCTAAGCCAAGGATGTTTCCTCATTCAACTTCCAGAAGCTGCAGCCCTGGCAAAAACATCAGAGACATCATAACCTGAGCATAGCAAGTGTTTGCCAACCTCAGCACCAGCATACAATATTTTAAGCAGATCAGTCCTAGCAAAGACATAAGGCAAAGCCTGAGTAGCAGAACGAGCAGCTTTCAACAGGCTGTTCTGATATTTGATCATGTGGGCCAGGTAGTTTGCAATCCTAAAGCCCAGTGAAGTAGAGGCATGAGTACATTTCCCATCGCATCTAGCCTCCTAGATTACTTATCAGGAGGCAACGTACTAATATGACTAGGAGCTCTAGACCTATCATAAGTAGCCATGATGACCAGAGAGTCAGTTTTTGGCTAGATAGCATAATAAGGTTTAGCAGATGATGCAGGTTACTGCTTATCAGCCTTTCTAGAGGCTGCAGACAGTGAGGTTGGTTTGTATCATGCAGCAAAAGTAGCATCCTCTAATGCAAGGTATATAGGTGGGATGATAATGGAGGGGAGCAGGGCAGCTCCAAACATTCCATGAGATTCCTTTTAAGGAAATCTTCCTCTTTCACAGCAAAGTTCATGGCAGACTGCATTTGCTGCATCATGGCTTGGAAAGATGGGTCCTCAGGAGGAGATCTTGGGGTATAAACCGCTGAGTCCTCACTACAGGACAAGAGGGTAGAACTAGAGTGAGGAGGACCCTCCAGAAACTGTTATTCCTCATATTCCTCTTCTACTGTAAATCCTCTTGTAAGTGCATGAGGTCAGGCTTATATCCCATTTCATTGTCATCAGCATGATCAACAATGGAAGCCACAGAATGACTGGTGACGCCAACAGTGACTCGGAGGCAGGAATATGTGGCGTGCTATTGGAGCCCATTGACAGAGGCTGAGTACCAGAAGGCCCCATCAGCAGAATAACTGGCTGCACTGGCAACCCTGGCAGACTGTACCAAATCATTCAGAAAACAATGCTAGCATAGCCTGGGAGTCAGTGGTGCCCTGCAAAGGAGCTGGGACTGCCTGCATCAACAGGCTTTGGCCCAACCATAATGGCATTACTCCATCCATAGTAGGCACAGCAGTGCCTAAACTAAGCCCCAACCTTGGTGTTTCAGTGATGATCAGGGCCACAGCAGGCACTGACAAGGACATAACTTTTCTCTGTGTACCATTGGAATATCGATGCCCTGACAGAATTCCCCACAAAGAAACCCCAACATCGATGGACTTTGTCCCAACGGGGATTTCTCACCTATGGACTTTGCATTGATGGGGGGGGGTAGGTGTCTAACGCCACTGTTTGTGTGACGTCAAGCTAGATACTTAAAGTAGGGAGGGTGTGGGGAGCACAGCCCCCCCCCCACACTGATGCACTTGAGTGCGGCGGTTGGTGTTGTCGTGTTTCGGCTTGTTGTCGAGACACATTGGTGTTGAGGATGTCAGCAGGACTGCATCGCTATAAGGGACGTCGGTGTGTCTTCTGTCACTGCGGCTTGGTGGAACCCTTTTTCTCAATGGTGACCGGGACCTTGGGAAGCAGACTTGTCCTTTTCTTTGTGTCTGTGCTTATGGCCAGATGATGAGGAAGCCTGCAACAATGACCATTCTCTGTCCTTAGATTTCAACAGCCACTTCTTGGCTGATGGTGAAGGAGAAGCAGATTTTGAAAAGGTTTCCTTCTCCATGGCTGTCAATGCCTTTAATACAAGGACATTTTCTAGAGCTTTCTTACGGTGTTTCCTCATAGCCTGAAACTCTAGCAAATCTCACAAGTCCTCACACTATGAGACTGTCCAAAACCACACACCTAAACTGCACATGTGCCTTTTTTATAAATTTTAAATCCACGCTTACAATTCCAAAATAAAGGCTCTTTCGACTTCAGAGGCATACAAAGACAACAACAGAACACTATAAAAAATAAAATAACAAATGGCAACAGCTAAGCTTATGGTGTCTCCTTCAAGAGGTCCAAAGAGGATGATTGATGGTAGAAGAAAGAACTGAGGAGTGATGGGGCAGCCCATATTATATACGCATAGACATTGCACATCATTTTGGGTTGCCCCCAGCTAAATATAGTTTCTGAGTAGTCCTGATGCTGACGGTTTATGATTCCAAGGGTGTGACCTAATGAAAGAGAAATCCTCAAAGAACATCTGGACTTACTGTATTTTGGAACTGCAGCAGTACAAGCTATGGAGAAATCCTAGTTAATGGACAAATCTCTTGATTATCCAATGCAGCACACAGGTAAGGTGGGGGACTTTTTTTTCACTTACATGAGGGTGGGCAGCCACACAGGAAAGGAAAGGTGACTTGGCCCTCTAATAGTGTGAATCCCAGCTGTAGGATCTGCAGAGAGGCAGCTGACCTCCTCACAGTACAGGAGCTTTAGAAATGCAGCTCTTGCTGGAAAATACTACAGTCCTTTGCAGGCACTATAGTTTAGGCTCTAAATTTGTTGGAAAGAAATCCCTAACAGGGATCTTAGGCTTATCTTCAACCTGAGTTCCAGAAAGCATGTCTGTCCTCTTCTCAGGATCAGGAAAATCTGTAAAAGCAAGCTGGCCTTCTGGGAACAGTGCAGGCATCCCACTTCCAAACTCCTGTATCGATGGGTCAATTTTTGTGGGCTGAACTCTTGTGCATTTAGTAGTTGTTCTGGGAAGGGGTGTGTCCTGAGGCTTTGAGGGCCTCCCTACTGACTTTTCTAAGCTCTTGATTCACTGGTGACCTCTGGCTCTTCCCACAAATTCTGTAAGCCAGAGAAGTAAACAATATGGTGGCACCCATGCCTGATGGTGATTTTTCCTTTACCTGTAAACAGTACATTCCCTTTATGTGGTTCCAGTCACTTTTGTGTACCTCCTGGCATCTATACTAGTATACTGTAGCTGTCTCCTTTCTGCCTGTGCCTGATCCCAGTGTCATCCGTCAGGGTTAGGCAAGCAGAGGGATGGCCAGAAGTGCCTCGGTGTGCTCTGCCCACTGAGTGCAATTTTCCCTCTAGCCTGCCTGCAGTCTCCATGGCTGGGTGTCAAAGTCCATTTACTATTTTTAAATTCATTTATATCCCTCAGTGCAGCTTCCAGCCATCTTGTCCCTCAACAATCACCACTGGGTTTGGAAGGGGGGGGCATGGCTGGCTACATGGTCACCTAGCTTCAGTCCATGGGGACCGGGAGTGCAGTGTGTGTGTGTGTGTGTGTGTGTGTGTGTGTGTGTGCCTGTTTGTCTGTCTAGGCAGGAAGAAAGCAAGTGTCTCAGTAGGGCAGAGGGAAGAGAAAGGTACTGCTCCCAGAAAGGGAGCTAAGATAAACTACCCTTTTGGGAGAAGGGGATGCAAATATGTGTATACCATAAGGGAGTGGGCACCAGTAGCTAGGCTAGGAGTTTTGCTGATGACACAAAATAAAAAGAGTAGTTGCAACACAAGAGAAGATAAGTGAGCTGCAGAGAACCCCAAATAAGCAGGAGATGTAAGTAGAGAGACAGCAGATGGAGCTCAGTGTGGAGAAAAGCAAGTCATGCACTTCAGATAGAAAATCATAAAGGCAAAATGTTGTTTAGAAGTTAATAAAAGTCAACAGGAGAAAGATCAGTAGCATCTTCAAATGGGACCAACAGTGTTGGGTGGCTGCTGGCAGGGCAAGCAAAATTATTGTATGAAAAGTTAAAGATGTGGCTACAGGAACAGTCTTAGGAGCTACAGTGTGAACAAGTCACTACTCACTGCAAAAAGCTGGGCTACATGATGTGCTGGTACAAAAAAACAAGATTTAGTAGAAATAAAAAAAAAATTATGAGTGCTTAAACTTCATTGTAGCACTCATCCTGTGCACCTGCCAATGTTTAGTGCCTATATTAGGTGCTTTTTCCAAGACGTGGCTACAGACCTTACCCACAACCCTTAAGTAGTGCAATCTGTTAAACACATGGGGCCTGATTCTAAGACAGGTCTGCCATGGCGCAGTGCGACTTGTGCCAACACATGTGGCGTAAGTCACACTTTGCACCATGGGTTTCACTGGCTGGGATTTCAAGAGGCAGCCTGCACCCAGGGGGGCTTGTACCACCCGAGGTCCCTATGGCACAGTGGAAGGGGGGGGTTACAGCAGCAGCTGCTCCCAATTCTGGAAGAGCAGCTGCTGTAACCCCTTGATGCCATTCCAGGAGGTGCTGCAGCATTAAAACAGCTCTGTGCTGGTGTAAGGGGCTTCCGCTGTGTCCAACTGGCTAATACCACCCCCGTATGGCCCTGAACTGCATACTGCCATGCCACCCCAACCCCCCCCACTGCACAGTAGTCCCCACCCTGGCCATACGAGGTCCACCGCTGGCTCCAGTACTGCACAGCAGTGATGCCCCCCTGGTGCCAGTGTGTTTCTGGCAATACCCCCCCATGGCCCACTGGGGCTTGCGGGCATGTCTTGGGGGGACTGTGCCCTGCCATCAGCTTGCAGCACCCAGGTCAGGTGCACCCTTCCTGTGACACACCGCTTGATGTGCCGCAAGTCACAGGGCATAGGTGCCACAGACCCTGCCTGTTCCAGAATCTGGCACAGGGCCCCCGGCGTAGTGGTGTATGTTGCAACTCACATTTGCCAGTGAGTTGCACCATACTTCTTAGATTCGGGCCCATATTACCTTGTAACAGTAACAATGAGTACTTCAAAGCTTACACAAAGCCTATCATTATCTTCTTATAAGGTAAGGCTGTAAACCAAAGCAGGAACTGCGCAACTCCATAGAAACCATATATACAGTACAAACAGCTTGTACACAATCTAATATGTACTAAAAAAAATTGTTCTAAAAATGCTCTCTCATAAATAACATGCTTGGCAAACATAAAAATCTTTCAGGCTCCTAGAATTCAGTCAGACTAAGAGGTACTAAATATCCTTAGTGGCATAATAAATGCATATACTATACTTATCAAAACTGTATCAGATTAGTAAAATATATATAAATGGGCATATAAAGACTGAGACCATATAACACAAAATGTTGATTCTGAATGAACTCATTTCAAGGATGGAAGCGAGATAAATGAATCACTGAGACCAGGTGAGCTATTGGCTTTAATTTTGTTTTGCCAAAACCCTCCCATTCAAATGTATATTCTTTCATTATTTCAGCCAGAGTGTTATAGTTAAGCTGAAGTACCTCTGTCTTAGTGGGGTTAAGTTTGTATCCAGCCTGCACACCAAATTCCCTTTGAGTATTCCACAAGAAGGCTAAAAGATCGTCGGCATGTAATGCCAATATTTAGTGTCTCTTACCTAACTGAATGCCATGTAAATCATGATGTTACCTTAATGTTTGTACCAGAGGTTCCAGGTACAAGGCAAATAATAGCGGTGATAGGGAGAAGCCCTGTCTGTTGTCCAGGTATAATTGAAAACTGGTGGAAACTTGCCCATTAACTTTGCCATGGGCTTGAGGAGACATATATAGCATGCAACATTTCTATGGAAGGAGAGGAGAACTGCATATACTCCATGGTAGTAATTAAAAATGTCCACACCACTCAGTCAAATGCTTCTCTGCATCTAAGCTAAGAAGAAGAAAAGGAGTCTTTGACTGGTTGGTGTAGTGGAGGATATGTAAAGTTCTTGTAAAATTATCTTGGGTTTGCCTGTTATGGACAAAGCCTGTTCAGTCCCTGTTAACCAATACAGGGAAGAGCCTATCGAGCCTCCTTGCCATTTCTGCTGTAAAAAGCTTATAACTGTTGTTAAGTACTGATATAGGATGGTAGGAGGGGCACTGTGTTTTGTCTTTGTCAGGCTTTAGGATAGCCGATATAGGGACCTGTTATCAGGTAGGGGGAACAGGAGCTCTGGTATGGTCTCTTGGCAGACGTTCACTAACTGAGGCAGCAGAAAGTCTTTAGATGCCTTATAGAACTCAGACATATAACCATCTGGCTCAGGATGTTTTCAGTTTTTAACATTTCTAACCACTACATCTACTACCTTCAGGGTGACCAGGGCTAATAACTGTTGTGCTTTGTCTGGGGCTAATTATATTGTACAATGCCTGGCTTGGAAGGCTCAACATTCTGTGTATATAGGTCTGCTTAATATTGTTTAATGATCTCTAAAGATTTTTGTCAGGTTTATTACAAGTGCAGCTGATAAGATCTCTAACATGAGTTACCATTTGTTGTGGCATGTGCTTTCTGCGACTGGGATGGTAATACATTTGATTAACAAGTCAACCTAATAGACAAGCTGGCTACTTTGTCTTACGTTGTTATTTATTTTTTACATGTGTTACCACCATGTTGGTTAAAATATGTTAGGTCTTTTTGGCAAAATAAAGAAATTCTGCTCTATGACTTAAGTCTTAGCAACGTACTCTAAGGCTCCCCCTGATACGGACGCAGTGGGACCAGATTCAAAACAGCACAATGCTTATTGTGCCTCTAGTTCTCCTCTACTTGAGAGTTTTTCTGTAAACCTTATCTGGTAGCAATTGTCATGCTTTCCCCTACAGCACACACTAAAAAGGCTGGAGACATTGGGGCTTTTGCATTACCATGGGGGTTGCCTACTATATGTGCCATGGATCCGTGGCATGTAAGCAGCCCTAAGACAGAAAGCCATGGACCAGGGGTCTGGTGGACCTCCAGCAGCATTCACAGAAGGGACATTTTTCCCTTATGCACTGGATCCCCCCCCATCCTTCATGCAGCTATGTGGATGGAGGGTCCAGAGGTGTCGGGGGTGTGCCCATACTACAGCGCAGTATGCTGGACAAGGGGAGTGCAAGATACAGCAACAGGCATCCTGCCATATCCTTTGTGCACCCCCTCTGAAGACACCAGCCAGCAGCAGGAATACCAGGACTAGATGACTAGATGTTTTAGAATAAAAGTACACACTGTGATCTTTTATGGTTTTCTAAATTGCCATGTAGATATGAAGTGTTCGAAGCTTTAGAAGTTTTCTTTTCCCTGGTTAAACTGAACAATGAAAGGGCATGTGTGATTCTAAAAGTATCAAGGTCAGTCTGAGCTATCTGAGATAACAGGAGAAACATTTGCTGTTTATTAGCATTCTCAAAGCAGGAGCTGAGTCTGCCTTCAAAGAATGTTTAATTTATGTAGCTTCATCTAGTCACTAGAATAAACTGATTTTCCGAAAAAAGCATTGTGCTTGCCTGGAAAGGTTTGGTGTTTAGAAGATTTTGGTATGTCAATGTTGGCTGGAGCATGTCACAGAGGGTAGGAGAAAGTCAGCTCAAAATGCCTTCAACATGACTTCAATTAAACAAGGAATTATTGAAAAGCAATACTTGTAACAGAACACAAGTATTAAAATGGCCGAGCCAAATTTTGACAGCTAGCCCAAGGGTGCTGTCTGATATGTCTTTCAGCCAAAAAGGCAATGTCAGTTAACTCTTCTGTTGCAAATGTATTTTTTTAAAACATTGCCGATCAAATGCTAGTCTGAAAGGAACGGATATAAGGATTTTTTTTTATTTTACAAAGTGTTTCAAAAGTGGAAGGATGTGTACATTCTAGCAGGATTTGGAAAGGATTCACTAATGTGCTTAATTCTAGATTATTGGTTTAAAAAAAATCAGGCAGGTGGCCCACATTTACAAGACTTCTACAGTTTTCTGTAACAAAAAAAAAAGATAAATGTCACTACCAAGAGTGTGTCTAACTCAAATGGGCAATACGTCAGCACTCCCTGACTCACATGATGTGTTACTGTAATTATAAACTTTGTGATAAGCAGCTCTCAACTACTCAGCCGGCAGGCTTTATGTTTGTTTCTTTTATCATTAAAGGAGGCATAAATCTTCTGCGAAACCTTTGGTAAACAGTAGTGCTTAAGGACACTGCAGATACAAATCTAGAGACTAGGTTTGAATCCCACTAACCACTTTTTGCATACTGTGTAATTTTTAGCAAGTCACTTGACCTTCTTGTACTCCCAAAGAACACACAAATGCAAGCTCAGGCTTGGTGTACCTCTTAATTAAATAACTATTTTTCTGTTGTATACCAGTTTTTCAGATCACACATCAACTGGTAATTCCTGAAAATTAACTTTTTTTTACAGATGCATATACTTCGTATGTCCAAGGAGGAAACAGAACCATTTTCTCCTGGGCTTGCTGCCAGTACCCTCTGGCTTATCTTTTAATAATGCCCAACCCTACGAATGCTCTTCCTTTATGACACTCTAATGTCAGCACAGATTCCCTTTGCTCAATAAAATACCTCATGATCCAGCCTGCCAGTGCAGCGGTTAGATATCCACTTAATACACAGATGATCTGAGTTCGGGAATGGATCCGGTAGTCTGAGTGCTAGCTGGGGGGAGAAGGATCAAGCATCCTCTGTACTGCACTCCAGGGGGCATGGGGGTAAAGTGTCTGGCACTCCATGGACCCCTGATGGAGGCTGGGGGTACCCCCATGACCGGCACCATATCCTGGGAGGGGCAGATGCTGGACATCATTGCACATCCCCACCCCAAGGGGGCCCCATACTTGAAAATATGTGCGCCGACAAATGATGTTGGCACTGGTCCCACATTGTAGATCGGGTCCTCTCTTCACCCGCATCTGTTGGAGAACCATCAGGAAGCCAGCAGCCCCGCCCGGGGGGGGGTAATCCAGGGTATGGGATAACCCCCCTCCCCCAGTACTGCTAGAAGGATAATCTGGGAGTACTTGGGGCAGAAAGCTGGGGGCAGTACTCCATGAAAGCGGCGCAGGTCAGGTGCCTGACTGACAGGGTTCGGTCAAACTAAAAAAAAAAAAATATATCACGTGATCCCCATGCTAAGCAAGGCAATCAGTGGAGGGGGACTCGGATCTTCCAAAACACCCCCAGCATCTACGAAAAGTCATTAACTTTAACAGCTCACAGGAAAAAACAAAGCAAGGTCACTTGTTACTCAGCTTTAACTGGTAAAAAAAAATATTACAACTGTGTTTTCCAAAAATTCATTTCTGCAGTACCTACTGTGCCCATGGGAGACACAGGGGGCATATAATCCAGAAATCAATGACATTCAAGATCAATAGGGAGATTTTCCCAATCATTTTGACTTGTTTTACCCTTTTGTTACAGGCCTGAATGTTACCAACTTTAGATGTAAAATAAAAATGTATGTACACAATGCCATGAAATGCATCTATTGGCATTAATCCGGATTTTGTATAACTCAGCTGAAGTTCTTTTGTAATCTTAAGAACAGGAGGAAAGGGACACCTTTTCTCTGGTTTTTATTTTAATTCTGTTTGATTTTCAGAAATGGAGTAGTGTGTGGCTAGCAGCCACAGAACCATCTACTTTGCCTATGACACATTTGGCAGGGGCAGCTGAAGGCATACATATGTTTAAAGCTAATGCAGCAGCATTTTTTAAATCAATACTAACCCATCACAGAGGAAATTATCTAAAAAACCCTGCTCTTTGTGTTTTGTGTTTTGTTTTCTTTATCTCTCAGGAAGAAGAGGGTCCCACTGCCCAGGGACTGAATCACTAGAAGAAATAAGACCCACCCCTACAGGAGGAGGGGGGACAGCAACCAGGAAGGGCCAACCTACCATTGTTAATTCTCTGGTAAAGGCCAGCCTGGTGGCACTGAGGGTTGAGGTGCTGGATGCCACACCTCGCACCATGCTGGCGACCCAGGTTCGGAAGCAGACTTGGGTTGTTGGAGGTCAGCAGGGAAAGAGTAGGATGAGCATCTAGAGGACTGCTCTCCTCTCCTGGGGTGGATGGGTTCTGCCTCACACAGCACTAGTGACCTCTGGTGTCCTGGTGAGTGCTGCAGTCTGCATGGGCATGGCAGTAGGGATTGAGCGGTGGCAAGCGTCTTTCACACAGGCGTGACTGCATGCATGGTGTGAGCAGGACGCCATTGCACATCCACACCCTTGCAGCACCAACATGGAGAAAAAAAGCCCCACTCCCTGGATAGGCGACGGCGTCCTCCAGTGCCCCACCACCACACACCCAGCACTGGGCTCATCCCACTGGCTTTCCCGATCCCCCCATCCTGCCTTGGCTCCGGCGAAGAGGGCCAGTCAACAGACCAGGTAGGTGGGGGAGTGTCTGTCCCCGATTTCCCAGAGGGGGCTGGCTTCAGACGGGTGGTAGTGCGGCTGGCAGTGAGTGAGGGTTGCCTGAGAGAGTTCCAGGGGAGTGGTAATAAGGAGAGTTCACAAAAAACAATTCTCTGGTAAAGTATAAAAAAAAACAAAAAAAAAACAGTAGGCCAGTTTCATAGGGCCACCCCATCAGTATCTATTCAGCATACAACTTTTAAGATGATGACTGATTGGCAAATGAAATTGACCAAACATTTGTTGTTAAATATTCACACCCCTACTGGGAATAGAGTGTCATCTGACATCTATGCAAAACTGTTACAGGTAAATTTGGTGGAAATTTACTTATCTGTTGCCTGGCCTCTGCTCCAGCATTGGCCAACCTAAGCAGAACCCTTCCATTACTACAATAACCAAGCTGATTCTTTCACCAAACAAGGAGCTTGGGGTGGGGATATGAACCATGCCTCCTTCCAATGCAACACCTATGGTGGCTGAAAACAGAAGAAACAAAGAACTCCATGTGGACCTAGCGGTGCTACAGTTAGCAGATCCAGAAATAAAGGAGGTATACAATATCTCTCCAGAGCAGACTAGGTGGACCACAGGGTCCTTATCTGCCATTAAATTTTATGTTTCTATGAGTCACAGGAATTAAAAAAATGAAATGTGTCTGCAAATAATCCATTTGTTGCTCAAAGTTTAGAAATGGTCAATGTACTTTAACATTGTAAACCAGCTCAGCCCCTCTGTTTACCAAGTGCGGTGACCAAACTGCACAAAACCTATTAACATGTGGCTTCATGCCGACCAGCACTGGTCTGGTGCAAGGGCTCTAAGCCCTTAATAAGTAATCAGTTAAGCTGGGGGGTGTACCTTAACCATAATTCTGTCTTCACAGGACAATGCAAAAGAATTTGACTGGCCAACAAGAAATATTCATCTTTCCAGACATAGAAGAGATCCACCTAATTTATCCATGGTTCCAGATAGTGTATCCTGAAAAGGCCTTGCCAGTCCTAACCATAATGCCTGGCAACACAAACAGCCAGGCCTCCTTTTTCAAATCCACAAACACAGAGTGGTGGGGTACCAAAATAATTCTTCTTCCATTAAAAAACAAACAAACATGCAACACCATGTGGTTCCACAAACCTAACTGTATATCCACCCTCTGCAACTCATCCCACCAGGTGCCCAGCAAACTGCATGCACACACTCTTCAACCACAGCCTTCATAAGGCCTACCTTAAAGCCAGGTCCAGCCAGTGACCTGACTACAATTTACATTTCTAAAATTCTAGAATTCAAATGCTTATTTCATTTGTGTCTCTGTAAATTTAAATATATTGTGGTACACTATGCCCAATATGGTCATTGTGCTATTGCAAATATGTTCAGGTTTCATGCTAATATGTTTTTATATATAGTTGGTGCCTATCAAGTATAAGCTCAGGAAACTACTCCACATCCAGGGATGCACAGCTTTAAAATGCCCTCAGTGGGAGTTGGGTGTAACAAGCCTGGTGGGGAGTGTACTAGGCCCATTTGGGATCCATTTGGAAAACAAACTAGTTGTTTTCACAAGCTATAAATGTTCTAAAGCCTCCCAACAACAACCCAAATCTAAAGAAGCTTCTCCATGTCCTGCGTGCCATGGATGACTGCTTCTTTCCTCCCGGTTATGTGCCACCACCAATCCCAAGCAAAGGGGTCAGCACTGAAGCCCCATCCAGATTGATAAAAGACGCCTATCAGAATGCCATGGTGGTAGCCCCTGAACAATCTCCCTTACAAACTGAGTGGCAGACTGATAGCAATGGAAAACAAATCCACGTGGCCCGCCTAGCTAAAGGCATATTCCAAGGCTGGCCAAATACAAAAATTTGGCCCAATGGTACCGTCTATCTGTCAGGCCCAATCCCAACAGTGAGGTCTGTACAACCTCACAGCACTCATAAATCCCAATTTTTGTGCCAAATTCCCAAATAAAATAAAAAAAAAATTGTATTGACAATTCCACTGCAAGCTCTGCCATGTTTCTAACTAAGAACCTACTCAATGTCCAATGCAGGAACCTGGACCAGCTAGTGGTCTGGTTGCATCATGACTCCCAGGCACCCTTATAAATAATGTACAATTCATGCATATCCTTGTGGTTTTAAATCTAACCAACTAAAATATGTCAGAATTTAGATTCTGCTTTAGAACTACCACTAATTCAAAGTTTCATAGTGCCATGTTACTGGACTTACTTGCAGTATACCAGTACGTATGCAAGATCCAGTAGCATGTCCCCACCATGCTGAGTACATTGGAGTATTTTGTTTTAGAAAACAAGAGGAAAGGAGACCCAAGAGGAGCCTTTTCAAATGTCACGGATGCTGTCACTGGTTTGCTCTGAAACTGGTACGTCCATTTAAAACCAAGTAAAACTTTGAATTTACAAACAGCAACACATAGGCATGGAAATTATGTTTTAACTACTGTCACAACCTCTTCTGAGACCTGGAAGCAGAGTATATTTACAGATGACCAAATGGTATTACTCTCATAACTGGACCTTGGCCTGCACCTCCGAGTGCATGGCCAATGTCATCACTTTTCTCTGTCACACCACACCATTATCAAAGACATTGCTAATAACCATGTCATTTTTCCATCTGAATAGCTATGTGTGTTTCATAATCTGTGTTTCTAACAGATTTTACAAGTTTACAGGTTTCAACATAGTGGAATGAGTAAGATCTTCAAGCAACACATCAACTTTTCTGCACTGCTGGTATTTTCCAAGCCTGGCTGGCACCTCAGATAAATGGATTGTTCTTTTATGGACTGTCAATACTTATGCAGGGGTATGATCATTTTCCAAACTAAAAAAAGCAATGCCAGTGTGTGTGGCTATACTACTGAAGGACTCAATGAACAATCTAATGCACCTTCTGTCAAGGCCTCTTCAAATCCAGCCATCCAGCAGCCAGCAACATGAACATTAATTTTCTTACTGTGCTGGTTTTTCTTCTTCAACTAAACATCTGTATAGCCCCATGTGACATGTGGGGTTACAATCTTTCTGCAAATGACATTTTGCATGTAACTATGCCGCTTTGTGGTTACTCACCTGAACTTTATGGGCTGGTTATACATTATCTACAGACACTGTCAACAGATTCTTCAATCAGCAAAAACGTACGCCACCGTCTCCTACCTTATCAGCTCTCAGAATGGACTCTTTATTATCAATGGGCAATGTTAAGTCATGTTATTTTATGTGGTACAATGCATTCAATACTGTTTTTACAAACAATGTTGTGTGGTTACAAACACCAATACCCTTTCTTATACACATATCAGGCCCTATACACTAAAGGGTGGGTTATGCATGCCTGAGGAATGTACCCCACCCATCTACCTATGTGGCCCCAGACAGACACAGGGTGCACAGTATGCATGACTCCATGCACCCACAGGGCACCTGTCTGTGGCCATGCCCCCTTGGCACGCAGGATTACACGGGTGGTCGGGTTGCAGAGCTGCAGACTCGGGTGGACATCTAATCAAATGCCCATACCAGGTCCCTCAGTGGATCCCTTGTACCCATGTGGCAGGTGCAAAGTCCTGAAGTATGCCACATAATGCAGAACCACTAGGCTGCCTGCCAGGTACTTGTCCGGCTGCTGCTCCAGCCCTCCCCTGCAGCATAGTGGCCTTGGGAGGTACAGAGGTCCATAGTGCTGTACTGCTGAGCCCGGCAGATGAGGAACATGGGGGGGTACATATCGGGTTATGCCTTATCCCAGTTGGTGTAGCCAGCATGCCCTAAGCCTAGCACTATGTGGCTTGGTGAATTCCATGTAGTGCAGACAAGCCCCTGACATGCCCCCTGTGTGGTATTACCAGAGTGGTTGGGAGGTGGGCATGTAAGTGCCTTGCATGCCCTTGGTGAATGCCTGCAGGGGTCTGCGGGACCCCACTACATGGCATTTACACTTAAGGTTGCCTGCATATCTCAGATATGCGGCATGTAGGCAACTTTTCTGTTAGTGCATAGGACCCAATAATTGTGGTGCTGACATACCTAGTTTCTGCTTTGTGCCTTACAAACAAACCATTCCATTCTTGGTCCATCTGTGATTACCCCTGTACCAACTCCTGACTAGGACCCTTTTCTCAGTTTCCCTGACTATCTGTATACTACAAACCACTATTGAACAGATTTTCTTGTGCACAGAAAATATATTTATCTTACCAGTACTATTATTACTAAAGCAGGTGCTTCCCTTAATGATCTCACATGGGTAAAGTTCACAATTCAAGGTTTTGTGATTACACAAACATTTTTGATTACAGTATTTTCATAATATTAACCCTTTGCTGTCTGAGATGCATTTTTAAATAACACCATGTGCCATTAAAATACCTTTATACAGCTTGTGCAGCTTCTCTGTAATGCAGCTATTACCCTCACACTTACCCTATTAGTTGTTGCCTTCTTATCCAGGTAGCAAGGGAGGGATTATGTTGGCTTGCCCAAACCCCTTCTGGTACCCCACTTGACAGCCATGGCATCATAACGAAGGATGAGTATTGTGTTTACTAGCAGCTTCAAATGAAAGTGAGTACTAACTACCTTAGGGCACCAATGCCCACAGGAGAATCGTGGAACCAGAATATACATATATATGTGATTTATGTGTAATTGTGACAATATGATTTATGTTCTATAACTAACGGTAAATGTAATACAAGTAATGACTATCCAAATATCTATGACCTGCAGTGACATCTTGTGGCCTTCAGCATAATTACACTGTAATGTATTGTATTACTGTGATTTGCAAACCACTGAGCTTTCTGTTTTATGTATATCTTAGATAAGTGTACAAGACCAGGAGTCACCTACTGTATTAGCCAATAGCAAAGTATTGGTAACATTAAAGTACGTAATAACCAAGCGTTACCATAGCAATTATCATAGTATATAAGAAAAGTATGTTATTTTGCTCACTGAGTTCCAATCTTCAGCTTTGGTAGAAAGAGATCTTTCTGAGCTCCTCATATTGGGTAAGCAGTATATACCGTTTTGGGGACTAGTAATAAACCCTGTTACTATTACCTGATGCTACTTGTTTCTGTTTCCTTATTTGCCACTACTCACAAGAATCTGAGGGGCCAGGCCCTATACCATCCTGACACTCCACAGCAGTCAAACCACATGCCTGTGCAGGAAGAGTTGCATGATGCTGGCCCTTTCCACTATGCTACCTACAGTGGATGCAGCTGCATGATTGGATCTGCCTTGGGAATTCAGCTGGTAACAGAGGAAGAATGGTAGGAAGATGCTGAGCTGCAGTAGCCTACACCATCATACACCTTGTAGGGAGATCGTCCCTCTCCAGAGAGGAAGGGTGTCATTAATTTTTGGACGAGATGTGTCTATGCACGTTGGCAGATCCAGTAGCACACATCTTCCTGTCAGTACCATGGGTAGTGATGTCAGAGTATCTGCTGGACCCAAGAACTTTAAAGACTGGTTGTCTCCAGGCAGAGGAAAGTTCACTCTGCTAAAGCTGTGCCAGGAAGAGCAGAAAGTCACTTGGAGAGTAAGATTGTGAGAGAAATGGGGCTATGCTTATCCATACATGCTGGTGTGGCTGTGGTGCATAGTGGAGGAAAACTGGGATAACTGGCTGTGAGAGGAGGCTACCGAGAAGCTTCTGTATGATGACACTGTAAACAGAAATGGAATTCAAGGAGAAGCCTGAGCTTATAATGGGATGCTGGAGTGTAGGCAGGAGTATCTGCAGGCATGTAATGTTTTACAAGATTCCCTGATGTGCAGGCCAGTGGAACTATGGAATCCAATCGAGTTTGCTTGTAAACTACCCCTTTACCACTACCATTAGCATGCTGTAACTCCTTGAAATTGCAGGTCATTTTCTTTCTGGATATGGGAGCCACAAAGCACAGATGGAGCTTTAGGAAGAGGAAGTGGAGGGATGGTATGCCTGAATCCTAGGAGCTTGGGCAACAAAATAAGTGACCTCAAAGCACTGGTGTCTGAGGCTAACTTGATCTGAGAGCAGTAACTGAGACCTGGGCATCAAAGTAGTGTGCATAGGATCTTGTATTCCCTGGGTACTCCCTGTTCAGGAGTGACTGAGGGAAGGGCAAGGGGGAAGTTGCTCTGTATCTGTGGTAAGGTATTGAAGACACAGAGGACTATGGGTCCAACTAACCGGGGGGGGGGGAGATTATTAGGATACAGGTGGTATACAGGTGGCTGAGTCAAAAAAAGGAGGGAGATATAGATTTAGGAGTGGAAATCCAGAAAGCATCCAAAAAAGGGAGAGTGGTGATAACTGGGTACCTGAATATGTCACATGTAGTAGTAGTATATTTTATTGATTTCATGAATATGGTTAACCCAAATAGTGCACAGCTCATTTTCAGTGGGATCTCTAATAACAAGATTGAATTCCATGTCAAGATTTTATACAATAGTCAAAAAGACAGTTATATATCGGGTATCAAAAATATATACTACACAGTATAGGCAGTAGACTGGGAGGCTCCAAAGGCCAGTGGTGCAAGAAGTCAGTCACTACTGAATGTCCAGCAGGATTACTTCTTGGTGCAACATGGGAAAAACCAACAAAAGAGGAGGTCATCCTCAACCTGATGCTCGCCAACACAGGAATAGTGAAAGGGGTGGAAGTAAAAGAACCACTGGTGGCCAGTGACCACAACTCACTGCAATATAAAATAATCACAGAACATAGGCATTCTATATTGAAAGTTGTGGGTTTCAACCTTAGGGGCAGCAGGAGTCAAAGTGATTTAAAAAAAAAAGTGGTGGAACTATGCATAAGGTCATTATAAAGTTACATATTAAATGTGGTTGACTGTAAAAAAGTAGTGGAATACTATACCCAAGAGTATTCTCCCACTTGGACTTGAGGAGGATGACAGAAACACTCAGAGGAAAACTGAGGGGTTAAAGGGCCAGTGGAAGTGGAAGCCAAATGGGAAAGTATAAGCATGGGAATTATGGAAGTAACAGAAAACTGCAAAAGGAAGGTTGCTAAAAAGAAAAAGCATTGCATACCAATCTGGTTCTCCAGGGAGGTGAGGGAAGTGGTGACAATCAAATGAAGAGCCTTCAGAAAATATAAGGGGGGTGGGAATGGAGGAAAATTTGGAGGAATATGAAAGGAATTGAAAAAATGCAAGACATGCAGTTAGAACAGTGAAGTCTGACACAGCATTAAGATTTGCAGAAGGGGTCAAGAAAAGGAAAAATAGTTTTTGGGATACATCGAGGAAAATGGAAATCAAGGTGGGGGGATTATCACACTGGAGAAGGAGGAGGATGGGTGGAAGAAGATGGTCAGAAAGCAGATCTACTGAACAGCTACTTCAGTTCCGAATTTACACTAGAGGAAGGGGACCGCTTCAAGAAAGTGGTGTGAAGGCATTCACAAAGGAAGTGAGTGAACTGGATCTTGTTCAAACACAGAGACTAGGATAAGGAAAGGGCTTGCAGAACTAAGAGTAAGCAAGGCACTAGGTCCCAATGATTCGCTCCTAAGATACTGACAGAACTGCATCTCTGATGGTCTTGTTCAAATGCTTCCCAAAGACTAGCTTAGTGCCAGGTAACAGAAGAATGGCAGCTGTGGTACCACTCCACAAGAGTGAAGGCAAGAAAGATCCTGGGAACTACAAACATGTTAGTCTAAGATTAATTGTGGCATTTTCAGGAGACTGATAGATCTGACTAATTTGTGGTAATACACTTGAGCTCACTCATATTCCTGTATTTGTATTCCTAGCTGATAAGTATTATTTATCAATTGTATTTGTACTGTACAGTGCCTTGATCCCTGGAAAGGTGCTATTTAAATAAAGATCCTATCCTATCATATCCTAATTACTGATAAATTCACTAAGACCATAACAAAAAAACAAATTAAATAGCAGAGTGCTTAGAAGTGAAATGGTTGCAGGACAGTAAACAGCATGAGTTTGTGGCAGGAAGATCATGCCAGACCAACAAGCATTGTGACGGTAACACAAGATCCCGGGCCCAAGCCTTCAAAGACTGGGGATAGGCTATATATAGATATATATCTATATAGATACATATAATATATATACACACACACACACATATACACATACATACACGCTCATAATGTGGCCATTTATATTTTTGGAATTTGTTTACCAAATTTTCAACATGGGCTTTTTGGGACCTTCCCTCATGAACACTGGCACTGTGATTTCATTAATCTGTCCCAAAAGTTGATTTCACACTGTGACCGTGCCATTCTGTGCCACAGGTGCTAAAACACATTTTGAGCAGGATGTTAAAAATGAAAGCTGTACTGTTCATGAGGTGGTATGAAAAAATGACAATGTTGAAAATCTGGACTGAAAATATTAAAAATTGGCAAAGTTATGAACGTATGTAGAAGCTTTGCAATGTACACTTTCAGCATGCGCTTTTTGGGACCCCACCTCTTAAACACTGGCACTGTCATTTCATTAATTTGTCCTGAAAGGTGACTCCATGCAGCAACTGCAAAATCACCATTCAGGTCCGATTAACGAGATGACAGTGACAGTGTGCATGAGGTGTGGTCCCCAAAAGCCCATGTTGAAAATTCAGTGCAAAAATGGCCAAGATATCAACATAAGCTCAAAACACCATAGACAGCCATCATATGGTGCTTACCTTGATTGCTTAGTTTACAGTTCAGCTTTAAAGAGTGCAGGCATGTCCTGGTCTGGAGAAGATGACAGCCCGACCACCGGAGCCAAGTATGAGGTAATGGGTGTAAAGGAGGTGGGTGCACAGAGGAGGGTGGGGATGGGGAGGAGGAGGGAGGGAGATGACAAGGACCATTTCTTCTTTCCAGGAACAGAAAAAGAAAGAAAAAAACGTTGGGAGACAGTTTTCTTTTTTTAACAGGTGTTTAAAAATAGCATTCAGGACACTGGGAGTGGGCTCCTCTGTGTCCATGAGTACTGGAGATGGGGGGGGGTTACCAAACTATGCATTGCTGACACGGGGATTGGGTACCCTGATGTCGGCAAAGAAAATATATATTAAAACAACAGGCTGGGGCTGGGGGAACTGGCAACAGAAGGCGGAGGGTGGGATATCGACAGAGGGATGGAGCGGGAGGGCTTCTGCCACACTGGGGACATGGCCACCAGCAATGGAAGGTGGGACAGTGCACAGGGGGATGGAGTGGAAGGCTTTTGTTTAATTGGGGATGGGCACCGGCAATGGAGGGTGGAGGGTGGGACAGTATATAGAGGGATGGAGCGGGAGGGCTTTTGTTTAATTGGGGGCAGGGCACCTGCAATGGAAGGTGAAGGGTGGGACAGTACACAGAGGGATGGAGTGGGAGGGCTTCTGCCACACTGGGGATGTGGGCACTGGCAACAGAGGGAGGAGGGTGGGACAATACACAAAGGGAGGGTGGGGGGACTGTAGAGCATTACAAAAAAATGGAAATATATACATGCCTTGGTCCCCATGGAGGCATTTAAAGGATAAAACATCCTTTATTTAGGTAAACACCAATGGGTGTTTACCTAAACAGGGGCTGAGGAATATGATCCTGCTGTTAGTTTTGAAAAATAATGGTCATAAAAGGTTTTGACCTTTTCACAGGGGCCATGTTGGAGTAGTGTCACAAATTTGCAAAAGTTTCGCAAATGGGCTTTCACAAATGTTGCGAACTTTTGCAAATTTGTGAAAGTTTCACAAGCAGACTTTTGTAAATTTGTGACACTTATAATGGCTGAAATGCAAAAAACTATTTTCAGCCATTATTTTTAAAATCTAATGGCAGGATCGTGTTCCTTGGCCCCCAATTAAGTAAACACAACTGTTGGTGTTTACCAAGGGGCACTATTTTTAGAATTACTGCATTATTTCTGCCTTGCTAACAGAAAACAAGATGGCGGTGGCACTACTTTTCTGAGGGCATTTGCAACAGTAAAATGTACTGGTGGCAGCTTTTGAGAAGCACAGCTGTTTTTTTCCCATTGACTATAGTGGGAAACTTTAAATTTGAATAACTTAGATTAATATTTTTTCACCAGATCTTCAAAAGGCAAGTCAATGACCCAGACTGCATATTCTCTGACAATTTCACAGCAAACGGACAAACCATGTGGGCTGGAGCCCCAACAAAGAAATTGCCAAAAAGTACATTTTTGCACGTGTTTTGGTGCTCCACAGTTCCACAACCACATATCCAACTGGAATGAAACTTGCCAGATCCAGAGATCTATGGTACCAGACTGCATATACAACATTTCAGGCACATCCATCATATTGTTGCAAAGTTATTAAAGTGCAACATTTGGGGTTTAACATAGAAGTGGCAGAGCAACCCAAACTATAGCTGCACTACTGTGCAGCTATAATAAATAGAATAATAGATACCTAACTGTGTATTAAAAGGCAGTAATCCCATTGAGAGGTTTTGGGGACTTTTAACCTCGAGAGGTTCCCAAAGTCCCCAAAACCTCAAGATGGGATTATTGCCTTGCAATATACACTTATGTATTTATTACTTGTAATATATGGATCCGAGTACAAAAAAAACAACTTTGCTTGAGAATGGGCACCTGACCACTTCAGTGCACACTCGCTAAACAATGGGCGCCTGACTACAGTGAACAGTCACTTGTGCCAGAATCAGTTTTAAAAAAATCATCGGCTTGAAAATGGGTGCCTGACCATTTCAGTGCACACTCAGTCAACAATGGGTGCCCGAACACAGTAAACACTCCCTTGCGCTATTTATCTGTTTTCTGCAGAGGTAAGTGAAAGCAGAATCAACCAGATAATTATGTTAAATTAAAAACAAAACAACAACAAAAAATGCCTATCATTGAATGCGGGAGAAATTCCTCTCGCTAAGTGAGAGATGGCCACCATGTTTTGACCAGTGTTTGGCCCACCCACAGAGGAAAAGCAGCCAATCAGAATGCACGATTTCAGAAAAATTACATTGCATGTCTAGGAAGGGCACTTGTCAGCATGGCAACCAGGTTAGCGTGAGAGGGAGTCTTGCACTTAAACTCTTAACTTTTTCTGATAATACTATCACTCTGAGCTAAAACAATAGTATTATCAGCACAAAACCATGTATTAACACCACAGAAAACATGTATTATCACTGGAGAAACCATGTATTATCACATTTGTGGTAGTGTATTACAGGAAAATATTTGTATGGGCTAAGATGGTATTATTATGGCATATCTATATATATCTACGGTATATATCATATTCATTGCAAAAAACTCTGTTAATGCATCAGTTAGGGTTGTTTCCACAGTGATAAAAGTGTGGAAATTTGATGTTAGGGTTACCACCCCACCACCCCACCCCCATCCTAAAAAGCCTAACTTCGCATTCCCCAACCCCACCCCACACACACATATGTAAGCAGGGGAAGGGCCACGGAAACACCACCAGAGACAGCTAGCATCAAGTAACAGAAGCAACACAGAACTGTCTAAATGCAGTACAAGACACATCCATCATCATGGGCAGCAACTATATGAGTTCTGCTACCATCAGAGTGCCTTGTGGGTACACACGCATGCTGGCAACCATGGGAGATGAGCCACAGTAAGCATTTTTCTGTTACAAACATCAATAACAAGATTTAAGCAGATGCCTATATTTCAATTGTTAAGAAATGATGAAACACACAGTATATTATCTATAGATAGCTATATTGGAAGTGTGTGGGTAACCCTAGCAGCAGCCACTGAATGTTTGCATATTGTTTTCTGATAGAGTGAGTCAGTCCTAATAACAAATGGTACTAATAATAAAAGTAATGTTTTGTACTATAGTGTACAAGCAACATGTGTCAACAACAGTTGTAACATCCAAAGCTAACCATAACACGTTGCTAATGAGTATTTCCAGGTAATGCAGCACCATAACAACATGTGATGATGCTAGTTTCTTACCTGAGCAGTATCTGAAAAGTACTATGTATGTGTCAGCTCTATCTTTCCTGCTACCACATGCCTATGTAGAAGCAGTGGTACCTGCAGTGACTCAATTGTTGAAGTATGACAGATAAAAATATATATTTAGAAAATTTATACAGACTAAGTTTCACTGTATGAAAAAGATATGCCAGCTATAATGTGTCATCATACTCTGCTGGCAGTATAGAGTTGATCATACTGTATATTTTTTTTCATTACATAGTGTTATGTGAAATGAGTACAGTGTAGTGATTATTGTGTTTGCAGATGTGACTGACTTGTATAGCGTTACAATCTTGGATGTGTCTTACGTGTGTGTGTGTGTGTGTGTGTGTGTGTGGGGATGCAGAGTTAGGGTTTTGAGAATCGGGCATGGGGCGGGGGTGGGGTGGTAACCCTAATGTCAAATTTTCACACTTTTGTCACTGTGGAAACAACCATAACTGATGCATTAACAGAGTTTTTGCAATGAGTTTCCCTTCTTTTTGAGAAAGTGTAATGTAAGTGGTATGTGTTAGTGGGAGCGCAGGCTCTCTGGGCCCTGCACTCCCTTTACCTTGTTCATTTTTTTGCATAACGGTATGCATATGTGGGAGCACGGGTCCTCTGGGCCCTGCGCTCCAACTTATACATGAGTACAGAGCCATACAGCAGCCCTATAAGTCAAGGAATCCTTGTAACAGTAATTTTCTGATATCTCAGCAACCGTAGCAGCTAGGAAAATCATTCCAGTGCTGGTGTAATCATGACAGTGAGTACTTCATGTTACATGGCCAAATTTATATATTGCATTGTTTCTGAGATATGGCCACCGAAAAGCACTGAGAAGACACTCTTCAAACTCTTGGAATATGTTTTTGCCAATATCTCTGTAACCGTAGAAAGTAGGAAAAAAATTCAACTGCAGGTGTCATCTACTATTTCCAAACTTGTTTCAGCAGATTAGTTCAGCTAAAGGTGAGCCAAGCTGCCAATAGCAAAAAGTCTGTATCTCGCTTTGTTTTCGAGATACAGGTGTCGAAAGGCGTGACAAATGCTGCAATGTACTGTATATAGTATGTAATTTTATAAATAACTGTCATAAGCTTCTGAAGAAGGACTTGGTTGGCCTGAAAGCTTAGACATTTTATTCTTTTTGTACCATCTATGTTGGTTCAATAAGAGGTATTAAACCATTTGCTTCTGGATTTCTTCTTACAAGGACCAATATGACAACTAAACTAAGTCTGTTGGACACTATTGGGTCTTCTAATTAAATGTCACTACTTTAAATAGTCACACAATGTATAATGTGGACAGCATGTTTGTTGTGGTGCACCTGTGATGTTGTGGATGCTGTGTCTATTCTCTCCCCCAGATGCTGTCAGGAGAAGACCGCAGGACAACAAAGGTAAAGGTCATCACTGCAGGCCACTGAGGCCTGGTGCTGTAAGGGGAAAGCCACCTGTAAAATGCTGGACAATGGGGACTAGCTCTGATTCATTAACTACTTTTATAAATATGTTTTATTTTTCACTTTGAATTCAATGTGGCTGTAACAATGGCATTTGACTCCAATATAATGTCAGTAACAGATAAATATTTTAGAGCACACAGCATGTTCAGATCATCTACCACCACTGACCAATCAGTGTGTTCTGATTCCATTAGAAGAGAAGAAAGGGTCCATAGGTCTGCATTACAGGACTGTAGTTGCTCCAGATTTGCAAAACCCATGTTGGCTTGTTTGCAAAAAAGAATTCATCATGGAAGCTGTTAACTTAATATTAAATAGTAACTATTTTTTGTTTGAAAGAAAATATTATTTACAAATTCGAGGTACAGCCATGAGGACCATGATGGCCCTCCTTCTATGCTGATTTATTTTTGGCATGGTGGGACAGGCCCATCGTGTTCGACCATAAGAGGAATCCATTTCTGCCCCACATACATTTTTGGGGCTGACACATTGATGATTTACTTATTGTGTGGAGAGGTGACAAGTCTGTAACCTCCTTTCTGAGCTTTTTAAATGACATTTCCTTCGGCCTTAGTTTCACACACTGTAGTGATTCCATTTACCTTTTTAGATCTTTTACTGCATGGAAGGGATGGAGACCCTTTAGAAAGTGAAACCTTCATGAAATCTACCTCAGAGAACATGTTATTACATGCATCTAGTGCCCACACCATCTTAAAACAGGTATCCCCCATGGACAGTTTGTGAGACTAGGGAGAAATCGTTCCACTATTGAAATCTTTGATGCCCATGTGCAAGAACTTAGAAATAGGTTTTTACAATGGGGATATTCTGAGGCATCACTTGATGTCTGGTAACTTTTGAAATAAGTTATCAGACCAATTAAACCTTTGCCTGTCAAATCACTAAAGGACTATCTGTATTCTAATATCAAGTGTTGTGATTGTTTTAATTAATGTAGCATGCCATTTTATTGTATATGTATATTGTTTGTAAATGTTAGCTGTTGTATGTAGTTTTTGTGTACTCAAGGTTGCCATTGTGAATGAGCTCTGCTCGATGGTTATTCCTAATAAACAACAACATCAGACATACAACAAAGCACATAGGCTGAATAGGAGTGAGCTATTGGTACCTAAACCCAAACATACTGATGAAGATAAACCTGTCATTTTCGTGATGGAATACAATCAATTATCCTCTGAGATTTTGGCAATTGTTTATAAAAATTGGCGTGTTTTTGGATGGGAATCCAATACTTAACAGGATTGTGGGTCCATGGCCAAGGATTTCATACCGTCCGGTGAAAAATCTCAAAGATTTACTAACCAGCAGTCAATACTTTTAAAGAACCCTCTAGCACAATTCAATCCATTTGGATGCCACCAAAACCCATTGGTTGCTGTCGTTGTGGTTGGTGCAATATCTGTAGATACTGCATGCAAGAAAAAATATTTGACCATCCTATCTTGAGTAAGGTTGTATCAGTCTGACAGTTTATTAATTGTACAACACCATTTGTTGTTTATGTACATACATACCTTTGTCCCAAGATATATGTAGGATGTACAGTTAGGGCCCTTAGAGAAAAGGTTCAAGAACACGTCCATTATATTAGTAGACAGGAGCCAGACACCCCTGTTGATGTCCATTTTTCTACCTTTCATGCTTTCATGATAAGAGGGACTATGAAGAAGGTCAAATTTTTGAGTGGAAAAAATGAAAAAAAAAAACAGTTAAATCCATTTCAAAGAAACAGTCCTCATATGATGGTGACAGGCCATCATATTCTGATGTACATACTAGTGGATCTGAACTTGATGTTACAACTCCTTTTTTGGATCACAGCCAGGAAGATATTCCTCTGAACCAAGAAGCATTCAGAGTACAACAAGATATTTTGGTTCCCAGATTGGTACAAAGTTCAGAAATACAGATTCAGACATCCACTCCTCACCCTCACCCCCACCCCCATTCTCATTTCTCACACAGTCCCCAGACCTTTACATCTGCCCAAATATCCATTCAGGAATTTCCAGCATGGCAGTTGAGATGCAGCCTGAGATTCATGAGATTTCAAGAAGATGTACATGGAGAGGCACACAAGGTAGGGGAAGGAAGAATGAGAGGAAACAGAGGAGGCAGGGGCCCCTATCATTGTCAGGGGGTGGGGAGAGGGAACTACTACAGACACAAACGTAATTACTAACCAACAATGATCAAGCTATTGTGATTAACATCTCTGAATATATACTTAATGCAGCTGAAATTAAAGTGATACAAAAAGGACTTTCATTTGTCCCAACATCTGATTTAAATAAATTTGAGACAGTAGTGGACTTTCATAAATTCACAAGGAAACTTAATCTTAAAGCTTTTTTTCATGATGAAGACCAAACACAAAAAGAACATCAAATTAATAGCGACAGTAAGAAAGAAATTAGTTTAGCACATGATATACCTGCTTTTAAGAAGAAATCCACATTTTTCCTCCACAGAATACAGCAGTAATGGTCTCTGAAAAAGCTTGTATCAAGGACTTAGAAAATTTGATATTACCATTAGCTAAATATTACAATTGTACTGCAGAAGAAAATACAGCTATTCATAATTTGAAAAATAATGAAGCCATCCCTATAAAACTGACTGATGGGGGTTGGTAGTTGTTCTCAACACATCAGACTATGAATCAGAAATGTTACAACAGCTAAATAACATGAATTTTGATACAGCCCAATCTCACGATCCTATAAATAAATTTAAACAAGAGATTGATGTTCTTTTAAATGAATCATTATTGGAAGGACTGATTGATCTAGATACTTTTGATTTTCTGACTGTAGAACACCCTATACAACCAGTATTATATGGACTTCCTAAAATTCATAATAGCTTGGATAACCCTCTTTGTAGACCTATAGTGGCAAGTATAGGGTCATTGACAGACAACATTGCACATTTTATAAATCATCATATCAAACCCATGGCACAAAAAACACGTTCATATCTAAGAGATACCACATAGTTCATTAATTTTCTTATGGACACTGAGATGAATCAGGAATCAAGTTTTGTTACTATGGATGTCTGTTCACTGTACACTAACATTCCACATCAAGAGGGCTTGGAAAGTTTGAGAGAAAGTCTGTATGAAAAAACATCCTACACACAAGCATATGTGGAGTTCTTGGTGACCTTGACAGAAAAAGTTCTTACTTGCAATGCTTTTATGTTTGGTAATAGGATGTTTCTGCAAAGTAAAGGAATAGCCATGGGGAAGCCATGGCCCCTAATCATACAATTATTTACTTATCAAAATGAGAGGAAAAATTTATTTTTGGCACTGAAAATCCATATTTAGAGTTCTTAGGCTTCTATAAACGTTACATAAATGACTTTTTTTTATTTGGAAAGGTACTAGTGTGGAATTAAAATCATTTGTCACATACTTAGAGAATTCAAACTGTTATTTGAAATTTGAACTGAAAATAAATCCCAAAGAAATACAGTTTTTGGATTTAATGCTGATTAAAGAAAATAATGGGGACATCAGTACTAAACTGTTCCAAAAAAACACAGACAGGAACAGTATCTTGTTTTTTCAAAGTTGTCATCCTAAGCATGTTACTGCTAATATCCCGATTGGTCAGTTCTTGAGATATAAACAGAACTGTTCTTGTAATGAAGATTACTTGGAAAGTGCAGAGGAACTTACAAGAAGGTTTATAGAATGGGGCTATAACATTGAAACAATACAAAAGGGACGTGAAAAAGCAGAACAAAAATCAGAATGAATGGACAGAAATATTACATCTGAACAAATTCAGGATATAGAATAAGAAAAGAAAAAGAGAAAGAATATGACTTTTAAAAGTGCTGTACATATAAATGATACTCCCAAATTCATTACCACTTTTAGTCCACATGCTTTTTTTTGTTTAATAATATAATTAAAGAAACATTGGCACATTCTTTCCACTGAAAGTAAATTTCAACAGATAGTTAAAATTCTTCCCAGAATTATTTATAAAAGGGGAACAAATCTGAGGGATACTCTGGTGCATAGTCATTTTTGTGGAGGCCTTACAGAAATAGAGAAAGATAAAAATAGTACCTTACCTAAAGGAACCTTTCAATGTGGCAAATGCCGTTTCTGTAAATTTATTAAAATTGGTAAAGAAATTCAACATCTAGTTACAGGGAAGAGATATGACATTAGAACTTTTGGAAACTGCAGTACTTCCAATATTGTGTACTTGGCTAGTTGTAGGATGTGTCCTAGTTTCTATGTGGGAAAAACTACCCAAACATTTAAAGAAAGAATAGGGCAACATGTATGCAGTATTGCTCATGCTGATGGTTTAAGTGCTCTTTCACAGCATGTACAATCTCAGGGAGAGGAACACTACTTTTGCTTTCAAATTATGGAAAAGGTTTTTAAAAATCCTAGAGGAGATTTAGATTTAAAATTACACTGAAGGGAAACATATTGGCACTATATTATGAAATTGTATGTTGCTCTAGGACTTAATGAATTTTTTCATCTTTCTCCATTTTTATAGTTCAGTAGTTTTTATGCACAGATGTGTATCAGAATGCGTATGTGCATATACACATGTATGTGCTATATATGTATCTAATTTTGCTTAGTTTGAACATATATTCTTAGTTTTAATTGAAATTGGTTGGCCCCAGCTGAGCATGAGATTAGAACAACTGTTATGGATCTTGGGTTTCAACAGTTGATCACTGGACCCACCAGGGTGAATTATAAAACAGGGTAATCTTCAACCCTTAATTGGGCAATTACCAACAATACATCACGTATTATTAAATGCAGAATTCTCCCTGATGGGATAAGTGATCACAGTCCTGTGTTTTTTGATTGGTCAGTTAAAACCTACAAAAAAGAAGCAAGGCTTATGAAATATAGAAGGCTCAGAGATTTGGATGAGAGAAGGTTTTATGAGGAGTCACAGCTACTTGATTGGTCATTTTTGGATAATATAATTGATATTAATGAAGCATATCAGAAATGTTCTTATTATTTCATTTCTATCTGTGATAAAATAATACCCACTAGAACATTAAGGGTTAGGGGGAATAACAGTATTTGGTTTACCCCTAACCTGTTGAAATTGATAAAGAAAAGAAACTGAGCTTGGAAAGTATATAGAAGGACTAAACAATTGGATCATCAAATACTTTATAAAGAGCTAAGGAACAAATGTCAATTAGCTATTTGAGCAGCAAAAAATGATTTTTTTAAGCAAAAATTCTCAGAGGTCAAGAGGAATTCAAGTGCAACATGGAATACAATCAATTTGTTGATGGGTAAACTGAAAGGGAGTGAAAGCTGTGTATTAGAAAAGGATGGTAGTATTATTATGGAACCTGAAACTGTAGCAGAAGCCTTTAAATTGCACTTTACCAATTTGGGGAAGTATAGTTCTACTGTGGGTAACATAGAAGGTTCTTGGAGCCATTTGGATGCACTTTTGCAACCAAGTGGTGATAGAATTGACTGTGGTGATACTATTCCTAAATTTTACTTCCCTTCTCTACATACTAAGGCTGTGATTGAGTTGGTGTCTAAAATGGATCCAAGGCCCTATATGGGAGCAGATGGTGTTGATTATAGGATCCTGAAAAGGGTTATCTATAGTGTGGCCGGACCATTGACAAAATTGTTTAATTATTCCCTTTGTCGTGGGACTTTCCCAGATGTGTGGAAAAGTGCAGTGGTAAAGCTAATTTTTAAGTCATGGTCAAGACTAAATCCAAATAACTATGGACCAATTTCTATGTTGGCTCCCCTTTCTAAGATTCTAGAAAAAATAGTTTCAGTTCAGTTGATAGAACACTTAAAATATAATCATTGGTCGGATTCACAACATGGCTTTAGGCCCTGCCATAATACTGAGTCAGCCTTGGTGAGGTTCACTAGTTATGTTACCAAAGCAATATATGGTGGGGATTTTGCCATAGCAGCTTTTGTGGACCTCACCAAGGCTTTCGATTTAGTGAATCATGATGTACTCTTGAAGCATTTATCTTCTGTACAGTTATCAGAGGGGGTTATTTCCTGGTTCAGTGATTATTTAATTAATAGGAATCAGAAGACAATAATCAATGGAACATTATCTGAGCCTGCGACGTTGAAATGTAGAGTCCCACAGAGCTCCATACTAGGTCCTTTGCTTTTTTCATTATTTATAAACTCTTTAGCTGTTAATTTTAAAAATACTGAGTTATTGTTATATGCAGATGATGCTGTGTTGTTTTGTTCTGTTCTAATTTTTCAACTTTACAAAACACTTTACAACAGGATTTTAGTTTGCTTCATTATTGGTTTGATAAACATAAATTGGTATTAAATTCTGCAAAAACCAGGACATTGATGTTTTCCCATTCTAGGAGAGTGCAAACTCAGGAGTTCAAAATTATTGATAATTTTGGCAATGTAATTGAACAGGTCAAGGAGTTTAAATATTTGGGAATATTAATTGATTGCCATTTATCATTCATTTCTCATGTTAAGGAGTTAATTAGTAGGGTACATAAAAGGTTGGTGTTCCTTTATCGAATTAGGGACAATCTTACGGTTGATGTTAGGATATTACTTACACATAGTCTATTGTTATCAATTATAGATTATGGGTCTATAGTATACTCTTATACATCTGATAGAGTATTTACAAGACTCCAAGCTACATACCATTCTGTTTTACGTTTTGCTACTGATCAATCAAGGTTAACTCACCATTGTTCTCTTTACAAACATTTTGGTTGTTTGTCATTAGAGGGGCGATTTAATCTTGGGTCTTTGTTGTTTTTACATAAGGTTCATTTAGATATAATGCCACAAAGTATTCTTAGTTTGTTTCCCTTGAATACAAAATCTGGCTGTACAAGACTACAGAGCAAGGAGGGATTTTTGGTCCCTTTCTTTCGTACATCTTTTGGCCAAAACTCCTTGAACTTTACCACTGTTATGATGTATAATCAGCTTCCTTTAAATGTTATAAACCAAAAGAAGTTATCTATTTTTAAGACAGAACTTAAAAAATATTTGTTGGAGAAGTCAATTTGTAAATTTTTTACATAATGTATATTTATGGATTGTAAACTGTTATAAAGTTATGTGTATGTTTGTTGTATAAACTGGTCATTTGTGAAAATGGGCTTGTCCCACAGATTTACCAGTATAAAAATGAATAAAATAAATACAAATAAATAAAATCTGGGTCTTATTTATTATGGCTACATAGTTTCTTTGTAGATTTGTATGTATAATGGTCATAGGTATTATTATCACTTTATATAGTAGTATTTTCCAATGTTTATTTATACATTTTTGTACTGGATCTAAATAAAAAAATGTTATTCCTGCACTTTAGAAGGTAGTTTTGTATAAGATTTAATAATAAATTTTATACTTAGGTGGGTATTTGGATTATGTTCATTATTTATTGTATGTATATAAAGGGTTGAGGGAACTTTACCTTTAAGCTTTACCTTTAAATGAGCATATTTAAGGTGTATTACCCCCTACTACCATAGCCTTGAAAAAGCATAATTGTGACACAAAAACATTCGGTTCTGTGGGGAGGGGCACCAAGTACCTTGCTTTGCTGGTTGGCCTGCCTATTTTGAATTAAAAGGCTTTTATCCATCTACATCTGGAGTGGAGTTCTTTATCTATGTGGACAGTGGCAAGGTACTGCCTACAAGTGTCCTGTGAGTATTGTTTTTTCTGGTTTTGGCCCCGCTATTGGCATTCGTAGCCACCTGTTCTTTTTGTTTAACATCGCATAGTGGTCATGACTAGGGTGGGAGAAACTGGGCTAGGTGCCTGGGTTCTCCTGAAGGGAGGTTGACATGACTCAGAGTGCTGCAGACCCCGACTGCTCTGATTGTATTGAAATGTTTATTTTGTCCGTGTATGAAATGGTTTCTACCATCTTAGAAATATCACTGGGATAAAATCTTTTATCTCACCCAGCAACCTGCCCTCACTGATACATGCCTTTGTTATGTCCAGGCTCAACTACTGCAATGCCCTTTACCTGGGGTTAAATGGAGGAGCCCTATGTCACCTGCAGCTGTTGCAGAATGCATCAGCCAGCTTGTTGACAGATGTCCCAAGATCTTGTCATATAACCCCGGTTCTACGCGGACTGCACTGGCTGCCAGTGAGGTGGTGGATCTCCATCAAGGTTGGCTTGCTGACCTAGAAAGCCCTACAGAGACTAGGCTCCAGCTACCTGTAAGACCTTTCGTCTCCACACTGGACCTCCTGGCCTCTCCACTCCTCTGAGGTGAACTTCCTAGCAATTTTCAGGGTTCAATTAAAATTCTCAGGTGAGTGAGCCTTTGATGTTGCTGCACCATCCTTGTGGAATTCACTTTTTTTTTTTATTTTTAGTTTTTGTTGACTGGGTAAGTGCACTAGACAAATCCTGCCTATTTTCAGGCACGACCCGGGGGAGGGGGATACAGATGAATGCCAACTGACCTTGAACCAGATTAAGCTGTTGGTGGTATTTTTAGTGAATGAGGGAAATTTGGCCAGGACACCAGTGAAAGTCCCCTACTCTTTTCGAGAAGTGCCATGGGATCTTTAACATCCACCTGAACTACCACCAATCCAGGCAGATGGGACCTCAGTTTAACGTCTCATCTGAAGGACGGCACCTCAGAAGTGCAGCACCCCTCTCATGCTGCACTACAGTGTCAGTACTAGGATATTAACCCAAGTGCCAGATGTGGGAACTGAGCCCACAGCCCTCTGATCTCCCGGCCTCAGAGGTGAGTGTGCTACCTACTGAGCCACTGACACTGGTAAAAGCAAATTGCTAACCCACTGAACCACAACACAATCACACTTTCCAGATCTCTGAGGGAGGCCCCCTCATTGGAGGCCTTTAAAAAAGGCCTGAAGGCCCATGTCTTTACAGAGGTTTTTGGCCTATCCTAGTGACCTGAATGTGATTTTATATTTTTGTCAGTGTATCTGTTATCATACTATTCAGTTGTTATTTATTATTGGCTATTTTATTCTCTGATGGTATTTAACCATGGTCTGTGGCTGTTTTGTTAGTTGCTCAAGAATGTGGTTTAGTTTTGTTCTGTTCTCAATTCTTTTGTTGTCTGACACTCTGTACAGCACTCAGAGCCAAATGGGAATGAGCTCTTCATAAATAAAAGTTGCGTGCTCGCTTGCTATTGTATATGAGGGCTAAGTACTCGAGTGTGAACATGCATTCAGGGACTTGAAAGGCAGAGGGCTGCACCTCCAGAGGTGGGAACCCCTGGTACTGTATAAGTGGTAGAAGTGGAATGTGATAATGTCCTAGACTCAGGGGTGCTCTGAAGTCACATATGTGTGGGACAGTTGCACAGCCTGTGTCCCAATTTGTTAACAAAATGAGGTTTCTGAACTCAAAGTGATTTTGGAAATGAACTTAACTGGTTAACATAATGATATCAGTTTGGACAGGTATTAAACAGTTTTTGTTTCACTTCTATGTTTTTGGCAAGGAATGTGGCCTTTAGAATGCTAGCAGTTACATTCATGTCCATACCAGTATTTTGCCATTGAAGCAGTGGCTATGTCCAGACGTTTCTCTGCATGCAGCTGGAGACAGCTGTCCACGAATGCCCGAGCCACACAGATCTGAGTTTTTAGCTCTGCAAGCTTGTGCTGTACAGTCTGTCAATAAAGCAAGAATACAAAAGCAGATTAGGGTCATAAACTTAACCTTATTCCAGTCTCACCTAAATCTATATTTCCAGTGCTATGCAGAAGTTAATATCACACCGGTAACCTCTTTCCTTCTTCAATCTCCCATGATGTAGTATTCGCAATATGAGAAAGAAATAGTGACAGAAGTCTCAGGGTAACCAGCTAGCAGCATAATTGGAGCCTAATTTGGTTACAAACTGGGGGGGCCCCATGATGTGGTGCAAACAGCCACCCCACTGACCTCTACACTTGTGGGACATAGACAAAGCGTGTTCTTTTATCACAGAGGGCAGAAATTCCCCCGTGACTAATTCACAGTGCAGATCAGGCTACCAGATGTTAATGACCATTAAGGAAGTCTGTGTGTGGCACAGCACCAGAAGTATGATGCTACATGATATACATGCCTATTGGGTACTAGCACTCCCATCACAGATTGCCCCCCAACCTGTCTATCCTGTAGCTTTCAGCCTATTCTTGACCAAAGTAACTCTGAAAGTTGCTAGCATCTGGTTATGATTCCTGGTGTTCAAGTGACCCCCTTCCCCTTACTTCTCACTTCCCATCCCATAAGCACTCCCTGGTTTCTAGTGGAAAGTTTCCTCCCTAGCACCATTCCCTTAAGATGACAAAGCACACTACTGGTCCTTCTATGATCTCCATCTCCTCTAGCTCCTTCTGGGTAATTTGCAGTGTTGCAACATCCATACTGCCTGTCTGTATTAGCTCTAAAGACGGGGAGTGTCACCAAACTCTGTGTTTGCCACTACAAGGGTTTCCAGGTGTAAACCACCTTCCCTGAGTCAGGATTATTGGGAAACTGTACTGATCCCTCTGGACTCATGGTATGCAGTGGTGTATCAGTTGCCGAAGAGACTTGTTTGAATAATTATTGGGGCAAACTGTGTAGACTCCATGGGGGCTGCCATCTTGAGACCTGCTGACCTCTGGGATGACCAACTGCCAGAGTTCCTGGTCTATGTTTTGCCACAGGAATTCTGATGGGGGTAGCCGACTTGGAGGGAGACAGCTAAGGGCCGGGGTAAACAGGGTCAAGTCAGGGGAGAGGGAGGTCATGAGTGGGGTGCCACAGGGTTCAGACTTGGATCCAGTCCTTTTCAATATGTTCATTAGCAACATAGGACAAGCAGTACAGGGAAAGATGTGTCTCTTTGCAGATGATACCAAGCTATGTGACAGGGTAGACCACGAGGAAGAGGTAAGGGAGTTGTAGAGGGACCTTGAAAGGTTAGAATGGTGGTCCATGATTTGGAAGTTGAAATTCAATGCCAAGAAGTGCAGGATAATGCAAATTGGGAACAAGATCCCCAGGATGGAATATTGGATGTGTGGGGTTAAGTTGTTCACTGTGTCTGAGGAAAGGGATATGGGAGTCATAATAAGTGACTCTATAAAACAATATAGCCAATGCATCAAGGGCTGCAGCAAGGCAACTAGAATGTTGGGGTGTATTGGGAAGGGGCTTGACAACAGGAGGAAAGAGGTAATACTGCCTCTTTGTAGATCACTGGTGAGGCCATATCTGAAATATTGTGCCCAGTCTTGGAATCCACACCTAAGGAAAGACAAAGACAGGCTGGAGACAGTGCACCACAGAGTCGGACTGGCCTACCCAGACACCTGAACATTTCCAGATGGGCACCTTTATATTGGATACCTGGCCACCTTCTGAACTCTAAAAATCCTTGTATTTTTTATTTTTATTTTCTAATTAAATGGGGAAGTTTGGGCACAGCAAGTACATTTAAGATGAAAACACAGAACTAGTGTATCATATGTAAGTGGAATGCTGATAAGAATGTGTCACCCTGGGCCCTCCCTTATTGATTTTCCAGGTGCACTCCCTATACCCCCAGTCCAACCCTGGTGTAGCATAAGGTAATCAAAATGATTTAGGGCCAACAGGGCAGATCCTACGAGGATCGGCCTAAGACTCCAAGCATGTACTCTCTGGAGAACAGAAGGGAGAGAGTTGATATGACAGAGATTTTCAAATTCCAGAAAGGAATGAACAAGATAAACTATGAGGAAATATTCAGCAAGAATGATGAATACATAACATGCGGACAGGAGTAGAAGCTGGCAGGGTGCTGATGCAGGAAGGAACTGAGAACGTTTTATTTTACAGAGAGAGTGTCTGAGCTATGGAACACCCTACCAGCAGAGTTGGTGGGTGCAAGAACCATTAATGGTTTTAAACACAGATGGGACCAAATAAAAGGCTTAATAGTTACACAGGGGGAAGCAGTAGGGCGAGGGGAAGAATCATAACCCCAACTAGACAAAAGGTCCCAGGGTCCGATAGGGTAAAACAAGGCTGATTGTCTAGACCAATGGTCTATTTCTGCCAACATTTTCTATATTTCCATGAATATCCTCTATTTATACAGTATAGGTTAGGTAAAACCTTACAGATAAATAATTTTAGCGGCCAAAGCATTCTAAATGAAGATAAGTCATTTATTTCAGTGTAAGGTGGATCAGAAGCATTTTATTTCCCCCTTGGATTAGTCACAAAATAGCACTTAACCAATTAGACAGCAGCTTGCATGATGCCTGATGACATACTAACATACTAACATACTAAAATGCCAGCAGAATAGGCCTAACGGTCTTTCGTGTCTGCTCGTTTGGTCAGTTCCCAACCTGGGTGCTGACCTTGCTGTCCCCCTCACCTTCTCTGGCTTCTCCCTTCCCAGTTCTGGATATTCTTGCTGCATTGGATTTTGCTTCCAGAACCCTTCTCCTGTACCTGTCCCACCCCCTCTTGAACCCCTCCACTGTCTCTGCCTCCACCAGCCCCCTAGGCAGTGCATTCCATGGCTCCACCACCCTCTCAGTGAAGTAGCACCTCCTCCTTTCTCCCCTGAATCTTCCCCTCTCCAGCTTCCAGCCATGCCCTCTAGTGGCCCCTTCCTCCTTCCTTCGAAGCACCCGACTGTTCCTCCCTATTTACCCTCTTCATGTACCTAAAGACCTCTATCCTTGTCCCCGGTCCCTTCTCTCTTCCAATGTGTACATATTTAGCTCTTCGAGCCTCTCCTCATAGGTCCTATCCCCCAAGCCCCAAATCATTTTGGTTGCCCTCCTCTGGACCCTCTCCAGGAGGTTAATGTCCCGCTTTAAGTGTGGCCTCCAAAACTGCAAGCAGTACTCAAGGTGCGGCCTCACCAAGCAGTTATACAGAGGGAGTATCACTTCCCTCCTTCTAGACAAAACAGAGCAGCGAAATCAAACAGAAACAGGTAAGTAAGCAATAACACACAACAGGGTGTTGGTTGTCTGGTTTAATGCATGGCCAGATAATGCCAGAAAACCAACAACCTGAAGTGTCTGCTGCCAGATAACTCCAGAAAATCAATGACCTGAAGTGTCTTATTATGCATATAAAATGGGTAAACACAGAAGCAATATAAAAAAAAAAAAAAACCTTGGTAAAATTTGTTATTTTCTTTTGTTAAAAGTAACTAGTAGAAAGTAGTTCTTTTCCACCTTTCAATTGTCTGTTTTTCTAGACATTTAATAAATGGAAAGAACAGTTACATACTTACCGTAACAGTAGATCTTTGAGAGAATCTTTCCCTTAGGCCACACCTTTCAAACTATACCTGCATCGATGCTAGGACCACATGGAAACTTTTGCTAGCTGGGAGCTGCCCACAATGATGTAACGTGTCAGCATCTACATAAACATGGATGGCCACATCTCCCCTCAGTTCCTTGCCAGTGATTGTGGTCAGAGGACTTCTCTTCTTGGAGAACCACAGGCTTGTACCAGTGTCTCTCAGGGAAGGCAAGTGACGGTGCTGGATATAACAATATTACAAGTTCCCAAAGGCAGAATCAGATGCCATATTCCCCTACAGCATATAAAATGTGGGAAGGAAGGATGGCCAGCATGGCCTAAGGGAAGAAATTCTCTTGAAGATTTAATGTTATGCTAAGTACATAACTGTTCACTCTTCTTCAAGGATATTTCTTCCCTTAGGCCACACCTTTGGAACGAGCCCCAAGCAGTCCGAAAACCATCTAGGAGGTTGGTGCAGTCTGGTTCAGGACAGCAAGCCCTGTAGAACAGCAAGACTAAAACTTGCTTGTCTATGAGAAACAGTGTCCAGACTGCAATGTTTAGTAAAGGTGTGGACAGTACTCCAAGTGGCTGCAGCACAAATGTCACATGCAGAGATGTTTCTAAAACAAGCATTTCTAAAACAAGCAACAGAAGTGGTCATACCCCGGTGGAATGACCACAAATCACACCAGGAAGTTCCTTACCATGCTTCCTATAACAGAACATAATACAATGTGCTAGTCATATGGACAAGCACTGTTTTAACACAGGGGTGCCCTCTTTCCCAGGGACAAAAGAATCAAATAGTTGAGAGGACTTTCTGCAGTCCTCGTTTCAATTCACACAGTATCTTAGTATTCTATGTATGTCCAAAGTAGGGAGCAATCTCTCTCCCTGATTGGCATGCTCAGGATAGCAAACAGGAAGGTGGATGGTGTGATTTGGTGTAAACTCAGACACCTCCTTTGGTAAAAACTTAGGATCAGTATACAAAGAACCTCTGTGGAAAATCAAATAAGAAGGCTCACACGTTACAGCCTGTAGCTCTGAAATCCTTCCAGCTGAAGGGATTGCAACTAAAAAGAATGCTTTCCATGATAGAAAATGTAAGCCACATCCTGCAGCTGGCAAAGAAGGAACCAAAGTAAGTCTTTCAAGAACATAATTCAGGTCCCAAGGTGGGACTGGATTATGAATGGGAGGTTTCGTGTGCAGAATAACTCTCACAAATACCTCTCAAAAAGGTACAGGAGACCTTCTGTTGAGCAACCATACACTCATCAATAGGGGCATGTAAAGCTGGTATAGCTACCAGATGCACCTTCAGTGAGGAATACTGCAGACCAGAATCTGACAGTGACAGCAAGTATTCCAACACCACATTTACATGACAGGTAAATGGGTTCATATGTCTGGAAGCGGCCCTCAAAGTGAAACACTTCACCTTCAAAGAATACGGTGGAAGGCTTTCTAGCGGCAAAAGGCACATCAGCTACCTTAGGTGACATACTAAACTGTTCAGTGATTATGTGTTTAGGAGCCAGGCATGTAGTGCAGGAACCTCCGGTCCGGATGGACCACAGACCCTTTGTCATGTGACAATAGATCCTTGCACAGAGGCTGAAGTAGTGGACGCTCCACTGCTAGTTGTTGTAGCAGTGGATAACATATTTGTCAAGGCCATAGAGGTGCAATGAGGATGAGGGTCACACCTTCCACCTGCAATTTCAGTAATGCTCTCTGTATTAATGGAATGGGAAGGAATGCATACAGAAAAGAATAGTTATGTAAGAACTTACCATAACAGTAGATCTTGGAGGGGATCTCAGTCATCAGGTCACTCACATGGAACTTGCAGGATCCACATGGAAGATTTTCAGCAGTACCACTGGGGCCACCCATGTTGATGTCACCTGCCAACATCACCAACCCTATAAAGGCTCCCTCCTCAGTTCTTTCCCCCGGAGACTACGGAGCAAACCTATACCATGGGGGACTGAGAAGAAAAAGAGAGAGAGAGGTGCCCAGGCCACAATAAAAGGCTGGATACACGAGTAAGCCAGTTCTGAGAAGAGAATCCAATAAAAGGGAGATGGTGGGAGGGAAGGCAGACCTGATGACTGAGATCCCCTTGAAGAACTACTGTTACGATAAGTTCTTACTTGACTATTCTATCTTCTTCAGGGGTATCTCAGTCATCAGTTCACATATATGGAATGAGTCCCTAGCAGTTACAGGTGCAGCAAAACAGTCTTGGAGGAAGGTCAACCAAAGCCTAGGACAGGAGATCCTGCAGGACAGCCTGGCTAAAGGCTGCTTAGGCTCTAGAGCCAATGTCCAGACTAGTGTTTAGTCAAGATATGGGCAGTACTCCAGGTGGCAGCCATGCAGATGTCAACACCTGAGACCTCCTTTAAACAGGTCACAGAGGTAGCCATGCCCCTTGTAGAGTGGGTTTTCACCACCTCTGGTAACTCTTTGCCATGCTTGTTGTAGCAGAACACAATACAATGTGCCAGCCACTTGGACAAACATTGTTTAGAAACCTGAAGGCCCTCTCTTCCTGGGGTGAAAGAAACAAAAAGCTTCTTAGACTTTCTGCAATCCTTAGTTCAAAGCAGATAGGACTTCAAAATTCTGCGCACGTCTAACAAATGGAGCAGTGCTTCTCTTGGATTGGGACACTCAGGAAAACAAACAGGTAGGTGGATAGATTGGTTCAGGGTAAATTCAGACACCACCTTAGGGAGAAACTTAGGATTTGTGCGTGAAGACACCCTGTCTTTATGAAATACCAAATAAGGCTCTTCACACCAAAGAACTTGAAGCTTGGAAATCCTTCGAGCAGAAGTAATAGTGTCCAAAAATAATGTTTTCCAAGAGAGACAGAGTGGCTCTCAAGTTGCAGCTGGTTCAAACAGAGACAGGGTCCAGTGGAGGTCTTCCAAGCTGCCATGATGACACCGCCACTCTCTGAGACACCCCAATCTGGGTGATGGCTATGTCCTCAGGAGCCAGGCATGCAGTCGAAGGGACTTGAGATTGGGATGGACCAGGGTCCCCTAAGCCTGCATCAGCAGATCCCTCTACAGGGGCAGAGGGACTGGAGATTCCTCAGCCAACTGTTGCAGTAATAGAAACCATGTCTGCCATGGCCAGAATGGTGCAATCAGGATCATGCTGGCCTGCCCATCTGTAGTTTCATTAGCATCCTCTGTCTCAGATGAAATGGAGAGAAGGCATAAAGGAACCTCCTGCTCCAGGAGAGGGACAACACGTCTCACCAGAAAATTCCAGGCCTTGGATCTAGCTAGCAGAAACTGAGCAGTTTTGCGTGGAGTGGGGATGCAAAAAGGTCCAACTCTGGATGATCCTATCTGGCAAACAGATGATCTACAATGGAGGAGAGAAGTTCCCACTTATGCATGATGGACTGTGTCCTGCTAAGGCTGTCCGCCAAGGTGTTTTGCATGCCTGGGACATGGACTGCTGAGAGAACCAGACTGTGGTCTAGCACCCAGTACCATACTCTCATAGCCTCCTAGCACAGGGGGTACAAATGTGTCCCCCTTGCTTGTTGATATAAGAGACAACACTGAGATTGTCCAACTAGATCAACAGCTGACCCGGGAGGAGATGGTTCTGAAAAGACTGCATGGCATACAGGACAGCCCACTTCTCCAGAATTTTAATATGCAGGGAGGATTCAATCTGGGACCATGTTCCCTGGGTTTGAAAGGGATTCAGGTGTTCCCCCAAGCCAAAACTGGAGGCATCCATGGTGGGGATCTTCTGGGGGTAGGAGGAGGTCTGGGGTGGGACCCCCATGATAGGTTCTATGGGTCCATCCACCACTGAATTCCCTAATGGACTGAGGAGGAGACCAGCACTAACTGACCTAATTTGTCCATGCATTGATCCCATTGCACTATGACTGTCCACTGGAGGATTAGCATGTGGAGCCTGGCCAAGGTGACCATGGCAATGGCCGCAGCCATAAGACCCAAAAGCTTTGGGTACATCCTCGCAGAAATATGATGGCTCTGGGTGACCTCCTGAGCCTGGGTAATAAGGCACTCCACCCGGTTGACAGGCAGGAAGGATTTGCCCTGCACCAATTCAAGGACTGCCCCTATATACAGCAACCTCTGGGATGGAATCAGAATGGACTTGGGCAGATCAACAGTAATGCCCCATGACAGAACAGCTAAAGGGTTTTTCTCCAAGGCCCAGAAAAGCTGTTCGCTGGATGGGGCCTTTTGGAGTCAGGTATCCAGGAAGGAGGAAATGTACAGTCCCTCCCTCTGGAGAGCCACATCTACCACTGCTAAGCACTTTGTAAAGACCTGCAGCACAGACGATAAGCCAAAGGGCAATACTGTACTTTAAATTGCTAGTGTTTACCCTGAAAAAGAAATTGGAGGAATCTCCTGTGTGGTAGAAACACCGAGATATGCAGGTAAGTGTCTTGCATACCCAGCAAGCACTGCCAGTTGCCCTGTTTGAGTAATGGTAGCAGGCTCAGCAGAGTGACCACGCAGAATCTTTTGTACTGGATATGAAAACTGAGATCCTTGAGATCTAAAATGGGTCTCAGATCTCCAGTTATTTTGGGGACCAGGAAAAACCTGGAGTAAAAGCCCCTGCTCCTTTGGCACCTGGGCACTGGCTTGATGGCCTTCTTCTAGATAAGAGACTGTACCTCCTCCCAGTGTATGGTTAGATGGGCCAGGGTATAGGTGAAGGGTACTGGAGGAGTCTCTGGAGGCATCTCTACAAGTTCCAGAGTGTGACCCCTCTCTATAATCTGAAGATTCCAGGCATCTGAAGTGATGGTTCTCCATTGATTGAGATGGCGGAAGAACCAACCTCGGACCACCGCCTCTTGGTCAGGGACTGGAAGAAAGGGGCTCTAGAAAGGAGTCAAGGGGAGGCAGATCCAGCCACTGGGGCTGATCCTTCACTCCTGGGATGCTTTGCTGTAGCGCTGGAGGAGGACGGGGTAGGCACAGTGGAGGAGGCGTTTCTCTATCCTGAGGACAGGAGGCTGCTCTGGATTTGTTGAACACCTTGCTAAAGGGAGGGAAAAGTCTTCTCCTAAGCTGCATGTTGTAGAGGGAGTGGACAGACCTGATAGCCCTGCCAGATATCTGCAGGTCATTGAAGATGCCCTGGATGTCTGTCCCAAATAACTTAAAGCCATTGAAGGGGGCGTTGAGTACCTTCTGCTGGACATCTGCAGGAAAACCTGATACCCTCAGGCATGAGTGCCTGTGAAGGCAAATGCCTGAGGCAACAGCCCTGGCATCAGTATCAGAGATATCACACAAGGCCCTGAGGAGATGCTTGCTGATATCCTCAGCACTCTGCAAGCACTTGAGAATCTCCTGTTTCTGAGAGCACTCGGGGGGGGGCCTGGGCAGCCCTTCTTCCAGATAGTATTCTGGTATTTAACCATATGCAAGAGGTAATTAGCAATCTGCAGCCCCAAGGTAGAGGAGGCGTATACCCTCTTAACCCAAAGCTTAATCCACCTAGATTCTCTCTCAGAAGGAGGGAGCTGAGGTGCTTAGGCACCTTGAACGTGTCACGAGCTGCCTTCATGACCACAGAATTGGTCTCAGGTTGGGCAGCATAGTAAAGTAGGCCCTGGGGTGCATGATATTACTTATCCACCCTGCGGGATATGGCAGGGACCATGTCAGGTCTATGCCAGGCAGCAGTAGTGGCATCCTCTTCCTCAGTATGGAAGGCCATGGCTGAGGACAGCTGCTTCATAACATTAAAGAAAGTAGGGTCCTCTGGAGGAGACCAGGGAGTATGCTTGACAGAGTCCTCACTTACCGTGGAGGCAGTGGACCTGTCAGTAAAAATAGGTTCCTCTTCCTCCTCTTCCTCAGGTAGGATGAGGTCAGGATTGTACTCCTTCTCACCATCAACCTGCTCCAACCTGAGGTCCGATGAACAAGAGGCCAACGACGGCCCACAGTGAAGCACCTGAGGAGGCTGAAGTAGCATTGCTGATGATGGGGCCGTCAATGGCGCAGGGGACCCAGACCTGTAGGTCCCCAATTGTTGGACCAGGACTGTAGTGAAATTGGCCAAAATATCATTGAGGTAGATGACTGGAGATTGGTGTGTCAACAGAAGAGGGGTCATCTGCACAGGGTATGACGACGCATCCGTCGGGGACTGGGAGCCCGAAAAGCTTGACATCCTTGGGCCTGGAGAGGTATCAGGCTGCCATGGAAGGGATATCATTGATGAGCAAAGTGTTGATGAACTGGGGCTGATGGTGGCGCTGTCATTATGGGCCTGAAAGGAGCAGAGGTCTGGATAACTAAAGGCATTGGTGCAGCTGCACCCAATGGAGTACCCCTGGCGGAGGAGGAGGAAGAAGAAGAGGCCATCGGAGATCAAGAACGCTGCTGGGGGGGAGTGATCTGATTCTCGGCTTTTCCTTGTGACTTTTCACTGAGGACTTGTCTCAGGCCTTTGCGGTCTGGATGCTCGATGAATCCACTGGTGACTGGAAAGGAGAGACCCCCAAGGACCCCTGCCCAGAATTGGCTACCTGTTTTTCCATCAGGAATTTTTTGAGAACCTTTTTGTGTTGCCTAAGGGTGGTTTGATTAAATTTCTGGCAGAGCTCACGATCTGAGACATCGTAATCAGGCCTAAGAGAGCAGACACAGAGGATATGGTTATCTGAAGAGGCAATCTTCTTTCCGCAGTGGCAACGACAGAAGAGAGAAGTAGAATGTTTAACTCTCGACATAAACAAGGTAAATGAATCTCTTACAACAAAGAGAGTCTAAAAGACTAAGTAAATAAAAGTCATAGGTAAAAATGGTGCAAAATTGCATTGGAGCTTCCATGGAGACCCATGTGAACAGAGTCGACTGCAGGAAAGAACTGAGGAGAGAGCGGGACCACTCATATCTTTATATGGTTGGTGACGCCGGCAGGTGACATTGGTGTGGGCGGACCCAGAGGTACTGCTGAAAATCTTCTGTGTGGATCCTGCGTCACTGACAGTTAAGTTCCACATGTGTGACCTAATGATTGAGATACCCCCAAAGAAGACCGTCCCTTTTCAGGAGAGGGACAATGCATCTTTCCTAAAACTCCAGACCCTGGAGTAAGCAGGCAAAAAAGCAGCAGTTTTGCGTTATGTGGGAACACAAAAAGGTCCAACTGTGGACAACCCCACCATGTGAAGAGGTTGTCTACCATTGAGGTCAACAGTTTCCATTTGTGCATCTTAGACTGTGACTTGCTTAGCCTGTCTGTTAAGAAATTTTGGACCCCTGGGAGATGCATGGCTAACAGCTCTAGGCAGTGTTCCAGTCTCAGTACCACACTCTTACTGCTTCCCAAAACGAGATAGGAATGAGTTCCCCTTTGTTGATATAATGCATGAGACTGATGCTGTCCATCTGTATTAGCACAGGACCAGAGTCAGATGCTCCTGAAAAGCTTGAAGACTGTATAGAACAACTCTCATCCCCAGGACATTTATACACAATTTTGTTACCACCTGGGTCCAAGAACCTTGAGTTTGATAAGGGCCCAGGTGTGTCCCCACCCATATCCAGATGTATCTGAGGTGAGAATCTGAGTTGGAGTTGGTGTTAGAAATGGGACTACCCTTAAGAGGTTGTGGTGGTCCATCCACCATGTCATTGTTTTCTGTAAGGGGGATATGACGAGCACCCTCTGTTCCATGTCATCCATCAATTGGGTCCATTGCACTCTGAGTTCCATTGCGGTATCCGCATGTGTAAGCGAGCCCATGGCACAGTAACAATGGCTGCTGCCATGAGTCCTAGGAAACATAAAAATGTTCTGGCTGGGATGTGATGGCTGCTATACACCAGTTGTTCTTGAGCAAAAAGTGGTTCTGCCCTCTCAAGGGGCAGGAATGCATAGCCCTGCTCTGTGTCCAAGACAGCACCTATGTACTGCAACCTTTGGCAAGGAGTCAGTACTGACTTTGGCATATTCACTGTAACCCCCAAGTCTTCAAACATTGTAACCCCAGGTCTTCAAACAAGGTACCAGGTTAAGATAGCATGGATAAAACCTGCATGAAATATAGGTCTGCAAGAAGGACTAATGGCTCTACAGCGACAGGGGTTTTACAGTGTGCTGTAGAAACCGCTACCCCTGTCACTGTAGGCTGCCAGTAGAGAAGGTGAAGGATGCTGTCAGGGTGGTGCCTGGCTAAGCTGCTCCTGTGGTAGAGTGGCTAGAGCACCTGTCTCCAGCGGTGTTGGGGACCTGGGGCTGTGGTTTGGTTCTCCCCAGGTCCTACTCTGCTGCAGCATTTTTTGGCTCTAAAAATAAAAATTTTCCTAACCTGAGTTTATTTTTAACCCCTGACATCCACAAACCCCCAGAGTTGATTATAATTAGTCCGGGGGATGTGGGGGTGAATGTCAGGGGGTGCAGAGGGCATAGCCCCCCCCAAAAAGACAAGTTGTTACTGCGGTGTGCGCTTTGTGTGTGCTGGTTAGCATATTGTGCTGATGTTATTTTGCTGCACGCTGCTTTGCATGTGGCATTGTTGCAGTGCTCAGTTTTGCCTGTGACATTATGCCCCCTGCCTTCAAACAATTGCCTTGTCTGGGACAGGGTGTGCAAGAGTTGGTTCCTGGACTTGGCTTTCAAGAGTCAGTTATCCAGGTATGGGAAGACATACAGTCCTTCCCTATGAAGGACTGTTGCCACCACTGCCAAGCATTTGGTGAAGACCCATGGTAGAGAAGATGAGCCAAAGGCCAATACTCTGAACTGATAGTGGTTCCCTTGCAGTACAAATCTCAGATACTGTATGTGACAATGCCTGGTCTTGATATGAAGGTACGCTTCCTTTACATCCAGGGAGCAAATCCAGTCCCCTGTTTGCAACAGGGAAATCAGAAGTTGCTGGGAAAGCATGCAAAATGTATTGTATTCTATGCAGAAGTTTAGGTCTTTCTAGATCTAACAAGCCTGAGATCTCTTGTCCATTTGCAGACCAGGAAGTACCTGGAGTAGAACCCTTTGTTCTTCTGATGAGAAGGCAGTAGTTCTACTGCACGTTTGTTTAGCAAAGCTTGTACTTCTTCCTTCAGAAGGGACAGGGGAGTCTCTAAGCATGTCCCTTTGCAGTTATCTCCAGAACCCGTTTGTCTGTGATAATCTCCCTCCATTGTGTCAGATGAAGGGAGAAGTGACCCCCTACAACCATCCCTGGAGGCAACAGTGGTGTGAGGGGAGTCCAACTGAAGTCATGCTGAGCCAGTGAGGGGCAGAGCCACCAGCTCCACTGGCCTTTGATGCTTTGGAATGGGCCCGGGGGGGAGGGGGCTGGCAAGGTTCCACCACTCTTACCCTGGCCATGCTGACAGTAGGCTTGATGTCCACCTCCAGCAGCAGGTTGATGAAAGGATCCCTTGTCATGATCCGTACCAGGTGTGGGATACATGGATCTGACTGACCTTAAAGTCATTTTAGAGACTTGAAGGTCTCTTAATGCCTCTTCCACATGATAGCCAAACAGTTTGGTGCTTCTAAAAAGGGCATTCAAAACCGTTTGCTGCACATCAGTTACAAACCCAGTAACCCTGAGCTAAGAATACTGTTGAATGCAAATACCAGTGGCAGCTGCCATGGTAAATGCTTCAGAAACATCATATGTTAAACATAGCAAATGTTTCCCAAACTCAGCCCCAGAATTAAGATTTTAAATCAACTCATTTTTGGCATTTCCTTCTGGAAGAGCCTGAGCTGCAGCTTTGGCAGCCTTCCACAGACTATTCTGATGCTTGACCATGTGGGCCTGGTAGTTTACAATATAAAGGACTTGTGAGGCAGAGGCATATGTGCACTTGCCCATCACATCTAGCTTCCTGGATTCCATATCAAGGGGCAGAGTACTCATGTGTCTAGGTGCCCTGGATCTATCATGTGTAGTCATTATAACCACTGAGTCTCTTTCAGGCTGGTTGGCATAGTACGGCTTGGCAACAGAAGCAGTTTATTGCTTGTTAGCCTTTCTAGGTACAGCTTGTATTGAATCTGGCCTGGCCATGCAGCAAATGTAGCATCCTCCAATGCAAGGTAAATTGGAGGAACAATAATGGAGGGAGTACATGGTACCTCCAAGAAATCCATCAGGTTCTTTTTAGTGGAATCCTCTTCTTCCACAGCAAAGCCTATTGCATTCTGCATTTTCTGCATCATAGTTTGGAAGGCAGTGTCTTCAGGAGATCTGGGTGTGTACACCACAGAATCCTCACTACAAAACGATACAGTGGAGCTAGAACATGCTACATAATGTTCTTCTCCACAACCATCCTCCTCTTCATAATCCTCCTCCATTATGAGATCTGAATTATACTCCTCTTCGTTGACATCCCTGTCAGCAACAGGACTGGACAACCTTGCTGGCGATGCCAAAGGCCACTGCTCAGGAGGTATATGCTGTGAACCAGTCAATGATGTCAATGGGACCTGCAATACAAGAGCAGCCATTGATGGCAGTACAGGCTGCATAGGTAAGACTGGAAGTATGTGCTGGATCATATCTGAAAACTATACCAGTACTTCCTGCATGTCAACTACACCCTCGGCAGGGGCAGTGACCCCTTGAGTCAATAATGGGCCTGGATCCATCGATGATGGTGACATACCATCCATAGCAGGTGTGGTAGTGCCCAAGCCAAGCCCCAACCTTGGTGTCTTTTTGACGGTCGGGGAGGCTGGCATCACTGCCACCACGGCACACAATGACAAAGAAGTTAAAGTACCTGCAGGCCATGGCGATGACCTAGACCTCACAGAAACACAGAAGCGTAGACTTTGACGGCAACTAAGGACTGCTTGGCCCACCTAGTCTGCCTATGTCCCTACCTACTGGATAAGTTGCAGATCCCAGTTAACCAACAGCCTATTTCTTCCTACCCCCCACAAGAATTGTCTTATGTCTGTCCCATGCATTCTTGAATTCCCCCACTGTTTTTGACCCCACAACCTCCTCAGGAAAGCTGTTCCATCAAAAAATACTTCCTCACATTACCCCTGAGCTGTCCTCTCTCTATCTTTAAATTGTGTCCCCTTCTTCTTGCACATCTCTTTTTCTGAAAGATGCTACCCTCTTGGACTTTGTAGATTCCCTTGAGGTACTTAAAAGTTTCTATCATGTCCTCCTTCTCTCTCCTTTCCTCAAGGGTATACATGTTAAGCTCCTTTAGTCTCTTCTCATATGGCTTCTGTTGCAGACCCTGCACCATTTAGTTGCCCTCCTCTGGACTGTCTCCATCCTGTCTATGTCCTTGCGGAGATAGGGTCACCAGAACTGGATGCAGAACTCCAGATGGGGTCTCACCAACTGTCTGTACAGAGAGATAACAACTTTCTGTTTTCTACTGGTGATGCATCTCCCTATACATCCCAGTATCCCTCAGCCATCCCTACTGCCTTCTCACATTGCTTCCTAACCTTGAGGTCATCTGATATGATTACCCCCAGGTCCCTTTCCATTTTTGTTGTTGTTACATTCCCCATGTGTATTCTTCCCTGGGTATTTGTTTCCAGGTTCATTATTTGCATTTCTTTGCATTGAATCCAAGCTGCCATACTTCTGACCATTCCTCCAACCTTGCCAAGTCCCTTCTCATCTTTTCCACCCCCTCCCCGTATATCAACCCTGTTGCAGATCTTTGTGTTGTCTGCAAAGAGGCATACTTTTCCTTCCAGTCCCTCTGCAATGCCACTTATAAAGACATTAAAAAGGACCAGACCCAGTACTGAACCATGTGGTACCCCACTAGTAAGCCCCCTTTCTTCAAAGTGGACTCCGTTTACTATTACCTTCTGTGTCCTGTTGTTCAGCCAATGTTTTACCCAGGCTACCACCCTGGGACCCACTCCCAGGCTGGCTAATTTGTTAATTAATCTTTTGCATGGGACCGTGTCAAATGCCTAGCTAAAGTCTAGGTAGGCCATGTCCACTGCCCCTCCCTGGTCTACTACCTTGGTCACCCAGTCAAAGAAATCGATTAGATTCATCTGACATGACCTTCCTGCTGTGAAACCATGCTGCCTTGGGTCCTGTGCCCCACTGGCCTCTAGGTACTCAACAATTCTTTCCTTCAGAAGTGATTCCATCATTTTCCCTACCACTGAGGTCAAAATGACAGGTCTGTAGTTTTCTGCCTCTGTCTTGCTCCCACTTTTGTGAAGGGGAATCACATCTGCCCTCCTCCAGTCCTCAGGTACCACATCATTCTCCCATGATTTGTTAAAAAGTCTAGTTAGTGATGTCACTAGTTCTCCCCTTAATTCTTTTAGAATTCAGAAGTGAATCCCGTCAGGACCCATTGCTTTGTCCATCTTCAGTTTTAGGAGTTCTTTCAGAACCTTTTCTTCTGTGAAAGGACTGGAATCGACCCCCCTATCCAGAGTGCTCCTATTGACTGGATTAGGTACATCCCCTCCTCTTCTTTTGTGAATACTGAGAAGTATTCGTTCAATATCCCTGTTTTTTCAATGTCCCTCTCTGCCCACCCACCGTCCACTTTATTCAGTCTTACTATCCCTCCCTTTGTCTTTCTACACTCCCTAACGCACCTATAAAAGGTTTTATCCCCCTTCTTAACTGACTTGGCTATCGTTTCCTCGGTTTGAGCCTTTGCTATTTTGACTGCCTTCCCCGCTTACTTCTGCTTTAACTGGTACAGTTCTCTATACTGCGCCTTCTATGTTTCTTTATACTTCCTAAATGCTATCTTTTTCTCCTTAACCTTCCCTGCCACCTCTTTTGAGAACCATAGTGTTTTTTTTCTTTCATTTTGATTTGTTTATTTACTTCACACAAAGGCTCGTTGTCTCTGTGATGGCAGTTTTGATGTTTCCCCATTGTTGTTCCACCCCTCCTTCTTGCCTGTTTGCTAATGCTTTTCTGAGGCACTCTCCCATTTTGACAAAGTCAGCCCTCCTGAAGTCCAGTACCCTCACTTTTGTGTAGCTTGACTCTACAGCTGAGTTTATTGTGAACCACACTGTTTGGTGGTCACTTGTTCCCAGATGGCTACCCACTTCTAGATCTGAGATCCTGTCTCCGTCCCCATTCGAGAGTACAAGGTCTAAGATTGTTCCCTCCCGGGTGGGTTCCAACACTAGCTGACTGAGGCATGCCCCCTGTAGGGCATTGAAAATGACCCTGCTCTTGGATGTGGCTGCAGCAAAGGTGCTCCAGTTAACATCTGGCACCTCACTTGGGAAGCACACTTATCTTTATCCTGATGTTTATGCTTGTGTCCTGCCAATGACTGGTCATTTTCAGAGATTTCAATGACTGTGAATCAGTCAATGGGGTTGGCAATTCTGCTTCTGATCTTGGGCTTTTTCCGTGGCCACTACAGCTTTTTCCAGCACTTCATGTCAATCGTCCTTATAAATCTTTTCTCCACACTTACAGTACCAGAACAATGTTAATGGTTTCAGTGGCATGCAGTGGTGGCGATATCACTATAAATTTAGTGATTACTTAGATATAAAATAACAAAAGACAACAGCTAGTTGATTGGCATTTTCACTGTAGGTCTGAATATAACAGATGGTAGAAAAAGAACTGAGGAGAGATGGGGCCACCCATGTTTATGTAGATGCTGACACATGACATCGTTGTGGTCAGCCCCCGGCTAGCAAAAGTTTGTGTGGTCCTAGCACTGACATGGATATGGGTCCAAAGGTGTGGCCTAAAGGAAGAGATATCCTCAAAGAAGATTGTTTGTGTATTATGGTGTAAAGGAATCAGACGTCTGCAAACTTACTCTGGCAGAATGTCCAAGCTCCTCAGACAAAACAGGAGGTGCTAGAGCAAAGGTCTCAGTTTTATCTGTGGCAAGGTAAGCAACAAAGATTGCCCTGGTAAACTAGTAAGGCTAAGACCCCAACTGGACAACAGGTCCAGAGTTTGACAGGGTAAAACAGGGCTGACTGGATGGACCAATGATCTTTTTCTGCCCACATTTTCTGTTTCTATGTATAGCATGCAACTCTGTCAAAAATATTACAGTGGCCGGTTGATTACAGCAACAAATTGACAGGTTGCTGAAATAGTTGTGCAGACCCCCGGCACAGCTTCTCTGGGTCTTGTGCCCCCTCCTCAAAACACCTCCGCCGTGGAGGTGATTATAGGAAAGTCCTGGTGTATGGACAGTACAGCCCGCGAACAGAAAACACACTTGTCTCAACCACACAATGTGGACTTAGATTGCGGTCAACATAGTATGTGTCACTGTAAAGCCAGTCGGCAGGCTTTCTGTTTGACTGACTTGGTGGAACTATTTCTATGAATATACTCTATTTACACAATGTAAGTTAGAGTAAAACCTTACAGGTAAATTATTTATTTTAGCTACTGAAGCATTCTAAGCTAGCAGTAACACACAACAGGGTGCTGGTTTACTGGGGTTAATGCATGCCCAGGTGCATAATGAGACATGAGGAGCTTGTGTTGTGTGCGTTTAGCACCTGGAAGTGCATTAATCCCAACCAATCAACAACATGAAGTGTCTAATTGTGTTTATAAAATGAATATGTGTGAAAGGAGGGCATAATGAGAGGAAAGAATATTTAATTATTTATTATTTTTTAACTTTAATGTTATTTTACTTTTTAAGGCCTTGTTGAAGATTTTCAATGATTAACGATATCAAGCCATATGTGTGATAGCAATGAGGGATGAGTAAAGTAACTCATGAATTCTGTGTATGATTGGCCCAAATACCAAATCCCACTGTCTAAACCTGTTCAAATCTGTGCATTTCTGGGGAATTAACATGTAGTTCTCAGGCATATAGTTCTCGGAATAGTACAGCTCACAACAACATTGGGAAAGAAGTTATGCATGCAGGTTGGCTATAGGTCACCAAGACAGGGGACTGAGGGAGATAGTGTGCTACGGGCAGAGATTGAGAGGCGACCACAAAGCGGGTGCCCGTGGTGGTGAGGATCTCAATCTACCAGACATACTGTAGATGGTGACATTCCAGCAGCTAGAAGTACTAGAAGTCAAGCCCTGCTAAATACATTGCAGTAATGCCTGCTGGTGCAGCTGGTCAGGGAACCCACAAGGCAGGCTGCCATTCTTGGCCTGATGCTTACTAACTTGGAAATAGTAGTTGTAATATGGGTTGGAGAACCACTGGGGTCCAGTGACCGTAGTGCAATATACTTTAAACTTGCCCTGGGTAACAATATATCTGTATCAATGGCTTTAGTGCTGGATTTCAAAGAGCAGATTCTGACCAAATGAGGGAATTAGTCAAGGAAAAGTTGGCTAGCATGGACATGATCAGGAGTGGGGGAGAAAAGGTGGGGAGAATCTCAAAGCAACTAAATCATGTTTCAGAACAGCTATGAGGGGTAATGAACACAAGAGAACAATCTGGTTCTCTAAGAAGGTCAGGGAGGCAGTGCAGGTAATAAAAGGCCTTCAGTATCTACAAGGTGAAGCGGGAGGCAAGGAATGGAGGGAGTACCATGTTAAGATGAAGGAGGCCAAGAAGGCAATTAGGGATGTAAAAGCAGACACAGAACTATGTACTGCAGAAGGGGTCAAAGGAGAAGAAAAAGAGTTCTTTAGATATATGTCACAGAAAAAGGAAGACAAGCTGGGGAATTCTAAGGTTGGTGATGAGGGGCAATAAAGGATAATGGACAGAAGGCAGCCATTCTAAACTACTATTTCTACGTAATATTTATTTGTAACCCCTAGGTGGCACTATCCCAAGGGCTACTACCCCTGCCTGCTTGGCTAGTCACAGGTTAAGGGGCCTAGGTACTGAAATGGGTGCCTCCAGGGTTGTTAGTAACAAGGCTAACCTGGGTACAGCCCTCCAGGACACTGTAAACCCCCCTTTCCCCTCTAGTTGCCTAGACAATATGCAACAAACACTTTCACAGTAGACCCCATTCAGCATACAAATCCTCACACTGTTTGCACTTAACACCAGGGCTGGTTCCACCAACTTGACCCTGGAGACCCCCTATAAAACAAGGTTAGGCACAGCAAATAACAACAGTACAGTGCTTTTGGTACAAACTGGAACCACAGTCAGATTAAATGCAAAAAGAGTTAGATCTGATTTATTCAGGAGAATTGAACAAAGGAGGGGTGTAATCAGGTTGACTGATTCTAAAACTGATCTAGTCAAGCAATTATGCATGCACAGTTGGTCCCTGCACAGTCACATGTTCTGGTTACCCAGTTGGAAGTAAGGTGGATTAGCCTGGAATGTTGCCTGGGGTAGGCAGGCATCGCAGCTGGTTGGTGCCCTGTAATGAAAAGAAAAGGCATGCACAACCACACACAATTTGTAATCTGGAGCCAGGAGGCTCAGTTCGTGATGATTAGACAAAACAATTAAATCAGATGACACACTTTGATTGAGCAGTTGTTGCAGGGAGCTACCCTGGTGTTTACACATGCTACCCAGTACAGGACACAGGACACAGGACACAGAATGGATGAAATGGAGACTGCAGGATGACTTGCTGGTTTGCCAGGAGAAGCAAGGCCCACATGATTCACCGTGGTGTCATTCCTTTCGTGATGTTGAGCAGGGGGCTAATCCCCAGGCAGGTCTCTCATTGATGGTGTTCTCTGCACCTGAAGTAGCTGGCTGGGCCAGTGTAGCAGGGCCTATGTCAGGTAAGACAGTTCAGATATCAGTCTGGGAAGACTGGATGCAGCTTCCAGCAAGCGTGGCACAATTAAACAGTGGGGAACCAAATTGTGACCCACTAATAGCAAACAGCACATTTATAGGAAAGCAATCACCATACCACAATGCAGATAGCAGTCCAGCAGCAATATCAGTGTCTCTGAGCAACACCGGGAATTCTGTGGCAATTGGATATCCTGATAGGCCAATCGCATTCAGCAAATCTTCGGTCTTCTTCAGGTTTAAATCTGGTCACTCTTCAGTGGCTTTAACACACTCAAATTCAGATGCAGTCCAATAAATTCACCCTCCCTCTCGAGGGACAGCAGGCAGACAGGCCTAAACTCAACCTTTCTACTAATCTCCCGTGCGAACTATGCTAGGGCAACTGCTCGTTCACTCGAGCTGTTTACTCTTCAAACTCTAACTCCAGACTGACTCTCTACAGCAGGCAGTTTTGGAATTTCCCTTCGGTCCAAAGGTTCTGGTTGGTTGATCCGTCAGTCTGTCAAAGCAAGGCACCCCCCCCCCGGTCCATTTAGGTGCCAAAGTGCAAAAACTACAATTCCTACAGAAATTTGCTCCCACAAGACCCTTGGGGGCAGATACCATTTTAGAGTCCCCAAAGGTACTGATTGGTCCCAATACGCAGTCCAGAACCAAGATGGTGGGGCAGTACTGAAATGTCCATGCTGCAAAGCAAAAGCAGGTTAGACAAACTACAATATTATTATTAAAGCAGATAAACAGTAAACAGTCACAGTTCCTAGCAGGACTCCCTCGGCGCAACTAGCAATAGCAGAATGAAGCGATAACACTGCGGCCTGGGCAGGACTCGAGCCTGAAACTACTTGGTCCCTACCCAGATTAATTTTACACCACAAGATAGGCAGCTCTTAAAGAGACAGGCACGGAGGCTAACACGGCACTCACATGCAAACACTTTTAAATTGCTAGGACACAGAACACCAGCCTGGCAGTGGCATTTAGGCAAGGCAAGGAAGACTTTCAGGCACCCCCATTTGTAGGGGGTTACACCCTTCCCTGCCTGGAAAGAACTTAGCATCCACGTCAAGTCTATACCATAATGGCATAGAAAAAGACAATATACGATATATTATATACGTGACATTATTACAGAATACAATAATGATTGATGCATCAGTAAGCATAAACATAACACATTACTTATTCAGTGTTCTCTATTCATGTACTATATTCATAATGACTACAGCTTTGCATATTTCATACATTCAATACTGATTTTCACCAAGACCTACGCAATAACATTACTATACTTTTCATGTAATAGTTTCTGGTACTTTGAATAACCTAGATGGGGCAGGGGCACCATGTTCTGAGAGTAGAACAATTAACTTAGAAGTGGCAGACTGGCTCAGTTTGGGAAGTGAGCTCTTGGAAATGTAAACACCCTTATGAACAACACTGAGAGGCAAATCCACAGGCCTCCCAGGGGAATCATAGCTAAAGTGCATCACTGGCTTGACAGCTCACCCAGACTTTCTGGGGGGAACAGACACAGGCTCTGGGCGGTCAACACTGGCATGGGTTTCTTCTCCAGTAGTGAGGGATGCTTCTGCACTGGTTGAACTGTCCAGCTTGAGAACACTATCAGTTTCTGGCTCTGTAGACTCTGTCTTCACAATACGTTGCTCATAATTATCTTCTGAAAAGAGCCCAGGTTGCTCATTCTGAGGAAACTCTGGCACAATTAGACTTTGCAGCACTGAAAGGGTGCTGCCAACACTTTCATATTGTTCTTTAAGTTCTGGTATGTCACCAGGGAGATTTACCACTTCAGATTCCTCCTCAGGTAATTCAAAGAGTTCTACCAGACACAAAGACTCTGCTGCTTCAATTGCAACACTCATCACTTCACATTCAGGGAGCATTGGCTCCAGAGAAGAAGCTGGAGGGTTAGGCAGTCCTGAGGGCCCAGCTTCATCCCCACAGTTATACATAGGGTTCCCTTGAAACAATTGACTCGGTTCATAGGAAGGGTAATAATAATTGTCACACTCACTGTCATCAGAGGTGGACTGACAGTCACCATCATCCTGGGCCTGCCGGGGGAAAAGCCTTGAGTCTGTACCAACTGGGGCAGGTTGACTCTGTCTTTTTTTAGCAGCAGCTCAAGTCACCAGCCCAGGAGAGGCAACGTCTGATGGTTTAGTATCAATGATCACTTGGCCAAAGGCAGTAGGTGGTTTCTGTGCATGGTCTTGACAGCTTTAGAGTCATTCTCATGGCACACTTTGTACACAGGTAAATCATCCAGTTTACTGACTATTACATGTGGAAGATGATGCCACCTGTCAGCTATTTTATGCTTGCCATGCAGTCCCAAGTTACGTAATAGCACTCGATCCCCGGGCAACAACTCTTGGGCCTTCATCCTTTGATCATTTCTCTCTTTGTTAGCAAGGTTTCATTTGGCAGCCATTGTTTGAGCCAGTTGGTATGCTTGGTTCAACTGAGCTTTCAGTTTCTGCACATATTGTAAATAATTCTCAGCTCTGACCCCATCCGAGGAGACTCCAAAGCAAACATCTACAGGCAACCAGGCTTCTCTCCCGAATATGAGGCAATAGGGAGAGAACCCAGTAGCATCACTTTTGGTGCAATTGTAGGCATGTACCAAAGTGCTAATCTGTTGGCTCCATCTGGACTTGTCTTTGGGATGAAGAGTGCCCAACATATCCAGAAGAATCCTGTTAAAGCGTTCAGGTTGGGGGTCTCCCTGTGGGTGGTAAGGAGTGGTTCTAGACTTTCACACCCCCCACAGAGAGAGCATCTTCTTAATCAATCTGCTTTCAAAGTCTCTGCCTTGGTCAGAATGGATCCGCTGGGGGGCACTATAGTGGACAAAGAATTTTTCCACTAGCACCTTGGCCATGGTAGAGGCCTTTTCATCTTTAGTTGGGAAGGCTTGTGCATACCAAGTAAAATGATCAGTAACTACCAACACATTGCCAGTGTTCTTTTGGTTGGGTTCTAAGCACAAGAAGTCTGTGCAGACCAGTTCCATGGAGGCACTGGTAGTGATGTTGACAAGTGGAGCAGCTTTCTGATGCAAAGCTTTCCACTGAAGGCAGCGACTACAAGTTCTGACATGATGCTCAACATCTGCCCCCGTCTTTGGCTAGTAGAATCGGGATCATACCAGGTCGAGAGTTCTGTCAATACCGAGGTGCCCCATGTGATTGTGGAGGGACCTCAGTACTAGCTGCTTAAAGGCCGTGGGTAGGACCAACTGTTGCTTGTCTATTGTCCACGATGATCCACTGTCTCTCTGTATAACAACTCATCATGCAACTTTAACCTGGGGGATTCTTGAACAATAGAGCAGTTCGCAAGCCAGGGGAATGCAACTTGAACACATCTTTCCCTGCATGCAGGGTGTCAAGTGCTGGTTGAATCATGGGATCTTGAGATTGAGCCCACTGAATACTGTCATTATCGAACTGAGATAGTGCACTAATATCTAAAGCAGAGAAATGGCAATAGGCAGCCAGTATGCAGGTATCAGGAAGGCCCAAGCAATCTACTCAGCAGTCCACTGTGTCCACAGACATTTGTTCATCTTTATCAAACTTCTGGCATAATGCTTTGATGTCAGGTTCAGACAATCTAACCCAATTGTCCTTGGAAGCTGGCCTTCATGACAGGGCATCAGCATCAATGTGGTTTAGTCCCGGTCTGTATTCAACCGCATAATTGTAAGTTGATAAGGCAGAAAGCCAGTGGTGCCCAATGGTGTCCAATTTAGTTGAAGTCTGCACATAGGTCAGTGGGTTATTGTCAGTCTTCACTAATATCTTTGCCCCATAGAGGTGCTCATGAAACTGGTCAACTATGGCCCATTTTAGGTGAGGAATTCCAACTTGTGGACCAGAGAGTTCCACTCTGATGGGGTCAAGCTCCTATTGGCGAAAGCTACAGGTCTCAAGCCATCTTTGTAGTCTTAATATAGCACAGCCCCAAGGCCCTGCAAACTAGCATCCCTATGCAGAACATAGGGCTTGGTAGGATCAGCAAAGGCAAGGACTGGGGCATAGATGAGCTGTATATGACTTCAAAGAACGCTGCTTCACATTTGGGTGTCCACCAAGTCCCAAAAGGCTCACCTGTTTGAAAATACACTTTATCTTGTTCTTTGATATCCCCCTTTTTTATGGCTGCAGTAGGCAGAGTCTGCAGACGTTTTGCATGTACAAAACAAGTAATGTCATGTTTTCTGTCCATGGAACTGACTTGAAGGTGTAAATAATCTCCCCTGCCTTACCCTCCTCCAAGAAATGTTTTCTACCCTCAAATAAATATGCTTTCATGTTAGTCAATGGTTACAGGGTACTATTTTCTTTCTTAAATGAGCGGTACAAGAACTGGAACCTGAGTAGTGGGAGACAGCATTGTTTTTTGTGGGGGAGTACGATCCACCACCACCTCCACCCGAGAAGCTCCTAAAGATCCACCCCCACCTTTTTTTGATTCATGTGGGAGGGGCATGAGGTGGATCTATCATGTTGAAACAAGACACACTAGTTTGGGATCTGGACCAAGGAACAGAACAAGTCTGTGGAGTGATCGAGTTGTGGAGCCCCTGCATTTCATTAGGGACTAGCAGAACAGAAGTATTTATTGCCTTCAAATTGACTTAAAAACCCTTGGAACAAATGATTATCAAAGCCACCTGATGTCTCAAAAGGAAAGAGTAATTAAGAAGTGTCTGACGCTACAACTCCCAAGGAAAACAATAGACACAGCATTCTGGTTGAAAGAGCCACAGGTTTCTCTTAAACATTTATATACTGAAAACATAAAGTTCAGCTTTTGGGATCAACACTATTTGTTTACCATATTCAATATATATATATATATATATATATATATATATATATATATTTATAGTTTGCCTTTTTAGCAGTTTCAAAACTTTGAAAGCATTGGTGTTAGTAATGCATTTAGAAATACATTTTTTAATTGTCTTTACAGTTAATCATGCAGTTTCATGTGAGGGCACTTTTTGGTGGGGGGGATTTAAATTATTTTAATCATGGGCACAGTACTTGGTAAACAGAGACCTTTGATGAGAAACTGTTTGAGAAGTCGAGTTGCCTCGCACAGGTTAAAAATACCAGCTGCAATGGACAACTACTTGCAGAAGCAAAAGGCTGGGTGTTTAATTTTTCTGCTTTCTTTTCACTGATATTATAAACTGAGCCAGGAAAAAAGTAAGGCTGGAACAACTATCAGAGCTGCCATCCCCCTGGACATGCCATTTATAGCTCATTTAAAATAACACAAATGTAGTTTCACATTTTTTACTATGAGGGAAGTAAGAAGATGAACCAGCATGGTTAACAAATACATTCATTGACACCTGTGAATGAGTGGAAAGGGGTCATTTTTTCTAACATTCCTGGTGGTTTTATACTCCCTGGAACCTGCTATTCAGTTTTTTTTATTGCATCTTATCCCAGGCAATCTTTCTAGAGTGCAGTTTGTTCTATTGTTTAATAGCTTCAGTGGAGTCCAGTGTCTTGTTACATTGTCTTTTGTTTCAAATTAACCAGAGACATCATGGCAGCCAAAGGAGACACACTTTGAATATTAGGGAATATACAGCATAATTAAGTTTTCATATGCATAATCTTTCCATTCATGTTATTGCTAGACATACTGCAGCTAGCTTGGCTTGAGAAAGGGTGAACATGGTCAGGACCCCCTTAGAAATTGAGATGCATATGCAGCAAATAAGTCCTGATGCTTTAACTGCCTGCTGAATAAGGAAGGGTTGCAGGAACCTAGGGAATGATTACGGGGGGGGCTTATGGTCATGAAAATGGAAAGGGATTTTGGGGTAATCATATTGGATGACCTAAAGGTGGCTAAACAATGTACTAAAGCTGTGAGAAGAGCCAGTGGAATGCTGTAGTGCATAGGGAGAGGTATTACCAGCAGAAGGAAGGAGGTGGTGATGCCACTGTGTAGATCACTGGTGAGGCCTCATTTGGAATATGGTGTCCAGTTCTGGAAACCGCATTTCTGTCATGCAACTTTAAATCACAAATGGGTTAAATGGTTCTGTTTTAGATTTCTGTCCCTTCCCTTACTTCTCCCACTGGTTAGCCTTATGGAATGCAACCAGAACATATCTTGGCTAGCTTGCTGAATGCACCTACACAAGTTGCTTTTCAGTCTACAGCACTGTCTTTTTAAAATTATATCTTCTTGTTGAAAATATGGCATAGTTTTTCCATCCATGTTATTGCTAGACATACTGCAGCTAGCTTGGCTTGAGGAAGGGTGAACATGATCAGGACCCCTTAGCAGCTGAGATGCATATGCAGCAAATAAGTCCAGATGTGCTAACTTACCCTACAATTGTTAAGTGTCACAGCCTGTATTTTCTTCTTGAAATGGTTACTTTTGCATTTATGTTTACTTTAAAATATTTAATATTCTGACCATGTTGTTATATCATGGACCATAACTAATTTCTGGCATTAACCCTGCCCCGTGCTCCAACTTGCATAGAAGATAGTGCTTGTAGACAAATCTAATCATTTTGCCACTGTGTTCTGGTGTGTGCTGGCGTGTTTTTGTGTGTGTGTGTGTTTGTTTGTGTGTGCTTTTGATTCAATTCGTTGTGTCTTGCATGGAAAACAGTGCTTGTAGACAATCTTATCATTTCGCAGCTGTGTGTGTGTGTGTGTGTGTGTGTGTGTGTGTGTGTGTGTGTGTTTTCCTCTGAGGCTGTTCTCGCAACCAAGGAAAGGTACTTCCCCAGACATAGCAGCAGTACATTGCATAGCAGATATAAAATGTCAATAAGCAGGTCTTGCAACAGATGTGCTGAGCAGTTACTGAAGCAAGAAATGTACAGCTGTCATTTTTTAAATCCTGTTCAAAATGTGTTTTTGCACCTGTGGTGTCAAATGGCACAGTCGCTGTGCAAAATCTCCTTTCAGCGAATGAACTGATAGTGTCACTGTTCATGCAGTGGGGTCACAAAAAGCCCATGCTGAAAACTTGGAGTAAAAATACCAAGAAATGCCAAGAGCATTAGGGTTTCTGACCATAACACCCTGCACTGAAGAGACTGACAGGCAGCAGGGGTGTGACTTGGGATTGTCAAAAGTAATGCTCATGCCATTCCACCCCATCCCCACCCTGCAGCCAGTGACAGGTATCGAGGTGTGCCTTTGACTCTCCAGCCCCAAAGTTCACTCCATTCTCTTATACTGTACCCATTTCAGCATATTTTCTTATGGAACGGGGTGAGTGTAAAGTTAGAAAATCCCAAGGCACACCTCATCTGTGTCTGCAGGGTAGGGTGAGGTGAAATGGCTTGAGCAGTATGGGCAATGATCCAAAGACACATCCCAATGCCTGTCCATGTCTGCAGGGTGGGAATGGGGTTGGTGTCACTTCAATACTTCACTGCCATTCCTAATCTGCCTCTCTGTCTGTGTGTGTCTCTCTCTCTATCTATATATCTATGTAATTATTTAACTTTCTATTAATTGCATGTATTGCTATTTTTACCTGTTTCTAAAACAAACCTGCATATCACATTTGCCTGCACTCTGAGCACATACTTATGAAACTGTGCATATTTGTACTCCACTTCTATGTAGACTTCATACTTTCGCAATATTCCCATTATCACAAGCATAACTATCTTGCCCTTATCAAAAGCGACCCCTTCTGAAAATTAATATCACATTTTCTCCTCTAACAGTCCATCATCATTACACCTGACTTCCTGACAACAACACATTGCTTAAATATAACTTACATCACCTCATGGATAAAAACCCTGTTTGTCTTAAAAAAATAAATAAATACATCAAACTGTGTAAATAATCCCAAGGCTGAACATATGCCAACCATTACTTTTTCAAGTACTGCCACCTTCTGTACCATCATGGGGATTTGCATATGTTTCCCTTGATGCTTTGCATTATTGGGATATGTGCAATTATGTTTTCTTTAAAATTTGGCTGTCTGGACAGTATCATCTGAGATAACACATACGTCAGTGGCATTTGCTCTGGGGTTCTTTTGTAAGCTTCCTATTCCTTCCATTAAAATGTACTCTTCCATATATTTTCCTAATGATGTGTATGCCTTCCTTAGAACAGAAACTAAAATAAATCTTACTATTTACAAATCATTGTGTTGTTTCTCCATACCTCCTTAACAATTCCACACAACTTCACTAACTTCATTATGCAGCCGTGGTGGATCTGACCTGAATTTTTTGTATTTGTGGTTGGCAGGGGGTAGTCTTGGGTAAAGTTAAGGAGCAGTCAAATCACCTTTGAATAGTCTTTGGTGAACCAGTGGTAGTAACCGCAGAACCCCAGGAAATGATATAGCTCTTTTAGGTTACTGGGCTGGGACCAAGTGGTCAAAGCTTCAACTTTACTGGGATCTGTCTGTATCCCTTCTGCAGACACTATGTGTCCCACATATTTCACAGATGTTTGAAAAAAAAACTGGCACTTGTCTATGGTTAAACTGTGGCTGTATTCTTCCAAATGATTGAGGACTTTGAACAGTCTGGTTTCATGTTCCTCCAGCTTGCGTCCGAAAACAATGACATCATCCAAGTACACTGAACATTCCAGCAAGTTCATGTCTCCAACCGCACATTCCATCAGTCTCTGGAAGGTGGCAAGGGCACCAGAAATCCCCTGTGGCATCCTCAGGAATTCGTATAACCCCAAAGGACAGATGAAGGCTGTTTTCTCATGGTCCTCCAGGGCCATCAGAATCTGATAATATCCGCTGTGGAGATCCAGTACTGAGAACCACTAACCCCCATTCAGGCAATCTAGGGCATCCTGTATGTGTGGCATGGTGTATGTATCTGGGATAGCCCGTCGGTTGAGGGTCCGATAGTCCACACATATCCTGACGGATCCATTCTTTTTACACACCACTACGATGGGGTATGCATATGGGCTTCTCGATTCTTGAATAATGCCAGCAGTGAGCATTTACTGTAGGTGCCTCCTAACATCGTCTATGTCAGCTGGGGCAAGGCGTCAGGACCTCTCTCAAAATGGTCGATCATCATGCAGGTGGATGCTATGCTTGGCACCATGGACACACCCCATGTCCCACTCTTTTAGTGAGAACACTTGGTCTCTCTGAGCAAGTTTCCTGCTAATTCGGGTCTTCCATTTGGCAGACAAAGGGGAATCACCGAAGTAAAATAAGTCCGGGGTCACTTTCTCCTTTTTGCCAGAGTACTTGTTACTGGGTAATACTGCAGTGTCTGCACAGTGTACTGTAGCCAGCGTACATCCCCAGTTCACACGAACTTCCCTGTCCGACATGTTTCTCACTTGCACCATCACTCGGCAGACATAGGCATGGGCACATGCAGGTAGTATACTGGGCTTAACCATCAACCCCTCTGGCAGCTTCCCTTCACTGGGGGCATCTATCATCAATATTTTGTTCTTTACACCTCTCCTTAGGTGGACTTCTCCATGGATCGTACACTGGGCGTTGGGGGCCAACACCAAAGAGTCAGGATTGTTTTTCCACGCTATCCCCACTGGCTCATCTTGGTCCACTTCATTGGTTTTCTGTTGCAAGTCATAAGCCCTTTTGATTAATGTTGGAATTCTTAGGGCCCATCCAGTCCATTGCCCTTGTTTCTCATGGCAGAGTTGTGCTAGTCTCCCAAACATGTGGGAGTTTGTTCCAATTAACAGGGGAACCTCATCACACAGTCTGGTAGGAGGGCACACCAGGGCTAGTGTCTCTACCTGTTCATCTACACCAGTTACAGTCACATGAAAAGACAGCCAAAGCCAGACATATCCTAGGTAGGGATAAGACTGGCATCCTCTCTTCATATGGCTATCCTTTCCACAGTTGTAACAAATGATAGACTCCTGGGTCATCCTTGGAGAGGACATTGCACGAGGGATTGAAGCAGTAGCAAGGGATCAGGGTCCGATATCTGTTTGCAGCAGTGAAGGTGATGCAACGTGTCTTAACAGTTCCTTTGGGGTGGCAGTCAATTCTATGATCTCAGCCTGGGGGTCACCCTCAGTAGAAGATGCCTGAGGGTGCACTCCCACCCCCATAGCAGTCACGTCCTGAGAGGGACCAGGGTCTTTGTCTGCAGTAGAGGCCTCCGTAAAGGCACCCGTTGGTACTTTTCTGACTTCCTTCAGCAGCTCATCTCTCCACCGCTCAGCCCATAGTGGGATTTCCTTAGTGGTCTCCATTTCAGAGAGGTCTTCCTGTGCTGTGGTCACTCGGGCTGTGGCCACCCCATAATCACAATCTCTTTCTTCACCTTCAACCTCCCTGAGTTATTTTATCAGGTTGCAGTAGTCAGGTGGGTTATCTCTCCAATCATGGAGCTTTAACTGGATAATCTGCGATTTAGAGTGCTTGGCATGCTGTAGTATGTGCCCCAGCCTCACACGGTTCAAGTCACTGGCAGCTACTCCACCCTTTCAATAAGCTCTCTGCAGGGCCCTCTCTAGGTGAGTAGCATACACAGGCAGACTTTCCCCTCTCCGCCGTTTGGTACCTTTGAACTGTCACATCAAAGTCTCCCCTAAGTCAGTGCATCTGAAATTGCCTTCCAGGGCAGACAGGTACTTTTGAGCAGATGCCTCAGGATTCGTGCACCTCAGAAACTTAATGGCTTCCAGGGCCGGACCCATCCAAATTTCCATGATCCCTTTTCGCTTCTCAGCCTCTGCACACTGCCACTTGGGTACCAAGGGGGCAACATAGTCGATCCAGGTCTCCCAGTCATCCTCCCCCTGTGGGGTGGGGAGGGTACCTGAGAACATCCCCAACTTGCGGTATGTGTCATGACTAACTGCAGGCATCAATGCAGGTGCAGGCACTGGAGCTGGTTCTGGAATGGGAGGGGGCATGAGGGAAGGTACACCCCCAGGTGATAGGAATAATTGCTTAAAGTCCTCTACGGTTTTCCCTTCCTCCAGCAACAGCTTAGCAAATTTCTCCTCAAAAGTCTCAGATAATGGTGGGGGCTCATCCTCTAAGGGATCCTTACTATCTTTAGTTGTTACCCTCCAAGCAGTTGGGGACCCTTCGGGGGTAATAGTCTTCGGCATCTTAGTGCCGTCCATAGGATCACTACACTCTACCAAGGCCATGAGGGTTTGGCTCGTTAAATCATCCTGCTGACCCACCACCACAGCGTTTTTCAAACCTTCGACTTTGGAGAGAACCCCTTCTACTGTGTCCTTACTAATACTGAAGAGAATATCTAGTATAAGCACGGCATGATGGGGGTCAACCTCCTGCCCCATACACCACCCCACCAACTGGTGCACAACGACTTCTACTGGTGTGGCCATATTCCAGCAAAAATGATTCTAACGTCTGACCACTAGGGGGGGCGCTAATCCCAGCAGTGCCTCCAAGATGTAACACCTAGGTGGCACTATCCCAAGGGCTACTACCCCTGCCTGCTTGGCTAGTCACAGGTTAAGGGGCCTGAGTACTGAAACGGGTGCCTCCACCCAGAGGACAGAGTTGTTAGTAACAAGGCTAACCTGGGTACAGCCCTCCAGTACACTGTAACCCCTCTCTTTCCCCTCTAGTGGCCTAGACAATATACAGCAAACACTTTCACAGTAGCCCCTATTCAGCATACAAACCCCCACACTGTTTGCACTTACCACCAGGGCTGGTTCCACCAGCTCGACCCTGGAGAGCCCCCTGTAAAACAAGGTTAGGCACAGCAAATAACAGTACAGTGCTTTTGGTACAAATTGGAACCACAGTCAGATTAAATGCAAAAAGAGTTAGATCTGATTTATTCAGGGGAATTGAACATGGGAGGGGCATAATCAGGTTGACTGATTCTAAAACTGATCTAGTCAGGCAATTATGCATGCACTTTTAATTCCTGCACAGTCACACGTTCTGGATACCCAGTTGGAAGTAAGGTGGGCTAGCCTGGAATGTTGCCTGGGGTAGGCCGGCATCACAGCTTGTTGGAGCCCTGTGATGAAAAGAAAAGGCATGCACAACCACACACAATTCATAATCCAGAGCCAGGAGGCTCAGTTCGTGATGATTAGACAAAACAGTTAAATCAGATGACACACTTTGATTGAGCTGTTGTTGCATGGAGCCACCCTGGTGTTCACTCATGCTACCCAGTACAGGACACAAGTTGGATGAAATGGAGACTGCAGGATGACTTGCTGGTTTGCCAGGAGAAGCAGAGCTCATACGATTCACCGTGGTGTCATTCCTGTTCATGATGTTGAGCAGGGGGCTGATCCCCAGGCAGGTCTCTCGTCAATGGTGTTCCCTGCACCTGAGGTAACTGGCTGGGCCAGTGTGGCAGTGTCCAGGCCAGGTAAGACAGTTTGGATATCAGTCTAGGAAGGCTGGATGCAGCTTCCAGCAAGTGTGGCATAATTAAACAGTGGGGAACCAAATCGCGACCCACTAATAGCAAACAGCACATTGATAGTAGAGCAATCACCATACCACAATGCAGATAGTAGTCTGGCAGCAATATCAGTGTCTCTGAGCAAAACTGGGAATTCTGTGGCAACTGGATATCCTGACAGGCCGATCACATTCAGCAAATCTTCGGTCTTCTTCAGGTTTAAATCTGGTCACTCTTCAGCGGCTTTAACACACTGAAATTCGGATGCAGTCTGATAAATTCACCCTCCCTCTCGAGGGACAGCAGGCAGATGGCCTAAATTCAGCATTTCCACTAATTTCCCATGCAAACTATGCTGGGGCAGCTGCTCGAGTCACTCAAGCTGTTTACTTTTCAAACTCTAATTCCAGACTGACTCTCTGCAGAAGGCAGCTTGGGAATTTCCCTTCGGTCCAAAGGTTCTGGTTGGTTGATCTATCAGTCTGACAAAGTAAGGGCCCCCCTCCAGGTCCATTTAGGCACCAAAGTGCAAAAACTACAATTCCTACAGAAATTTGCTCCCACAAGACCCCTGGGGACAGACACCATTTTAGAGTCCCCAAAGATACTGACTGGTCCCAATATGCAGTCCAGAACCAAGATGGTGAGGCAATACTGAAATGTCCATGCTGCAAAGAAAAGCAGGTTAGACAAACTACAATATTACTATTATTAAAGCAGATAAACAGTCACAGTTCCTAGAAGGCCTCCCTCTGCGCAAATAGCGATGGCAGAATGGAGTGATAACACTGCAGCCCGGGCAGGACTTGAGCCGAAAACTATTCGGTCCCTACCCAGATTATTTTTACACCTCAAGATAGGCAGCTCTTGAAGAGACAGGCACGGTGGCTAACAAGGTACTCACATGTAAACACTTTTAAATCGTTAGGACACAGAACACCAGCCTGGCAGTGGGCATTTAGGCAAGCCCAAGGAAGACTTTCAGGAACCCCCTTTTGTAGGGGGATTACATATTTATTTATTTATTTAAAGTTTTATGACCGGGAAAAGTACTACGAGCAAAGCTCATTTCTAGGTACAACCTGGGGAAGAGGGTACAGAAACAAACAAAGGGTAAACATACTAGAACAAGTGGAAGGCACAGATGAACACAAATTTGCTGCTAACATCAGTATTATACAATATGATAGAGAGTATATCTACAAATAATACAATATGAGGCATGAATACAACTAAGGGTAAATCTTCAGTCAGAGCTAGGCCATAGGAAGAATGTGGTGGTTTAGGGAGGAATAGGGAGATGTGAAGCGGGGGAGAAGAGGGGATGGGTACTAGGGGAGAGGACCGGTGCAAGTCAAGGTTGGGTTGATCTGAGTAGGTACTTGAGGGCAGCAAAGAAGGGGGTGAGTTGGGTATGGAGAGGGATGCTGTTCCAGAGGGAAGGGAGCCTGTATGAGAAGGCCAGTTTGCCAGCAGAGGTGCAGACTCATGGGAGTGCAAATGAACGCCCACCACTATGCTGTGAGTTGTACACGGAGGGGGTGGTAGGTTTGAGGAGAGATGCAAGGTATGATGGGAGAGCTCTGAACCAGAACTTTGATATGTGGGTGGCATAATGTAAAAAATGTCTCTGAGGGAGGGATTGGAGGGATAGAGAATAGTAGAGGTTGCAGTGGTGGGTTAGATGGCGGGGGGGAGTTTGTGGCAAATCCATAGAAGGCATGGTAGAGTATGTCAGGTTTGGATAGTGAGGTTGCCCGGGCGGCGCCAGTCAAAAGTAGGGAGGATCCATTTGATCACTTGGTCGTGTCTAACCTGAAGAGGAAGCCTAGCCTTGTAGAGCAGCTCAAGTTTGGGATGCAATTTAGAGTGAAGGGCATTGAAGTGGGAAGGGAAATCAACAGAGGGATCAAGCCAAACCCCTAGGTACTTGAATGAGGGGATATTTTCGAGGGAGTGGAAGAATGTGAATCCTAGCAAGTTTTTGCTTGGTCCCAAAGATCATAGCGATGGGATAGTTCCAGTAAAGGACAGCAGCTGGGAAGTGGCATAAAGGCAGCAGCCAGGGGGATTCCAGAAATGGAGCAGGTGGAAATAACAGAAGATAGAGTAAAAAAGGGCTTGCAGCCCTTAAAGTAGATAAGGAACTGAGGCTGTATGGGATGCCTCTGAGGGTGCTAAGGGAATTGACATTAGAACTGGCTAAATGCCTAGCAGGACTATTCAATAGCTTGCTGCAGTTAGGGGTGGTTCTGAGAGATCTGAGTACAGTGGATGTGGTTCTACTTCACACCGGAGAGGAAAGAGAGTACTTGGAAAATTGCAGCCCATCAGTCTTACCTCTATTGTGGGTAAACTGATAGGAGACACCAGTCAAAAAGGACCTAATGAACTACATGGAAAGCAATGGGCTTCAGGATAGTTAAAAACACAAGTTCATAGCAGGGAAGTCTTGGCAGACCAGTCTGATAGTACTGTTTGACAGGGTGGCAAGGACAGTGGATAAGAGACGAGCAGTAGATTGACTCTGTTTCAACTTTAGCAAGACATTCAATTCAGTTCCACACATAAAACTGCTGAAGAAGTTAGAGGACCTAAGAACAGTGAAGGACCAAGTTAAATGGGTGGGAAGCTGGCTGGGGAAAGACAGCAAGGGGTGGTGGTAAACAAAATCAAATCAGGGAGATCATGAATGGAGTGCCACAAGATCAGTCCGGGGACTAGTCCTTTTCAATATGTTGATCACTGACAAAGGAGATGGAATACAAGGCAAAATGTGTCTCTTTACAGATTACACCAAGCTATGTGGCAGGGTAGACAGTAAGGAGCAGGTGAAGGAGTTGTAGAGAGATAAGCAAGGTTAGAGAGATTGTCTGAGGTTAGGCAGTTGACATTCAATGCCAAAACATGCAAGGTGATGCGCGTAGGGACTAAGAATCACATGACAAAATACTGGATGGGAGCGGGGTTAGGTTGGCCACTATGTCAGAAGAAAGGAACTTGGAAGCCATCATAAAGGATTCCCTAAAACAAACTAGCCAATGTAACAAGGCTTGCAGCAAGTCAACCAGAATGTTGGGTGTACTGGTTGGGGTTTTGATAGCAGGAGGAAAGAGGTAATATTATCTCTGTAGAGATCACTGGTGAGACGCCATTTGGAATAGACTTCCCAGTTTTGGAGTCCCCACCTGAGGAATGACAGAGACCGGCTAAAGGCGATGCAGTGTAGGGTAACCAAAATGATGCAGGAGCAGCAGGGCAGACCCTGTGAAGATCAGCTTAAGGCACTAAATATGTACTTGTTGGAGGCCAGAAGGGAGAGGGGCAACATAATAAAGACCCTCAAGTTCCTGAAAAAAATAACATTGTGAACTGTGAGGCACTATTCAACAGGAATTGCAGGTCAGTTACAAAGATGCATGAATAGAAGCTTGGGCTGGGGGGACATTCTTTGTAGTTGTTTAACCAGGAGTAGCAGACTAAGCTGAAAGCTTGTTTGTAGGTGCGACCTGGGAGCACAGGGAAGTTAAGTGACGTGCTCAGGGTCACACAGTATGCAAGTATGTAAGTGGAAGCTGTGGGATTCAAACCCAGGTCTGGTCTGCTGAATGTCACCAGATTTGCAGCTCAGAGCCTTAAACCACTCTGCTATACTGCCTCCCGGAGGGATATAAAATAATTTTACTTCATGGAGAGAGTTGTTGGGTCATGGAATTGCCTAGCAGCTGAGGTGATGGGTGCAAAAACAATAAATGGATTCAAGCATGGCTGGGACAAAGTAACAGGTCTGACAAGAAATGGGATGATGTGGGGAATGGCAAGGGCAAAAGTCACGTGCACACAACAGGTCACGGGGTAAGACAGGGTAAAAGAGGGCAGACTGGATGAATCAATCGTCTTTTTTCTGCAGGCATGGGCCCCGATTCAAGAAAAGTTACGCCTGGCATAAGAGCACTTGCGCCAAGTAGAATGGCGCATATAGCAACTTAAGCCAGAATTTACGACATGCAAGATTCCCACCAAAGTGGCCTGCGACGTAATAGCGCAGCCCACTACTCAACAGCTTTTACGCTGGCAGTTGCACCATAAACACCCTCGTGCATGGCACTAGGGGTTTACAGCAGCAGTTGCGCCCCATTCCAGGAGGGCAGTAACAAAGTCCCCAATGTTGGGATTCTACAAGAACCCCTGGAGGAGAACTGGCAATGTAAGTTACACCAGCTTTTAGCTGGTGTAACTTATGGAAGCCCCTCGGGAGTCCTGTAGATCTGCCTGCAGTAATGCCACAGTTGTCCTCCTCCCCATGCCCAGCATACCCCAGTGGGTACCCCATAGGGCTACCTACAGCAACTGCCTTGAAGTTTGCATGTAATTCCCCGGAGGGCTACCCACAGCAACTGCCCCGAAGTGTAGATGTAATGCCCCGCAGGGCTACCCATACCCCAGCCCCCAAACCCCCATTGTGCATTGCTCGCAGGGCGCGCTGTCATCCCCCACCTGCTCCCGACCCTGAGTCATAGGCCGCAAATGCGGCAAATACCCTACCCTGGCAGCCTAGTGGCCCCCCACCCAGCCATGCCATTTCACCCAGCACCCCCCACCCATCCCCAGCTGGTGACTGGCACAGCCCACCTCTCACCATCATGGCCAGCTGCTGACTGAGTTCAGTATGAGTTCACAGTAGCAGGAAGTTTTAATTCAGTGTGACAAAACTGGTGCCCATACAGTATAAAGGCCAATGGATGGTCTTCAGTTGATAACCACACTGCAATCACTTCTCGAGGTTGCTCTTGAGGTTTTCAGTGTTGTCCTCGCTACCTCTCGAAGTGATTACAGTGTGGTTATTAACTGAAGACCATCCATTATCCCCTATACTACTGATTAGCTACGGCTCATTGATCCACTTTGTGCATGTGGTAGTAGATGTTTTTACATTTCAGAAGATACAGTATGCTACACATTGATTATCTTACTGCTTATTTTAAGAACACAAACATTTCTTCATGTTGAAAGCATATGCAAGCGGCAATATGTTTAACAATTTATGTTAATCACAATACATGCTGCAGAAAACAACTGAAGATTTATTTTGGATAACCGGGAATGTATAGTAGACTTCCAGCAACTTCACCCACAGTTAGAAAAACATTTCTGCATTTTTGCATTACTTTTCTGCAATTTTCCAATGAATCTGGCCCTAATACTCAAGGGTCTGATGTCTGACAAGCAGTACCTGGCTGCTGTCATGAGAGCCAGTAGAATGCTGGGGTACCTCAAAAAAAATATGTGTGTGTGGGGGGGTAGAATGAGGGAAGTAATCTTGCCACTTTGCAAGGCCATTGTCAAGCACCACCTGGAGTACTATGTGCAGTTCTTGGCTTCTCAATACAAAAAGGACATTGAAGCAGTCAAGAGGACTCAATGTAGGGTCATCAAAATAATCAGAGTTATGGGGACAAAAACCATGAAGAGAGCCTAGAGGTTCCTAACATGTTCAACCTGGAGAAAAGGAGACAGAGAGGGACCATGATCTGTCTTCCACATACTCCAGGGTATCAACAAGACTGAACTTACAGAGATGTTTGATCTGTTGTCCTTCAACAGGATGCAGTGACAGATCCTGAAGCTCAAAGAAGGTACATTCAGGGTTAACATTAGGAGGCAGTGTTTTTCCCAGAGAGTGGTGAACCTAAAAAAAAACAACCTACAAGCCAAGACAGTAGATATGAAGACAATATGGGCCTTCAAGGTAAACCTGGACACAGTCCTGTTAACCAGGCTTCTTTTTACCTTAACTTTCACAACATCTCTGTTGGGGATTTTTATTTATTTATTTTTGCAGAAATTGGACAGTTAGAGCAAAACAGCTTGGTTCTCCTTATTGGTCCTGACTCTTGCACTCTTTGCCCCACCCTCCAAAAAAAAATACCCAGATCCTCACCTCAATCTACAAAAAATTATATTTCAAGCTCTTTAAAAGAAACAATCATTTTAATTATTCATTACTATGTAGTACAAAACGTGTTTAATGTTCAATAGTCTATCTCAGCATAACAAGTTAAAGAAGTACTACTGCTACTTCACATATCAAGATAATGCAAAGGCAGCTGTTGCTGACTCTAGCTAACTCTTGTTTAAATATAGCTACAGAAATGAAATAAAAACTAGTAACCTTGAAAGATGAGGATCAGACACACCACAAAAAAATCTTATTGGCTCCCTCACAGTCTGGGAGATTGCTTCCTAGTGTCTCATCATTATCCAAGTATTTAGTACCATACCTGAGTTTATCAGTAGTGCCAGAGAGTTCATTTTAGCAGCAGAATATTCATTATTTATTTAATTTGTGTTGACTGCAAAAGGACGGCTGGGCAGTTCTGCCTATTTTCAGCCTTGTCCGGGGTGGGTGGGGCCTAAAAATGCAGACTGACATATTAAATCAGATTCAGCTGTTCATGGAATATCTAGTGAATTGGGGGAAAGTTGGCCAGGACACTAGGGAAGCTCTCCTGCTCTTCCTGCAGGGGGCTGAGGTGCTACCTCAGATCCTAGAAGAGAGGATCGTGTGACTACAGCTCGAGTGGAGGAGTCTGTCTCCCTCCCCCCACCCGGAGTACCAAAGAGACAGAGAGCATGTAGGTGATACTGGAGGACCTGCAGAGCAGTAACCTCACCACCTCAGGAGTAGCTGTGCTTCGTTTAGGTCCAAGGGCAAGAACTGACCTCCACTTCAAAATGATACAGCAATGGAAATGGGGAGCTGGCAATGGAGTTTCCCACAGAGACAGCGGCCGGCCGTTTGGAAATGGCACTTAAGAAACATGTTTACTTACTACTGCAATTACTTGCTGAAATGGACGCTCAGTGTTCAGCTGAACTGGAAAGGATGAAACAAATGAATGGTTGTATGGGTCTGACATCACTACCTGTCAGTAAGTTGTCAGCGGCTGAAACAATGGATGGAACAGACCAAAGCGAGCTGCCGACAGAGCTGAGTGATGACATGGGAAAATTGACAAGCTGTCAGCCAGTATCTGCATCAGAGACTCTAAATGTCACTCTTTCTACACTGCAAGAACACCAGTTTTCAAGTACTATAAAAATTTTTTACTTTGGGGCTGCTTCGAGGATTTTTGAAGTTATGTAGTAAACTGACAGGGCATCCTCCCCATCCATGCCAGAACGATAGCCCGGGGATAAAAATAAAGCACCTAGTAAATGAAACATTCAGAAAATTCATTCAGAGCTGCCTTTCCCAGCCTGATCAGTGGAAAAAGCCCTTCTCACAGCTGGGTAGGTTAAAAAAGCAGATTGAACTGGGTGGGATGCAAGCTATTCAGATACCTTGCTCCCAGTGGGCCAGCATACCATCCCTACAAGCAGCAGAGATGCAGGGGGTCTACGTCACCCAATATGGAAAAAGGCCAGAGTGTTCCTGATATTAATCAGCCTTGAATGGGACCCCTAGGTACGACATCCCTGCCATGGAAACCACTGAGCTTCAGCATATGCAACATACTGTATGGATACCAATTAAATGGCTATCCACACTGAGTCTCCTACACCCTTGCCTCCCAAAGATATGGAAGACGATGGCAAAAGCATGCCAGAATTCAATACCCAGGATAATCCCCCCATTTCATGACTTCCGAGTCATTGGAACAATGGGCCCCACCTGGGAAAATAAAACCTACTACTATACTCCAATTCAGATTTCTTTAAACATGCCCCTGAACCTGCAAAGAGAGGAAACACGGTGAGGTTAAAGTATCAAGGGGCATGGTCTGAATTTCCTGATAGTCTTTATGTAGCAAGAACATTACTTACGGATATTATGCATTTATTCTTTGCTTATGAAATTTTTGTTTTGATACACACTGCTGGTGACACAACCTTTGATGTCAGTTTTAAAACACCTGTTAGTTTTGAATGCTTCTGGAAAAAAAAATTTGGATTCCTTCTGTGGAGATTCCCCTCACCAAACTAAGTTTTAAAAAGATCACTATGCTCTTTGAAAATGAAGGGGTAAATGTTGCAAACATCATGTACTGGCTTAAACAGAGATGTATAGTAATAGGTCAGTCAGAATCTATAATTGCTTTAGAGCATATCTGGATTGTGGGGGCACTTCACTGTGACTTTTGAACTCATTTGTTCCCATAGATGCCATATGGCGTTGGAACCATCCATTGCTGGAATGGACCCAAAATGGCCACCGGGAGCAAATGACAGCTGGGGGTCTGGTACATTTACCAAACAGTTTTTATTTTTTTTGGGGGGGTGGTGCAGAAGAGAGATCGTGGAATCCTATTTTATGTTGAACAAAACCTAAAGTGTGTTATAGGTGTGGCTCCCATTCACATTTAAATAATGCTTGTGATCATGTCAAATATACCTTATTCTCTGAACTAGGACATACTAGGCAGCAATGTCAGAATCCTATAAAATGTAATTTGTGTGAAGACACAGGAATTACTTACAAAATCTGTCCATGGGCTTCCCATAACAGTCCTGATGCAACTGACCTTACTGGAGTATTGGAACAGGCCGACCGCCATGACCGCTTGGTATTTTACCTGCTGGCGAGGGACAGAGAGCTGACACATCACCTCAATGATCTTGAGGGGCTCAGCCACCAGCAAAACATATGGATATATAGGATCCTGGAGGGAGTAGAGACAGGATTTAAAGATGTGATCACCTTTCTACAGTCTGTCCTCAGGGGGCCCTTCAAGTGCCACAAGATTTTGATTTAGCCATGGGCAGGGCGCATCGCTCGCTGGCCTCAAAGTCTAGTAATGCCGGAGTGTGCCCACACTCTTTCCTTGAAAAAATGACATCATACGCTGCCAAGGAAGAGCTACTAAGAAGGGCCTGGGGAACAAGGAACATAACCTACAAGGAACAGCACACATCACTAGATAATGACTACACGATGGCTGTACAGGACAGCCGCCACACAATGTGGCCGATTTTTAAGCAATTGCAGGCAAAGAACATCAAGGCTCAGATACTTTATCCTGTAAGGCAGTGGATTGAAACAGACAAAGGCACCCGTATATTTGAAGATCTTCTGGCTGCATCTAAATTTCTGGAGGAAAAGGACATCCCAGTTCCCACGCTCACCAAGGAGCGTCTAGAGAAATAATTACTTCGGTTGGCATGGTCGGTGACCCACAAAGGACTTCCCTGGAGTCATCAGGTGCAGACAAACCAGCAAGCCCACCTGAGGGCGGACTTGTGTTCTACACTCAGTAAATATGTTTCACCGATCCAGATTGCAGACGCCCACGCTGAGGAACATGTCCAGGCATCATCGGACCCCTCGGATGAGGGCACAGCACACCGGAACACTTGACTCTGGGTCACTAGAAGACTGGCTCTATTTCGTAATTCAGCCACCAACATTAACGTACTGTGTTAACCTTAATATCCTGTTAGGCTGGGGCTGGCTCTCATAGGTTTCGAGTGTACTTACTCATTTAACTAACTTTCCATATACTCCTCGAGATCTACTGAAGGGAGGTACTTCAGAGCTGTGAGAACAGCAAAGACTAACTGGTTGCTTGGGAAGACTGAACGTTCTGTTTTGTAAAAACTCTCTGGACTTTCCCATAGCTGGATTATTGGTAATGGCATCGCTTGATAGCTCCTAACTAGGGGTATAGCATCTGAGTCTGCCCGGTTCTGGACCCCCCCCCGCCCCAAACTGAGAATATGTCCATCTTTTGACACAGTGGGACCATCGAGACTCCTCTGTTGCCCACTGAAGAACTCTTTTACAATGCTTCCAATATTTTTTCTTCTCAAACATGACGCAGTAAGTACATAATGGTGGGACAGCATTGAGTCTCTGACAAAAGAGGCGGTTGGGGGGGTGAAGGGCTGGACTTATTTAATGGGAGGGCCAGGGAAGAAACTTATGAAGGGAACTAAAACTGAAATTGATAATAAAGCCAAACACATAACAGTGTCTACTGGCAGACAAACGCAGGAGGATGGGGGGGCGGGGGGAATTGCATCACCCCCCTGCATCTCTCCCAAGTAACCAGTAGACTGGTGGGGCGGGAGGGAGAAGGAGTTTACTTTTCTAATGTTTCGGCTAGTGCCTTACTTAGTGTTGCTGACGTTGGTTTTGCAGGTGGACCGGGGACAATGAACCCTCCCCGGTCCCTCTTTCTGGCCTCTTCCTTGTTTTGAAAAGGATCACAGAGCCACAAGTGCAAACCCCCAAGGGACCAACACTGGGTTGACCTAGGAAGTCCTCAGGGACTGGAGGTGAAGGAATCCTTTCTCCCAACCAAGATTACCTTCATGTGGAGAGATATTGCTTTCCACAGCCCCTTCATGACCCCCTCTGATAATGTAAAGCACTCTAACCATGTATGGGCTTCAGAGACAATACAGACAACACTTGCAAGTCAGATACAGGGTCATATGGTTTATATTGTTATCTTAGATGTTGTTCTGAATAGAATGTTTTTTGTTCTAGGAATGTTAGCAAGCCAGAGTGAAATGCAATGGATAGCGCCATCTGGTGGCAACATCTGTTTAATTCCACAGCAGTTTCATAATTTACTTTGTCCTATTGTTGTTTTTATGGGTGAATACAGGTACTGGTATTTTGAATGTTATGTTGAATTTTCTAGTTCAAAGAGGCAGTATATAGGTACAAAGAACTAAGTAAATACTTTCTCTTTCAATCCTTATCAACAGAGCAAATTCAAGAACTTAATCCCATTTGTTTTAACTTAATCCCATTTGTTTCTACCATGACTCAAATTAATACTTGAGTCTTATAAATGGGATTAACAACCTAACTAAAAGGAAGCTAATTCTTCACTTCCTCAAAATGCAAAAGTGTGAAATTAATTTCCTACAGGAAACACATTTATGTCCACGAGAGGCCTTAAAACTTAACTCCAGAACCCACCCAGTTGTATACCACACCTCCCTGGAGAGGGGGGGGAAGAAGAGAGGGGTAGCCATCCTTCTCTCGGCCTCCTTGCCATTTGAGGAACAGGAAGTAATACAGGAAGTAATAGCAGATCCAGGAATCTGATGTATAATAGTGGTGGGCAGAATTCAAGACACACTGATCACCATGGTGAACGTAGATGGCACCCCCCCCAGGCTCCCCAATTAATTTCTACTCAGATCTGGTAAACCTGATAGCAGAAAAGGCACAAGGAATGGCCATTATGGGGGAGACTGGAACTTGATCCTTAACAGAGCACTAGACGCCATGTCCCGTGTTCCAAACCCCAATACCAAAACAGCTCACCTACTTACAAAACTAATGGTAGACATGGGCCTTGTGGATATTTGGCGGAAGAAATACCCCTTGGCAAAAGATTTCACGTATTACTCCCCCCACTTCAAAACATTTTCCAGATTGGACATGTTCCTAACTTTACTCTAGGAGCCTGGCATCCTTGGGATCTATGTGGGTGGGGACTGCCACACTATCAGACCACCAACCCATATTATTGGCGATAGAGTTGATGCTTCCAAGGAAAAGAACTCAGTGGAAACTGAACATCTCCCAACTAAGGGACAAGAAGGTGAAGTCCGAAGTACAAAAAATAATTAAACAGACACTCGAATTTAATGACAATTCAGACACCTCTCCACAGATACTCTGGGACACAGTAAAAACTATGGTAAGGGGCAAATTAATTTCAATAGCGGCCTATAAAAAGGACAGAAGAAAACAAATTGATATGCTCACAGAGCAATTGAGGATGGCAGAGGCCCAACAAAAACAAAAATGGTGTAAAAAGATATAGGTAGAAATTAAAGAGGAGAAAAACAAAATTCAACATCTACATAAAATTGAAATGGAGATGGCCTTGTGGTACTTGAAACAAGCTTATTATGAGGGAGAGGCGCAGGCAACCAAGTTCTTAGTCTATCGGCTTAGACAACAGTCTGAGAGAGCCAATATTACTAAAATCAAAAACTCTATTACTGGACAGCAATCACACTGGTGGGAACAGATTGCAGAGGCCTTTGTGTCTTATTATCCAACCCCCTACCAACTGCAACAGGATTCTCCTGTGGAGGAGAAGGTCAGATTTCTGCAATCTGAACCTGCCCACTTTATCGCAGAAGCAGGGTCAAAATCTAATGTCCCCAATCTCCCAGAGGGAATTAAGAATTTAAAAACTGGGAAATGGCCGGGTCTGCATGGCTTCGGGGGGGGTTTATAAAACCTTTCTTTAACAGACGACCCCACCCCTACAGGACACCTATAATGAGATATGGGGAGTGGGAGAGGTGGTGCCCCAGTCCTGGAACTATGCTACTATCACAGTGTTGCCCACAGTGGGGGGAAACCCATCAGAATATGGTTCATATCATCCCATCTTGCTTTTGAATGTGGACTATAAGATTTTCACAGCAATAATAGTGGCCCGTCTTAACCCCCTAATGTCACATATAGTGCACATCAACCAGACGGGCTTTATAGCAGGCCACCAAGGCCTAGACAGTGTCCGTCGGGTGATTAACATCATTGATACAATTAATAGGCATTGCACTCCCACCTGCATTATGAGTTTGGATGCGGAGAAAGCCTTCAATAAGGTGTTGTGGGGTTTTCTCTTCCTAGAACATCTTGACTTCCCACTGTCCTTCATAAATGGACTAAAAGCTCTATATGTAACACCCCAGGCACAGGTCCAAGTGAACATGGGGCTCTCCAACAGGTTTAACCTAGGCAGGGGAACAAGGCAGGGCTGCCCACTCTTGCCCATATTATTTGCCTTGTATGTAGAACCTCTAGCCCATGTAATCAGAACTGATCCGAATATAAAAGGGAGTACAAATAGGAGACGCAGAACATAAAATCTCACTTTATGAGGATGACGTTCTCCTGTACCTCACCAACCCAGGGGGATCAAAAATAGGGGGAGAGCCCTACCAAACCTAGAAGATTACTATTTAGCTGCTCAGCTCTGTTATGCATTGCTATGGTCAACGGAGGGATACATGGCCCACTGGAAACTACTGGAGGGGACACTAACAGAAGGAGCTCCCCTGGGGGTGAGGGAAATAGATACACAATTTAAAACACAAGTTGGTTATATGCCCCTCCTCTCAGTCCGTAGTACCCTGCAGACTGCACATAGGGCATGGGAAAAGTACAAGCTGACAGCAGCTCTCTGGCCCCTTTGATGGTTTGTTTGGGATGGTGAATTTTTGCCCTCCAGGCAGGAACTGACATTCAGGAGGTGGTCGAGGGTGGGATTATGTCACCTAGGACAATTCCTTACCGGGGGAGTAATACAAGAGTTCTCCAAAATCTGAGATACTTACCAGCTAAGGTCCTCAGGAACTTGGGTGCGGACTGCACGGTGACCCTAAAGAGTAAATGGGAGCAGGAAACAGGACTACCGCTTGAGGAGGGGCACTGGGAAAGGGTGCTTATGGGTGCAAGTAAAACTATACTCTCCAGTTTGGCAGGAATTTGAATTGAAGATCAGAACAAGATTCTTTTATACCCCAATAATCAAAAACAAATGGAACAGTGACTGCTCAGCAGAGTGCTGGAGAAGGTGTACAGAAACCAGGGCACACCACTCTCATGTGTTCTGGCAGTGCCCAGCTCTACGACCATTCTGGGAGAGTGTCCAAGTGGCGCTGAGGGATCTCCTTTCTCTGACATTGCCCCTGAACCTCCCCCAACTGTTGTTGGGTCTGCTGCCTCAGGAGATCCGTGGGACAGACAGGCTATATCTGTGGAACATGCTGGTCTTGGCGACTCTCAAAGCAATTACACAGAATTGGCTCAAGGAGGACCCCCCATCTTTGGCCAATGGTTATCAATAGTTCAAGAGATTCAAAATATGGAAGAATTAATCTACAAGGTAAACTTGAAACCATGTGCGTTTATACACAGGTGGACCCAGTGGGTTATTTGGAGGGGGGATGACCCTGATGGATCACCATAAATAAACATACTATACTAGAGGTGAGGGTTGGGAAAAGAAGCATTTTAGGATACCATGTCTGGGGGGGGTGGGACAGGGAGAGATTTTACTTGCTCCCAGTGGTTGGACCAATATAGATAAGGTCATTAGTCAGGTGGCACGGAATTCACCTACTAAGATTTGTACCAGGTAAAGTGTTTCATGAATGCATTATATATGGACTGAACTGATTGTTAAATGTCTATATCTGAATTGTAAGTACTATGTCTTGCCCTAATGTTTCAATAAACATGAATTAAAAAAAAAAAGGAAAGAAAAGAGCAAAGTGGAATGCAAAGGTTTGTGCTGTACTTTGTGATTGCCCAGGGGTCCAAGGATGCTATATTCAGCCAGACAGCACACCAGCGCTACCCAACTGAATATAGGATCATGTCAGCACAGCGCTAAGTCAAATAGCACTGCCCAGACATGGATCCCAAAGTGCGTCTCAAGAGTGGATAGTACCGGAGTGTTATCTGCAATTCTGCAATTTTCAAAGGGACCATGCAAATGGGCCCATTGGGCATGCATGGCACAAAGGAACCATTTGCATGCCCTTTATGTGCTCATTTGCACGGGTAGTGGAGGTAGGTTAGCGCAGCTTCACCCCTCAATTGCCCAGTCCCATAGTTGTGTGGACATCGCTGGTACCTAGTAGCCCCCCCCCCAATCACCATCCCCATGCCCACAGAAGTAATCCCTGGTGCCTAATGTTCCTCCCACCGATCACCATCCCCGTGCCCACAGAAGTAATCCCTGGTGCCTAATGTTCCTCCCACTGATCACCATCCCCGTGCCCACAGCAATACTAATCCCTCATGCCTAGTTGTCTCTTCTTCGCCAATCACTGGTCACCCGCACATATAGAGCCCCTAGGTGCCCACTGTCCAAACCCCCCCCCAGTCCCGGCACATTCAGGATAATACATGTGTGCTTAGCTAGTATTTCCCGGTCACTGCTCCTTGGCCCCATAACAGACACACCATCCGTTCCTGTGCTGCTGGTGTACATAAATGGTAAACTGCAGGGAAATAAAACAAACTAGTCCCTGGTGTGTTCAGGCACCCCCATTACCAGTACTAACTCTTATACAGGCAGTACTCCCTAGTGTTTAGTGCCCCCCCACAGCACTGAACACCCACCCACCCAACCCCTCTTTCCTTTACCAGACCCTTTGGTGCCATGGGAGTGCATGTTGTGACTGGTGCAGCCCTCTGCACACCTTCTCACCTCGCCACCATATGTCCAGGCAGGCAGTGCGTGTTTTATTTATATGACAGGGTGACATGCCCTGTCCTATAAATACGTTGTGTGCTCCCTGCCTGGATGTACGACAGCTGGTTGAGAACATATACAGAGGGCTTCACCAGTGACTGTTTGCACACCAGCAGCATCAAAGTGTCTGGTAAGAGGAAGGGAGGATTAGGTGGGTGTTTGGTGCCACAGGGGGCCACTAGGTGCCAGGGAGTACTGCCTGGACAGGGGTGGTACTGACTATGGGGAGCGGTTACTTGGACACACCAGGGACTAATTTGTTTAATTTCCCTGTACCTTACCATTTAAATACACCAGCAGCACAGGGATGGATGGTGTGTCTGTTACAGGGCCGGGGAGTGGTGACTGGGGGAAGAACCACTGGACACCAGGAACATATATTACTCTGAATGGGACAGAACTGTAGAGGGGGTTGACACTGGGCATCAGGGAGCTCTTTATGTGTAGGTGACCAGTGACTGGCGAAGAGGGGACTACTAGGCACCAGGGAATAGTACTGCTATGGTGCGGGGACAGTGATTGGGCAAGGAGGCCACTAGGTACCAGAGATTACATTCATGGGCATGGGAATGGTGATCAGAGGTGGGGGGACCACTAGGCACCAGAGAGCTTTATTTCTTTGTTATGGGGTGGTGGGCAAGAGGGAGGCAGGAACACTAGGCACCAGAGAGGGTTTGTTTTATGGTATGGGCTTGCAATTGGAGGCCGGGGAGGTTCACTAGGCACCAGGCAGATTTTGGGTCATACACGAGATGGCGGTTGGTGGGAAGGGGACCACTAGGCACCAGAGCTAACTGTCTTGTGCACAGCAACGCTGTTGGAGGGATGCCAAGGTGGGCGAGTGTGCTCCTCCACCGACAACCGTGTACTTTGCCACAGTACCTCCGGCAGCCACTAGGGTTGCCTGGAGTAAGTCGTGGATTTGTTTGGCAATACTTGCACTGCGCAAATGGACCGCACTAAGCTCTTTTGTGCAGCACAAAATGTGCTGAATATGGGTTTGTGTGGATATTCTTGTCCCCACCTCTTCCTTTGCCCACCTGCATGCATTATGTTCTGTGTGGGTGCTAACCCCATTTGCCTGTGCAACCATTCCTTTTGAATATCGCGCTCTGCTGCAAATCCCAGTTTGCCTGGTAAAACACCCCTCCATGCGAAATACTGAATATCTGGCCCTGGTTTCTTACCTTAGAAATGAAGGCATTACAAGTGGAAACAGTTCTACTTGAGATGTCAGATCACAGAATTCTGTGTGAGTACTGGCAGCGTACAGAAACAAAGTACTGGGCCAGGATTCTGAGGAATGACTCCAACTTGTTTAAAAAATGCAAAGACTATTAGGAAATTACAGGACTTATTATCAGCTAGGCAAACAATACCATGCATGTGTGATGATTTGGCTAGTTGGTGTGAGGATACCAATTCAGATTTATGGAATTTACTTCAAAAAAACTACAGCATCAGTGGAAAAACAGAATGACCTCACCTGTCTTTTATTTAGAGTACAATTAACTGTAAGTCCCCCCTCTCCAGCTGGCCTTACCAGCCGTGCTACCCCCATGGTGCAGTTTAATCTGGGATTGCCCCACGCCGCATGGTCCATGCTGCCACCAGGGGCAGCAGCAAGGAAAGGTATTTAAGGTCTTGGTTTTGCCTGGGAAAGAGAGAGAGCTGGAGTTGGCGGTGGGTGTATGGGCAGTGTCCCAAAGGGGGTCCCCTCCCTTCGGCCTAGTAGGTTGGTTGGCTACGGCATCAGTGCAACATGAGGTTGATGCTCCAAGGAAGGGCATGTAAAAAGTAGCAGCGGTCATGTGGGTCTGGGAGGGAACAAGATTCCCAACCCCCGGTTCAAGCTTGGATTTCAGCTTCGGTGGGTAAGCAGTGCAGGAGGCAGTAGGCGTGAGAACTAAGTGTCAGCAGCAACTCTTCAGGAGGAGGAGGAGGAGGATGGGTCCCAATACCCCATTTATGGTAAAGGGTACCCAGGCAGTGGGGCTGCTGCAGTAGCGGCAGAACTGTAGCAGGGCTCCTTGAAGTGGCAGCTCTGGGATGCTTACCTGTTTGGCACACTGTGGGGGGGGGAGAGAAGTACAGAGGGCTGGGAGAGCTTTGGTCTGAGATTCGCCATAGGGCCTGCCATGCCCATGTCTGGGGCAGGCCCTGAGGCCTTCTGTGCCTGTGTCTGGGGTAGGTCCATTAGACCCATTAAGGGTCAGGGTTTTCCCATGGGGAACAGCAATTTGAGGAAGAAAGGGTGCCACCTTTGTTACATTTTCGGCCCAGTGCTGGTGTGGAGTAGCCCTAATTTAATGTGCAGCGTTTGGCTCAGGGAGGTGTTTTTGGGAGGTACATTTGGGAGCATCCACGGAGGTATAGGTTGCTAATCTGCCCTGAGGTCTTTATGGCTCAGCTGGCGTGGGAAAAGTAAGGCACTCCCCCATCAGGAGGTCTAAGGGATATGGAAATGTAAACAAAGATGGCGATGTGGGAAAAGGTTTCTGTAGAAAAAGCTGTCAAAGTTTAATGAGACAATTCTGGTCAAACTGTACTTAGACTCATGTGTATAAGAGCTTGCTGCATGCCTGTTTGAAAAGAAAGTATAATACCTGAACCTCTCGTTTGTACTGTCTGCACTCTCAGCCCCATGGAGTTGCTCCATTTAATTTGTGCTTGATTGAAATGGTCTGGATCTAATCATTTTCAGGCCCAGAATAAAGTTCCTGGTTTGTAGAAGTCGTGGTGTTGGTGTTTCCTTCTCAGTCTAGTGAAATGGATATCAATGAATTCTGTTTTAATTGCTTCAAAAGTCATTTTGTCTCATGAGATAAGAACTGTCCTGACCCCCTCCCCCCAGTTTGGGGGACCGTAGAAGCTGGCATTAACCAAAGTCGATACTATCCTGGTTGCTCTGCCTCAGGACATGGGTGATTCAGCTGGGGACGAGGTAGGCTGTATCCAGATTGAAGACGTCACACAGTAGGCCACCTCTTTGTTTCTAAACATTTCAGCAGTGAGAAGTGTCATGGAGTGTTTCTGGTCTGTGGCCCCTTCCCTCCCCACAACATCCGGTAACATCCAGAGAGAAGGGGGTTATATAACTAAGGTACTGCCCATTACAGAAGAGTCAGAAATAGATCTCGCTGGGCAAATTTCAAATATTAAGAAACAAATGAGTTGCTAGCGATATGCTAGAGCCAAATTATTGTTCATAGAACAAAAATATGGTACTCAGGGTTCAAAACTTCATATTAACCTATCTTGCAGTTGTGCTGAGAGACTTCAAAATAGAGTGATGACTTCTTTGAAAGAGTATTCCGATCATATAAAGTCAGAACAAAATGATATCCAGGATATTGTGACAGCCCATATTAACAAAAAGTTTGGGACAGTTACTCCAGTGGAGGAGTCTCACTGGAATTTTCAACATTCTCTTGTAATCCCTAGTCTGACAGAAGTTGAGAAAAAAGCTCTTGTAGCAGATATTAGTCCAAAGGAAGTACAGAAGGCAATTACAACTTTGTTTAATAGTACAGCACCAGGACTGGATGGTTTATCCAGTGAGCTGTATAAAAAATGGATATCCTCTTTTATTCAGATATTTAACAGTACTTTTCAGTTCTTTTATAGACTCATGGTCCTTGTGTCCCAGCATAAATAAAGGGGTAGTATTTTTTATTCATAAAAATGGGATAAAAATTATATTAGTAATTGGAGACATCTAAGTCTCCTGAATACTGTTGTGAAAATTTATAACAACATTTTGTGCACAAGATTGGTAACAGTGGCCTAGCATTTATTAGCTCCATTAAAGGCTTGTTCTGTACCACGGAGAACCACACAAAACAATCTATTGTCTGTAAGAGAAGTTGTAGAAAGGGGTATTAGAGGTGACTTGAATGGTCATATTGTATCTTTGGACTAACAGCAGATCTTTGATTCAGTGGTCCATAGCTACTTATGGAAGGTGCTTGACAAATATGGGTTACCAAGTCCTTTCATCACAATGATTCAAATGTTGCATCAAAAAATGGTAATACTGCCATTGGTGAATGGCTAGATAGGTTCACTAAGTGACTTAAAAAGGGAATGCTGCAGGGGTGTTTTCTGAACCATTTTTTATATATCTTTAATATAGACCCTGTCCTTAGGTATACTGAGTCACTGCAAGATACCTCTGCTGTGACAACTAACCAAGTACTGCAACTTGCTAAAATAACAGCACATGCAGTTGATCTGACACTGTTAGTGAACGATCAGGAAATAGGGCAGTGGCTCAGCTTTCAGAACATTCAGAAGCCACAGGCATCATCATTATCGATAATGCAAGGAGTAAAGCTTTCAGGTTGGGAACCACAGATGGCCCGGACTTACAGAATATTTCCACAGTTAGGGATGCCATAAAAGTGCTAGGTTTTACCTTTGGGGACAGGGATGCTATAACTGGATTTCAAGAGTAGATATGGCAGAAAGGACTGTTGCCAGATGGTCCTCCGTGTTCATGATGAAGAAAAAGAGAGTATTTCTCTCAAAATTTTTATTATTCCTGATGGCCTGTGGTGGCTGAGGGGCTGCGGGTCGCCAGGCCCTACTCAGCGTCATGCCGTGACCCGTGTTCGAACGCAGCATGGGCCACCAGGGTTGGCAGGGGGGAGAAGGATTGAGCATCCTCAGGACTGCTCTCCTTCTCCAGGGAGGGGAGTTAGCAGCACTCGGCGATTGCCTGCCCCCTAGCAGAGGCTAGGAGGTGGCATGTCAGTGCTAGAGACTATGGCAGGTGCTTGGTATGGGTGTGCATGGGAGCGTGTGCACTATCACCGTTGGCACCACTGCACACCACAGTCCTCGAGAGAAGCCAAGAAAAGTGGAAAAAAATGAGAGTCCTCTGTAGGATGACGATGGTACCCCACCGCAATGGCCCAGGAAGGCACCTCCCCGAATGCTCATCCAGTCCGGTGGGTCAAGTCACTCCCCACCCCCCTGCCACGAAGGGTAAGTCATGGGGTTCAGGGAAGGGGGCCTCATACCTGGTGCCCATGGGGGGGGGATGTCAGAGGGGCAACAGAGGACTCCGAGGGGGAAAAATAAGTAACTAAAAAATTTTTTTATTATTACTATTTTCTGTATATTGCATATGCTTTCCTTCCCCCCTTAGCACTACAAATCTGTCTTTATAGCATCTTCTTTAGATTATTGTTGGTTAGCAGGCTGTAACCTGTCAAACACTGTCATACCTATAGAAACATTAAGGAAAGTGGTTTAGGGATGATTAACCTCCTGTTTTTTTCTGTTGTATATTTTTTAAATTTAATACAACACCTCTTCTGCAACAGGCAGTGTCAGGTAGTTTTGCAATGGACTGGTCTGTTGTCAGAATGGTGTGTGACACTGATCCCCCACTGGAAAAGAGGGGACCTCCATTTTTGGAAAAAGGTCCCCCCCCCATTATATATTAAGGAATTTTATTTTTGGCTAAACAATGGAAAGTTACTGTAGCACAGATTGCATCCTTACATAGGAAACAGATTTATTCAACCATTATGTGTACAGTGCTCCCTCACCTATTCGCCCCTCGATTATCCGCCACCCTCCGTTATCACCATTCTTACCTCCCATCTCGAATGCATGCCCATGTTATCACACTCCGTTATCTGCCTCCCTCGCTATCCACCATCTGCCATTCATTAATCATCCCACTCGCCCATATTTTAATAGTAATTGCCCTCTTTCTTTCGCCATGGCAGCGCAAAAAGTTCACAGCCTGTTGTTGATTAGCTGGTGACAGCCATTCACGTTAGTCCACCCTGTCAGCCCTTGTATCGTGATAGAATAAATTAGCCTCATAGCACAGCGCTAGAGCTGATTGCTGATTGTTTAAAAACCTATCAGCAGAACGCTGTCCTGGTCACTGAACTGAACCAGGCGAAGTCCAAGGAGCCAACGCGAGCCACAGACCTGTTCCAGTAGGAACTGCGGGACCTGCAGAGACAGCTGGATGTCCTGGGGAAAGACTGGGACAAGATCCAGGTGGAGAGAGAGACAACCTGGCTGAAGACGTGACTGCCCTCAAGCAGAGGTAAGAGTTGGATTTCCCCTTTATAATGCATCCACTGTGCTTGTAACAGGGACATTTCCACTGGAAAAAAAGGTGCTGAACTTCCTTATTTCTTATGTTGGAGATGGCAGTTATCACTGGCCACCAAATACAGCAGTGGGTCTAATCCTGGCTGAATTAGAGACACCCTCAGGATTTTTCCAGTCAGAAATCATCCTGTCTACGAGCATAAAAGCAGAAAGTCATCCAGCTCTAGGTCTTTGAAGAACAGTTTCAGCTGTTGCTTGCCCCATTCATACAGCGATAACTGTGTTAGTGTGTTCGTGCGTCTGTGCCCTCGTCATTAGTATAAGCTGGACTCTTCAGTAATTCTGCCTGAGACAAAAGCAGTAGGAAACTAATGAACCGAGAGCCAGTTTTTTTTTTTTTTTGAGGAGGAGCTTTGTTTTTGTTCAGAAGTACTGAGGTTTGGAGTTGATTAGAAACTTTTGTCCACAGTTTGCCTGTTACTCTTAGACCCTGCCCTTCTCTGCCTTTCCCAGACCTTTCTGCAGACACCTCCTGAGCTGCTGTGCAGTTTAGACCCATTGTAGATGCTGGTTTTCATGTTTTGCCATCAGAGTTCAAATAAAGAGAACTGTATATAATTTATATGCAGAAACACAAAAAATGTGTCCATTGTGTCACTGTCACCTCCATGACACCCTGCTACCGGATGCAGTGTTCTGTATTTCACATGACTACATTTTGGGTTTTATTTTCAGGTACCCTTCATCATCTACCACCCTCCCTTATCCACCCAAAAACTGTGGCCCCAAGTTGGGTGGATAATGGAGGGATCACTGTAGTTTCTTTTTTGATGAACCTTCAGCAACAGAGTACTGAGTCATAATATTCTAACAGCTTCCATAGAATCTAGAATCCCGAGCAAAATTGTGGGACACTGTGTGGATGTGTGGTCATGAGAAATTAAATGTTAAAAAGAATCATAAGCATAAAGCACTGGCAGAAAGGACATGTCCTCCACTACAATGTGCTGGGTGTCTGGAAATAATGGAGAATGTATTCTTTGACTCTTGTTTTATTACACAGTTCTGGCCGCTAGTGGCAACTCACGGGAAAGACCCTTGTTTCAGCACCATTACCTTGATGTTCTGGTGTTAGGTCATTTGAGTTCTGCATGGAATAAATGGAATCCAAGAACTGTATATGTCATTTTTGTATGTTTAAAATGGGCAGTTTTGCAAGGCAGATGTCAGTGGTTACCACAACAAAAAGAACTTTCAGTCCTGGATGTATTCCACAATGTGCATTACGAAGTAACTGAAATTTACCACAAAGAATTCTTTAGTTTGCTTCGGACCCAGTTTGTTGATTTCTGGCATGGAATACATTAGAAAACACAATTGCACATACCCCAATAGTGCAAAGCATCATGGGAAACATATGCAAATCCCCATGAGAGAATTTGGACTGGCTCAACTTTAAGCAGAATTGCATGGTGCCAGAAGGCCTCACAGTGCAATCAGCAAAGGCTAAGAACAGGAAACACATACACGTGTTTCATCCTCATTTGGACTCATCAGTGTGCCATATCTGTGTCTTAGCCCATGATGCACTGTGAGGCCTTCTGGCACCATGCAATTCTGCTTAAAGTTGAGCCAGTTTTCTTTAACATTTGGCTGTACGGCCAATATCCTCTGGGATAACCCATTCCTCATGGCATTTGCTCTGGGGTTCTTTTGTAGTTCTTTATGGAATACATTGGCTGACATAAATTAGAGTTGCAGGTATTAGACTATCTTGTATCTTTTTTTTTGTTAATTCTGCTGTGTGATATTATTGAGGGGTGTTCATTCACTAATGTATTAGTTATATATCAATGTTTATTTTGTATTTTGTTTTGTTTTTTAAATTAAAATATCCCTACTATCCTGATGGGAGAACCCCTGGCTTTTTTTGGCAGTCAGCCAAGATGACCAACCTGGAAGATGGAGGAGAAGGTGCTGCAGGTATAGGGGAGCCGACTTTCTTCCCTAGCACCTATTCACCAGAAGTTCTACTTGCCAGTACTGCGGAGTATTGGAGCTGGAATTTGAGGACACTGCAGACCAGAAGTCTGAGTGTGTGGCAAAAAGAAAAAAGCTGAACAAATTTGTGGGAGGAGAAGATGGAGGAAAAGCTAAAAAAAAAATGCAATGAAGGAGAGAAAACAACATTTGTTCTGTTTAATTAAAATCTGGAAAAGTCCACGGGCCAAAGACACGTTTTCATGGGAGACCAAAGCAACAGATATACAATAAAACAGTTCAGAAAATTTACAATAAACAATAAAATGTTCAGAATAAATATACATAACTAGTACACTGCGATTGACCAAAAAAACACTGACAATGACAACTGGAAAAAAGATGGTTTTTCAAAGCATGTCCAAAACCATGTAATGAATTGCTAACCCAGGATAACAATGTCAGCAGTGGGTTAAAAAAGGATGGCAAATTATAAAACTGTTTCTGACCAAAGTCCTCATCCTGGGAACCGAAAACTAGAAATGCAAAGATGACCGAGTTGAAACAGTACTAGTATGTTTTTTTAAAGATAGCATTGAATGAAATTGGAACTCTGTGTAACATTGCTGTTTTATCAAGGATACCAAGCTGGTATGAGTACCTATGATTTAATGGAAGCCAACCAGCGTGATTATAAAAATCACAATGATGGGTACAATATGGCAGCTGAGTGGCAAATCTTGCTATCTGATTTAATAAATCAGCTCACCCTGGCCAACAGCCCCTCACCAGCTGAATGGTAAAACAGTTAAGCAGTAAACCATGAAAGGGTGTGGGTTATGCTGGGATTTACCCACAGCTAGTGTGGTTTGGCCACGAGGTCGCAGGCTGAGTAGTCAAACCAGGTCAGCCATGGGTAAATCCCTGGAGTGGTTTATTGTGATTATACAATGGCCCTTTTTTTTGTTACAAAAAGTAAGAAAAACAGTTCTCTGGTAGTTTAAATGACTTTTTTAAAATTTATTGTTATGCCACAAAATGTAGTTCCTTGTTGCTAGGCAGAATGGTGAGGATATCCCCTTCCGAACCGAGACATATGCTGACAAGAATGTTACTTTTATGAGGTTACTTTATTTGTTTTGTGTGATGTTCAAGTACGTGACAGACAGAAGTAGTGGAAGAGCCAGGTGTGAAGGGGGGAAAGAGAGACAGGCAGCTTTGCTGTCAGCGCCATATAGTTTGGCAGTGGTGCTGAATCGGGAGCTGAGTTTTATTTATTTTGGTTGTCCTTGGAAACGGGGAGGCTGAGAAGAATTTTTTTTTAAATACAGACTGGAGCGACAGAGAGAGGGAAAGGCAGTGTGACAGCAATGTTTTTTTTTTTTTTTAATTCAAAGTGTGTGCGCTTTAGTTTTTCTAACTGGGCTAGGAAATTGGAAGCAGAAGCAACACTTTTTTTTTTCTTGAAATGAAACAGAAGCCCATATTGTTCCTGGTGCTATCTAAATATAGGCACTCTGAGACTTGAAATAGTATCTTTGCAGAAGCAAAGTGAGTCACATTTTGCCAGGCAAGCGTTTTTTTTTTAATGTTTATAAAATGGATTGATGGAGACTGAGTTTTTATGCTGTGATATGGGAACACTGACCTTTGGTGCTGTGAGTGGAGCTTAAGGGATAGATGGCCATTTTGGAATGCGGCATTTCATGTTGTTGTTCCAGGGTTCTTGCGGCTTTCATGGTGTGAGTGTTTTTTTTTTTTAATGACATGCTGTGAACATGAACAGTCACCGAGTGTTCGTTACATTACTTCTCAGGGTGAATAGGGTGCTGTGGGGGGGGGTCGTGTGTGGGATAGACTGGCGAGGCAGTGGCAAGAGAGCCACGGTAGTGGCAGCAGGAGAAGGCTGACAGGACGGCTTTCAATAGAAGTTCAAAATTGGTATGATTTATAAGTTTGCAGTATTGAGTACATAATTTTTTTTTTTTTTTGCACAGAATGCAGGTACTTTCTGGGGAGCTTAGTGGTAAAAGATACAGCCATTTGATACCTGCTTGTTACCGTAGCTGTTTAGCAGCCAGTTAATATTGCAGTTTCCCTGCTTAAATATTCAGAGGGGGTTGGAATGATTTTGGTGGGATGCTAGATGCAGCTGGCTGGCACATTCTGTGTGGGTTATCGTACGATATACCACAGAAGAAAGGTGCCAGCCAGCCAATCAGAATACAGGAGTTTGCCTTTATTTTTATGTCCATGATATAATAAATGGTAATCAATAACTGGGAGAAGAAAGCTGTGGGACAGAAGCAACCTTGTAGAGGGAATAAGTAATGAATTAAATCTATATAGTGAACCTAATCTCTGATAAGTTATTTCTGCCATGAGATTTATATCCTGATCATAAATGAGGCAATTATCCAGGGTGAGGCCAAGAATGTCCTAACTTGTTCAATTTCCACATTCTTAAGCGTATGTAATAGAGCTGTCCCGGTGGAGCAGAGGGCTGAGGTGCTGAACGCCTTATCTCGCACTACACTGACAACCTGTGTTCGGCAGTGAGCACGGGCCACTGGAGGTCAGCAGGGGGAAGGGTGCAGAGCTGGATCGAGCTGCCGAGATGCAGCTCTCCTCTCCGTGGAGGGATGTGGGTTACCCTCATCTCTTGGCTGCCTCATGGTGAAGGCTAGGGGCAGCACACACCAAGAAGGAGCCAGGCATTAGGCCAGGAGGGAGGAAGGGACAGTTACTGGGGCAGCGAGGTGCATGCATGTCTTCATGTACATGCGTGTCTGCATCTGGAGCCCCAAGCATAAGGGGAAGAAAACCAGGAAATACCTCCCCTAGACAGGATGACAGCCAGCCCCTCCAAGGCTCCTACTGGTGAATGGGTACCCGCCACAAGAATGAGACAGTGGAAGGTAAGTCCCAGGTCACTGATGGCCGGAGAGGGGGTGGCCAGAATGGGGGTCCAAGGGAGAGAAAAAAAAAAGTGCGTAATGAAAGAATTGGTTCAACAGTCAGTTTCTTTCTGTGGTTATAAAAAAAAACAGATTTGCTTTTTTCTCATTCAAAACCAGATCATTTAAAAGAAACCATTTGGGGATTTCAACAAAATCAGTTGATAACTTTTCACGTACACCTTGAAAAACGGGACTGCTCGTGAGGATCACTGCATCATCAGCATAAAGAGACAGATGTGTATTGCAACATATAGGGACCCAAAATAGAACCTTGTGGAACTCCCAGTGACACTGGTACTGTAGGATAAAAATGGCATTTGATTTTTGTAGATTGTGTTCGACAGAGGAGATAATTCTTGCATCAAGGATGACTGCTCTCCTGGCCCTGGATATGATAACCAGCAAAATAATGAAACTTATGTCAAAAACAACTCTTGCACCCTCTTAAGGTTTTGTGTCAAAATAGTATTAACACTGGGTCAGTACCCACTGACTGGAGAAAGGCAAACATCACTCCACTGTTTAAAAAGGGCGACAGATAATGTGTGGACAGTTATAGGCCCATCATCTTGACCTCTCATTTGTAAAATTCTAGAAGGTATTATCTGTGACAAACTTTCCCTTTTTTTGGGTAATCTTGATGATGGACCAAATGGCTTTATGAAAGGTCGCTCATGTCTAAAAAATCTTTCGTTTTTATGAAAAAAATGAATAAGGAATAAGATAACAGGTCTCCTTGCTACGTTATTTATATTGATTTTAGCAAGGCATTCTATACTGTTCCGCATGACACAGCAGTTAAGAAATTAACTCACAAAGGTATAAACACTAGACTTGTTAAATGGATTTCTAGCTGGCATGACAAGAGAACTCAAAGGGTCATGTTGAATGAGCACTTGTCTCAGGAGGGTTTGGTGACTAGTGCTGTGCCGCAGGGTTCATTGCTTGGGTCTTATTTGTTATTCATTGCAGATATTGTTATCGAACTCGATAGCTGGGTTATTAAATATGTGGATGATATTACGGTTGGCACAGCATGCAATACTGCAGAGGGTATTCACAGGTTGCAGGTGGATCTTGACAAAATCACTGACTTGAGTTCACAAATGGGGGATACACTTTAATTTAGAAAAATGCAGTTATTCTCTTGGGTTTAAACAATCCCAAACAAAATTATTATCGATATGGGAAACTGTTGAGTAGAACAGAACTAGAGAAAGACCTAGGTGTTTATATTACAGACAATTTTTGTTTCACCAGACAAGTAAACAAGATCAGTAAAGCCAACAAATCTCATGGTCTATAAAAAATAACATTAGGTTGAGACACGCTAAAGTTTTGATTCCACTCTACCAGTCATACAGTATGTCCTACCCCATTTGGACTACTGTTCTCAGCTCTGGTCCCCTCATAAGATTAATGATATTATGCAGCTAGAAAGAATCCAGAGCAAATTTTCAAAACAAATATATGGTCTATGCAACTTGGAATATGAGGACAGACTAAAATCTCTACATCTCATGTTGCTCAAAATGGGAAGGCATAAATACAAGTTACTCACCTGTAACAGGAGTTCTAGGAATGGTATATGTTGTTCATCCACACTGTCTGGCAGGTTCCTTGCCATTTTAGATCTTGCCGGAAGGTCTTCAAGCTGTCTCCTCTCACCCACCCGGGTGGTAAAACTCTCGGCTCCACCCCATGATGCCAGATCTAGCCCGCTGGAAGCCAGGTTGTGCGTCAAAGCTGGGGAGGCCAGGTGGGTCGTGTGGATGAACAACATATACCATTCCTAGAACTCCTGTTACAGGTGAGTAACCTGTATTTCTAGGGACACGGATATGTTGTTCATCCACACTGTCTGGCAGACTCCTAGCAGTTCTTTGGGAGGAGGGAGGCAAGGCACACACTACCTACTTAGGGAATAATGACTGGAGGACCGAGGCCCCAAAATCAGCATCCTGGCATGACTCAAGGTCGATGTGGTAATGGGTAACGAAGGTGTGTGCTGACTTCCAGGTAGCAGCCCTGCAGATTTCCTGGATAGGGACGCCCGGAAGCAGCCACCGATGCAGCGGCATGGGGGGTAGAATGAGCTCTTATCCTCTGGGAGGCTCCATGCCCACCAACCTATAGCAGAGATCTATGCAGGAGGTGACCCACCTGCCTATCGTCCACTTGGCTGCAGGTCTGCCAGGTGCGACTTCAGCGTAGGTGACAAACAGCTGGCGAACCTCTCCCCGAACTTCAGCCATCCGCTCCTTATAATAAGCGAGCGCTCTTCTAGGATCCAAAGTATGGAGCCTATATTCAGCCTCCGAGGTGTGCTTGGGGTAGAACACCATCAGAGTCAACACCTGATTAAGGTGAAACTCCGACACCACCTTCGGAAGGAATTTCGGGTGGGGGTGCAGGGCAACCTTGTCCCTGAGGAAGACCAGATAGGGAGACTTGATGGAAAGCGCCTGGAGCTCTCCCATCCTTCTGGCTGACATGATAGCCACCAAAAAGGCAGTCTTCCACTACAGGTGAGAGATGTCACACCTGCACATCAGTTCGAATGGCTTGCCCATGAGCTTAGCCAATACCAGCAGCAGATCCCACGGAGGTGGAGGTTCTCACACCGGAGGGGATATGTGATCAAGGTCTTTGAAAAAGCACCCGACCACCTTCTCCTGTGCCACCGACTGCTTCCCAGCCTGTGCCCGGTCAGCAGAGATGGATGCCAGGTGCACCTTAAGGGTCGTCGACCGAAGCCCAAGCTGAGAAAGGGACCACAGGTAGTCCAGAATGCTTGCCAAGCAGCAGGAAGAAGGGTCCAGGCCCTTGCCCTGACACCAAATGGAGACTATCTTCCATTTAAAGGCGTAGCGTTTTCTGATCGACTCCTTACGGGAAGCCTCAACAACGCTGAGGACCTCGTTGGAAAGACCCAAGGCCTGGAACTCTAGCCACTCAGGAACCAGGACATCAGGTGCAGGGATTGAAGGTCCGGCTGGAATACCTTCCCCTGATTGACTGAGATCAGGTCCGGCCGGGCTGGAAGCCGCCTTGGGAGCCTGGGGCTAAGACTGAGGAGATCTGGATACCAGAACTGGCATGGCCAGTCTGGGGCTACCAGAATCACCTGCGCCTTGTCCCTCATCACCTTAAGAAGCACCTTGTGGATCAAGGGAAATGGGGAAAGGCGTAGAAGAGGCCCGGGGTCCACGGCCTCGAGAAGGCATCCCCCTGCAGTGAGCCCTGCTGAGGGGGGTGGGCATGAAACAGCCTTAGCTTCACATTCTCCCTGGAGGCAAACAGGTCCACCTGAAGCATGCCCCAGTGGGAGAACAGATCTTGTACTACCTCCAGCAGGAGAGACCACTCGTGGGACGCAGCTCCTATCCAGTTTAGGGCATCAGGCAGAATGTTGGAGGCTCCTGCCACATGCATGGCAAGGAGATCCACCTCCACGCTGTGCACGAGGGACCAAATGTGGAGAGCTTCCCTGCACAGGGGCATGAAGCGCATCCCGCCCTGGCGGTTTAAGTAGTACATGGTCGTGGTATTGTCCATCTGGACCTGGACCACTTGACCCCGTACAAATGGAGTGAAGGCAGTGAGGGCTAGATGAACCGCTCAAAGCTCCAGCAGGTTGATGTGGCATCGGGACTCCCGAGGGGACCAGAGGCCGTGCACTCTGTGCTCCCCCAGATGGGCACTCCAACCCATCAGAGAGGCATCGGTCGATAGAGAGACCGTCGGCTTGGAGCGGACAAATGGGATGCCCTCCTGCAGATGAGCTGGAATGATCCACTACTGGAGAGCATTCCACATCTCCTGGGTCATGTCACTGGCTGATCCAAAGGACCGGAGCGCTGTGACCATTGGCTGGCCAGTCCCCATTGTAGGGGACGCATGTGCCAATGGACCACGCTGGTGCAGGCTGCCGTGGGGCCCAGGAGGCACAGGAAGTCCTGGGCAGGGCGCAATTGCCCAACCTGAAATGATTGGGCAAAGGAGGAAAGAACCTCGGCCCTGTCTGCTGGGAGCCGTGCTCTGGCTTGCAGAGAGTCGAGCTCTGCCCCAATGAATTGGATCACCTGCTTTGGCACGAGTTCTGACTTGGCCTCATTGGTAAGGAGGCCAACTTGAGAGCAAACCTGGAGGGCCAGATCCCAGGACCGCTCCACTTCCATTCTGGAGAAGGCCGCAATCAGCCAGTCATCCAGGTAGGGGTACACCTGGACCCTTCGGTGCTGCAGGAATGCTGTCACCACTGCCATGCATTTGGTGAAGACCCTGGGAGCTGGAGAAAGGCCGAAGGGCATGGCCCGAAACTCGTAGAGAGACCCCTCTGCTCTGAAGTGGAGGAATCGCTGGTGGGACAGACGGATTGGGACGTGAAAGAACGCATCCTGGAGGTCCAGAGAACAGAAACACATGCCTCATTCCAAGGATAGAATGATCTGAGCCAGAGTGACCATCCTGAAGGTTTGAGACCTTAGGAACCTGTTCAGGTCATGCAGGTCTAGAATGGGGCGCCAACCCCCCCGTCCGTTTTGGGACCAGGAAGTACCTGGACACAAACCCTGGGTCTGGTGGAGGATCCACCACCTTCCTGATCACCTCCTTTTGGAGGAGCAGGGCAATGTTGGCTCAATGGGCCGACAGAGAAGCTATGGATCCCGTAACCCCCCGGGGGGGCGACAGCTCGGAAGGGCGGGGCCTGCTCAAACTCCAGAGGCAGACCCTTTCCTACCACCTCCAAAACCCAACGGTTCGTGGTGACAGTGGACCAGGCAGAAAGGAAGTAGCGGAGATGTCCCCCATGGAGGGAACCCAGGGGACGTGACGAGGTTGGGGGTGACACCTCTCAACCCATCACTGGGCAGGCTTGGAGGAAGGACCAGCCGAGGGACCTCCTGGGCCTTTTCCTCCCGGCTTCCTGTTAGAGGAAGCTGTAGGCTTGGCTTTGGGGTGCCAAGTGGGAGTTTGCTGGCCCTGATGCCGGTGTTGCTGGGCCGGATGTGCCGCAGGGGCAGAAGGTCGAAAGGACTTATGTTGCTGTCGACGACCTTTGTCCTTCTGAGCAGATGTGACCGAGTCCAAGGTGGCATTGGACTTTTCTATTCTCTGGAGGTGGCCTTCCACTCCAGGGCCGAACAGATCAGTCCCCAGAAAGGGGACGTCTGCCAACTTGTGCTGGGTATCTGCCATAAAGGTGGATATCCTCAGCCAGGCTCTGTGGCACATGGCTACTGCGGCCGCTACTGACTGGGCACAGGAGTCTCTGATGTCAAGAGCCGTTTGGAGCTGCTGTTTCACCACTGTCCTTCCCTGATCCTGCACCTGCTTGATCATAGTCTGCAGATCAGCCAGGAGATGAGGGATCACCTCATCCAGGGAGCCCATGAGGGCGTGGGAGATGTGCGCCATCAGTACAGCCAAACTGGCCTGACAGAGGCAGAGGGAGGACGCAGCGTATACTTTGTGGCCGTCATAGTCCAGCTTTTTGGACTCTTTGTCAGGGGGCTTGTCCACATCCCTAGCATTCCCGGAACGCTGGAAAACGCTGTCGGTGACTAACCCCTCCGCAGAGGGGTGTTCCGAGAAACCGGACAAAGAGCTGGTAGGGACCACATACTTCCTGGCCATCCTGGCCGAAGGCACAGGACAGGAAGCCGGTCGCTGCCATAGCTCCAAGACTGGACACACAATGGCTTCAGCCACCGGAAAGGCCTCCGTGGGAGAATCCCCTCAGTCCAGTGTCTCTGTGAGGGGATACTTGGCCCGCTTGGATATGGGCTCGCACTGCATCCCGGTGGCCTCCGAGATGAGCTGAAGCAGACCCATGAACGATGATGGGCTCTCATCCATCGAATGCCCCCCAGAGGACTCCAGGTCAAGGGGCCTGGAAAACAGGGAGGAGTCGTTGTCAGACTCCGAGGAGTCTGTGAAGAGCTGCCTAGGGCCTGAGCCACCCTCCACCTGCCGAGGACAGTCGGGAGTGAGGGTGACTGACAACTGGTGGGGCAGTCCCTGACCCGACCGAGAATCCTTGGTCGGAGCCCCCGATTTTGGTTGTGGAGATGGAGGTTCCACCACAATCGGTGGGGAAGCTGGTTTCGGCCAAACAACTGGCCCAGGCTTGGGCACCTCAACCACCGCGAGGGGTTGTTTTGGCCTTCTGGGTGACAGCCACTTAATAGCCAGGGAAGGCGACGGCATCTGCTTATTCCTGGACAGAAGGAGCTGCTGCCACATTAAGTCCTTGTAGCGTTGATGCAATTTGCGCTGAAGCCTCTCCTCTTCCGAGGAGGAAGACGAGGACGAGTGGCACTGCTTCTTTCCTTGGTGCCGAGACCGAGACCTCCGATGTCGGCGGGATCAGCTGGACCGAGACGAGGTCCGAGACCGAGACCATCAGTGTTTCTGAGGGTGGGTCTGGAAGGGAGCGGGGGAAACCCGGTCCTCCCTCAGCTCGGGAGCCTTGACCAGGGACTCCAGCACAGGAGGTGCAGGCAAGTCCTCGGTTTCCACCGGGGGAACCAGTGATGAGGGCTGTTGGCTTCACCAGTCGACAGCCCGTCCGACGGGTCGAGAAAAATCTCTACCGCATCGATGGGTGTCTCGGCCAGCTGACCTGACGGGGGCACCATGAAGCCAGTGGCCTTAGCCACAACCTCGACTGAAGTCGAGTGTTGACTGCCCGGGGAAGGGGACCTCACCCGCTCCCACGAACGTCGACGGTGGGACTTACCCTTCGAGTCGTCCTTTTTTGTCCGAGAAGAGTGTCCCGACGGCCCCCTCACCCTTCGTGGAGAGGGATTAGCAAAGCTCCTTAAAAGAAGCTGTGTAGGAGGATCCCAAAGAGAGCGGGATAAATGCCACGACCGAGGAAGATGAAGATGCAGCCTGGGCCACCTCCTCCTCAAGGGCGATCATCTGCTCAAGTTGCTCAGCTGAGCCAGCCGCCGCAGAAACCGCCCAACGGGCCTCCTTGGACTTCATCAGCGGATAACATTTCTCGGGGCGCCCAAGTTAGAGCCAGGCAGCATGGTCTTCGAGGACGTTAGCCAAAAAGACCTGCACAACTCACAGGCCTGCAGGTCATGATCAAGCCCGAGGTAGCAGATGCACGTGGAGTGCGGATTGGTCTTGGACATCTTCTGCCCGCATGGGCACCGCCGAAAACCTGGAGTCGATTTGTCCATCGCAGCCATGAAGGAAGAAGCAGACCAAAGTCTAGAAAACTTTAAAATTATTTTTGGGTGAACAGAAGAGTTTGTATCCAGTCTAGATGCCGAGCGCTAAGGAGGGAACCTGAGCTTCCAAGCGGTAAGGAAGATCTGGCATCATGGGGTGGAGCTGAGAGTTTTACCACCCTGGTGGGTGGGAGAAGCCAGCTTGAAGACCTTCCGGCAAGATTTAAAGTGGCAAGGAACCTGCCAGACAGTGCGGATGAAGGGAATTATCTTTTCATGTGGGACATACTTAACAATCCTTTTCTATTTAATGAACCGAGATTCAGTTTTAAACAGGAAAAAATTGAAACTAGGGAACACCCCCTGCAAGTACATCCTTTTAGGTACAACTCAAACAGACGGAAGCACTTTTTTACTCAGACAGTCATTAATTTATGGAACTCACTTCCCTTAAATGTTATTGTCAGTAGAAGTAAAGCCTCTTTTAAGCACAAATTGGATAACTGGCTCCTGGATAGTGGGAGATGTTAGCTTTGTGGGTTCAGTGATGGGAGTTGTGTATGGGCTGATTGTCTTTTGCTCCCCGTCATACCTCAGTATGAGCCAGCTAATAATATCCAAAGACATGCCCGATTTTAGAAGGACAGAAAGAAGCAATTTATGATTTACAAGGTAAAAGGCCTTGGTGAGGTCCACAAAAACAGCTGCAGTAAAAAGACCTTTATCTAGGGCCCCGTGAACTGCATGTGTGAACCCCACTAAGGCCGTTGATGTACTGTGTCCCAGGTGAAATGCATGTTGGAGAGGTGTCAGAATATCATACTTAAGCAAATGTTCAATCATCAGGTCAAAATCTATCCATTCCAGCGCCTCTGGTAAAGATTTTATTCTCCCTAGTAGTATAGTAGGAGGAGAAATTCCTAGCAGAGAGAGAGAGGGACTCACTCTTTCCATGATGAGCCCAAGAGAAGAAGTGTCCACAGCCGAGAAACAGCCTGTCAGTACCGACCAGCTGACGTCTGCTTCCTCAGCTGAAGCTGACACTTCAATGCAGGAGCCAGTCATTGTGGCTGTCAAGTTAGAACAGCTTGACAGTCCTGTGAAGGAGGATGCAGTGCCTGTCAGTGAAACCATCACTGTAAATGGTGCTGGAGACAGAGAGCCTGGACTTGACTCAGCCCTGAAAAACAGTTCTTGACTGTAAGGGTGCCACAGAGAGACCAGCTGTGGAGGACCAGGACTAGAGTGATGGCACCAACCTACAGAGATACATAGACACTGTCAACAGATAAGGGCCTATGGCCCACCCAGTCTGCCCATTTGAGCTTGTGAGTTCACTTTATGTTTTCCTAGAAGTCTGTTGCCTCCTACCCCCTGACCTCCAGAATCCCCTTATGTCTATCCCATGCATTCTTAAATCCCGTGATTATTTCAGCCCCCACTACTTTCTCTGTCAAGGTGTTCCACTTGTCCACCACCCACTCTGTGAAAACATTCTTCCTCACGCTTCCTCTGAATTGCCCTCCCTTCAACTTCATCCCATGCCCTCTAGTCCTAGAGCATCTTTTTCACTGAAAAGTAGTGTATTCTGGCACTCTGTTCCTCCCTGTAAGATACTTGTATGTCTCTATCATATCCCCTCTCTCTCTCCTCTCCTCCATGGAGTACATAGTCAAGTCCTCCAACCTGTCCTCCTAGGACTTGTGATGCAATCCATGTACCATCTTTGTTGCTCTCCTCTGAACCTTCCCTACCCTGTCTATGTCCTTACGTAGGCAAGGTCTCCAGAACTGTACAGTGTACTCCAGGTGGGGCCTCACTAGTGCCTTGTATAGTGGAATTATGACCTCCCTTTTCCTGCTAGTGATGCCCCTGTCTATGCATCCCAGCATCCTATTTGCTTTACCTGTTGCCGTGTTGCACTGTTTCCTTACCTTGAAGTCATCAGAGATGATAACCCCAAGATCTCTTTCCTGCTTGGTGAATGCTATATCCTCACCCGTCCCCCCCAACTGATATGTTGTTCCAGGGTTTTTGTGCCCCATATGCATTATCTTGCACTTCTTTGAATTGAATTTCAACTGCCAAACCCCTTACCATTCTTCAAATTTCTACAGGTCCCTCCTCATTCTGTCTACACCCTCTGGCATGTCCACTCTGTTACAGAGCTTTGTGTCATCAGCGAACAGGGAAATTCTGCCTTCTAGGTTCTGTGCAATGTCACTGATGGAGACGATGAATAGAACTGGTCCCAGCACTGATCCCTGTGGTACCCCACTGATCACTCTTCCCTCTGTAGAGTGACAGCCATTTACCACCACCCTCTGTGTCCTGCCACCCAGCCAGTTACCTACCCACCATACTACTGTCCTGCCCACTCCCATATTCCCTAGTTTGTTAAATAGCCTTCTGTGTGGAACAATGTCAAGGGCCTTGCTGAAGTCCATATAGGCCATGTCCACTGCCCTCCCCGATCCACCTCCCTTGTCACCCAGTCGAAAAATTCAATGAGGCTGGTCTGACATGACCTCCCCTTGGTGAAACCATGCTGCCCTGGGTCCTGTAGTCTGTTGGCAACCAGATGTTCCACCAATCTCTCCTTCAGTAGTGCTTCCATGATCTTCCCCACTACTGAGGTGAGGCTGACTGGTCTGTAGTTCCCTGCTTCCTCTTTGTTCCCGCTTTTGTACAAGGGAACAACATCTGCTGTCCTCCAGTCTTTGGGTACCTCCCCTGTTTCCAGTGATTGGCTAAACAGGATTGCCAGAGGCTCAGCCACCACCTCTCTTAGTTCTTTTAGGACCCTGGGGTGCACCCCGTCTAGTCCCATTGCTTTATCAACTCTTATTCCTTCCAGTTCCTTCAGGACCCTTTCTCATGTAAAGTGACTTGTGCCCATTTCTGCACCATTCCCACCCCTTGCACTTCCTTCAGGCCTATTACCCTCATCTTCCTCAGTAAAGACTGAGCAGAAATACCTGTTCAATATGTCAGCTTTACTGCTGTCATCCTCCATGCAGCCCCAATCCTCCCCCTTCAGCTTCACTGTCCCTCCCTTTGCCTTTCCTTTTTTGCTTATGTACCTGTTAAAGGTTCTGTCCGCTCTACCCACTGATTTTTCAATACACTCTTCTGTCTGAGCTTTTGCTTCTCTTACTGACCACTCAGCATGATTACAGGTGTCACAAATTGACCCCAGAGAATGCAGCATGGCCGCTGGGCTCTAGTCACTGATGGGGGAGACCATCTACATCAAATGGCAGGGTATCCAGGCCATCAGGGAAAGGCAAATCAAGCAGATGGCTTGGCCTACGACACAGCTGCCCTTCACAAAAGTCCACCCCAGCAATGCAGAAGTAACTGTATATAGTCATACATGTATCTGGAGAAGCAACTTGTGACATTAGTTTTAAAGCCATGAAGTTCTTAGAGAGATTCTGGCTGAAGTATGATGATCTGAAAAATACTGCACTGTAGGCTCTTTTTACAGACATCCCCTTGTCTAAACCTGCCATTAAAACTGTAATGACCCTGTTTGGAAATGAAGGGGTCTGTGACATCGTTGGGTATGACCCTGTCCCATTTGTTATGCAGAGAGACTTAAAAACAAGGAACTATTCTCCTCTCCCATTCTACCACTTGTCTATCTCTTGCCTGTCTGATTGAACAATCAAATTTACCTTGTGGCACCTAGAAATTGGCCACTTCAACAGCCCAACAATTTCCCCCTATTTTCTTCCGTCCTTCCTTCACTTGCTGTTTCTATTCTTTCTTTGTTCCCTTACTTCTCTGTGGTTAAAAAAATATATGTGAATCTGTATGTGAAACTGGGATCCCCTAGTTTGCAAATTTATATAATTATATTGTTGAAATGAATGCAGAATGCTATTTGGGTTTATCTGGAACACAGAGGGTTAACCTAAGTTGCATTTTGACCTCCACAAGCTTGTTTGCAGAATTATCAGCAGGAAATCAGCCCTGGGGCAGGATGTCATAATTGGCTGCACCTGTTAAGAGCACTAATGTAGTCTTCAGGCATGTCACAGGAAAGAAACTGACAAAGTCTTAATACAGTTTGTGGAAAACAGGTGGTGTAATTTACAAGAACAAGATGCAGAATTAAGAAAAGCATCTTATAAAAAAAGAGCAATATTTTGTTTAGAGATAGCAAGAGCTGGAGATTTTAAAAGAGATTCTCAGATGAAGATCTTCTGTTTGTTTGAACTGGTTATATCAAGAGCTATCCTGCATAATTTTATTTTTTATTTTCTTGTTATTGGTAATAAAACACTACTTGCGAATTTTATAACTCCTCCTGGTTTTCCTATGCTTTCTGACCTATGCCTCAATGACAGGGTCCATGTGTCTGATATCCTGTATTGGCTGAAACAACACTGCGAGGTGTTAGAACAACCCATGCCTATTACTGACACAGAGCAGGTCTGAACAGGGGTGTGGAAGTTTAAAGTGAAGCTGCATCACACCAACACTGGGACATACCGCTTCCCTGGCAGCTTTTTCTTAGGTAATGACAGAGTCATGTGCTTCCACCCAGGACAGGCTCATGCATGCCATAAATGTGCAGCCAGGAATCCACTAAGTGCTACCTGCAATGCTAACTGATGTAGCTAGTGCAGAATGCTGCAGCCAGGCTGCTGACTGGTACTTCCAGGACCAGCCATATTATGCCTGTGCTGCGCGAAATGCACTGGCTGCCAGTTCAGTGGCGGATCACCGACAAAGTAGGCTTGCTTACCTTTAAAACCCTACATGAACAGGGACTTGACTACCTGAAAGATCTCCTAACTCCCTTCTCCCCCAATCATCCTCTCTGATCTGCCGAAGAGGGATTGCTAGAGATTCCAAGGGTTCATTTAAAAACTTCTGGAGCTCGTGCTTTCTCATTTGAAGCACCGACCATGTGGAATTCTCTACATCGTCTGTTAAGAGAATGCCTGACTGTCAGTAGTTTTAAATCTATGTTAAAAATGTATTTATTCCCTTTGGCTTTCCCCAACTGATTTTAAGTAATTTATATTACTACTTGTTTTAATATTTTGCTTATATTGTGTACAGCGCCTTGATTTCAAAAGGCACTATATAAATAAAGATTTGATTTGTTTTAATCTTTGTTTTGAATATGGGTACGTTAGTCTGAGATGCCATAATTCATTTAACTGCAACTTGTGTGAGGAACAGGGGCACTCATACAAGCAGTGCCCCCTGGGTCTCATACAACAGCTCAGGGGATTTAGACCAGGAATCCCTGATAATGAAGGACCAGGCTCAGGGGTCTGTGAGGGCATCTGATCAAAGGTTTGCGGGAACAGAACAACCAGCCTGTCTTACCCAGGTGGCACAGGATGAGTTGCTGTTGCTCCCTGTCCCCAGTCCAAGAGCCTTCAAATCAGATGGCAGCACCCAATGAAAAAGCATAAGTAACTGAGGCAAACATGGAATGTACTAACCAAATTGAAACATTAGAACTTTTTTTTTTGCTGAACTATCCCTATGTGAAGGACTTTTGGACTTTCTTAGCATCCAGATGGGGCTTACCTTAGTTGACAAGACTATCTTATGCTAATACTGTTTTAGGTTATTTCCTGGTGTATTGTAAGTGATACAGTACTAGCACAGTAATTATTTTCTTTGCCTGTCTAAAGTTTTATTTGTGGCAGGCGAGGTGTCAATATGTGTTACAACAACTACAATGTTTGTTTATTTATTTGAAAATTGGTAACCAGGAAAGGCAAACTGAGCCAAGGCTCATTTCCAGGTGCGACCCAGGGAAAAGTGAATGGGGATACAATAAAATCACAGAAGTGTTCCACAAAATAAAGTGAAAACAGTGAACAGTGCAACATGGTACAAGTACAAAACAACAAAAACAATAACGGGTGGCAGAGGCTGAGGCTATGAGCAACACCACAGCCCAGTGTAACTGAAAACAACAAGCTGAACATTTCAGTTCAGCAGTAATTGGGACATACAGTAAGCAGCCTCTAGAAGGGGAACCATAGCTGGGAAGGGGGGATCTTCACATTTCTCTATTACTAAGATACCTGAAGCTCCACTACGTGACCTTTGGTGTAGTGAACAGAGAAAAATTTGGAGTGAAAATTTTCTTTCCTACTCAAAGGCTGTTACTTGGATTAAATTAATATTGTACCAAATCTAAACAGGATTTTCCTTTTTTTTTCTTTATTTTAGCTTTTGAAGACTGGAATAGAGTGAGGTTTCGCATAATAATAATTTGTTTTTCCTTTTCATAGTTCTTTTTTGCCATTTTTTTTCTTGAGGTCTTTTAATGAATCTTTCTTTTTTGCTTTCTGAAATTCTTAGAATGTTCTGCTTGATGTGTTCTGTCTCTGGCTGTATTGTCCGCTTGATTCTAATAAAAGGTTTCCCTACTATTTGACCCTGGATTACGTCATAAACTGGGGAATGACATTTATTATGCAAATTGTTAGCATTATTACTGGAGTCTCTTTTTATGTTGACCAATCTGTCCTTTCATTTAATTTCTTTTGTCTTTCTTTAATGTATTACTTTATTATAATGATTTGTACCAAATTATTTTTGATGACATTTGTGTGTTTATAATTGACTTCCTTTCTTTCTTTGTATATTTGTTTTTAATAAAAAGTTCCTCTACTGTTTTTGAGAAGTGACATGGGATCTTTAGTGTCCACTTGAACAACTACCAGAATGGATAGAAGAGACCTCAGTTTAACATCTCATACAAAGGACGGGATTATAATACCTGAGTGTTCATTATAGCACCCAAGGGTTTATTACCTGGTCAATAAACACTAAATAAATTAAGTACATAACATTTAAATGTACTAAATAACTACACTAAGATCTTCTATCAGTGTGCATATGATTCTTGATTATTTTTCAGTAGTATTTGTCTGAAATATTTTTCAGACTTCACTGGTATAAACAGAATAACAGATATGAAACCATCAATAACATACAGAATAAAGTATGGTCCATTACTTCTGGTCTTGTCCGGTGTTGCAGATCTTTTGGGCACACATAACACAGGACGTAGGCACTCTGATGGGGAGACAACTTTTGCTGCAACCTCTGTTGCTCTTGTTCAGGGTGGAAGTCCTAGGGGAGGAAGACTGGGGCATACTGCTGTGGTGGGCTAGAGTGCTATTGGTACTGGCTCACCATTGTATATTGAATACCTGGGTTTTTGGTGCCACACCTATGGTCCAACAGTGGTATAATTTAACAATTCAGACATTAACTCTTCAGCGCTTGTCTTATAGGGTGGCTGGTAGGGAGGAAAAGTTTTTTTCTGTTTGGGATCCCTTTTTGTCATCCCTGTCCCCATGGGAGGTTCAATACTTATGAGAAGAAATGCCTCCACCCATGGGTGTAGCAGACAATGGCTGATCGGACATTTTGAGCCACCGCTATGACACATTCTGTTAGAGGCAATCCTTTGGTTTAAAATTAAGAGACCGTCATGCAATAGGGGACATAGAGCAATTTTGTACAGCATAGTATGAAATCATAATGCATGCACAGTCACATTTTTATTTTTGACTTCTAACTTTTATTGATTATAATGTTCTGTTGTTATGAAATGGACCCATGTGTACATAGTTATGGTGAATTTGTTTGTTGATTTTGTTTATGAAGTGTGTGTTTGTTCTGTCACTTTGTTGGAAATTTGAATAAAAAGATTATGCAAAAAAAAAAAAGAATAGAGTATGTGGTGGTGTGTGTAATGAGAAGTTTACACACACCCGAGATGTTAGATGCTACGTAAACCCTTAGAGTGAAGCTCGAGGGGTTTGTGCAAGCATCCAACACTGAGCGCATGTGCAAACTTCAAGTTTATATACACCACCCCATATTTTATCTTATATAACTCCTGGGTTTCCTTTTTCACTACAGCAATTATATAAAATAAAAAAGACATTCTAGTGTGGCCATGGTCTGCTTAAGTTTGAATGTGCGATCCACGGTTGCTTTTGTTTATTTATTTAAACTTTTTTTAATTATTTATTTCTGTTGGGCAGCGCAATTCTACTTTTTTATTTTATGGTACTTGGTTTCATTTTTTGAAGTCACTTACTGCGGAGTCCAAGTGGCGGTTCTGTCTCAGTAGTAAGACAATGCGGCTAGTGGCCAAAAAGGAAGAGCTGCAGTGGGCGCATGCACAGTATGTGTTTTCCATAATAAACACTCTTTAATTATGGCAAATTATGCCATGAGTTTCCCTATGGGAAAAGGTGAAAGCCAGTTACTATACTATCTCAATGTTTACTGTAGCACCCACAAATTCATTATGAGACCTTATAAAATGGTAGTTAAAAGCCAAAACAATACAGTAATATCTAAGCATTTATTAAAATACCTGGCTGTAATACCCTAGTGACTGTTATAGCACCAAAGATTTCAAATATTCATAGTCTTCTGGCAAGTGCCCAGAAACAGAAACCTGGGCAACTTAATATATCCCTGATATATTTGGAATTATAGAGTCATGGCTCAAGCCTGCTAACCCTGATGCAATGTATTTCTTATCTGGGTACAATCTGCTCAGACTTGGCCATCCTTCCTCTAAGGGGGTAGGGGCATTGTAATTTATTACAAGGAACACCTGACGCTATCTGCCTCACCAGGGGTCAATGTATCCTCTTGTGAGGTCTTACACTCCTTACTAGTCCTAGGGAATACCAAAAAGCTACATATAGTATGCATATACAATCCTTCTAAAAGTAGCAAAGCTGTATTATTCAAAGCTATCAACACCTGTCTACAGAAATTGGCAAAAAAATAGCTCTCTTTACTAGATGGCTTTAACCTTGAGTAACTTGGTAAAAATTCCAAATCTCTGCAATCTCTGCTGAGTCAGCTGTGTGTTTAATGCAGGTTATTATGGACCCAATAGGCTGGTGACAAAAGGCAATCAATATGCTTTAATAGACTGGGTTCTAACAAACTGGCCTGACAGGATTGTCGGTACTGGCACTTTAGCTGACATAATCAACGACCATTCACCAGCTTTATGTATCTCAAACTCACGCCCTTCCTCCTGTCTGCTTATGGAGATATTACTGCATGACTTCAACATAGTGTGTTCATAGTAAACTGATGACACAAAAAAGAGAAACAATACAAGGGTCTCCACTTTTATCACCAGCAGAAGGTAGGGGTGAGCTGCAGACGGAAGGGAGAAGAAGTTCAGAAAGGGCGGTCATGTCCCATTTTGAACAACAATGACCCAAACAGATGCTGCTGAACAATTGTCAGTACTGGCAATGGAGGTGGACAGGTGGATGTTACTACTACTAATTCAGAAAATCCAGGTATTAAACTGACCACGGAAGTAGGGAGATATGTCATGTGAGGAGCAGGAAGAGCAGTTAAAATGGACACTAAAGGAAAAAAAGCAATTTTTACTGGGCTGAAGAAGAAGCAAAATATAATGAAAGCTATCAGAAATTTAGTGAACTTAAACAAAGTACCAATGAGAATCTTGTTACATACAAAGTTTCAGAAGACATTCCATCTCAGCTGTTTACCCAGATGCCTGCTGACAGCCCAGGCATTAACCTTGAAGGTGTCAATGCTCAGACCCCAAAAACAGCTGAGTTTGATAAGCAAATGGAAATGCACAGCACACCCGGTAATGCTGTAGCTGAGCCTGCAGTACCTTAGTTTGCTCTCAGAAATGAGCACCAGCATGAGAATGGAAAGCTGGAGTAGTTTGTTGAATAGAAAAACCTGAAACGGATGGCTTACAGGACATAATTTCACCATCCAACTGTAGCAAGAGCTATAGGTAGAGGAAACTGTGGCAGGTTTCAAGAAGATGGTGAGGTTCCAACTATGTCCAGAGATTCTGGTTTTAACAGGCTGAGTCGAGCACTAGGGCTGAGATGGGGGAGAAGAGAGCAATATAGGACAGAATCTAAACAAAATGAATCTCCTTGATCAGTGGAATCTGCATTGATAGTGGCTGGCTAGGTAAGAGGACAAGACAGAGTACTGTGATTGCCAAACAATGAAGTGACTGAGACTGGGACTCATAGCATGCATAATGTGAGTAAAACTTAGATGGAACAAGCATTTGTCAAAGATGAATGTTTGCTTGCTGGTATTGGCATTGGTAGTACAGGAGTTAAAGAGATGCATAATAGGAATGGCAGTGGAGTACTGAACTGATGCCAACCCCCACCCCCACCCTGCAGAGACTGACAGGCATTGGGGGTGTGCCTTTGGGTCATCAAGTACAATGCTCATGCATTCCACCTCACCCAACCCTGCATACACGGATAGGTGTTGTGGCATGCCTTGGGGTCTTCGACCCTTATGCTCACCCCATTCCATAAGGAAATAAGCTGAGATGGGTGCAGTATAGGAGAATGGGCTGAACGTTAGGACTGACGACCCCAAGGCACACCTCAATACCTGTCTCTGGCTGCAGGGTAGGGTTGGGGATGGAATGGTGTAAGCATTACGGCCGACCCCAAGTCACACCTTGACTCCTGTCAGTCTCTACAGGGTGGGGCATTACTGTTGAAAACCTTAATGCCTAGGGCATTTGTTGGTATTTTCATTTCAAATTTTCAACATGGGCTTTTTGGGACCCCACCTCATGAACAGAGGCACTATCATTTCGTTACTCAATCCTGAAAGGTGATTTTGCACAGTGACTGCGCCATTCGGCGCCACAAGTGCAAAAACACATTTTGGGTAGGATGTGAAAAATGACAGCTGTACAGTTCTTGAGGAGGTGTGAAAAAATGGCAATGTTGAAAATCTGGACTGGAAATATGAAAAATTGGCGAAGTTACGAGCATGCATAGAAACTCTGCAATGCACACCCATAATGCAATCATTTTGTGGAATTTTTTCACCAAGTTTTCAATATGGGCTTTTTGGGACCCACCTCATGAACAGTGACACTATCATTTCAGTACTCCATCCCGAAAGCTGATTTCTCACAGTGACTGCACCATTCGGTGCCACAGGCGCGAACACACGCTTTGGGCAGGATATGAAAAATGACAGCTATACTGTTTATAAAGAGGTTTGAAAAAATGACAGTATTGAAAATCTGGAGTGAAAATATTAAAAATTGGTGAAGTTACGAGCGTGTCTAGAAACTGCGCATCGCACGCTAGTAAGTCATTTTTTGGAATTTTTTCTCCTAACTTGCAACAATTCTAAAAGAACTAAGGGTAGATATAGTAACACCACTGACTACTCTCTTTAACAAATCATGGGAGAATGGAGTGGTACCTGAGGACTGGAGGAGGGCAAATGTGATTCCACTTCACAAAAGTGGGAGCAGGGCAGAGGCAGGAAACTACAGACCAGTTAGTTTGACCTCAGTGGTAGGGGAAATGATGGAATCACTTCTGAAGGAAAGAATTGTTGAGCACCTAGAGGTCAGTGGGGCACAGGACCCAAAGCAGCATGGTTTCACAGCAGGAAGGTCATGTCAGATGAACCTAATAGATTTCTTTGACTGGGTGACCAAAGTAGTAGACCAGGGAGAGGTTGTGGATATGGCCTACCTAGATTTTAGTAAGGCATTTAACACCGTCTCACAAAAAAGATTAATATACAAGTTAGCCAGCCTTGGAGTGGGTCCCAAGGTGGTAGCCTGGATAAAAAAACTGGCTGGACAACAGGACGCAAAGGGTAGTCCACAATGACGAAAGGAGGGTAACTAGCAGGGTACCGCAGGGTTCGGTACTGGGACCGGTCCTCTTTAATGTCTTCATAAGTGACATTGGAGAGCACCTGGAAGGAAAGGTATATCTCTTAGCAGATGACACAAAGATTTGCAACAGGGTTGATACACAAGGAGGGGTGGAAACAATGAAAAGGGACTTGGCAAGGTTGGAGGAATGGTCAAATATGTGGCAGCTCAGATTCAATGCAAAGAAGTGCAAGGTAAGGCATCTGAGAAACAAAAACCCAGGGGAAGAGTACACAATGGGGGGTGAGTTAATAACAACAAAAATTGAAAGAGACCTAGGAGTAATTATATCAGATGACCTAAAGGTGGGCAAGCAATGTGAGAAGGCAGTAAGGAGGGCTGGGGGGATACTGAGATGCATAGGGAGAGGCATCAACAGTAGAAACCAAAAAGTTGTTATCCCTCTGTACAGACAGTTGGTGAGACCCCATCTGGAGTACTGCATGCATTCTGGAGACCCCATCTCCGCCAAGACATAGACAGAGTGGAGGCTGTTCAGAGGAGGGCAACCAAAATGGTGCAGGATCTGCACCAGAAGACATATGAGGAGAGACTAAAGCAGCTTAATATGTATACCCTCGAGGAAAGGAGGGAGAGGGGGGACATGATAGAAACTTTCAAGTATCTCAAGGGAATTAAAGTACAAGAGGGTAGCATCTTTCAGAAGAAGAGATATGCAAGAACAAGGGGGCACAATTTGAAGATAGAAGGGAGATGGCTCAGAGGTAATGTTAGAAAGTATTTTTTCACAGAGAGGGTTCTGGATGCATGGAACAGCCTTCCGAGGAGGTTGTGGAGTCAGGAACAGTGGGAGAATTCAAGAATGCATGGGACAGGCATAAGGCAATTCTAGTGGGGAGTAAGAGGAAGTAAGCTGTTGATTAATTAGAATCTGCAGCTTATCCATCAGGTAGGGAAATGGGCAGACTAGGTGGGCCAAGTGGTCCTTATCTGCTGTCAAATTCTATGTTTCTATGGGCTTTTTGGGACCCCACCTCATGAGCAGTGAGTGGCATTGTCATTTCGTTAATCAGTCCAGAAAGGTGATTCCGCGCAGCGACCTCAAAATCACCTTTCAGGATTGAGAAATGAAATGACAATGTCAGTATTCATGAGGTGGCGTCCCAAGAACCCCAGGTTGAAAATTTGGGACCAAAACTCCAACAATTGGCTAAGATATCAACCTATATTTAAAACCCCCCATTCACTGCCATTATAGGTCTGAACGTCATTTCTTCAGTTCTCAGTTGGTCTTTGAAGAGTGCAGACGTGTTCCCAGTCCACAGAAGATCACTGCTCCCAACCTCCTGAGGTAAGTATGGATGAGGGGGGTGCGGTGTGCGCAGAGCGAGGGTGCAGGTTGGGGGGGGGAATGGCAGGAACAAAGAGGGACCGTTTTCTTTTTTTTTCAGGTTTAAAAAAAAAATACTACATGGGACTGTTTTCTTCTTTACAGGTGAAATATTACAAAATGGATTTCAGCACACTGGGGTGGGCTCCCCGTGTGCCAGACTAGTGGGGGGATAAATGCTGACCCAGGGACTGGGCACCCCGAGGTTGGCTGAAAAGGGGGGGCACATCTGACACCGGAAGTGGGCATCCCAGTTTCAGAAAAAAGAATAAAGAATTACTTTGGCATACTGGGGTGGGCTCCCAGTGTGCCACAATAGTGGGGGTGGGGGGCATGCCAACATGGGGATTTGGCACCCCATTGTCAGCAAAAGATATGTTCGGGCTTGAGGGGAGTCATCGGACACCAGGAGTGGGCATACCGGTGTCAGAAAGTAAAGAAAAAACATTTATCTGGACACACTGGTGTGGGCTCCCAGTGTGCCACAATAGTGGGATGGGGTGGGGGACATGCTGACATGGGGATTGGCCACCCCGATGTCAGCTTTCGGGTGACTGTGTGGTGGGTGGCAGGAGCTGCCAATCTGCAAAGCCATGGCGTGGCTCATTTATTATGTTTAATTAACTTCATTTATTGATATGCTTCACCATGAAAGGCACACTGAGCAAACAGGTTGCTCGTAACTCCAGCCATGTGCATTACTGTGCACTGTAATGTGCATGGCTGGAGTCTTCTCCGCCGCTGTGAGCCTGGTTGTGGGTTGGGGAGGGGAGCTGCCGCCGCAATCAGGGATGACGAAACTGTCCCTGATTGGAGTGGCAGATTTCTTTCAAGTCCAATGCTCGCTCTGAAACTGCCATTATCAGCAGCGTCCCTGTTGATTGATGGCCGAGGAATGCACCCCTGAAAGTGTTTGCTGGATTGGCCAAACACTGCCACACCTCTGCAGTGCTCTACTAACCCCAATATGTTTCTTGTGCGCAAACATAAAAAAGGGGGGACGTGTGAAAATGCACAGACTGAGGATGCAAATCGCAATTAAGTCAGTATAATAATTTTTAATTGAATAAACTAAGGGAAAGAACCCATATAAATAAAATGCTTCCCAAAGGGACAGTCCATAGAAAAACACAGAACAAGGCTATGAACATGCAAAGGACTGCTCTAGCTAGAACAGAGGATATTCAGCAAGATACTGAGGACTGCATGGCAGAGCCTCGAATAGAGGAGGGTACTGAATCAGAGGAACACTCAGATACTGACTCTGCCCCCCCCCACAAGAGCATACACTTAGAATATGTTTAATATAAGGAAAGAACAAGCACAGAGGCACAATGCTATCTGATTACAATACACAGGACAGTCAGAGATCCGTCCTGACAGAGTTTTTGCTATAAGAAATTTGTTAAAAGACTCAATGTGTTTTATTTTCCTGTAAATTATATGCTGTAATCCATGTGTAACCCCTAGATGGCGCTATCCCAGGGGCTACTACCCCTGCCTGATTTGCCACTAACAGGTTGAGGGGCCTGGATCCAATGGCGGGTGCCTCCACCCAGAGGTCAGGGTTTGCAATAGTTAAACTAACTTGGTCACAGCCCTCTGGGACACTGCAACCCCCCTTTCTTCCCACTAGTGGCCCACACAATATATCAGAATTACCTTCACAGTATACACTTACCCCCAGGTCTGGTTCCGGCACTGGGACCTCCTGTGAAATGAGATACAGTGCAACAATCACAGTACAGTACTTTAACATAGACAAAACCTCAGGCAGTATAACTTGCTGAAACAAGCAGCTCTGATTTATTTAGGGGATATAACAAGGACAGGGGAAATCAGGTTAATTAGCTTATCACTCTAATAATCTACCTATGGCTCTGTGCACAGGCCTATCCCTATCAGTTACTGTCCCTGGGTACCCAAGCCCTAGTGGCTAGTTCAAACCGTGGCAGCTGGTAGGGTCCTTTCACAGAGAAAAGGAGAATTAAACAGTCAGCAGTACAGTAATTCCATTTGGATTTAATGTGGCAATTCAACAGGGAGCGACCCTGAATTAGTACTCACGACCTCCAAATAAGATAGGGTCCTTCAATGTCAGCAGGGCTCACTTGAGGTACACAAACCTCTTCACACATCCATATAAAAGAAAGCACTACACCAGGCAGGCTGCATCTGTACCGATCGCAATTACTGCACAATACCGGGAGAACACACAGCAGATTCAGTTCCTGACAGACCGAGTGCAATTTTCAGCAATTCCTCCAGTCTTCTACAGGGTGAGCCTGGTTTCTACTCTTCAGAGATCCTTTGATTCTTTTCACAGGACGGATTCAGTCCTAACAAGCTGTTACACAAGCTGCAGACCGAACTCTGGGCCTTACACACGTTTTTGACTAAAACTGCACACTGAAAAAGCACAGGGCTCCTTCCTTCTTCACTGCCAAAGCTCAACTGAAACTCCAACCACAAAACCGGCACTTCCTTTGAGTTCCTCCCAGTTCTTGACTGGATTGGCTGTCACTCACAATAGACTGCTGCTGTTGGTCCAAAAGGCACTGAAGTTTAAACTACATCTCCCAGAGTCACTGCCCATACAATCCTCTTGTGGCTGGCTCAGATTATGAGTCCAAGTTCTGATTCGTCCAAGGCACCATTTTAGAGCTAGCTTACCCCACACTGATTGGTCCAGTTCAGCAGTTCAAAACTAGAATGGGAACTAGCAGACACAGTTCTGACTGCAAAGAAAGCAGGTTAGACAAACTGTAATTTCATTATTACTCTAAATAATTTCTGGCAAACAGTTACATCTTTCAGATAGGTTCCCTTGCACTCCTAGTGACTGCAAAATGAAGTGAATTGGCAGCAGCTCGAGTGGTACTCAGAGAAGCACACAGTCCCCCATACAACTAATTATGTCTGCAAGCAGACAGCTCTTAAAGAGACAGTACCAGAGGTTCTGAAACACTTACTGATAAATGGCTTAAACGCCAAACACCATTCAGGCTTGGAGCATTCAAGCAAGCTCCTGGAAGTCTTTTGGAACCCCCATTTGCAGGGGTTACACCTTCCTGGCCTGGGAAAGCTTGATGTCCGCCAAGCAAGTACCCCCATAAGTTTCAACTGCAACCATATACATTTGCATTAGGCTCACATAGTAATCATCAGTCAATATATCATTTTACCAAGAATACATTTCGAAACATTGCAGTACATCACTCTCACACAGTATTACATACACATTGTACCATAACTCAAGTTATTACCTCTTGTACATGAAACCTGAAGAGAGGGGGCCCTTCCCTATCAGTTACCTTGGGGCTGGATGGGGCAAGGGCACCATACTTAGAGGGCAACACAAGTAACTTGGAGTTAGCACTGATGCTCAGTTTGGGCAATGAGCTCGGGGACACATACACTCCTTTATGGACAACATTGAGAGGCAAGTCCACAGGCCTCCCAAGTGAATCATAACTGAGGTGCACCACAAGCTTTACAGCTCGACCAGTCTTTCTAGGGGGAACTGTTATAGTCTCTGCACTCTGAGCCTCATTTTCAGCATTGTCCTCACTTGTCAGGGGAGTCTCCATGGGGGTAGAGAGGCTAGAACTTGGGGCACTTTCAGCTCCAGGAGTTACAGTTTCTGAGTCCACAACATTTGGCTCGATGGAGAGCTTTCGGACACTGGCAGTGGACCGTCAGGGCACTCAAAATACTCTTTCTTGTTCGGTGTATCACCAGTCTGCCCCAATCTATCATTTTCCCCCTGAAAGCTCAAACAGTTCAACCATGCACAATGATTCCATTTCATCTGATCTGATGCTTTGCACTTCACTTTCTGGGAGCATTGGCTCCAGGGATGAAGCTGGGGCTTAGACAGTCCAGAAGGCCCAGCTTTGTCTCCAGTATTGACTAGGATTGCCTCAAACAATTGACTCAGTTCGTAAGAAGGATAGTATTCAAAGTCACTCTACTTTCTTCCGATATGGACTGACAGTCATGCTCAACTGGGACTTGTGAGGGAACACTTTAACTTTGCTTCTGTAGGTGCAGACTTTCTTGATCTTTTCTTAGCAGCAGCTCTAGTCACTGGTCCAGAGGGGCGTATCTCTAGGGCTCGGACTCAATTAAGATTTGTCCAATGGGCAGTAAATGATTTCTATGCATTGTTTTTACATCTTTTGAATTATTCTCAGGCCTTACTTTGTACACTGGCAGATCATCTAGTTTGCCCACTACAATGTGAGGGGATGATTGCCATCTGTCAGCAATCTTGTGCTTGCCATGCAGTCCCAGATTTCTTAGCAATACCCGATCTCCTCCTGGGTTCCTGTGCTTCCACCTTTTTATCATACCTTTCTTTGTTGGCCACAGATTTCTTTGGCAGTCATGGTTTGAGCCAGTTGGCACGCATGAGTTAGCTGGGCCTTTAACTTTGCACATACTGTAAATAGTTGTCAGCTTTGAACCCCATCAGAGAGACCCCAAAACACACATCTACTGGTAGTCGAGCTTCTCTTCCAAACATCAGGCGGTAGGGGAGAATCCAGTGGCATCACTTTTGTGCAGTTATAAGCATGTACCAGGGTGCTAATTTGTTGGCTCCATCTAGGCTTGTCCTTTGGGTGCAGGGTGCCTAGCATTCTAGCAAAGTGCGGTTGAAACGCTCAGGCTGTGGGTCCCCTGGGGTGGTAAGGAGTGGTTCTGGACTTTGCACTTCCCACAGAGAAAGCATCTCTTGATCAGACGACTCTCAAAGTCTCTCCCTTGATCAGAATGGATCTTTGTGGAGCCCCATAGTGAACAAAAAGTTTTCTACAAGTACTTTTGGCCACAGTGGATGCTTTCTGGTCTTGGTGGGGAAAGCTTGGGCATATCTCGTGAATGGTCAGTGACCACTAGCACATTACTGATATTTCTTTGATCTGACTCCAAACTCAGAAAATCAATACAGACCAGCTCCATGGTGCACTGGTGGTGATGTTAACAGAGGCAGCCCTGGGGCAAAGCTTTCCTCTGTAAGCAGCTTACTAAGTTCGAATGTGTTGCCCACATCAGCCCCCATCTTAGGCCAATAGAATCTGGATCTCACCAAGTCAAGTGTCTCTGTCTATACCAAGGTGCCCCATGTGGTTGTGCAAGGACCCTCAGTACTGAGTCTCAAAAGGCAGTGGGCAGCACTAGTTGTTGTTTGTCTACTTGTCCCCTCTGTCTACTGTTTCTCTGTATAACAGTTTATTGATCAGTTTCAACTTAGGACCTTCTTTGTATAACAGTGCAGTTCTCAAATCAGTGGAGCGTAATTTGACACATCTTTTCCTGCATAGAGGGCTTCTAAAGCTGCTTTGATCATGGGATCAGGGGATTGAGCCCGCAATACTGTCATTGTCCAGCTGAGGCAGTGCACCAATGTCTATTGCAGAAAAGTGGCAATAAGCAGCAGGTATGCAAATTCTCAGAGGCTCCCAAGCAATCCACCATGTAGTCCATCTGCGTCCGTGGACATTTTGTTCCTCCCGTCAAATCTTCCGGTAGAGTGTCGAATGTCAGGTTCTGCCAATCGACCCAATCATTCTGGGAACAGGCCTCCGGGAGAGCATCAGCATCTATGGTTCAGACCTGCTCGGTATCTTGTACATAATATGTAGATAATGCAGAAAGCCACCTATGGCCAGTGGCATCCAACTTAGCTGAGGTCTGCACATAGGTCAAAGGATTATTGTCAGTTTTACTAGTATTTTAGCCCCATACAAGTACTCATGGAATTGGTCAACAATAGCCCACTTCAAAGCTAGAACTCTAACTTATGTACAGGATAGTTCTTTTCGGATGGGGTCAGGCTTACTGGCAAAGGCCACTGGTCTCAGGCCATTCTCGTGTTTTGGTACAACACAGCCCCCAACCCTTGCAAGCTAGCATCAGTGTGCAGGACGTAAGGTTTTCTTGATCGGCATAGGCCAGCACTGGAGCATGGGTAAGTTGATATATGATCTCATGAAAAGCAGTTCACAATCAGAGTCCAGCGGGCCCCAAATACTTCACTGATGAAAATACACTCTTCAGTCTTGAGGGATGCTGACTTTTGGTATTTTTTGTGGGTTGGGGATACCCTTGAGTAAGGTTAAATGAAGGGATCACTCTTGAATAGTCCTTGATGAAGCGCCGATAATAACCACAGAATCCCAGGAATCTTTGCAGTTGTTCTTTAGATTTTTGGGCTGTGGCCAGGTGGTCAAGGCCTCAACTTTACTTGGGTCGGTCTCTATTCCCTCGGTGGATACTATGTGTCCCACATACTTTACTGATGTTTGAAAGAATTGACACTTATCAATGGACAGTTTAAGGCCAAAGTCCTCCAGTCGGTCCAATACCTTAAATAATCTGTCTCATGTTCCTCCAGTGAGCTGCCAAACACAATAACATCATCTAGGTATACCAGGCACTCTAGTAAGTTCATGTCCCCACTGCACGCTCCATCAATCGTGAAAAGTGGCTGGGCACCTGAAATCCTTGAGGCATCCTCATGAATTACATAGAGACTAAGCGGACAGATGAGGCCGTCTTCTCACGGTCCTCTGGGGCCATCGGGATCTGGTAGTACCTACTGCAGGAGATCCAGCACAGAGAACCACTTGCTTCCGCTTAGGCAGTCCAGCATCCTGAATGCGGGCATTGTGTACTGATCAGGGATAGTCCGCCGGTTTAAGGTGCGATAATCCACACACATCCTTACTGTTCCATTCTTTTTCCTCACTACCACAATGGGGGAAGCATAAGGGCTTCTGGATTCTTGTATTACACCAGCAGCTAACATCTCTTGCAGATGCCGTCTCACATCATCTATGTCAGCAGGTGCCAGGCGTTGAGACCTCTCACGAAATGGTCTTTCGTCATGCAGCCGGATATTGTGCTCAGCTCCTTGCACGCATCCTACATCCCATTCCTTTAAAGAAACACCTGGCTCTCTGGGCAAGCTTCTCACTGATCCTCACTTTCCATTCAGCTGGCAGCGGAGTTGCCGAATCAAACAAGTCAGGCGTTACTCTGTCATTCTTCCTTGAACTCTTGTTGCTGGGTAGCACTGCAGTGTTGCACAATGCACATTAGCCAGGATGCAACCTCTGTCTCACTCGAATGTCTCTTTCAGACACATTATGAACTTGGACCATTACCCTTCTGGCATAAGCATGGGCTCTAGCGGCAAAATACTAGGCTTGACCAGCAGTCCCTCTGGCAATTTTCCATCGCCTGGTGCATCCAACATTAATATTTATTTCTTAACATCCTTTCTGATACGGACCTCTCCTGTAAGTGCACTGGGCATTTGGCGCCAGGATCAGAGACTCAGGATCCTTCTTCCATACAATTCCGACCGGTTCCTCTGGTTCTGTTTTTCAGCATCTCTCTGTGCCTCATAGGCCTTCTTAATTAAAGCCGAACTCTTAAAGCTCTACTAGTCTTTGACCCCTGTTTTTCATAACACAACTGTGCCAGCCTTCCAACATATGAGCATTTGTTCCAATCAACAAAGGGACACCATCATACAGTCCAGTGGGGGACACACTAAGGCTAGGGTCTCTACTTGTTCGGCCACTCCAGCCACCGGAGGTGGGGAAAGACAGCCAAATTCGGATATACCCGGAATAGGGTAGGCCTTCTCACTTAACCCCATACATGCAGTCCTTCTAATGGTTGTAAGGGTACGCCTGACAAATGCTTCTGATACCAATCCTGGAACATAATTGTCACTTGGGAGCCACTGTCTATACAGCTCTTGTAGACACTCCATTCACACTTTACAGTGGTCTCCATGGAGGACCCACTATTCTGGACCAGTCTGGAGAGGCGGTAGTGGGGGCCTGGGCAACTGACCTTGCCACAAAAGGACGTGAATTAGCATTTTGGTGCCCTCACTGGGATCATGTCGTGCACCTCTAACCACTGATTTCTTCTCCAAGCTCTCCTTGTAGCCTATATGCAACTTTGTCAGTGTCTTTGGGGACTGGCATTCCCTTTCATGTGCCCATCTTTCCCACAATTATAGCAAAACATACTTTCTGGAGTTTGAGCTAGCCGAGGCGCCACACTGGGAGCCAGGGCGGGGGTATTACTAACTGGAAACCTGGGTGCCATCTCTGTCTGCGGCGTGATAAGCATTTGGAGACATCTCGTCAGTTTCTCCACTTCCATGGTCAAGGAATTGAGTTTGGAGCTGTTATCAGCAGGAGATACATGGGTGGGTACCCCACCCCCACAGCAGATGCAGTCGGATATAGGTCAGTCTGCACTTGCAGGCGTGGCCTTCTCATAAAGGGACTGTTTTGAATTCCGGATCTCTCTCAACAGTTCGCCCCATTGTGGCATATCTTTTCCTTGTCAGAGCACCTCATTGACTGTCAACCTCTGCCCCTGAACTTCACTTGATGGGTCACCCTCAGTCACCGGGTCGTAGCCACAGCTGTTGGTGCAGGTACCTCCGAGGTCGCCTTTTCTCAACTCTCGAATTTCTCTCATTAACTCATCATAGGAGGGTGGGGATTCCAGTCGATTTGCCAGGCGTAACTGAAGCAACAGCAGTTCTGAGAAGGGGCAGACTTAAAGGATTCTGTCCAGTCTGGTTCGGTCCAGTTCAATCGCTGGCAAACTACCCTTTCTGAGGCATTCTTGCAACAATTTTTCCAGCTGAGACATACACAGACAACAACTCCTTGGTACTGTTGTGCATTTTTACTCTCCACCATAGGTCCTCATCAGAATCTGGGCTCCCATACACATTCTCCAAGGCCTCAAGATAGGCCTGTGCAGTCGCTCAGGGTTACTGGCCCGCTTAGCACGGATGGTAGCCAGGGCAGGACCTCGGGAGGCCTCACCAACCCTCTTTCGCTGCCTCCCGATTGCCATTCTAGCAATTTGGGGCAACATAGTCTATCCAGGTCTCCCAGTCAGTCCTCCCTGGGGTGGGGAGGGTGCCAGAGAAGATCCTCAACCTTCGGTAAGAGTCGTGACTAATGGCAGGTGCAGAATAGGAGTCTGCATTGGTTCAGCCACCATTACGGGCACTGGAGCAGGAGAGGGTGTTGGGGAGGAACACCCCAGGTGGCAAGAATAGTTTCTTCAAGTCCTCAACAGTTTTCCCTCCCAGCAACCATTCAGCAAATTTCTCCTCAAAAGTTTCAGATAGTGGTGGGGTTGATTCCCCCGGTCTTTACTGTCCTTAGTTATCACTCTCCAAGCAGTGAGGGCTCCTCTGGGGTAATGGTCTGTGGCACTTTGGAGCTATCTATGGGATCCTTAAACTCTACTAGGGCCAGGAAAGTGGGGTGAGCAGATTAGCATGCCGACCCACCACCACAGGGTTTTGTAAACCTTCCACCTTGGAAAGTACTCCTGCACAGTGTCTGTATTGATACCCAGGGGATGTCCAGGATAAGCATAGCATTTTGGGGTCGATCTCCTCCCAGTACACCACTCCACCAGCCGGTGCACAGCCACTTCTGTCGGGTACCCATTTTCTTAACAGTGGTTCGTAGAATATGGCCACTAGAGGACACACAATCCCAGCGGTGAGCCTCCAAGATGTAACCCCTAGATGGCGCTATCCCAGGGGCTACTACCCCTGCCTGATTTGCCACTAACAGGTTGAGGGCCTGGATCAATGGCGGGTGCCTCCACCCAGAGGTCAGGGTTTGCAATAGTTAAACTAACTTGGTCACAGCCCTCTGGGACACTGCAACCCCTTTCTTCCCACTAGTGGCCCACAATATATCAGAATTACCTTCACAGTATACACTTACCCCCAGGTCTCGGTTCCGCACTGGGACCTCCTGTGAAATGAGATACAGTGCAACAATCACAGTACAGTACTTTAACATAGACAAATACCTCAGGCAGTATAACTTTGCTGAAACAAGCAGCTCTGATTTATTTAGGGGATATAACAAGGACAGGGGAAATCAGGTTAATTAGCTTATCACTCTAATAATCTACCTATGGCTCTTGTGCAGGCCTATCCCTATCAGTTACTGTCCCTGGTACCCAAGCCCTAGAGGCTAGTCCAAACCGTGGCAGCTGGTAGGGGCCCTTTCACACAGAGAAAAGGAGAATTAAACAGTCAGCAGTACAGTAATTCCATTTGGATTTAATGTGGCAATTCAACAGGAGCGACCCTGAATTAGTACTCACGACCTCCAAATAAGATAGGGTCCTTCAATGTCAGCAGGGCTCACTTGAGGTACACAAACCTCTTCACACATCCATATAAAGAAAGCACTACACCAGGCAGGCTGCATCTGTATCCCGATCGCAATTACTGCACAATACCGGGAGAACACACAGCAGATTCAGTTCCTGACAGACCAGTGCAATTTTCAGCAATTCCTCCAGTCTTCTACAGGGTGAGCCTGGTTTCTACTTTCAGAGATCCTTTGATTCTTTTCACAGGACGGATTCAGTCCTAACAAGCTGTTACACAAGCTGCAGACCGGAACTCTGGGCCTTACACACGTTTTGGACTAAAACTGCACACTGAAAAAGCACAGGGCTCCTTCCTTCTTCACTGCCAAAGCTCAACTGAAACTCCAACCCACAAAACCGGCACTTCCTTTGAGTTCCTCCCAGTTCTTGACTGGATTGGCTGTCACTCACAATAGACTGCTGCTGTTGGTCCAAAAGGCACTGAAGTCTAAACTACATCTCCCAGAGTCACTGCCCATACAATCCTCTTGTGGCTGGCTCAGATTATGAGTCCAAGTTCTGATTCGTCCAAGGCACCATTTTAGAGCTAGCTTACCCCACACTGATTGGTCCAGTTCAGCAGTTCAAAACTAGAATGGGAACTAGCAGACACAGTTCTGACTGCAAAGAAAGCAGGTTAGACAAACTGTAATTTCATTATTACTCTAAATAATTTCTGGCAAACAGTTACATCTTTCAGATAGGTTCCCTTTGCACTCCTAGTGACTGCAAAATGAAGTGAATTGCAGCAGCTCGGGTGGTACTCAGAGAAGCACACAGTCCCCCCATACAAACTAATTATGTCTGCAAGCAGACAGCTCTTAAAGAGACAGTACCAGAGGTTCTAAAAACACTCACTGATAAATGGCTTAAACGCCAAACACCATTCAGGCTTGGAGCATTCAAGCAAGCTCCTGGAAGTCTTTTGGGAACCCCCATTTGCAGGGGGGTTACACATGTGCCGGGAGAGACTATTTTTGACATTAGCTTTAAAACAGTTAAGGCACTGGACAGACTGTGGGTTAAATATGAAAAACTTAAAGATACAGACTTATGGTATTCTTTTACAGCTATACCCCTCTCTAAACCAGCTAACAAGACAATAACATTGTTGCTTAGGACTGAAGGTGTTGAAATTTCTGATATAATCTATTGACTTAAACAACAATGTGAGGTTTTAGATCTGCCAGTACCTATCATTGATTCTGAGCAGGTGTGGACAGGGGGTGGAATATACAGATGAAACAAAGACAGACAACCACGGCAATTGTCATCTACTCAATAGTTTGCAATCCACCCCATCCCCAGGTTGCTTTTTTCATTTTTTTTAGTCTTTGGTAACCGGTTAAGGCCCACTAGGCACAAGTGCCTGTTTTCAGGGACGACCTGGGAGCACTGGGCGGTGAAAGGGTTTGCCTTGCTGTCCCACCGATCGTCTTCCCATTAGTCCTGCCATCCCTGGTCCTGTTGTGGCTCCCGCTTGTGCTCCTGCTGGTCTCACATTCCAGAAATTAAAGGGACCGGCGGAGTGAAGAAAAAAAAAGGAAAGTCGCCAGTTTGCTGGTTTTGCTGACCGCCACGCAGCTCAAGTGTGTGAGCTGCAGTGGTCATCTCTCTCTCTCTCTGTGAGCGTTGTGGCACTTCAACATGAAAGCCGCAGTGGCAGCTTCTGGTACCTCCTACTGTGTGTGCCCTGGCCCGCATGCATACCTCTCAACCTTTTGTCCCCCAAATGTGGAACATTGCCTCTCAAAATGTGGAACAAATGAACAAAATGTGGAACACTTAATCAAATCTTTACCACAGCCATCAGCCCAGGAGGTGTGTTGACTGGCCTTTCAATGTCGGAAAGGATCTGTGTCAGAAATAGTGTTGATTGCTGTCCAGAGTCAAGACAATTGTTAGAGGTTCCCAGGAGAAGATGCCTGTGGTGATCTTCGAGACAAGTGTAACCCCCTTGTTCCCAGGGTTACTAGAATCCCATTAGAATCAGTGGCAGACAGGGAAAGGCAGCTAGTGAAATGCCAGTTAAATGGATTTCACACTGTCATCCTCTGGTTTCAGTCTCAGCTGAGCTGTAGGATGTGTAATCATGGAACTGTCACAGCAGCATAAGTCACACTCGAGCTAGCTGCAAGGAAGATAGCTTTAGAATGTTGAGGGAGTCTGTAGAGTGGAGCTCCAGGAGGAGGCTGCAGGTTGCAGCAGCTCCTCAGTTTTAGCTCTGCGAGAGAGAGAGAGCTACCACTGTGTTTTGGGTAGTTTGTTCTCACCCTAGAAGAAGAACACAGAAGACAGAGACTGAAGTGGTGGAAACCGTTCCAAGTGGGTTTTCCTTTGCCCCATCCCACGGGGGGGGATGGGGGTGACCTTCAGGGTTCAGGGGCAATCCCCTCACCCAGTCTGTCTAGTGAAGCTGCCTGTGACAACTTCAGAAACTGGGAGTACTTTTGTGTTGAGCCCAGGAGGGGCACCTGCATTCCTTGGTGAATTTTCTCTGACAAAGGGACCCTGTCACCTAGACTGTTTCTGTTTTTTTTTTTTTTTAAAGTGTCTGCCTACGTTGGAGTCTAGAGAGAAAGACTGTCCAAGTACAGAACTTTTAGTCATGTAGTATGTTAAGTGTGAAAAAACATTTCAAGGTAGCATCTACAAGTTTTCTGTGAGGGTGTTATTAACCAGATAAATGGCCGAGTGTAAACTTGGAAGTAAAAGGTGGGAGACCCCCCCATCTCGAGTAACCAGTTTACCTCTCCGGGTTCAGTGTGGGCACCAGTTCAATTTTCATTCAGTGCATTTGCCAGTGCCTGATGGAAATAGTTACCCAGATGTGGGTTGGATTTTCTGTGAGCCTAGATGTGCTCTGTTGGTGGTCATGTGTGCCACCACTATTCCTCATGAAATATGGGAAAGTATCCTAGTACTGGCCGTGTGTGCCTAGTCAAGAGGAAATGTACCAGTTCTGGCCGTGTGTGCCAATCTCCATTTCAGAATCAGAGAGTTCGCTGTGTAATTCAGAACCGGAAAGTTTGCTGTGTAATTCTGAACCAGAGAGTTCACTGTATGTGTTCTTTAAGCCTATGCTAAATGGGAATTCAGGAACGTCTGTACCTCAGTAATCTGCAATACCAGTACATGTAGCCCAGTGGGGGTCCATCTTCACTTTGTGATTATTCCTACTTTGTTATGTGAATAAAAGCCACACTCTAAAATCCCAGCCTGGTTTGGACAGTACTGTTAGTGCTACCGCTGTGTCTGGATTTACTTGGCTGCCCCATCCAGAAGTGCAAACCTAGCATAATTATGAGCAAACGTTTTCTCCCAGGGACCTAGGTTGATGGCCATGGTAAATGGTCCCACCAGGTGTGTGCCAGGTAGTTGCCACACTTGGTTTGCCTGTCTGTGTATGGCAGGCTCAGAAGTAGATCTACTGTGAACTGTTTGTGTAAACCCCATCCCTCTCTTTGGCACCATGTGGTTAGAGGAGCAGCCCTGCTAGTTAAACAAGGGGGGCCAGTGGGAGGTGGTTACACAAGTAAGAGATCTGCCTGTAGGGCTTGCACAGCCACCAGCCCAGGAGGTGTTCTGTGTTGCCTTCCAATGGTTGGAAGGAGTTTTGCCAGAATGAAGAGATTGTGTCTGTCCAGTGTGAAGGACATCGGCCAGGAGTTTCCTGAGGGAAAGAAAACTGCCCGGAATGCCTGTGAAAGTATGGAGGCCTACCTGGAGGCTTGCACAGCTGAAGAGCCAAGGGAAGCCTGCCCGATGTTTCCAGTAAACGGAAAGTGATTCAAGAAGATTTGTTCTTCTGTTCAAGTCTGAGTAGTGTTTGAAGCAAGAAGATTCATTCTCCTGATCAAGTCGGGAGACTCGCCATAATCTCCCTGTGCATTAGGGAAGCTGAGAGACTGTTTTCCATTACCAGCTGAAACCCAGAGACTATGCCCTGTTTGAGAGAGTCACTGCTGCAAGCTGGCAGTGTGTCTGAAGCAATTCTACTGCTAAAGTGTCTTGAACTCTGCCAGTATGCTGGAACAATGGTAGTGCTACCGCTTGTGATGCCAGTGACCCTGGTTTGGTAGCGAGCCTGGTCTGCTGGAGGGCTGGCTGGAGGGAGAAAGATTTAGTGCCCAGAGGGCTGCTCTCCTTCTCTGGGAAGGGAGGGAGGGCTGCAGTCCCCACAGCTATACCACCACCTGGGTGAGCACAGGTGGAGGTGCAGACAGAAAGGCAGAAGATAACAGGGAGGGGTGGATGTCGGCTGAGGGTCCGGAACGAAGACATGTTTCAGTGTGCCTTCATCTCCTTGGTCCCTCCTTGCATGCCGACATCTGCAGGGGTAGGGACAAAAAAACCCACAAAAAAGTCCCACGTCGGCTCCTGGAGACAGACCCCGATGCCAGTGACTGGAGATTGGGGGAGAAGCCCCTCCGTGTCCACCCCACACTGGATGAAGGATGGAAGGATTCTGGGTCCCCCTTCCACCACACTCAGGGGATAATCTGAGGGCTTGAAGGAGGGTGGACACATGGAGAAGCAGAAGTCCTCACAATCTTCAGCGCAGCCTGAGCGGTCACCATTGGAGTCCCTGAGGGAGGGAGCAGGCGTGGTGAGGAGGTGGCATAAACAGTAAGTGAAAAAAAAGTGTCTTGCACTCTAAAAAGAGGGTGATCACCATCCTAGCCGAGGTCAGTCTGGGGAATCAGTTTGGTAGTGCCACTGCTAGGCACTGCCACTGCATCTCCCTTGAGGGGTCATGCCTGGATGTGGGGGTTGAGGCATGCTGACCCAGGTCCCCAATCCTGGTCTCTTCCACCTTCGGTGCCACCAAGGAGATGACTGCAACCTGCAGAAAGAAGCTGAGAGGTTTCCAGCCTGCAAGTGTTAGAGCTGCAAGAGCCTGCTGCTGAGAAGGCCAGAGCTGCAAGATGCAGAGAAAAGGTCCAAGATGCAAGGTGCCTGCTGCTTGTCTCAAGACTGTCAAGTGCTCCAGTTCTACTGATCCAACTACCCCAGCTACAGTCTAAAATTCACCAGGGACTGTCTGCAAAACCATAAGTAAAGCAGGGTTTGCTCTGTGCCTGTGGAACTGTAAATAGTTGCTGCTCAAGTACTGAGTTTAACTACCCAGCCAAAAGTTGCAAGTTTCACCAACTAATTGTTGCTACAGCTAAAAGGGTTTGTATTCAGCTTGTTGTAAAAGTGCACCAATGTTGACCAACCAGCTGCACCGTTCAGGCCTGCAACTAGACCCTGGGTACCCAGATAGAACTCTTACCCTGAATACCCAGATAGGACTCTTAGGGGTTTTACACTGGTACCAGTTGAGGGTAGCAATGTAAAATCCAGTGGGCTTATATCTGTTTGATGTATATGCTGGTAGGAGGTGGGCACTGAGAACTGTTCTGGTTTACAGTTAAAGTGATTGAACAGTGTTTGCAAAAATGCTAACTGATGCAAATCCAAAATGTTGTTTAACCTCACATCAATTTTACATTTTCCTAGCCCTACCTCCATGTAAATAAATTGTTGATTAAATGTTTTTTTTTTTAAATGTCTCAGCATATTATTAGCTTAAGTCTGTAATTCCAAGTTACTGAAATGTGGTTTTGGTTAATGATAATCCATGTATGGGGTGACTGTGGGGGGAGGTGAGTAGGTACAGCATCCCAAGGGGGTTGTACTGCTCAAAATATCTGACCCACTTTATATTTTACTCTGGGTGGAGGTGCCATGTTATTTATCTTACTTTTGGGAAATAACCCCCCTTCTTCCATCAGAACCAGAACTCAGGCCCCTCAGCCTTGCTTGAGCCCACAAGGCAGGGGTAGTAGCCCGCTGGTACATGGCGCCCGGGTTTCAAGTATGCATCTGGGGCAGGAAAGAGGCTCATGCTTCTACCCAGGGCAACCCCATTCTTGTTACAAATGTGGTCAAGATTGCATTTAAGTTCAGCATGTAATACAGAAAGAGTAATACGGAAAGATGCAATATGTGCTTTGAATATGGTCATTCAAGCCAAGGTTACCCAAATTAGTTTAAGTATGATTTGTTCAAAGAACAAGGGCACTCATATAGGCAGTGTACCTGGGCCTCACACAATAGATGTGGTAGTATTAACCAGGATGACCTCCTCTGTATCCCCAGTAAGAGGTACTCCATCTGAACAAGAAGCATAACAGGCGTACCTGAGCACTAGCCCGGAAAAGCCCTCCTCTCCCCCATAATTGACTAATAAGTGTACTGGGGTCACATTTTCTCCTTTAATCCTGAACTTACTGTAAATAGTGTCAAAATACCCCAGAAAAGAGTGACCACTATGGCCATTGTAGAGTCCCTACATAATAATGTTGCATTTCTGCAAGATACTCAGATAAAAACAAAATATGAAATAAATGCCATTAAAAAATTATGGCCATATGGGCCTTCTTACTGGTCAAAAGGGACTGACCATTGTGATAGGGTAGTAATACGACAGAGGCTATGAATTAAATTGAACCTGGCAGAGCTCTTTTGGTAGATAAAGAGTATAATAAACACGTCTTTTGATTTATGAATGTATACACCTCCAAACAAAAGCAGCAAGAGGAGCTTTATTTCATGATGTTAGGCCTTACCTACATACCAGGAAGTTTGTTATAACGGGTGGAGATTTTAACTGCGGTATATCTCTGGCTGACAGAGTAGGGAAAACAACTAAAATATATAATTATTCAGAATATTTAAAGGATTATAACAGTTGCAGGATTACAGGATTGTACTTTGCAGAATGCCTCAACAACTTATATTAGGGGTGCCCCTGTCACTAGAATTGATTTACTTTTTGTGTCTCATAATATTCAAGTTGCAGGAAGCAGAACAATGGCAATAGAGATCTCAGACCATATGGCAGTTACTTGTGTTTGCAGGATAGGCCAGCATGCTTCTCAGGCCCCACTTCCATGGCATTTAAATAGTAAATTATTAAAGCATGCTTGATATTCATGGCAGTTGTCAGGAATTTGTTTCAGCTAGACTGTCTCTATTAGATGCTTATGATAATTTTTCACAATGGTAGGAGGAGGATACAAAGAACGATTTAAAACCCCATATTTCAATCACAAGGTAGGCAACTGCAAACAGCACAGTATTTGAACTATTTACAATTAAGGAGCAAGCTTCATCACTTGATTCCTTGTATGCAAGGAAGACATTTAGGTCTTACTGCTCAGACAGAGGAAGTTAAAACTGTCATGAAATCCCTACAATATAACAGAGCCAGTTCATTAGAACAAGAGCTGAGGTTTGGCACACAGGGGGGATCTCAGCATTTGGATCAATGTAAAAGTTGTCAGGGCAGATTATGGAAATGTTGGATGGAAGGTTTAAGGTTATCCCCCGGGGCCCCATGGAAACAGACTAGGAAAGGATGGCAGACATAGTAATAAAACATGTTGGTCATACAACAGGTGCTACAGTGAAGCAGAGTGGGATCAGGAGCGTATGTTGTCCTTGGACATGCATCAGTTATCGGAGGATGACATTAACAGCCTGACAGCTCCAATACTGAACAGTGAAGTAGAGTCAGCAATAAAAAGTTTAAAAAAATAATATAGCTCCAGGTCCAGATGGATTGCCTCCTGAAGTGTATAAAAAGTGTTCAGATTGTTTTGACCCTGTTTTACAAATTCTATATAATAACATCTTGATTGGGAAAATATTACCAGAGTCCATGACCATAGCTTTTTTGATCTACTTGTATGCAACCTGTACCCCCGTCAAGAGCAGCATTTTGCAACCGGGACTCCCCTAACTTGTACCACAGATAAGGCATCAAACCATAAGCTGGCATAAACAATAGGCATCACCCCAAGTGCTGGGGCAAATACCTGGCTTGGCAGTCTCAGAGGTTGGGGGGCTAGAGTACAAAATAACATTTATATTTACTCCAAGTTCCGGGAGAGAGGTTCTAGGGCTATGCTAGGTAGATCTTCTGAAGGGGTCCAATAGCAAGTTCACACTGGAAGCATACAGCAATTGTCCACAACTAGAAAATGTGATTGTGCAGTATGGCTTTATTCTGATAACAGATGGTAAACACAGAATGGGGTGGTCCCCCAGGTTGGAACTGACTTTTCAGGGCAACACACTTTTCTTTCCAGAAATAATATTTGTCTTGGGCATTTAGAACATTTCTCTCACACAAACATCGAACTGTCCATCCCTCTGAATTAGGGATCGCTGGACATTTACTTCCCAAAGTGTATATCTTGTGGGGGGGGGGCTCTATACACTTTAACTCAACATTTCTCTTTTCTTTCCCTAAGTGTCTATTACGCAGGGGTTACCACACACTTTAAAAATATTTCAAATTCTTTCCTCCTGAACAAATAACTTTTTAACATGCTCAGGGTAACCTGGTGCCTTCCATGAACCAGTTAGCCCTGACTGAAGTTTCAGATGGGGGTTTGCCCACCCTGGCCCCAACCAGTATCTGCCATTCATTCAGGGTTACACCAAATGAGCCTTCAATTCCCTTGAATTGCTAAAGCACTCCCAACTTTAAAACTTCACATGTAGCACATTTTTGTGGTGATACAGGGGCACTGACAGGTGCATTCTACCCTTATCTCTGGGCACGTACACCTCAGACAACTCTTTAAGAAACAGGCCCATGTAACTGTACTCACGGTTTTGTTTGTCCCTTTGATACAAACATGGATGCTGGAAGAAACACCTCTTCCCTTTACAGGTAGCTTGTCATGACCTCACACAGAACACTCTTTCTTTCTTTCTTTCTGGGCAGCTGACACTCTTTAGGACCTTCAGGGGATTGCCCATTGGATCCACAGAAACCAATATCCAAACCACTTCGCTGTGGAATGACCCACTTGGGTTCTGCTGGCACGGTCTCCACAACTTCCTTTGGCAGGTTGAAGTCTCACTCACTGGGGTGAGAAAACAAAGAGGTCCTTCACCCAACCTCAGCACAGGTTGGCAGGCACCTCTACACTGAGAGCTCCCTCCTCACAGAGCTCCCACACTCAGACTGACTACTCCCATCTGAACATTCTAAACTGTCCCCAAGCAGCTGATTCCAAAGTGGCTTATGCTGTTGCAAGAATTCTAAATGACATAATCTTTTCTCTCCTCAGGCTAGCTGAGTAAACAGTGATGTCATGTTGTAAGGAGCTTTTAACAACTCCCCACAGGCTGCCAGGGAACCTTCCTAGTCTAACACTGATGGGATTCTAGTAACCTCAGGGGACTGGGTGGTCGCATGTACAAAAAGGACAGAAAGAAGACATCTGTAACTGGAGGCCCCTGAGTCTTCTGAATATGGACCAAAATATCTTGTCTGAAATGCTGGTGAATACATTAGCTGGGATTGCATCAATAGTTTTGTCCCATCACAAATATGTACAATACAAAGTTGATCTATTTTTGACAACCTAGTATTATTAAAGAAGTGTTTGAGAGAGGCTGGATGGGGTTGGTTTCTGAATTTCTACTATCTATTAATCAGAAGAAAGCTTTTGATCAAGTCCTCATGAATATTTATTAAGGGTGTTGTGGCTTTATGGAATACCTGAGAAGTTAGTGGATTGGATACAGTTATTATACAAAAATCCAAATGTTATTCTACTGGTTAATACCAGAGTGTACCAGGTCAATAGAGCGTTTCTTAAATAGTGCAGTGTAAACCCTCTGCAATAACTGTGATTACATTGACAGCGACAGGGGTAGAATAGCATTAGTCATTTACCGCTACTCCTGTTGCTGTCTGCTGAGAAGAGGAAGGGCCGAAGTAGCTTGAAGCATGGTGCCTGGTCGAGCCTCTCCCATGGTGGAGTGGCTAAGGCACTAGCACCTGGAGCAATGGATGCCTGGGAACAAGGGTTCAGTTCTCCTTCTCCCAATATTGAAGCTATTTTTTAGAAATGTCCCCCTGGAAGGTTTTCCCTATCCCTGAGATCCCTCCCTTGGAGTGTATTATATTAAAGTGGGAGGGGAGGGGGTGGAGCCCCACAAAACCAAAAAAAAATCTAAGTTTCTGTAGTGTAGTTATGTGGTTTCTGTGACATTTTGGTACCGGTTGGTGTTTTTCACTGCCTTAAATTTGTTTTCGTGGTTTTATCTGTGTGGATATTGACCGCACTGTATTTGGTTGCAGCATATTGACCCCATGCCATTCCAGAGAATGTTCAAAAGTTATGGTCAGATGAGGGGTTAGGCAAGGATGTTTGTTAAGCCCCCTTCTGTATGACTTTTCCATTGATCTTTTGTTACGTATACTGTAGCAAAGGAATGGCATTAAATATAATAAATTGTCTCAAGATAACAGGGAGTTGAAAACACTGGCATATGCAAATGACTTATGTAGTCTCCTGAGGGACCCTGCCTCCTGGATGGGGTGGAAGCAGTTTTAAATAAATGCTCTGTTATGTCTGGATCAAAAATTAATTTTGAGAAAAGTAAAGATACTGTAGTAGGAGATGCTTTTACCTCTGTCATAAGAGGAAGGATAGTGGGCATTCAGATAGACCCTCCTCCTATTAGATTGTTAGAGGTTGATTTGGTTCTCTGGATGTGGCTATAATTAATTGGAACCACTATCTCCCTTGATAAAGACCTTGCTACTTCCATACATCCTGTATGTTAGTATTCTATATCCTGTACCTGAACAGTTAGATGCAACAATATATAGTTTATTCTTTCACGGACTATGGGGTAGTAGGTTAAATACAATTAAGAGGGACTGGCCATACAGAAGTAAGCAGTATAGAGGAGTTAATATGGTAAATACAATATAGAGGATTGTGTATGAGCAAGCATACACAACAAGGCAGTTGTGATCGAGAGGTTTCCGTGGTAACCAGAGACCTCGAGAGTGTAGCTCGAGAGGTCCCTTACCACAGAAACCTTGAGATCCTACAACTGCCTTGTTTGTGTATGCTTGCTCATACACAATATTTTATAGTGTATGGGCAAGCATAATCAGTGCTCCATGATCCCCCAAACAAGTCTACCTCTTAAAATAAGGCTTATTTTGGGATGTGTAGCAGCGTGCCGACTTCCGCATCGCTGTGGGCTGCTCAATTGCGCATGCGCGAATGCGTTTGATCTTGTTGTACTGCACTGTTTACATACTCGGTGCAGCACAACAAGATAGTGACACACTGAGGCAAGCACAACAACGCTGTTGGGAGCATGGATTTCCATGCTGAACAGCATTCTCCCATACACTATGGCCCAGATATTCAAAAGGGTTGCGCATGGCACAACGGTGTTGCGCCATGCACAACCCACTGATGTGCCCCGGTGTGATATTTAAAAGGGAAAAGTGGCGCACAATCCCGACGCGCGGGCGCACAGTAATGTATGCAGGCACAGGTGGTGGGTGTGCCATGTATAACCCGCACAGCCCGACATTCAGCCCGGCCATGCAGAATATGGCAGGCGAACCCCTACCTGCACCTGCACAAAGTTACGCCTAAAAAAAACAGGAACAAGTTGAGGGCCACCCACAGGTGAGCTGCCGCATTGTAGGGTGTAACACAGCAGCTGCCACCTGTGGGTGGCCATCAGCTATTCCTCCGCATCTGGCGGCACCCCCCATGCCGCGATCGCGGGCATCAGTCATCCCGCCAAGTCAATATCCTGGTGGTCAGTGGACCGCGCCGAGGCGATCGCGGGCATCAGGCATCCCAAAGTCAGCATATCCCTGGTGGTCCAGGTGGACTGCACGACCCGATCACAGGCGACATTCCTCACCCCAAGTCGATATCCTGGTGATCTGAATGGACCCCTCACCCCTCGCCCTGGCCCCACCCTGCTCCCCGTCAATAGCCAGGCGGCAGCACCCCACCGCCTGCTGCCACGCCGCCCGTCGACTGACAGCCGAGGTAGGGCTAAAAGCGCGGTTCTGAGCGCAGAGCCGGTAGGTACAGCTTCCGCTGTATAGTCAGTCCGGATAATATCTGACAAGAATTCATTCACATATGGACTGACTGTATGGCTTATAGGCTGCACACCGACAACTCATGCTCTGAAGCAATGGGCGCCAGCCTACGAGCTGTCAGTCAGCGGGCGGCAGAACGGCAAGCGGGTGAAAATGCTACCGCCGCCGGCTGACAAAGTGGTGGTGGCTCAATGGCGAGCTGGTCACAAAATCTGAGATAAGCGAACTTTGAAAGGCTCAATGATACCGCGGAGATCACGATCACTGGACCACCGAGATGAGAGTTCTTTGTCCCTTATGGGGCGCCCACGTCGGGCTGCAGGCGCCGGGTCCTGATGGCTGCTGCCTGGCAGGTTGCCGAGGCGCAAGTCGTCGGGGATCAGTGCACCTGCATGCTAATGGCATGCAAATGGGGCTCTAATCAGATGCAAATGGCCCCCCATGCGTCTTGCATAAATTATGGCCCCATTTGCATGTCACCCGTTGAATATCGCAGGTGCTGTGCATGGCGCAATGGCACTTGCGCCACCGCATCTCAATGCTCCACTCTGACCACTTGCGCTGGCGCAATGCCACTGCACCATGCACCTGGGGTGGCCAGGGTGCGATATTCAAAGCAGTTCCATTGAATATCGCCCTGGCCACACCCGTGTGCAACAAATTTGAGCTGCGCCAAGACTTGCGCCACAGCCTGGCGCAGTTTGAATATCTGGGCCTATATGTTTTTTCCTGTCATTGTTTTTGTCTTTCAGTATCACTCCAGTTTTGAACACGCATTTGTCAATGCCAAATGTTTGCTTGCTGGCACTAGCAGTGGAAGTGCAGGAGTTAGACAGATGCAGTATAGGAATGGCATTGAAGTATTGAACTGACACCAACTCCACCCTCACCCTGCAGAGATGGACAGGCATTGGGGTGTGCCTTTGGGTTGTCATCCATGACAGTCATGACATTTGACCTCACCCTAGCCTTCAGATACTGACAAGTGTCAAGGTGTGCCTTGGGGTGTTTGGGCTTTATATTCACCTTATTCCACAAGGAAATACGCTGAAATAGGCACAGTATAGAAGCATGGAGTGAACTCTGGGTGCAAAGGGTCCAAGGCGCACCTCAATGCCTGTCACTGGCTACTGGTTGGGGGTGGGGGTGAAATGGCATGAGCATTACTGTCGACAGTCCCAAGTCACACCCCTGACGCTGTCAGTCCCTACAGGGTAGGACGTTATGGTCAAAAACCCTAAAGCCCTGGGCGTTTCTTGGTATTTTTATTCCAAGTTTTCCACATGTGTTTTTTGTGACCCCACCGCATGAACAGTGACACTATTAGTTCGTTGGGCAAAAGGTGATTTCGCACAGCGACTGCGCCATTTGGCGCCACAGATGTGAAAACACATTTTGAACAGGATGTGAAAAGTGACAGGTGTACTGTTCATGAGGAGATGTAAAAAATGGCATTGTTGAAAATCTGGAGTGAAAATATAAAAAACTGGTGAAGTCACGAGCATGCGTAGAAACTGCGCAATGTACACCCGTAATATAATTAGTGTGGGGATTTTTTACAGCAGATTTTCAGCATAGGCATTTTGGGACCTCCACTCATGAACAGTGTCACTGTGATTTTCTTAACCTATCCCGAACACTAATTTCCCACAGTAACCGTGCTGTTCTGCACCGGAAGTGCGAAAACACATTTTAGCCAAGGTGTGAAAAATGACAACTGTACTGTTCATAAGGAGGTGTGGAAAAATGTCAATGTTGAAAATCTGGACTGAAAATATTACAAATTCGTGAACTTACGAGGGTGCATGGAAATTGCGCAGTGCATGCCAGTAAGACAGTAATTTTATGGACTTTTGTCGCCAGATTTTCAACATAGCCATTTTAACACCTCTGCTCATGAACAGTGTCACTGTGATTTTCTTAATGTGTCCCGAACATTGATTTCACACACCGACCGTGCCAATGTGCACTACATGTACAAAAACACATTTTGGGCGAGATGTGAGAAATGACAGCTGTACTGTTCATAAGGAGGTATGGTAAAATGGCAATGTTGAAAATCTGGAATGAAAATATAAAACTTCTCCAAGATTCACAGTGTGCGTGGGAACTCGCGCAATGTACAACTCATAAAACTGTCATATTGGCAATTTTTCTGGAAATTTTCAACATGGGTTTTGGGGCCTACCTCATGAACTGTGACACTGTCATTTTGTTAATCAGTCCGAAAGGTGGTTCCATGCAGTGACCCAAAATCACCTTTCAGGACTGAATAACAAAATGACAGTGACTGAGTTCATGAGGTGAGTCCCAAGAACCCCATGTTGAAAATTTGGTAAAAAAATTCCCAAAAATGGCGGCGATATGCACCAAAGTTGAAAAAAACCATTTATGCCATTATACAGCTTACCGGCATTTCTTCAGTTTGCGGACGACTTTGAAGAGTGCAGACATGTTCCCGGTCCACCGAAGATCATCGCGCCGGCCTCTGAAGGTAATTATGGGGTAAGGCAGGGGCGTGGGGAGGTGGTGTGCGCAGAGGGTGGGCGAGAATTGGGAGGGGCAAGAGAGTCAATGAGGGACCGTTTTTCTTACAGGTGTTTTTCTTTTCTTTTTTTTTGCAAAGACGACGCAGGACTTTTGCCACGCTGGGGTGGGCTCCCAGCATGGCAGCTGGAAGTTTGTTTGGGGGGACAGTGGAGCTGACAGGGATTGGGCACCCCGTCGGCCATATGGACTTTGCCACGCTGGGGTGGGCTCCCAGCATGACACCTGGAAGTCTGTTGGGGGCAGTGGAACTGGCGGGGATTGGGCAACTCCGCGACCCATACAGTGTCTGCGGGGGGTAGCGCGCGGCGGCATGCTGGGGTGGGCTCCAAGCGTGCTACTTGGGTGTTTGTTGGGGGGAGGACCAAGAAAAAAACAAAGCTGTCTATGACAGCTGTTCAGATGCAGTGCTGACGTGTAGGCACTTTGCACACTGCCGATGATATGAAAATTGCCTGCCAATGGCAGTATGTAAATTGCCTACAAGTTACCATTGCTGATGGTAGCAATCATTTGCTTTGAACTGTACACCACTGCATCTGAACTGCTGTCATAGACAGCTCGGACATTTATTGGTGCCGTGAGGCCGTGCCTGCAAAAAGAAGCAAGGCACTAGAAGCGGAGGTGGCTCACATACGAAAATTTGTATTGTGCCACTATGTTTCCTGCACATGCATGCAAACAAACATAAAAATGAGAATAAAATGTGCAGCCCTCTGCTGGAAGATTGGTTAATTCCCTGGTGAGGACAGCAAAGATTCTGCTGCTCTTAACAATTTGGTAGCACTTGAATTACCCAATTATATTTTTCAAGTTATGATTCGTATCAGGAAGTGGAAACTAAAATTTGAAACAGTGAAAAATATGACTAGGGATGACCTATTTGATCATATACTTAGCACTAACTACTCAGTAGTTGAGGCTTTACCGGAATGCCCAGGGGGATGTGAGGTGGCGGCGACAAGTCAGCTGCATAATAATCATATACCAAGGCAAATGTGGGATATCTGTTTGTTAGGTATCCATGGTAAAATAGCAGTTAAGGCCACTCTCAAGCAAAAAAATGTGGAAGAACCTAAGTGTCAAAGGAAATCATGTATAGGTATCTGTGAAACGCAATCTCACTTCTTGCTTCAATGTCCATATGCCATAACATTTTGGGAAGCTTTATCAGGACTATGGGGAGAATCTCTTTTACTCATGTAACACATCAAGAAATAGCATTGTGTTGTTTCCTGTAACGTCGAACAAATATGATATTAGTACATTGCAAGTATGTATGGCCTATTGTAAATATTGGGCTTTGTGCACTAAAGTACATAAATTACATGCCAAATGCATGTACCCTGCCTGCGCAGCTCTGCACCCATGGACAGGTGTGCACTGGCCAGTATTCACTATTGCCAGCCACCTGTCTACGGCCCTGCCCCCTGCATGTAGCCATGCATTGCTGGATCAGGGCTGTGCAGGGGTGAAGTGCAAGACACAGGCAGGCATCCAATCACATGCCTGTCCTGAGTCCCAGAGTGGATCACTTCTGCGCCCATGCAGGGGCTCCTGGGAAGACACACAACCCCATGGCAATAAAGGAACACTATCAGCTCCCAGGAGTAGTACCAGCATACAGATGTCCCTTGCGACTGGTAGTGCTGAGTACAGGAGTGCTAAACAGCATGGGTGTACGCAGCAAACTCACGGTACTTGTACGTTGCATTTGGGGGATGGCACATGCTATGCCATAGAGATGGTACCAAACTGGCAATGGGCAGATGTGCATACAGTGACTGCGGGGCAGACATGGACCATGTGCCTGGTAGGGATGTGTGTGCCCGCCCCACATCACCACATGCACTGCTCTATACCGTCCAACCCTAGAGATGTTCAGTCACCCACCCTGCTAGGGACCCATGTCTCTGAGGTGCCTGTGGGCATGCACCAGTGTGGGTTGTTACCCATTGGCCATGCCATTTGTGAGCCTATGCGTACGCATGACATGGCAGTGTCACCATACCTTTCAACCTCTCGGCAGTACCAGTAATAGCACTGGCCTTCAGAAATCAGAGCAAATGGCCAGAATGTATAGCACTTTCATATAGTCATGAACAGCATATCATTACATACTGGGCCCCATATATGTGTAGTGTCAAGGACTGTGTCTAGCACATTACTCCAATACTGTAGTAGTTTGTGTGTCCAGGCATAGCTCTAATAGTGTTTGAAACAGTGGGAAACAGTTGTGGAGCAAGGATACATGTGAGTGTAATAATTATGGCGTATACCACAGTCCTGTATGAGTATACACTTAGCACGTATGTGAGGTCACCCTGCTGTAACTCCACTTTTTCCCAAATGTGTGCACTCTCACTCACCCTGACACACCACCGGCCTGCCCCTGGTGTGGAGTGGCTTGATCAGCCAGGGAATCTGGTGTGCAGCTGGCTGGTACACCGATCGTGAATGCCACCTGGGGTGCACTGGACCCTCACTGCGCAGCATTCACACTAAGGGTTGCCTACGTGCCTCACATATGCCGGGACCATGGGGTGGACATCTCACTGTGGGGGGGTCATCTGCACATGGCTGAGCCCAGTGGCCGCCACAGACACAAACCCAGCTGCAATAGTACCAGCCATGTGGTCCACTGATGCCACAATGGCACAGGTCATGCAGTCTAATGCCGCAGTCATGGCCTCCTGCATCTGGGTGAGCCTATCCATGAGCCTGGCCTCACCCCTGTCCTGTCTCTCAGCCAACTGTCACACCACTGCCTGCAGTGCGTGCACCTCACGAGGAAGCAATGCCTGGTTCTCCATGGAGGCCCACAGTAACCGGGTGTGCTCCAGCAGCCCCTTGGTGGATTGCCCCTCCTGGTCCATCAGCAGGGCTGGCGGGGGCACAGCATGCTGCTGCACAGCCTCCTGCTCAGGTGGAGGCTGCACAGCAGGCCGTACAGGGAGCACAGTGTTGTCCTGCACACCGGCGGTGGGCACCGTGGCACGCAACCCTATGTCACTCACATCCTGCTGCCATTACCCGACTGTCTGCTGAGCAGCATCCAGCATCTATGCCACAATCACAGCACCACTGCCACCCACACTGGACACAGCTGTGTTGACACCCATGTGGGGATGGGGGGTGGCTGTGGGGCTGGGGGCACAGCACTGGGCCCTGCCCATGCCTGTGTAGCAAGTAGGGGCGTGTCGGACACCACCTCCTCTATGCTCTCAAGTATCAGTGTAATGTCATCATCATCAGTGTCAGACAACATCCCTAGCAGGGTCTCCACACACAGCACCCCAAAGCTGTCATCATGCAAGAGCCCAGCCAGGGGGTCGTCCAACCCCATGCCCAGTGAGGCCGCGTGCCCGACAATGCCGAGATATGGCCTGTCCTGGCTCAGGATGCCCATTGAGGTCAAGGGTCAGGCATCTGTGTCTACGGCATCCTCCGCCTGCTCCTCTGCAGGTAGACATGTCGGTGCTGCAGGGCAGGGACAGTGCATCAGTGGTGCAGCATTCTCATGCCCCCATGCACCCAACACCACCCACCCCAGCCCCCACCCATGCTCCACCTCCCCCACCCCATTCCACTGGTCACACCCACCACCGTGCAGCATGGCAATTCGACAGCCACACATGCCCATGGCGGTAGGCATGGCCCTGGGCTCAGCTGCACATCGCGCACACAACAGGCACGCCTGCCAGCTGTACATACTCACCATGCAGTGAGGGACTGCCACCCATCTGGAAACTACCACAGGGCATGCCCTCCATTGCCGTGCAGCTGATGTTGGATACCACCAGCTCCTCCATGGCGGTTAGCGGTGGCACGGTCGCCAGCCCACCACCAGTCGCCCTGCAGGCTGCCCAGATGGCTGCAACCCTGTACTTTATGTGCCTCCTGTCTGTCCCAACCTTCTTCTTGCACTCCTGTGGAGTGCGATGGTGGCGCCCGTGGGTGTTGACATACTGGGCCACCTCTGCCCAGTCCACTGCATGGTCCTGTGGTGTGCCCATGGCACCACTGAGTAGACCCTCCCAATCCACATAGGCTTCAAAGAGGGTAGTGCTCTCAGCAGCAGTAAAGTTGGGCCTGCGCTTGCATGCAGGCCCCTGGCTCTCCTCTCCATCTGTCCCTGACATACTGCCACCTGTGAACAGCAAAGGCAGTGTGGGTCAGTGCCAGCACATAGTGTTGCAGTGCCCTGATGCATTGTTTGCCACAGTCGGATTTGCTCCATGTTGTCAGTGACATACCCGTCAGGTTGCAATACCGGTCTGTGGCCTGTGCTGCTCCCTGGCGCTTTTAAGGTGCAAGACATACAAATGAGCCCATGCGCAATTGTAATGAGATGCTAATGAGCCCCAAAGCTCCATTTATCTGCTCATGAGGTCATTTGCATGCGGTGTTTGAATATCATGCAACTGCACCATGTGCAATAGGGTTGTGCTGGAGCATCTCCATTGTGCACGTGCGGTGCATGCTTGGTTCACCTGGCCACAGTACACATGTGCACAGCACTGTCCATGGTGCTATGACACATCGCATGCTCCATGCGCTGTGCTGTGGCATGGCGCATGTGGCACTGGCATGCCATCGCTCATACCTACAGAACCTCCATCGTGCACGGTGTGAGGTTATGGCCTCTGACCCCCAGCCACTGTCGTGACCCCTTGCCTCCACCAGGCCACTGAGCAGTGCACATGCCCAAGGCTGCACCATAGCCCCTGACTGTGCAGTGACCGCACATCCACGTGCTGCGTGGTCGTGGTCTACTGTGCTCTATCATGCATCCTGCTTATGTGGCTGCCACGTGCGCTGTGCCATGGCCATTTCCCTGATTCACACCACTGATAGTCATGGCACAGGGACATTGCAGGTGTGCAGTTAACTGGACGGAGGTGGAGCTGGTTAACCTTGTGGCTGTGGTGCTGCCATATGAAGGCCAGCTCTATGGACAGGTGCCACTCCAGCAGGCCAGGGGTGACGTGTGGCAGGATGTGGCCAGGGCACTGAAGCGGAGGACTGGGTGCAGCTCACAGCAGAGCAGTGCCAGCACCGCTTTGGGGACCTGCGGCGGAGGGCACCAGACTGCCTGCGTCGCCTGCCAGCACACGTCCAGCAGGGCGCTGTGCCACAGCCGGGCAGGTGTGCGCATGTTGCTGTTCTGCACTGGTGCCATACTGTGGTGTTGCATGACTGAGTAGCATGGCCTGCAGCAGGGTGCAGTGTCCACCTGGGGGAAACTGTGCATCGGGTGTGGATGCTGCATGGGTGGCGGCCTTGCTGGCATGTGGGCACCGGGACTGGCAGAGTCATGCACAGACATCTGCGGGCTGGGCGGTGGGGGTGGGGTCATATGTGTGACCTTGTGCTGATGTCCACTTCTCTCCATTCCCTTCACAGGGCCAGAGGAACGTAGGAGGACCAGGGCTGTGGTGGAGGAGGCCAGGGTGGCAACGCTCATTGTGCGACAGGCAGCACTTGCTGCTCGGCATGGTGCAGGAAGCATTGTCACCTTCTATCTCAGTGTCACCATGTACTAGTGGTGGGACTGGGGCACGACCGTGGCAGTAACTGCCATGTGCCTGGACAGCTGCGTGTGCCGTACAGTCCATTGTGCATGCCACTGTGTGTCATCCCATGGACACCGTGTACTGGCTGTCAGTGGGTCAGGCATGTGCATGGCATACACAGGTTGTGCTGCGGCACTGCTGCTGTGTGCCATGTGGCCCTTGCATTGTGGCCCTGTGCTCACTGCAGTACATCGTTCACCTCCGTGCGCTACCGTGGTGTGCCGTGCAGATGGCTGGCAATGTCCACCGTGTGAGGGGGTTCTGATCCCTCCAAGGCTGTGTGCCACCATTGTCCTTTGCACACTGTGGGTGGGTGGGGTTTCCATGGGGTCTTCCACTGATTGCCTGTCTTGTCCATTCCCCTAGGTGTGCAGTCTGGGCCTGGAGGATGAAGGGTGCATGAGGGGACCCAGTGCCAGATCCTGGTGGTGCTGCACCGCATCCTTGCAATGGTGCGGTCCATCCAATGCACCACCACGGCCATGAGGGGTGAGCTGCTGCGGCAAGGCATGGAAAGGCATACCAGGCATTAGCCTGCCACTGTTACTAACCTCCTGTCCCTTGCTTACCCTAGTCCCCTGCAGCCCCCCTGCTACTTGTACAGACCCTTTCCTGGACCCTTCCTACATCTTTCCTCCGCTGTCCCTGCCCCTGTTGCTGTTTTGTATATTGTTCTATAAAGCTTTATTTCCTTATGTGCCTGTGTCCTTCTCTGCTTTTCAGGTAGCATGTGGAGCCATGCTGCAGTGGTCGGGTGTTGGTGCATGCTGTTGGGGGGGTCTGGGCACACTGCTGTTCCTTGCTGCATCCAGTGTTGTTTCACATTGTGGTGTGGGCTGTTCCCCGGTGTGGTGGGTGTGTTGTGTCATTCAGTGGCACCCTGTGGCATTTGGGGGCGTGGGGAGTGGTGCACAGGCATGCTTGTCCTACTGGGCACTTTGGCCCGAGGTGGTGTGGACATCTGGGTCCCCTGTTGCCTTCCCAGGACCATCTGTTCTGGCCACCTGCCTGGGTACTAGTGGCTGCTTCCTCTGGGGGTTGTGGCATGTGTGTGTTTGGGTTCAGGGCTGTACAGGGGGTGCACCCACACCGGTGTGGCATTGGCCATGTTGGCCTGCAGTGGGGAGCACACAGTGGCTGGGTGAGATGCCCTGTGTACACACCTGTACCCTGCTGGCTGGGTCTCCTTGTGTGCTGTGCTGCTGGTGTGGTGCATGCCCCTGATGCATGCCTGTGTGTGGGCTCTGGTTGGTGCGCTGCTCGGTGCCTTGTGTGTTGGCTATGCCCCATCCCATGCTGTCCGTTGTTCCCACCTACTCTGTGCTGGTGTGTGCACTGCTGTGCCCTGCAGGTCGGGTCTTGTGCCATTGGCACTGTGCTTCCTGTGCTGTATCTGGGTCCTCTGCCTTTGGTGCTGCTGCCTGCGCTTATGCGCAGGTTCGCTCCGCGCATCCATAGGGGTTGTGCCATGGCGCATCTTTGCCATATTCAGCCGGCTTGTGCTACCACTTTTCCGATGGTGCAACTTCTGAATAGGGCTCCAGCTGTGCCATGGCACATCTCTCTTGCACTGTGCTGGATTTGCACCGGCTTTTGGTGCATTTCTGAATATCTGGCCCATACTGTACAACACACCATTCATTATTCTCTAGGTTATTGATGGTTTCATATCTGTTATTCTGTTTATACCAGTGAGGTCTGAAAAATATTTCAGACAAATACTACTGAAAAATAATCGAAAATCACATGCACACTGATAGAAGATCTTAGTGTAGTTATTTAGTACATTTAAATGTGATGTACTTTATTGATTTAGTGTTTACTGACCAGGTAAGCACACTAGACAATCAAATGCTTACAAAGTAAGTGGAGTGCTGATAGTGTTAACTTACTAGGAAAAGACCAGCCCATTGATCATCTCATTAGTGCTTAACTATATGTCAAGTGCTTTTAAAAATCTATCCCACCAGTAGTATAGGGGAGGCACCTTAGTACTGTACTCCCTGATAGCCTAGTGTGCACTCACCTGCAAATGAGCAATGGTCTTCCCAAAAGCCTTCCTCTGCCTGACGTAGTTTCTTGTCTCATCAAACATGAATTCACAGCTGGCAAGTGCCAAGACAGCAACCAACAGTCTTTCCTGGGAAAGGACAAGAAATGATGTGGATAGTTAGTTCAGTCCTCAAATAGCCCTATGGCAGAAGAACTACTCCTGCTTATTCATTATCATTATCATTATAAGGACTTAGGGTGTGGGATGCCATCCCCAGAGTATTCTCATTTGGGGTCAAAACTGCTGATTTTTCAGAATTTCAGCAGAAAGAGGTTCAAAATAATAAAAAGGCTTTAAAAAGCCTTTCCCTTCCCTCAGGTGGCCAGGGCTTTTCCCATGGCCACAGCCCTCCCTCCACCCCCAAAACCTTTTAGTAAACAAATGGCATCATGTCAGCACTGGCCTGCCCAGCAATGTCTTTCAAAATGCATCTCTCTCTAACTAATCCACTCCACAGTCCCCTAATTAGGTGGAAACAATGGCCCCATAACCATATAAGCTCTCTGGTATCCCTGATTCATTATTAGTGGGCACCAAGTGTTTTCATTAGCTAACTGCCCATTAAGCATAAAATCAGGCTGACATTTTGGGGCAAGGTACTTTTTGAAAAAGGTGTCAGGTGAGTTGGTGGAGAGACAAATGTAAAGAAGGCAAGCTCTGGCCAGAGCCGATAGGGCTGTGACGAGCTGCCAAGTGAGCAAAGTTACACGTGTGTGTAGAAATTATTGAACACCCGTGTGTAACATGGCCACTTTTTGGAGGTGTTGCACCAAATTTTCAACATTGCCTTTTTGGGATCCCTCCTCATGAAGAGTGCCAGTGTCATTTTGTTCACTTGTTCCGAAAGGTGATTTGGCAGAGAGACTGCACCATTCTGTGCCACAGGTGTGAAAACATGTTTTGGGCAGGATGTGATAAATGGCAACTGTACTGTTTAAAAGGAGGGGTGCAAAAATGGCAATGTTGAAAATGTGGAGGGACAATATTGTTTCCTTTTTGGGTAACACACTCTAGAGGTGTTTTAAATCATTGGTTCTCTAATGATCTAAAGCAGTTTATAAAACAAAAAAAATCTACTTGGTTAGCCTACAAAAAATCTCCTTCCTTTAAGAATTTATAGGAATATAGGGTGGCTAGGATTTTATTGTGTAGAAAGATAAAGCAAGCCAAGGTTGCTTTCTTTAGGTTTAGATTAGAGGAAGTGTCACAGGATTCTAGGAACTTTTGGGAGACTGTAAATCATTTAATTTGTCCTAAATCCAAAATGTCTTTTTCTTCTTTTCAATATTTTCAGCATACAGTTACTGACCCGTTTGAGATGGCAAATGTACTGAATCACTGTTTCTCTAATGTCTCCAGTTTAATTTCTGGGTTTTCTGATACAATTGGCAGTACAGTTCGATCTGATCATCTCCCTGATAATTTTGATGATCGGGGGATGGTCACACTGCATCTGAGTTTTTGTTTCGGTGGGTCACATCTTTTGAAGTGTTGAAATTATTATGTACTTTACCTGATACCTTTGGAGATTGTAGGTGGGGGTTGGATGCTAGATTTGCTAAACTGATTGCTTCTCATGTATCTGAACCTCTTTGTAAGGTATCTAATTTATGCATTTCTATTAATGTGTTTCTGTCATCCTGGAAACAGGCTCAGGTTGTGCCAGTTCCCAAAAAGGCTAGTGCTGTTGGGCTGGAGGATCGCCATCCTACCTCAATTTTAAATCCTCTGAGTAAGATCCTAGAGAAGTTATTGGTAAATCAGCTTAATGATTTTCTAGAGGAGGGTGGTGTCCTCTGTGCTGAACAGCATGGTTTTCAACGTGGCCGTGGGACTGGTACTGCCTTGGTCAGATTCATAAGCACCATTCTGAAGGGTTGTAATGATGGCCTGTTGATAGGAGCGGTGTTCGTGGACCTGTCCAGGGCTTTTGACCTGATCAATCATTCGTTACATTGTCAGAAGTTATCTGATTTGGGTTTGTCTGAATCTGCAGTGGCTATAATTCAAGATTTTTCACAGGATCATTCTCAATATGTGTAGATTCGGTCTGTTTCAGCTGATGTGTGTTCCATTGTTTGTGGAGTCCCGCAGGAGTCTATCCTCGGCCCCTTATTATTTTCATTATTCATTAATCAGGTACTTTCTATATTTCATGGGTGTCAATGCCTACTGTATGCTGATGATTTGATTTTGTATTGTCAGCATCAGTCTGTAGATTCTATAAATGCTATTTTGGATTTAGAGTTTCAAAGATTATGTCAGTGGATGTTTTCTAGTAAGATGGTTTTGAATGCCCATAAGACCAAGGTGATGATGTTTGGTAGCACTGATCGATTGAGGGATAACACAGGAATATTAACTCATGACAATCATGGTTCCTTGCTTGAACAGGTTTCTGAATTCAGGTATCTGGATGTGGTACTTGATTCCTCTTTGACCTTTGGTAAAGAGTAAAGTTCATCAGAAGTTGGGTCAGCTTTATAAATTTAAACCTTATTTGTCTTTTGATTCTCTTATGAAACTAGCCAATGGTGTTATTGTGCCTCATTTGGATTATGTTTCTCCTTGTATGAGAAATTGGGTGTTAGGGAGAGACAGATCTTAAGTGCTGCTTATAATAATATTTGTCGTTTTGTTTTAGATGTACCATTTATGACTCATCATTGTTTGCTATATTCATCCTTGGGGTGGCTTTCTCCGCAGTACAGATATATGTATGCATTAGGAAATTTAGTACACCAGGCAATTTATTCAGATGGATTATCTCCTCTTTCTGATTTGATTAAGATATGTGAGAGCAAAGCTTCTTTAAGGTCAGCTGAGGGAACTATATTGCAGGGCTTTTCTGTTAAGAATAACTATGGTGCACGCTCCTTTGCATGTCAAGCTCCTAGAATTTGGAATGATTTACCCCCTTCTTTGAGAGCAGTGAAATCGTATTTTAACTTTTAAAATTAGATATAAAAAGTATTTGTTGTCTTTGATAAATTGTACATGTTTATGATCATTTTGTATTTTGTGTATTCATTTGTATATGTGCTATTAATTTTTTTTTTATTTTTTGTAATATGTTATTTATGTTTTTTGTCCAGGTTGAACCTGAAAAAGGGCTTTGGCCCAGTTGCCCTAACCTGGTTAACAAATAAAATGAAAATTAAATGAATGAATATTAAAAATTGGCAAAGTTAGGAGCGTGTGTAGAAACTGCACAACGCATGTTCATAATGCAATCATTTTTTTGATTTTTTCACCAAATTTGCAACATGGGCATTTTGGGACCCCACCTCATGAACTGTCATTTCGTAAACTGGTCCCAAAAGGTGATTCCACACAGCGACCACAAAATCACCTTTTGGGACTGAGTAACAAAATGACAGTGAATGTTTTCACAAGGTAGGGTCCCAAGAACCCCATGTTGAAAATTTTGGGTCAAAATTCAAAAAAATGGCTTATTTATCAAAATAAGTTGAAAACCCCATTGAATGGCATTATAACACACTTACCTTTGATTCTTCAGTTTGCAGTTCGGCTTTGAAGAGTACAAACGTGTCCCACTCCAGAGAATATGACAGTGCTGACCTCCGGAGGAAAGTGGGGTAAGGGGGTAAGGGTGCTCAGTGGGAGGGTGGAGGGAAAGGGACTGAGGAGATGATGAGGGACCATTTAATTTTTTACAGAAAACAAAACATGGAAAAAAACATGTTGGGGACTGTTTTCTTTATTTACAGGTAAACAAAAAAAAGCAGACATTTGGGCACACTGGGGTGGGCTCCCAGTGTGTCACATGACCAGGGGGTTGACATAATGCCAACACGTGGATTGGGGACCCCGATGTCAATGGGGAAAAAAAACATTTGGACACACTGGGGTGGGCCCCCAGTGTGCTACATAATTGGGGAAGGGGGAGAAATAATGCCAACATGGAGATTGGGGACCCCGATGTCGACAGGGGAAAAAAAAACATTTGGGCACACTGGGGTGGGCTCCCAGTATGCCACATGAGTGGGGGGAGGGGCTCCATAAAGCTGACACAAGGATTGGGGACTCTGATGTTGGTGTGTTTTCTTTGTTGCCAGATCTGGTAGCGGCGGGGACGCAACTGCACATGTGTGGCACTCATGCATATGCAGCTGCCGTGAATGACATTTTGCCATTCACAACATGACAGCATCAGTAGAACTGCGCATGTGCATGAGTCATGCATACGCAGTTCATGCCACAGAATGCAGAAGTAACAGTTGAAATAATGCAGCTGTTATTCCGGAGCGGCTGATCGTGGCAGAGGGTTTCGAGCTCTGTTGGACTTTCGGAAGGATACTTCCAAAAGTCCAATGGAAGGTTCCACAATCAGCCATTTTTAGAGCCACTGACCGATCCCAAAATGGCTGTACGCTCTGCCCACAGCCCTAAAAAAATTAGTAAAAGCAGACTAAGGAAAACATGTACATAGGTGTGCTAAAATAAAAGCACTACCTTAAAGTAGTTTAATATTATAGCCAAAATGTCACATGTAAAAATGAGGGAAAAATGTGATTCAACATAAAAGGAAAGGGGTGAAAAAATTCAGTAAAGTGTTGGACAAAATCAGGTGGTCAAAATATCTATAAACACAAAAAGGACAGAAGCTGATGAAAGGAAAAAACAGCATCAGAGAATAGAACGAAAAGGAAAATGGGGTGGGGAAAAGGGAAGGGGCAGAGCATTTAAAGCAATACCTTTTATACGCCAACATGCATTACTAGCCAAAATGGCTGTTGCAGAAAAACAGGAAGATGAAGAGAAAAAAAAGAGAATTACAGAATTACATGAATATATATATGTTGTGGAGAAGTTCCAGCAATTAAATAATATACAAAAAAAGGAAAAATTACCAAACCACATATCAAATATGCCTACAATTCATACAATATCAGATGACATGTTATGGCACAATAATTCAGGGCCGTCAGAACCAGTAAGGCTGGTATGGTTATGGCCGTACCACTTTCTGTCCCCTCACCTTGCAACACATTGCAGTGCTTCCTTCCCCAGGTTCCTCATGAACCCCACTATAACAAAATTAGGCGGGGATGGCTGATTATAGTGGCTCATGGTGGAGTACAAAAAATAAAAATCACAGCTGCTGTGGGATGTACACAAGAGGCATCGAGGGGACTGGCAGTCATTGTGGATCCAGCAGCTCTTGGAGCGAGTGACCAATGGAGGAGGAGGAGAGGAGGCATTGTCTCACTCACCAGGGGGACACACACAAATGAGAGGCTGGTGGGAGAGGGCTGTCATCAGGACTGTGCCATTCTAGTAGGCTGACCTATGTTTTGTTGGGGAGAAGAGGGTCAGTGGGAGTAGAGTGATGTCGAGGCTTACTGGACTGCAGCATATCATCAAGGTGGTGTTGGTTGGGGATGGTGGTAGGGAGAATGTGTTACTTTTTTGAAAGCTGCTCCCACAGATGAAAGTTAATCCACAGGTTCCTGAGTGCAGGCTTACTGTTTGTCCCACAGACCAAAGCAAGCTGTTGGCTCAATCATATTACTACACTGCACCAAGTATCTCTTGCATTCCTGGAAGTCAGCAGGTGCCGTAGTACATGTGAACATATGACTATACGAAATGCCAGCCAAAACAGGCCTCACGGTCTATCAAGTCTGCTTGACTGTGCAGCTAGCCCATCAACTTGCAGCTGCCCACCCTCCCCTCTTCTTTTCATAACCACACTCCCTCACTCTGTCCCACCCTCTCTTAAATCCTTCCACTGTTCTACATGATACCACCTCCTTGGGCAGAGTGTTCCACTTATCTACCACCCTTTCCATGAAAAAGTATCTCCTGATTTCCCTCCTGAATTTCCCCTCCTCCAGTCTCAGGCGATTCCCTCTTGTGTCCTTCCCCCTTCTGATCTGAAGAATCCCTTCTGTATTAATCCTGTTAATACCCTTTAGATACTTGAAGGTTTCGAGCATATCCCCCTACCCTTCCTCTCTTTCAGGGAATACATTTGCAACTGTCCCATCCTCTCCTCAAAAGATTTTCCCTTAAGTCCCTGTATCATCTTCGTTACCCTACGCTGCACCCCCTACAGCCATCTGATATCCCTCTTTAGGAATGGATGCCTGTACTGCACGCAGTATTCCAGGTGTGGCCTGACCAGTGACCTGTACAGGGGCAGGATCACTTCTTAGTGCCTGGAGGAGATTTTCCTCACTATGCACCCTAGCAACTTGTTTGCCTTTCCTGCACTGAGCTGAGTAGTTCATACTCCCCATTATTAGTACCCCTAGGTCCTTTTCCTCCACTGTGCTTTCCAACTGTACCCCTCCCAACTGATATTTCCTCCCCTTGTTCATTACTCTGAAGTGCAGTACTTTGCACATCTTGGCATTGAAACCCAACTGCCATGTTTCTGACCATTCCTGTAGTTTGGTCAGGTCTTTCTGCAGCCCCTCCACCCCTCTATGTCATCTACCACTGCACCGATCTTAGTATCGCCTGCAAACAGACTGATCCTACTCAGTATCCCATTTGAGATATCAGCTATGAATATCCCGAACAGCACTGGTCCCAGAACTGAGCCCTCGGGCACCCCACTCGTAACATCCTTTGGTGATGAGAGTTCCCCACCACCACCACCCTTTGCTGCCTATCCCTCAGCCAGTTGGTTATCCAGTTGACCATTTTTGTTCCCACCCCTGTGTATTCCAATTCTCCCCCCAGTCTCCCATGTTGCACCGAGTCAAAGGCCTTGCTGAAGTCCAAATAAAGGACATCCACTGCATGGCCCCTGTCCAGTTCACTGGTAACCCAGTCATAGTACTCACCTAGGTTTGTCTGGCAGGATATGCCCAATACAAAACCGTGCTGATGGCCATCTTGGAGCCCACTGTCTTCCAGAAAGGTCACCAGCCTCTCTTTTAGGATTGACTCCACGAGTTTCCCCACAATTAAAGTGAGACTCACCAGTCTGTAGTTGCCTGGATCATCCTTTGGGCCACTTTTATGAACGGGCACCACATGGGCCATCCTCCAGTCCTGTGGCATGCATCCTGTGTCTAGTGGTGTACTGAACAGGTCTACCAGTGGTCCCACCAGGATCTCCACTAGCTCCCTAAGTACCCTAGGGTGAATGCCATCCGGCCCCGGCACCTTGTTCACTCTCAGTGCCCTTAGTCCCTCCAGCACTCTGTCCTGTGTGATTCTGATATCAGTCGCCCCTCCCCCCTCTGCCCACTCCACCCTTCCCATGGGGTATCTGCCCCCCTCTTTTCTTCGTGAACACAGAGCAAAAGTACTCATTCATTCCCTCTGCCTGGTTCTCCCCCTTCTCCACCCACCCCTCATCTTTCTTAATCCTCACAATCTGGTCTTTGTTTCTTTTTCTCTCGCCAATGTATCTTAAAAAGTCCTTTTCCCCTTCCTTGATTCCCTGTGCCAGTCTTAGCTCTTTGGAAGCCTTGGCTGCTCTGACTAGCCTGGTAACCTCCCTAGACTACTTCGTGTACTCATCTTTGTCCCCTTGCCCTCCTGATTTCCTAAACCTCCAGAATGCTTTTCTCTTGGCCCTCACCCCTTCCATGACCTCCTGAGTCAGCCAGCTCAGCTTCTTTGCTCTCCCCTTCTTGCTCCGTGCCGTGGTGCAGGTCTCAGTAGCCTCTGCCAGCCCTTTCTTAATGATGTTCCATTTCTGGCTGGCACTCATGAGTGTCTGAATTTCTACCAGATCACCCTGGTACCTGTTCCTCCTGTTACCCTTCCTATATTAAGTGTGAACCACACCATATGATGGTCGCTCCCAGCCAGGGGTTCTCCACTCCCAGATCCCTTATAGCCTCCCTGTTTGTAAATACCAGGTCCACAGTTCTACCCTCCCTAGTTGGCTCGAGGACCAATTGCACCAGAAAACAGTCCTAAAGTGCATCTAGTAATCTCTGCTCCTTTGCATACGTGGTGGTTGGGGTGTTCCAGTTCACCCCAGGGAGGTTGAAGTTCCCCACCACTATGGTATCCCCCTTCTTACAGTCTCTTCAAATCTGTTCGGCCAACTCCCTATCCAGGCCATCCACCTGAGCTGGTGGCCTGTACACTACCCCCACCCTCAGTGTCTTTCTTTTAGAGTCTTGAAACTGCATCCATGCAGCCTCTGTCCTGCCCTCCACCCCTCCTCTCTCATACACCTTATCCCCTCCCTCACGTAAATTGCCAATTCCCCCCCTTTCCCCTTAGTCCTGTCCTTCCTGAATTTCCTGCACCCTGGGATCATCATATCCTAGTCCTGGTTCTGGGTGGTCCATGTCTCCATGATGGCCGCAATGTCCACCCTCCCCACAGGCAAGAGAGCCTGTAGTTTGGCTGATTTGTTACCTAAGCTTCTCGCATTCAATAAGACTACCCTCCAACCTGTGTCTCCCCCCCCCACCCTGGTTTCTCCCCCTCCTAATCCCTTCTTGTGTCCCCACCTCAAATACCTCCCTGATAACTCGGGGGTAGGCACGCTTTTCTCCTCCCTCTGGGATCCCTGCCTACTTGTTAACTGCTACTGTCTCCCCCTACTTACTGTATGTATTACTTCTTGTCTCCCATTCCCATTCCAATTTGTCTGACGGGGAACCTTCGTAAATCAGCTTTTAGTTCAAAGGCGTATTTCTGAAATTTTACTAAATAAATAAATAAGAGTCAACTAAATTCCAAATCTGAAATGTGTTGCATTTGAATGCAGTAAAGCGCATTTTGTGTTTTTCTTGAGAAAAAAGGATGCCATTTACAACATTTACATAGAATGTGCTGCCCTAATTGGCACTGACTGTTTATACATTGGCTGTCCACCCTTAATGCAATGGCAAGAAACAAGTCTCAGCAATCAGGATGCAGAGAATCCCTTGTCCATTTTATGTTCATTATTATACAATAGCAAGAAAGAATGCTGGGCTCTGATTGGCCAGTCTGGGACTGGAGCTGTGATGTTATCCCAGCATAACATCATAGATCTAGTCCCATCACACACATGACCGCATGAAATGTTAAAACAATCACTCCACTGGCCATGTACAAGTTGTCCGCACTTGACATGCCTGTCATGGAGTTTCCCACTACTTCCCTTTAAGAAAAAAAAAAACAGTAAATCCTCCCTTCCCACAGAGTCAGAGAAATAAAAAACATCTGTCTTACTTCCTCATCCAACAGTTCTTGCATATTCCCCTCTTGTGCTCATAAATGAAAAAAGTAGAAGTGAAGCCATCAGCACAATTGGCTTCATGTTCCCAGTCAGCTGCTGACTTCAGTGACCCTGCTCAGCACTGCACATTAATAAATTTACAGTGGATTTCAGTTTACAGCAGCTTTCATTTAAAAACAAAAAGCAAAGCTGAATGAAGCCGGATGTAATTTTCCATAAAGTCGTCACAGCAATCGGCTTCGCCTTTCAGCTCTTCCTGCCCGTCCTGAACTGAATCAGCTGAGCATGCTTTCAGCTCTCTCCTCCCGCCCCGAACTGACTCAGGTGAGCATGTTCTTCTGCTGTTTGCCTGACACTGTTTTCCTGGCCGTTTACTTTGTTTTCTCTTTCTTCTCCCAGTACAAAACACACACCAGCTGTATTGGGAGAATAACATAAAACTACAAGTGCCACTGCTGATGCTCAGACTGTGGGGAGGGGCGGTTTCAGACCAATGCAAACTGGGGGGACATATGCAGCTTACAATGAATAAAAGAAAGCAAAATGGAGAAACAGAGACACAGATACACATACAGATTGAGAAATGTTGGGGGGGGGCTACTAGGACAGAGAACAAGTGTAACAAGTGTGCACAATGAAGAGAAGCTTTGAGGGACAGGGCTATAGTCTGTTTGGTGATGTGAGAGCCACAATAACCATACCGGCTCCACCTCATGGCAAAAATTACCAGAACCTCTTTTCTTGTCAGTATTCCTACACATTGAAATAAAATATATAATAAAAAATATTACACGCATTGTTTTCCTTTTTTCCTTATATGAGCCATTTTACTATAGGAATAATGCACTCCAGGGTGTGTGTCATGCTGAGAAAATGTCACTTCTCAGGTGTTGGACGCACGCAGCCTGGTGCCCAATGACCTGAGGTGTAACGCTATCCCAGCACAACACACACATTGTCGTGCATTATTCCTTTAATATATATTAAATATTCCTACCCCTTCCATACTAGGTCCAAACAGGGATGTAACCCACTGTCTTCTCTGAGGACCTACTATATCCATGAGTGTAACTCACAATTTTGTAACATTATGTAACCTAAGTAACATACAAAGTACTACATTATGTAACCTAAGTGTATCTATGTTAAATGTTCCTTTTATGGCACTTGTAATGTTATCCTCTGTTTTAATCTGCACTGTAATAACTGTCTTGATGTCTGCCCCCCCGACGAGGTGCCTTTGTAAATGAGTCTTTGACTCAAAGGTTGTAAACCCGATTTGTAATGAATAAATGAATAAATAAATGAATATGTTGACTGTGTGGTAAAGTATTAACATTCACAAACCCCATTTACCTTGACAGCAGTCACATAGTTATGCTTTTGACTGTTATCCCATTTTTCCACATGGGTTTGAAATTTAAAATAAAAAATAAACATGCACAAAACCGAAATGTGTTATTAGAAGATAGAAAGATCTGTATATCCATCAATTCTGCCATATTTTCACCATTACACAGGTACCCTATTTTGTCTCAGTTTTCCTTCCCCCTTTCTCAACTTATTACATCCATGTGCATTTGCCACTCACACTTGAAGCTACCCAATTTCAGTGTCTTTGTCCCTATCATTTAATCTGGCTGGCTGATCCAGTCATCCATTCCCCTATATGCAAAGTAGCAGTCTCTTACATTATGTCACAAATTAGCTTTCATTAAGAGTCATTGCACCTTGCACCTCATTCTGTTCTGTTGCTCATTTAACTCTTAAAGTAAATTCAGTAAGGTACACTCTTCAACATCCTGAGGTATTTATAGTCATCAATCATGTCCCCTCCAATGCTGTTCTACTCCAGAAAGGAAATGTTGCGCTCCCTAAGCCTCTCTTTATATGGTTTCTTGAGCATCCATATCACCATTATGGTTGTCCTCTTCCAGACCATTTCTATGAAGGCAATGTCCCTATAATTGTGTTTCCTTCAGATATGGACAAAGTTCTTTATGTGATATGTTTGAAGTGGGAAGCACATTTTATTTATTTGTGTGGGTTGGGCTGAATAGCCTAATAGTAAAAGGGAGGAAGATAAAGAGCTGTTTTCTATTAAAAAAATATATTAAGTTTTTTACCTGTGTGTCATTGTTGTCTTTTATTTTGGAATACATAAATCTACTGGAATGTGCAAGGTACAGTCCTGCTGTGCTGTAGAAAACTAGACTGCTTGCAATTGCCAACATGCGCTGGTTACTGAAAGTAGCTTTATTAAACAAAAATGAATGCACTTATTGCAAGTAAAAATTGGGTTAAACAATCATACCCCCCTGAAATGAATAGCACCTGCTCCAGCACCCTTTTTATAGTGATATAATGTGGCATGTCAACAATAGCATCTGTCTGCAAGCTGCACACAGCAGTTTTGGTCTTAATAGGGTCAAGTTCACTAAGCAGTCTGAAACACTTGCAGATTCATCTGGGAGCCATTCAACATGCACAACACCGGAGCCTAACTCCCAAATGTGGGTGAGTTGTGACAGTGAAGTGATCATTATAAATATTTCTATTGCAACATCTAACTTGTTTCTGAATGGGAGGCATAAACCTTCCAATGGTCCCGCTTGGAATCGGGATGATGTCAGGCACATGTACCCATTGAATGGTGACGCATCACCGTTTGTTGTTCATCTATGCACACCGATTTACTGGCAGCAGCAGCACACTCTACTATTGTGGCCCCTAGTCTTACTGTAACGTAAGGTTAAGGAAGCTATGCTGTCTGCTGTCAGTCACCTGCTGCTGCTCAGACAGTATTGTTGCAACTGAAAGCATCAAAAACAGAAGGAAACGAAACTTGCAGTAGTGGCCGATTGCACTTAGCCAAATTGTGTTACATACATTATTCAGTTGTGGGATAGTGGTTTAGATTAGAACTGGGAACTAGGCAGTGCAACAACTGAGGGGTCACAGGTATTAGCAGAGCAGAAATTGAGTGCCCAATTATTCTGGGTGGAATGAAATTATAATCCTGTATAAACAATACTGAAGTAACTCTTCAATAAAAGCCCCAAAACTCCCCACAGAGTAACTAAAACCCTAGAGCTTCTAGAGGCCTAGCAGCTCCCTGACACCCAGCCTTCACATGTCAGATGGCCAGCTTGTGGCTTTACCGCTTTCAAAATACTTCCTACAGGCCTGCAATAATTCCATCCAATGAAATCGAAAAATTATTATAAGAAGTTGTAAAACACCACTTTGGTCATCATGCTATAAATATTCAAATTCAATAAACTCAATCAATACATTTGCTATCATAGAGAGATAAATCAAGGCAAATTATTATTACAAGAAATGGTTAAAGACTACTTCCGGCAGTATATCTGAAGGAGGCAAAACCAGTGAAGTGTTTTATAAAAAAAGGTACAATATTGGGGAGCAAAATGGTCGCCTGAAGGGAGAATGCACTGATGGTCTGCAGCTCCGCGCTGAATGCTCAGAGTATACCTAATATATACGCAGTACAAATTTTAGATAATAAATCTCTTATGGCTCCAATTCTGAATGTGATTCACAAAAAGGGGAAAAGAATGATGAAAAAATATAACCAGAGAAATGAGGAGACAGACCATTTAATCGACCTAGAAAAAGAAGGGGGACTATGCCGGCTCACCAGCTTCGACCACCCTGCAACGCTGCATTTTGCGGACTCATTTATCTAAACACACTTGTGGTCTGACAGCATGAAGTTGTCTAAACTGGTAAAAAGAACAAAGGCGATATCAGACCATTTTTTACAAACAAGAACTTGTCGAGACTGTAAAACTGCACAAGGAGCTTTGTTGTCCAATACCCTGAAGTTTCCTGCCAGTATTAATCCACCAAGCTTGCTGAAAGACAATCCTGCGATTTTGTGTCTCCAGTCAGCAGGATCAATCTCAAAGAATGGTCAATTCTTTCATCGAATCCAGGCGGAAGAGCAGTGTCTAAGGCAATTACCCTGCCAGAGGCTCTGTCAGTCTCTAAGGAGTCAGCTCAGATATTTTCCTCTTTCAATACGTTAGCATCAGATAATCTGACTTCCACTTCCAATACACAGACTTTGCTTTCACTTAACAATATTTTACGGACTGCGGTGTCTGTTCCCTCTTTCCCACCTCTCCCTGATTCCCCTATATATCTGACAATACATATATTAACTAAAACAAAGGGTGCTAAAAAATCCTCCGGAAATAATATAGTAATAATAGACACAAGCACTAATTGGGAGATTCTGAACCTGGCAAAGTCATGAAAGCTCGCCTAGCCTCGGACCCAGTCTAGCGGCTTTACAACCCTCTGGCAGTGAAAATTCAGCAGCGACATCTTTGGAGCTGCTGGCTAAACTGATGGTAGGTCTACAAAATGACATCAAATCTGGGTTTGAAGAAATAAAGAGAACCATGTGCAACATAAGTTCTGCAGTGACTAACCTTAATAAACAAGCATTTGTCAATGCCAAAAGTTCACTGTTGGTATTGCTGTTGTTCATGCCTCCCATACTTTTCTGTGCATATTCCTCTGCCTTGCATTTTAAAGGTGGGTGTTACGGTTGGAAACCCTAATGCCCTGGGCATTTGTTGGTATTTTTGCTCCAAATTTTCAACATGGGCTTTTTGCGGCCTCACCTCATGAACAGTAGCAGTATTATTTTGTTACTCAATCCCAAAAGGTGATTTCTCACAGCGAGTGTGCCACTCGGCGCCACAGAAGCGAAAACACATTTTAGACAGGATGTGAAAAATGACAGCTATACTGTTCATGAGGAGGTGTGAAGAAATGGCAATGTTGAAAAATCTGGAGTGAAAATATGAAAAAGTGGCAAAGTTATGAGTGTGCGTAGAAACTGCTCAACACACGCTCGTAACAGTCATTTTTTGGAATGGTTTCACCAAATTTTCAACATGGCCTCTTTGGAACTTCCCCTCATGAACAGTGGCACTGGAATTTCATTACTCTGTCCCAAAAGTTGATTTCACACAGTGATCACACTATTCTGTGCCACAGGTGCAAAAACACATTTTGGGAAGGATGCAAAAAATGACAGCTGTACTGTTCATAAGGGTGTGTGAAAAAAATGGCAATGTTGGAAATTTGTATTGAAAATCTTAAAAATTGATGGTGTTATAAGCATGCCTAGAAACTGCACAACAGACGCTTGTAACGCAGTCATTTTTGGGAGATTTGCAACAAGGGCTTTTTTGGACCCCACCTCATGAACAGTGGCACTGTCATTTTGTTAATTAGTCCCAAAAGGTGATTCCACGCAGTGACCGCAAAATTACCTTTAGGGACCGAGAAATGAAATAACAGTGACAGTATTCAGGAGGTGGGGAAGAACCCCATGTTGAAAATTTGGGACCAAAACTCCCCCAAAATGGCTGAGATATCAACCTAAATTGAAACCCCCTATTGTCTGTCATTATATAGCTTACTGGCATTTCTTCAGTTCGAAGTTCGGCTTGAAGAGTGCAGATGTGTTCCCAGTCCACCGAAAATCGCTGCTCCAACCCTCCAGAGGGAAGTATGGGTGGGGGGTGTGTGTGGAGAGGTGGGGTGCGCAGAAGTGAAAGAGTGCGGGTTGGGGAGGGGCTGGCGGAATGACGAGGGAATGTTTTTTTTTCAGGTTTAAAAAAAAAAAGACGTGGGTCTGTTTTCTTTTCTACAGGTAAACTATATGGATTTCAGCACACTGGGGTGGGCTCCCAGTGTGCCAGAGTACTGGGGGAAGGATCAATGCTGACCTAGGGATTGGGCACCCTGAGGTCAGAGAATATAGGGGCATGGGGGGGCACATCTGACACTGGGAGTGGGCATCCCGGTGTCAGAAACACCACAGGCAGTTTTTGGCACACTGGGGTGGGCGCTCAGTGTGCCACATTAAAGGATGAGGGGGGATACATGCTGACATGGGAATTGAGCACCCCAATGTCGGCAGGTGGGGGGATCTGCTAACGCAATCGATTGTGCTTAAAGTACAAGTGCCTTCGGGCACTTAATACTCCCAGCCTGTATGGAGCTTAGGCTGTGGCCTGCTCTGCACGGGTGAGAGAAAATACAACAATGGAAACATCGGGATGTGGATGAGGCAGGTGAGAAAAGCGCCTCCTCACATCTTTCAGGCAGGGACCAGTGGGGTGGTGAGGGGGGGAGGCGGAGACGTCATGACGCAAACAGCTGTTTGCTCTGCAGTGACCTGCAGATGAAAGGAAAAAGATGCCGCATGATTGGTGTGGCTTTTTCTTGTCAAGTGAAGACCACTTTAGGCAAAACAGCATCAGGACCAGCCTGGCTGATGATTGGTGTGATCCTGTCAAGCCCCTTGCAGAGCACTCTGCATTGGACAGACAGTGTCACACCCCTCAAAGTCACTATTCCAAGGGGTTTGCAGCGCATGCGCAAACTCAAAAATGGATTCTCTGACATTAAGCACTGGGGAACTAGAGGAAAGACCGAGTACAGTAGAGGATACCATTATACCCCTCACAGACTCAGTATCAGAACACATTAAACAACTTAAAATATGGACACAAAAAAATCAACAAATAAGAAGATAGATTTAGAAGGGGTAATCTAATCTTAGACTGGCCAAAATGCCCGAGGGTATGGAGGGTAGAGGAGATCCAGTACTTTTTTTTTTAATTTATCACAGAGGCCATGAGATTAAAATTCCCTGATGAGCCAATAAGGTTGGGCAAAGCACACAGAGGTGGTGGTTCCAGTTCAACTAATTACCAAAAATGTCTCTGTTTTGTATACCTAACACCTCACAGAATTCAAGACTGTAAGAAGATTTTGCAGAAGGCCAGAATGGAGGGCAGTCTTTCTGCCATGGGCATAACATTTTCTGTTTACCCAGACCTTAGTGCCAAAACCAATAAAAAACAGAAATCATTTGATGGCCCAAAAGCAGAACTGAGAAAAAGGGGAATAAAATATGCTCTTCTACCACCTTCTAAGTTAAAAATTTTCTACCAGAGCAAAGTGAGATACTGTATAGAACCGGAAGAGGTTTACAAACTTCTGCATGATTTGGATTCGGGATATACCAATGAGACTCCCAAGGCACACTTTAGAGACCCCACAAAAACCCAACCAAAGCTCAGCTGTATCCATACAGAATAATATTCAAATGAATGTAGAGGCTGATCTTGGGGGGCCCATATCCTCAGCTGCGTCTGCCTTCCATCCCTTAAACCCTTCAGAATGCAGTGGAAGCCACAATGAAGAAATCTTGGCTGCTCCCCTGATAAGACTGAAATAAAAAAAATAAATTACTTTATAATTAAGAAAGAACTCACCATGAAGTGGTGTAACAAAAGAAAGACACATAGTAATGATGTAAGGGAAAGATTAATGCTAATAATGTGAATGGATAGAAAAAGGGAGAATAGAGGGGAAGTAAGAGAAACTTAATACCCTTTTTTCAGCTGTGGTCTTAGGTAGCAGACAGCAACTGGCTGACAATTCTCTTATTAAACAAGCTACTGTTTCCCATATTGGTGCTGGATACCCCCTCACTTCAGGATTAAATATAATCAATATGCCTTGTGGACGGAATTCTGGAAGGACTTATACAGTTGATTAGTAGACAATCAAGTAACATTTTAAAGTATCCAGGTCAAGGACCTGGAGGTGCCTAGGTAATCTCCCCTAACCAACAACTGGTCAAAGGACGACTCTGTAAGCCACAGAGAGATTGCCTATAATCCATGTCATATAACATAAATCCAAGCTGCTTCATGGGGGCAGAGGTGGACCATGCCTAAAAGGACATTGTTTTCTCAATTTTGCCAATGTTCTGTCTCTTGAGTCTCATAGCTGAAACCGGCATAGAAGTTAGGTAATAGATGTTAATATTGCATTCTTATTTTCTCTCCCTAGTGAAGTATCTGATAAAGAATCTTCAATTTGCACTTTATCAGGCCAAACAGTGCATTTTTTATAAGGCATTGCATATAGCCACACTAATTTATAACTAAAGATCACTCACCACTGGACACCAGGGAATACATGTTAACTCAACGGTCATGGGTGTGGGGGGGGACCACTGGATACCAGGGAATACATGTTAACTCATCAGGCATGGGTGCAGGGGGGGAGGGACCTCTGGACACCAGGGAATACATGTTAACTCATTGGTCATGGGTGCAGGGGGGGAGGGACCTCTGGATACCAGGGAATACATGCTAACTCATTGGGCATGGGTGTGGGTGGGGGGAGGGACCACTGGATACCAGGGAATACATGTTAACTCATCAGCCATGGGTGCAGGTGGGAGAAGGGACCACTGGACACCAAGGAATACATGTCAACTCATTGGGCATGGGCGCAGGTGGGGAGAGGGACCACTGGACACCAGAGAATGATTTATTTTAACAGCGGGCTGGCGATAGGCTGGGGGGACCACTAGCACCAGGGCAAGATGTCTTTAAAAATTGGGCCTGTGGTCAGTATGGGGGGACCACTAACACCAAGGAAAGATATGTTTACAAAATCGGGCCAGTGATCAGTGGGGGGACCACTACACGTCTGGGACACTTTATTTGTAACATCGGGCCAGTGATTGGTGGTGGGTGGACACTAGCGCAAGGGATAGCTCTCTGGGACCATGTAAGCGGGGGGGGGGTGCTGTGCTAAATTTCTGGGATACCCATGCAAATGAGCCTACAATAGGCAGGCAAATGACCCCTCAGTGCATTGCATGATTAATGAGCTCATTTGCATGGGTCCATTTGAATACTGGAAATTTAGCGCAGGAGCAAGCCATTGTGGTGCCCTATTTTGGGAGCCCTGTCTGCCCAGCTCTAAGTGGCTTAGCGCTGGGCTGACATGGCCCTATATTCAGTTGAATAGTGCCAGTATGCTATTCCACTAAAATATAGCATTTTTGGACACCTGGGCAACCGCAAGGCAGAGCACTAATGTTTGTTCTGTGCTTTACACCTTTTTAAATACAGTATCAGGCCCCTGGTGTCACAGAAACCCCCACGGCAGACAGTATTCATTCTACTCTCCTTTTCACAACACATATTCTCACATTGACTTATTTCTAATCATTGAATCAGTGTTATATCACCCCTATTAAAAGTGAATACAAAGTAATATTTTTATCAGACTACACACCAATCACCTTGACTATAGAACCAAATACACATCCAATGGATGTGATATTCAGAATGGATCCTATTACAATAAATGATGCTGTATTCATAGAAAGAGTTATAAAAAAAAACAAATGTGTGAGAGAGAGGGGCTGCCTGTATTAATTGTGTGACTGTAAACTCCCAGTTATCTTGAGGCATTGTCTCTGTCTGTGTAAAAAAAGTACAGTTACATGAAAACTTACCATAACAGTAGATCTTTGAGAGGCTCTGTTGCATCAGGCCACACTTATGGAACCATAGATGCCAGGAACTAGGACCACATGGAAACTTTTCTAGCTAGCAGTCTATAGGGGGCCACCCACAACGACATCATACACTGGTGAAGTCCCTCCCATATAAATGTGGACGGCCCTCTGCCCTCCTCAGTTCTCCCACTGGAGACCATATACAGAGGATCTCCTGCTGGGGAACTGAGGGGAGCCAGAGGTTCCTGCCATAAAGAAAGGTGAAACAGAATGTGAACAGTCCTGGAGAAAAGAAAGACAGACACAGAAAAGCCTGAAGTCCAAGGGGAATGGGGTGGGGATGGGATGGCATGACCTGATGCAAGAAATACTCTTGAAGATCTACTGTTACGATAAGTTCTTACGTAACTGTACTATCTTCATCGATGGTATCTCTTGCATTAGGACACACCTATGGAACAAGTCCCAAGCAGTTACAGACAGAGAGAGAGTCTGCGTGGCTGGAAGCTATAGGCCTAAGACAGGATACCTTGAAGCACAGCCAGGCTGAAGTTTGCCCTTCTCCTAGAGGCAAGGTCCAGACTACAGTGTTTAGTGAAAGTGTGAACAGTACTCCCAGGTTGCAGCAGCACAGATCTATCCAGCTGAAACATTCCTGAAACAAGCAACTTAAGTGGCCATGCCTCTGGTTGAATGACCACAAACAATGCCAGGAAGTTCCTTACCATACTTCCTATAACAAAAAGTAATATAGTTGGCCAACTATATTGACAGACATGGTTTTAGAAACTGGTTCACCCTCTTTCCCAGGGCGAAAGAAACAAACAGCTGCAAGCACTTCTTGCAGTCCTGCATATGGTGTGCACAGTAATGCCGAATTCTATGTACATCTAAGGTGTGGAGCAATGCTTCCCCTGGATTGGCATGCTCTGGATACTAAACAGAGGTGGATGGTTTGTGTCACAAACCCACTCCTGGGGGTCAGGCCCACTGAGATAACAGTTCCCACCTTTAAGTGCAATCCGTGATGGGGGGGACAGGGATATCCTCCTCATCCTTTTTGAATGCTTGCTGAGATCATGACCAAACCTCTGCCATGAGGATCCAGGGCATTCCTCTAACACTGGATAAGGGCACAATACCCGTCTCGAGTCTTGTGGCCAAATATGAACCCTTCCTTGGCTATTGCACAAAACAGGAAGGCCCAGGCATCACTCTCTCTTTTCGGAGGTAGCAGCATAACCTCTAATCTTTTCTTCTTTCTTCAGGACATGCAACAACCTGACTCAAAATCCCTACAGACTCTGGTATGAGACTGGTATTTTCCCATACCTTCCAGATCCCTTACAGACCCTTTTCTCAATTTAGTCGCTTATGATGGCCCCTCTAAGCAATTAACAGTTGTCACAGATTATTAATAAACATTCTACAGTCACACACAAATATAGAAATCTCATGCAGGCAGAATTCTTTATGAAAACAAAGGTTTTACTAAACTACTTAAATACAGTTACAACTAAACAGAGAATATACTAATTTGAGTTACAGTATGCAATAACAAAATGAGAAAAATGTATACAGAAAAACGTACTAAAACTGTTAGCTGAAAGTTTACCTTATATTTGCAGTAAATTGAAGTCCAAAAATGTAGATAAAGGTTCTCAGTTACTTTAGTCCTTGGCAACCACACTGGGTCTCAACAGTTTTGTTCCTGATGTGTGTCAAGCAGCGTGTCCAGATAAAACTGTGTGTCAAAATGCCCTGATCTGAGCTATTTATATACCTGTCTGTGGATAGAAGCTGGCCATTCCATTTTAGGCCACTGGGTGTCACTCTTGCTCTTCCCCAACACAGTGTTCTGGCTCAATAATTAAACAATAACATGACTGTCAAAGTTAAAACTTTGATGCATCAGTATACACCCTATATGCTAATTCACAGTGTACTGTTAGAATTTCACACAGGTTTGCTAGAAGGATGTTTTCTTTCCTGTTACCTCATAAAATGTGATATACTGTAACAGTTCCCTGGGACCAAGCATTCGGCCTTTGAAGTGTATGGTCCATGACAGGAAAATGGATATTGGCATATCTCTCTTAAATGAACCTAGGAATGCAATTTCAGTTCCTAGCAAGCAGCTGCCTTGTACGTCAAAAGAAGGACAAACCCTCTTTTGAAAAAAAAAAGAAATCCAGTCTTTCTCTTTAGGTGCTTTGAATTAGCACCGTCATTTTCTTGGCATGTACTTATATACAGAATTACATAAAAAAATGTATATATGCAACAGAATTATATCTACAAATAAGGACTAGCAGCTGGACAGCTCACTACACCCTTTCAAATACCTAAGGGTAACTGCTGATGACACACTCTGCTTCACTCAACATATCAACCAGGTTGTAAAAGCTGTCAACACTAAGCTGGGAATCCTTCATAGACACAAAAGATTCCTTACACAGTCTGCCCTCCACCTGGCAGTATCTAGCTCTGTTCTGACACTCATTGATTACGGCTTGGTAGTTTACGGTGCAGCTACTGACACTGCTCTTAAATGTGTAGAGACTGCCCATAACAAAGTGCGCAGACTCACCCTAGGTGTGGATAACCTAGCACACACCTGCTTGCTCTATGAGCAGACAAATTGGCTGAACCTCAGGAACAGGATAAAGTATCTGACGTGCCTCCTTGGTAAGGATGCTTTGCTTGGCAAAGCTCCCCCCTGCACAGGGAGCTAACTGCAGGTTAACCTCTCTAGTTATCAGACCAGGGGCATGGAGCATAGTCCCCTCTCCGTTCCCTTCATGAAAACCTCATTGGAACAATGGTCCTTTGATGATAGGGGCCAACTTTGGTTAAATGAAGACCCCACATCTTTACTAAATATAGTCTTCGCTCTTTCAAAACTGACCTCAAACACTTCATCGCTGAAACTGGATCTTGTGAGTGCAGGATTTTCCCTGTCAATTCTGGCCATTCTAGGCATCGACTTACTCCCACCTTCCCATAGCCTGAATCATATGCCCAGTATGAGCTGACTCCACTAACCTGGTGCCTAGCCCTTCTCAGTGTCTTGATGCACCTAATAAACTTCTCCTCTCCTCCTACGCCCTGAGCACTTGCTACTACCAGTCTTCCCACCCTTACCCTTTACGTATCTGCCTTTCCTTCTTCCCATTCTACCTTTCCTACCTCTTAACGCAAAGTCCCCCCACTTACATTACTGTTCTATCCTCCACCCTTACCCCTCACTCCCTCTTGCCTAAATTTGATGTCTCCCACTAGTCTCCCTCTAGTCTCCTCCCCTCATCCTCATCTAAGCCTTCCACCTTCTGGACTGAGCCTACTCTCTAGGCTGCAACCCCCTCAATGGAGCCTACCCACCAGGCTGCCTTGCACTTGTTTTTAGAAACTGAATGACATGTTTTACTATACCAGTTGAATAATAAAGTGACATCTGTTAACTTTGGTCATTGTGTCAGGGTACTCTGAACTTGGGCATCTGCTATAAATCAACTAATTAATTGCCTGAACATTGCTATGGTTGAATTATCCCCTACTTGCTATATGTCAAGTCATTAGTGACTGTACATGGTGTTACCTGAATTATTCCCTTACCATTGTAAAATGTACTCCCTTCTTTTTTATTTTGTTAACGGAAGTTCTTCTAATGTATGTATGTATTGTATTGTTTAATACTGACATGGAACCTTTGAAAACGAGCACCTTGCTCAAAGGTTATTTCCAGACTATGAAATAAATAAAAATAAAATAGAAAATACACCCCTCCCTCCTAGACTGAATTTGTGGGAATCCATCCTCGTGCATGGTATGATTTTCACAGATTCTGTTCAGTGCTCTAACTGGTGAGATAGCAATCTGCGTTGGCATTGGCCAATCTGGCCCTGTGAGTAATGGTCATATCATAGCCCTGTAAGGCAATACTTCATCTTAAGAGACGACCATTCGTTTACCCATCTGTGTCAGCTACATCAGGGGATTATGATCGATCTGTACCTTGAAGTATCTCATGTGGAGGTACAGCTCTAATTTCTTCAGGGCCCATACCAGTGTAAGGCATTCCTTTTCAACTGTGGAATATGCCTGCTCCGGGGAAGTAACTTTTTGCTAAGGTACACTATTGGGTGATCTTTCCCTTGGTTAGAGGTCTGACTGAGGACTGCTCCAATCCCCACATCTGAGGCATCTGTCTGGATTACAAATGGCTTACTGTAATCTGGACTGGCCAACACAGGGGCACTGCACAGTGCCTCCTTTGGCTGTGTGAAGGTTCATTCACAGGCTGGATCTCACTTTACCTTTTTGAGCATTCTTTTCTTTAGCAGGCCAGAGAGGGGAGCTGCCAGTGTACTGTAATTTGGTACAAACTGTTGATAGTACCCGGCGGTCTCTAGGAAACTCAGAACCTGTTTCTGGGTTTCAGGCCTGGGCCATGCCTATATCACCTCAATCTTAGCTTGACTGGGACGGAGCTGCCCCCACCCTACTACATGTCCCACTTTTCAGCCTTGACAGTGAGTGGCCCTCTGTATCCTGCCTAATACTTCCCTCAGGTGGGACAGGTGTTCCTTCCAACTGGCACTGAAGATGACAATATCATCCAGATACACCACTGCGTACTCTTCAGTACCATATAACACCTGGTTGACCAGCCTTTGGAAGGTGGCTGGGTGATCTTCATTCCAAAAGGCACTACGTTGAACTCGAATAATCCTATTACGGTGATGAAGGCCGGCCTCTCCCTAGCTCTGGCAGTTAACTCCACCTGCCAATACCCTTTTGTCAAGTTAATTGTGGTAAAGTATGTCGCCCCTCCCAACTTGTCCAGGAGTTCATCCATCCATGGCATTGGGTGGTCATCAGACTTCGTGACTGCATTGAGTCCATGATGGTCCACACAAAAGCAAGTAGAGCCATCTGGCTTGGGAACGAGGACTACAGGTGAAGTCCAGGGGCTGTGGGATATCTGGATTACTCCTAAATCCAGCATTTCCTTCACCTCCCTCCTAATATCTTTTAGGATGGCCTCAGACACCTGATAGGCTGTCCGCTGTATAGGAGCTTGCATCCCTGTGTCTACATCATGTATCACTAACGGGGTTAGTCCAGGCTTGGCAGTAAACAAAGGGGCAAATTCCGCTAAAACCTCCCTCACTTCCTCAGTCTGTTCAGGGGTCAGCTGGGGCAACAGTTTGATTGCCTCCACCGAGGACTCCTGCTTGCTTTCCTCCAACAAGTCCAGTAGAGGGGTCTTCTTCATCCATCCCCTTCCCAGGACTACGCACTGCAAATATCATGTCTACCCTATTTGCATATGGCTTCATCATGTTGACACGGTACATTCTATGGGTATGTCTCCTGTCAGGCAGTTCTACAATGTAGCTCACATCATTGACCTGATGGACTACTGAGTATGGTCCTGCCCACTCGGCCTGCAGCTTGTCCATCCAGACCAGGATTAGAACCATGACTTACTGACCTACACTGCATGAGTGAGCTCTGGCTCTGGGGTCATACCAGACCTTTTGCTTCTGCTGGGTGGCTGACAGGTTGCTCTGGGCAGCTCCCATAAGTTCCTTCAGCTTTTCCTCTAAACTTTATGACATACTCCACTATGGGAGTTCCCTGGGTGGCGTGCTTGCCTTCCCAATCTTCCTGGATCAAGTCTAGGGGCCCATGCACCCTAAGTCCATATAAGAGTTCGAAGGGGGAAAACCCTGTCAACCCTTGGGGCACCTCCCTGTATGTGAACAACAAGTGGGGAAGATAATTCTCCCATTCCCTCCCATGCTGTTCAGCAAATGCTTGGATCATTGACTTTAGGGTACCATTAAATCTTTCCACAAGCTCACTGGCTTGTGGGTGATAAGGTGTCATGCATCTCTGCACCACTCCACACTTCTCCCACAAACACTTAATCAAGTCTGACATTAAGGTACCCCCTCGATCAGTGATAACCTCCTGCGAGAACCTGACATGGGAGAAAATCCTGAGGAGAGGGCTACTGCCTCTGGGTATTGGGTGGCATAATCTACCATTGTCAGGATAAACCTCTTCCCGGAGGAGCTTGGAGTACTCAAAGGTCCCACAATATCCATTCCTACCCTCTTGAATGGCTCCTCTACAACAGGCAAGGGAATTAATGCAGCTTGGGTTTTACCACTTGCCTTCCCTATTTGTTGGCACTGGTGAGAAGACCTGCAATATTCCTTCACCTGCTGGGTGAAATTGGACCAATAGAAATTCTGGGCCAATCGCTGCATGGTGTGCATGATTCCCAGATGTCCAGATGTAGGGATATCATGCGCGATCTTGAGCAACCGCTTATGGTACCCCTGGGGAACGACAAGCTGCCTGCTCATCACCCCCCCGTCCTCACGTCCCATGTATATAACAGCCCATTGTCCCAAAATATTCTATGTCTCATGTCACCTCCCTGTGTCCCATCAGATTCTGCACAAACCTTCAGCCTCTCCAAACTAGGATCAGTCCTCTGAGCAGCTGCAAATTCTTCACACTTTCCCAAGGTATAGGACATGTCCCCTTCTGTTCCTAAACTGGGGTCCATAGCTCTAGCGTCAGGGCATTCAGGGTCACTGCCATCCCTAACCTTCTGACCACTGGTTACCCCTCCCTCCTCAGAGTAACCTTCTGTAGCTGTTTTGTGAACTGCTACATGAGGAGGTCCTACCTCCCTTTCACTACTCTCCATGTCAGGAAACACAGGCTGGGAAACCAGCCTCCAATTGTTTTCCACAGGGGCCTCTATGGGGTTCAGGGAACTACAATCAGCCTTTGATGTCTGACTGTGGGTAACTGCACACACCACCCTCTTCTGGAGAGTGTTCCCTATAATCACATACAGGGCGAGGTTGTCTGCCACTGCCACCTTTTGCACCCTCTCTCCTGTCTCACCCCAGTCCAGGAGAACACTAGCTTGTGGCAGAGTTTTTTCCTCCCCAGTGAATCCCCTTACTGTTATGAACTGATTAGATATAAGCTGTTCAGGCTCAACCAAATCCCCTTTTACTAAGGTAAGAGACACCCCTGTGTCCCTTAACCCATGGATCTGCACTCCATTTACAGTAACTGGGAGTATGTGCTCTCTCATGTTCATCAGCATGCTTTCAGCAATACACGGTGCACCCAACTCTGTTCTAGCACCACTTTGCCTACTCTGTGCCTTTTAGGACACTGTCAAGTAAGATGCCCTGTCTGTTTGCAAAACCAGCAATCATCATTTCTTTTATCCAATAAATCCCTTCTTTGTAACCTGGAGTTTCCCCCTTTCTGTGGAAGCAGTGAGGGTTTTAGCTGCCCTGAAGGTGTGCTTTTCCCCTACTGTGCTGCCATGCCCTCACCACTCCCTTTCAGAGCAGGCCTGTTCCTGGCATAGTGGTCTGAGAGCTCAGCAGCTTGCTGCATTGTTTTGTGGTGTCAATCCTCCACCCTGGTTTTTAGCTCTGCTGGGCAAGCCCAAAAGAATTGCTCCAGAAGTACAATCTCCTCAATTTTATCTATAGAATGTGCTTCTACTCCCTCCCACCAACGTTTCAAAAACTGACGTTGCTTTGTGTTAAGTTCCTCATAGCTCATGTCAGGGCTTCTCCGGAGCTTACAGAACTTAACCCTGTATGCCTCAGGCATTAATTCATACTTTTTAAGCAACACAGGTTTAAGTTTCTCATAATTACTACTGTCTTGATTGTCCATTTGATTGTCCATTTGGCCTAGTGCCTCACACCCTTTACCAGTAAGCAGCTTGAATAGCTGGAAGCTCCAGGACTCCCTGGGAATTTTAGCTTGGATACAGGCCTTTTCAAATGAATTCAAAAAAGCATCCATATCCTCCCACTCTTTAAATTCAGTTATTCATTTTGAATTTAATTTGTACCCCAGCTCTGGAGTTCAAGGTTCCCCCTGCCACTTACCTCCTCTGGCACTGGTTGTTGGAGTCTTAGTGTCTCCAGTTCATACTCTTTCTGTAGCTGCTATTCTTGCATCTCTGTCTCAAACTTCCTCTGCTCAAATTCCCTCTGCTGCTGGGCTTCGAACCTTCTCTGCTCAAATTCCGTTTGCTACTGGGCTTTGAACTTTCTCTGCTTGAACTCCCATTTCCTCAGCTCAAACTGTAGCCGTATCCCTTCCAGCTCCAGCTCTGTGGTGACACTCCCCTGGCGCCATGGTTCTGGGTTCCCTCTGGTCCCCCTGTTCTCCTCCCTGGGACTGGACACTGCGACATCCCTTGGCACCCCCTACACCCAAGGTCTAGTCTTTCTTAGTCACCATCAGTAACTCGAGGTCCTGGGCAGTCGCTTGCTCATCAGCAACAAGAGCCTCCACGAGGTGTTTTTTGGTTCACCCCTTGCACTGGACCCCTCTTTCCTGACACAACTGCTTTAGGTAGTCTGCAGTGTATTGACTGTAGATGGAAGCCATCTTCTTCCTTAACTACTGCTACACTAGCTAACGCCCGAAAAAAAAAAAAAAACAGGGAACTTTATACTGTAACCAAATTATATATATATATATATATATATATATATATATATATATATATATATATATATTTAAATCTCTGCCTTGATTGTGTGTGGACTTTTTCAGTTTATTAATCTGATACACGGGCTCGAATCCAACTGTTATGCCTATGTGATCAATATCTCTCAAATTGCAACACTATGCAACCAAATCTCTTGGATCCCACCGCTGCACACCATATCTGTCATGAACCCACTCCTGGGGTCAGGCCCACTGAGCTCACAGTTCCCACCCTTAATTGCAATCCATGACAGGGGAGGGAACAGGGATACTCTACCCATCCTTTCTGAATGCTCGCTGAGGTCATGACTGCACCTCTGCCACGAGGATCCAGGGCATCCCTCTAACTCCTGATAAGGGCACAATACCAGTCTCGAGTCTTGTGGCCAAATATGAACCCTTTCTTGGCTATTACACAAAGGAGGAAGGCCCACGTGTCGCACTGTCTTCAGGGGTAGCAGCATAACCTCTGATCTAGCCTTCTCTCTATAGGACATGCAACAACATGGCTCAAAATCCCTACAAACTCTGGTATGAGACTCTGGTATTCTCCCTATCCTTCCAGATCCCTTACAGACCCTTTTCTCAATTTGGTTGCTTATGGTGGCCCCTATAAGCAATTAACAGTTGTCACAGATTATTAATAAACCTTCTACATTCACACACAAATACAGAAATCTCACACAGGCAGAATTCTTTAGGAAAACAAAGGGTTTATTAAAATATTTAAATAAATACAGTTACAACTAAAAAGAGAATATACTAATTTGAGTTACAGTATGCAGAAACAAAATGGGAAAAATGTTTACAGAAAAACACACTAAAACTGTTAGCTAAAAGTCTACCTTATATTTGCAGTAAATTGAAGTCTAGAAAAGTAAATAAAGATTCTCAGTTACTTTAGTCCTTGGCAGCCACACTGGGTCTCAGCAGTTTTGTTCCTGGTGTGTGTCAAACAGAGTGTCTAAATGAAAATGTGTGTCAAAATGCCCTGAGTTGGGATATTTATATACCTGTCTGTGGATAGAGGCTGGCTCTTCCATTTTAGGCCACCGGGTGTCACTGTTGCGCTTCCCCAACACAATGTTCTGGCTCAATAACTAACCAGTAACATGATTGTCAAAGTTAAAACTTTGATGTATCAGTATACACTCTATAAGCTAATTTAGAGTGTCCTGTTTGCTAGAAGGATGTTTTATTTCTTGTTACCTCATAAAATGCAATATACTGTAATAGTTTTCTGGGACCAAGGATTCAGCCTTTGAAGTGTATGGTCCACGACAGGAAAATGGATTTTGGCATATCTCCGTTCCCATCCAGGGACCACCAGGGCCACTGCCGTTGCCTCAGAGGTTGCCAAGAAAGAGGAGCTGTTGGACCACAGTGGGCTCAGGGAGGGTGAGGGTGGTGGAACAGAGGTGCATCCCTCTAGTTGTACCTCTCCACAATTCACATGCCATTCTGGCAAAGTGTGGTTCCTCTGTGGAGGCACCTGCAGTGGAGACCAAGGAGGATGCTAGGAACCTCCACAACGGAGACCCACAGGAGGGTAGCATTGGACCCCACAGGGGAAGGAAACAACTCCTGGTGGGGGACTCCATTGTTAGGAAGGTGGAACTGGGGGAGGAAGGTAAGGTGTCTGCCTGGTGCCATGGCTTGGAGGGACAGGGAGCGAATCCTCAGGATCACTGGAGCAGCTGCACAGGGGAGGGAGCTGGATGTCACTGTCCACCTAAGGACAAATGACCTGGCTAAGAAAGGGATCAGAGAAGTGCAGGAAGAGTTTGTGGAGTTGGGGAGGGGCCTTAGACAAGTAGCACACATTGTAACTTTCTCGGAGGTGCTGCCTGTCTATGGTGTAGGTGAGACTAGGGTGCTCCACACCATGGGATTCAATCAGTGGTTGAAAACTGGTGGGAACTTGGGGTCCACCTGGAGTGATGCAGACCTATACTGGAGTGATCTGCATCTGTCCAGGAGGGGAACCAGGATCCTAGGTGATAGGTTTAAATGCTTCATTGGCAAGCATTTAAACTAGCCAAGGTGGGAGGCACTGGAAAGGAGCAGAGAAATCCTATTCCCCCCCAAAAAAGTCAGGGTAGTAAGTGAGGTAAACACCAAGTTAGAGATGTTGATAGGGAGAAGGGCAAGGGTAAATGGAGAAAGTGACAAAGGCAGTAAGGACAGGGATGGGGCAAAAGGGTAAGACCATCAGGAAATGGAGGTAATGAGTACCAATGCCCATAGTCTGGGCAACAAGCTCCCTGAACTGGTGGCCTTGATGGAAGAGGATGCCTGGATATTGTAGCAGTCACAGAAACATGGTACATAGAGAACCATGACTGGGATGTTAACATACCAGGGTACACAACCTACAGGAGAGACAGGGAGGGGAGAAGAGGGGGAGGAGTAGCTCTCTATGTAAGGGAAGGGATAAAAGCAACTGAACAAAAGAGTAAACAGGGAGGAGAGGAGGCACTGGTGGTAACCTTAGAGACTGGAAATGGCACCACAATCCACACAGGGGTTGTATACAGACCCCCATGTCATGGGGAGGGAATGGACAATAATATGATAGAAGGCATTCTTAGGATGGCAGAGAAAGGGGAGATACTGTTGATGGGAGACCTGAATATGCCAGATGTTAGCTGGAACACATTTGCTGCAGCCACATCCAAGAGCAGGGCCATTCTCGAAGCCCTACAGGTGGCATGCCTCAGACAGCTAGTTTTGGAACCCACTCATGACAGACCAATCTTAGACCTCATACTCTCAAATGGGGAGAGTAAGAGGATCTCAGACCTAGAAGTGGGTAGCCATCTGGGAACAAGTGACCACCAAACAGTGTGGTTCACAATAAATTCAGCTACAGAGTTAAGCCACAAAAGTGAGGGTACTGGACTTCAGGAGGGCTGACTTTGGCAAGATGGGAGAGTGCCTTAGAAAAGCACTAGCAAATAGGCTAGAAGGAGGGGTGGAGCAACAATGGGAAACATCAAAACTGCCATCACAGAGGCAATGAGCCTTTGTGTGAAGCAAATAAACAAATCAAAATGAAAAAAAAATCCACTATGGTTATCAAAAGAGGTGGCAGGGAAGGTCAGAGAGAAAAAGATAGCATTCAGGAAGTATAAGGAAACACAGAAGGAGCAGGACAGAGAGCTGTACCAGTTAAGGCCGAAGGAATCAGGAAGGGAAGTCAGAATAGCAAAGGCCCAAACTGAGGAAAAGATAGCCAACTCGATTAAGAAGGGGTATAAAACCTTTTTATAGGTACATCAGGGAGCGTAGAAAGACAAAGGGAGGGATAGTGAGGCTGAATAGAATGGACGGTGGGTGGGCAGAAAGAGACAATGAAAAAGCAGGGATACTGAATGAATATTTCTGCTCAGTATTCACAAAAGAGGAGGAGGGGGAGGTGCCCAATCCAATTTAGCAAAAACACTCTGGATAGGGGGGTCGATTCCAGTCCTTTCACAGAAGAAAGGGTTCTGAAAGAACTCCTAAAACTGAAGGTGGACAAAGCAATGGGGCCAGATGGAATTCACCCCAGAATTCTAAAAGAATTAAGGAAAGAACTAGTGAAACCACTGACTACCCTTTTTAACAAATCATGGGAGGATGGTGTGGTACCTGAGGACTGGAGGAAGGCAGATGTGATTCCCCTTCACAAAAGTGGGAGCAAGACAGAAGCAGAAAACTACAGACCTGTCAGTTTGACCTCTGTGGTAGGGAAAGTGATGGAATCACTTTTGAAGGAAAGAATTGTTGAGTACCTAGAGGCCAGTGGGGCACAGGACTCAAGGCAGCATGGGTTCACAGTGGGACGGTCATGTCAGACAAATCTAATTGATTTCTTTGACTGAGGGACAAAAGTAGTAGATCAGGGATTGACTGTGGACATGGCCTACCTAGACTTTAACAAGGCATTTGACACAGTCCCACACAAAAGATTATTAGTCAAATTAACCAGCCTGGGAGTGGGTCCCAGGGTGGTAGCCTGGGTAAAACATTGGCTGAACAACAAGACACAGAAGGTAATTGTAAATGGAGTCCACTCTGAAGAAAAAGGGGTTACTAGTGGGGTACCACAGGGTTCAGTACTGGGTCCAGTCCTTTTTAATATCTTTATAAGTGACATTGCAGAGGGACTGGAAGGAAAAGTATGCCTCTTTGCAGATGACACAAAGATCTGCAACAGGGTTGATACACAAGGAGGTGTGGAAAGGATGAGAAGGGACTTGGCAAGGTTGGAGGAATGATCAGAAATATGGCAGCTTGGATTCAATGCAAAGAAATGCAAAATAATGCACCTGGGAAACAAAAACCCAGGGGAAGATTACACAATGGGTGGGGTGGAGGTAGTAACAACAACAAAAATGGAAAGAGACCTGAGGGTAATCATATCAGATGACCTTAAGGTTAGCAAGCAATGTGAGAAGGCAGTAGGGAGGGCTGGGGGGATACTGGGATGTGCAGGGAGAGTCATCACCAGCAGAAAACAGGAAACCGTTATCCCTCTCTACAGACAGTTAGTAAGACCCCATCTGGAGTACTGCATCCAGTTCTGGAGACTCTATCTCTGCAAGGACATAGACAGGATAGAGGCAGTCCAGAGGAGGGCAACTAAAATGGTGCAGGGTCTGCAAGAGAAGCCATATGAGGAGAGACTAAAGGAGCTTAATATGAATACCCTTGAGAAAAGAAGGGGGACATGATAGAAACTTTTAAGTACCTCATTGAAATCAACAAAGTCCAAGAGGGTAGCATCTTTCAGAAAAAGAGATGTGCAAGAACAAGGGGACACAATTTGAAGATAATGGGGGACTGCTCAGGGGCAATGTAAGGAAGTATTTTTTCACAGAGAGGGTGGTGGATGCATGGAACAGCCTTTCTGAGGAGGCTGTGGGGTCTAAAACTGTGGGAGAATTCAAGAATGCGTGGGACAGACATAAGGCAATTTTTGTGGTGGGTAGGAAGAAATAGGCTGTTGGTTAAGCAGGATCTGCAGCTTATCCTGTAGGTAGGGAAATGGGCAGACTAGGTGGGCCAAGCGATCCTTATCTGCCATCAAAGTCTACGTTTCTATGTAAAGGAACCTAGGAATGCAATTTCAGTTCCTGGCAAGCAGCTGCATTGAAGGTCTAAAGAAGGTCAACCCCCCTTTTAAAAAAAAGAAATCCAGTCTTTTTCTCTATGTGCCTTGAATTAGCACTGGCATTTTCTTGGCATGTACATATACACAGAATTACATAAAAAAATATTATATGCATATATATATACACACACACACACACACACACACACACACACACACAAACACACAACAGAATTATATCTACAAATAAGGACTAGCAGCCAGGCAGCTCTTCACAGTTTGATTTAAGGTAAACTCAGACACCACCTTAGGAAGAAACTTAGGATTCATACGCAAAGACACCCTGTCTTTATGGAAAATCAAATAAGGAAGCTCACACATCAGAGCCTGAAGCTCAGAAATTCTTCAAGTAGAAGTAATAGTAACTAAAATAGTGATTTCCATGACAGAAAGCATAGCTCGCATGTCATGGATGGTTGGCTCAGAAGACGCTGAAATAAGTTTTTGTAACACAAAATTCAAGTCCTAGGGTGGGACTGGATTGCAGATAGGAGGCTTCAGATGGAGAATGCCTCTCAAAAAAAGTACAGGACACCTCTAGTTGTGCCACTGCAGAGCCATCAACAAGCTCATGGAAGGCTACAATGGCTGACAGGTGCATCTTAAGAGGTCAGATTCTGAAAGCTACAGCAAGTACTCCAGAATATGGTTCACAACAAGTGAAAGGGTCCAAATGATGGAGAGCCACCCACAGAGCAAAGCGCTTCCACTTCATAGAATAAGTGGTCCTGGTGGAAGGTTTCATAGCAGCCACCATGATGTCAGACACCTTTTGGGACACCCAAAATCTAGCCATGGCTATGTCTTTAGGAGCCATGTATGGAGTTGCTGTGACTTGAGGTCCAGATGGACCAGGGTGCCCTGCTCCTGTGATAGCAAGCCTTTGCACATGGGCAGAGGCATGGAAGACTCCACTGTCAGCTGCTGCAGCAAGTGAAACCAGTTTTGATGAGGCCAGAAGGGAGCAATGAGGATCAGAGTGGCTCTTTCCATCTGGAGCTTGATCAGTATTCTCTGGAGTAGTGAGAAGGGAGGAAAAGCATAGAAGAACTACTCTTTCCAAAAGACAGGCAACACATCTTGCCAGAAAACTCCTGGCCTTGGAGTGAGCGAGCAGAAACGTGGCAGTTTTGCGTTGAGTAGGGATGCAAAAAGGTCCAAATCTGGATGATCTTAACCTGTCGAACAGGTCTTCTACAACCAAGGTCAGCAGCTCCCACTCATGCATCTGAGACTATGACTGGCTGAGCCTATCCACCAGGACATTTTGGACACCTGGAACATGGATGTCTGACAGTGATAGACCATGTTCTAGAGCCCCATACCAGACCTTCATCGTTTCCTGGCACAGAGGGTCCGAAGACGAAGACAGGTGCGAAGACCTGTGGTGCAGAAGACAAGCCAAAGGGCAATGGGCAGAGCTGGTAGTGCTTCCCCTGGAACTGGAACCTGAGGTACTGCTGGTGGGGAGCACACATCTTGATATACAGATATGCATCCTGCATGTTGAGAGAGCATATCTAATCTCCTTGGGGTGCAGCAGGGTCAGTATCCTGAACTTCTTGTACTGGACATAGAAATTCAGGTTTCTCAGATCCAGGATGGGCTGTAAATTCCCTATGAATTTGGGGACTTGAAAGAAGTGAGAATAGAACCCCCTGTTCTTCAGATCCTCGGGTACAGGTTCTATGGCCCTTTTCTGCAGCAACATGTGAATTTCCTCCAGCAGCACCAGAATGTGGTCTGGAGGGTAGTTTTAATGAACTGGAAGAATATCTGGAGGCCACTCCAGAAGCACTACAGTGTGGCCTTGATCTGTAAGCTGCAAGATCCATTTATCTGTAGTGATCTCCCTGCAGCTATCCAGGTGGAGGGAGAAATAACCCCCTACCTCCACCTTCTGTAGTGCTGGAGGGTGGGGGTTTGGCAAGGAGTCATGATGAGGAAGCACCTGTGGCCGGGGCCACACCACCTCCTCTGGGGGACTTCCCAGTGGTGGAAGTAGGGATACGCAAGGCTGTTGCTGCCTGACATTTGTGCTGGGGCCTGGTGCCCTGCTTAGGCTTATGGGAGGCCCAGCAAAAGGGCACCTTCTGACCACTTTTTGGCTGGGAGTGGTATAGAGAGTGGACTGACCACAGAGTCCTGCCCGAGGCCTGCAGGTCAGAAAGTATGTCCTGCACATCCACCCCAAAGAGCTTGTAGCCTGTGAAGGGGGCATTCAGGTTGAACTGTTGTACATCAGTAGCAAACCCAGACACTCTGCACCAGGAATGTCTTCTCAGGCACATGCCAACTACAGCTGTTCTAGCAGAGGCGTCAGCAGTATCATAGGCAGACCTCAAAAAATGTTAGACCACATCTGCCCCAGACTGAAGGGGCTTGAGCAGTTCCTGCTTCTGGGTACCCTCTGGAAGAGCCTGGGCAGCAGCTTTAGCCTTCTTCTAGAGCGTATTCTGAAATTTGACCATATGGGCAATGTAATTCATAACCTTGATGGACAGCATAGCAGAGGCAAAGGTCCTTTTTATGTTGGCTGTGCTTGTGCACCCAATATTTAGTGGCAATGATAGGGGTTTCAGGGGTGTCACTGCCAAGTCCTTTGCAGTTCACAAAAGCAAGGGCTCAGCAGACTACACCAATGACCACAGGCCATGGTCCTGACATCACTCTCTGATTGGTGGGCTGAAATTTTGTGTATTTCAAAGGACCGAGTCACTCCAGTCAGAGAGGACTTCAGTCCTTTGATTCGCATGAAGCCATCTGCAAACAGCTGAGCGACTTGTCTTTAGTTTTCTTAAAAAGCAAAATAACATGTCCATTGATGTCTGTTTCTGCCCCCAGTAACTGGACCCCCACCCGACCCTCCCTCTCAGCACTCATCACCCCCCAAACATAACACTGACACTGGGGGTGCCCAATTCCCCAGTGTCACCACCTCACAGTTTTTTTCTTTGTTTAATTTTATTTAAATATTTCCTGTAATGAAAAAAAACTGTCCCATGATGTCTGTAGATGGCACCCGTGTAATTGTGCCTCCCATCCGAGCCTCCCTCTGAGCACCCACCACCTCCCCTTCCCCCCTGTAAATTGAACGCTGACTCTGGGGTGCCCTATCCCCCAGTGTCATCATCTGTAATATAGAAAACCAACCCTCATTGTTTTGTTGTGGCTTTGTTTTTTTTAATCCCTGTAAAACAGAAACCATCCATCATTGTCTGTTGAGTCATTAGTCCCCACCCTCCTCCCTCAGCACCCACCCCCCAAGCCCTTACTTACCCAGCACGGGCCTGATACTGTCATCTTCTTCAGACCGCAGAGACGTCTTCACTCTTCAACGCTGGACTGTGAACTGAGGAAATCAGGTATGCAGTTCAATGTACAGTATTTCGATGGGGTTTTGAATTTAGTAGCATACATAGAGACATAGACATTGACGGCAGATAAGGACCGCTTGGCCTACCTAGTCTTCCCATTTCCCTACCTACAGGATAAGCTGCAGATCCTAGTTAACCAACAGCCTATTTCTTCCTACCCCGGCACAAAAATTGCCTTATGTCTGTCCCATGCATTCTTGAATTCTCCCACAGTTTTAGACCCCACAAGCTCCTCAGGAAGGCTGTTCCATGTGTCCACCACCCTCTCTGTAAAAAAATACTTCCTCATATTGCCCCTGAGCAGTCCCCCCATTATCTTCAAATTGTGTCCCCTTGTTCTTGCACATCTCTTTTTCTGAAAGATGCTACCCTCTTGGACTTTGCTGATTCCAATGAGGTACTTAAAAGTTTCTATCATGTCCCCCCTCTCCCTCCTTTAATCAAGGGTATACATATTAAGCTCCTTTAGTCTCTCCTCGTATGGCTACTCTTGCAGACTCTGCACCATTTTAGTTGCCCTCCTCTGGACTGCCTCCATCCTGCCTATGACCTTGTGGAGATGGGGTCTCGAGAACTGGATGCAGTACTCCAGATGGGGTCTCACCAACTGTCTGTACAGAGGGATAACTTGGGCATTTTGCAGTATTTTGGCCCCAGATTTTCAACAAACCTTTTTTGGGACACCACCTCATCAACAACGTAAGTGGCGTTTGGTAAATCTGTCCCAAAAGATGATTTCACAGTCGCTGGGTGAAATCACATTTTGGGCAGGAGTTGAAACTTCTCTCCCCCATTGTTCATGAGCTGGGGTCATAAGAAGGCGATGTTGAAAATTTGGCGTACAAATATTAAAAAACAACAAAGTTATGAGCCTGCATTAAAGTTTGTAAACGCAGACTCATAACTTTGTTAATTTTCAATATTTTGACCCCAAATTTTCAATATAGCTATTTCTTCACAGCACCTCATGAATATGGCAGCTGTCATTTTTCAAACCTGGCCAAAATGTGTTTTTAAATCCCAAAAGGTGATTTCGCAGTCACTGCATGTGAAATCACCTTTTGGGCAGGAGTTGACAATTTTTTCCACCGTTGTTCATGAGGTGGGTTCATAAGATGGCTATGTTGAAAATTTGGGGCACAAACTTTGAAAAACAATAAAGTCATGAGCCTATGTTGGAATTTATGAATGCAGGCTCATAGCTTTGCTAATTTTCAATATTTTCACCCCATACTTTCAACACAGACATTTCTTCACAGCACCTCATGAGTGTGACAGCTGTCATTTTCCAAATCTTGGCCAAATGTGTTTTCGCATCCCGAAAGGTGATTTCATAGCTGCTGCGTGGAGGATGGTGGGAAAGAGAAGGAGTGCAGTGAAGAAGGGGACTAGACAGGAGGAAACAGGAAATGGGTATGGCTGTGAGAATAGGTATGCTCCCTTAAGTAACCTGATGGATACAGACAACCAGGATGGGGCTGGTGTCATTGTGAATAGGAACAGTGAGGGGGAGAGGAGAGGGGGGAAAGATATATGGGGCGAGAGATGGAAGGGAGAGGCAGAGAGGGGGCTAAGGCTGATAAATCAGGGATACTGAGATGGGGCAAAGATGGGGGTAGACTGGGAGAGGAGGACATCCGGGGCCCAGGATACAAGAAATGTGCATGGAGAGAAGGGGGGCTGGGGGCATTGAAAACAGTGCAGGGGGAAAGGATTCATTAATGTAGGGGAAATTTACTAACAAGTTGTGCAGCAATGTAGGCAGAAAGGAGATACAAGGGGCAATTTGGAGTAACAAAGCAGCTGATGGGCAAAAGGAGAGGGAGGAGGGAAACAAGTAGTTAGCAAAACCTCCAGAAGGAGATTCTATAGGGGTAGTTTGGGGAAGAAAGTGGGGACTCCAGTAGCTGTGGTACATGGTGACAATAAGAAGTCAAGGGGAAAGGTGGTACATGTAGAGGGGGGTTGGAGGAAGGCAATGGCAGGGTAAAACCGGGGAAGCAAGGAGACGGAAGCAGGGACACAGAGGGGGAATTAGTTTGGCCACCAAAGAGGGGATGTAAGAGTCATCATAATTGGTGACTCCATCATTAAGGGCATCAGGTAGGGTGGGAATCAGAGCAGAAAGAGCTCAGTCTGGATGGAATGCTTGCCAGGGATGACGGCGCACAAAGCAAAGCACATCAACCCAGCAGGTGACAGGAGATGGGGAGGAAGACCCACTTGGTAACGCATCTTGGCACTAATGATTTAGCAGGGAATAGTCTTCAGGAAGTCATGGCAAGGTTTAGGGAATTGGCAAGGGTGTATGGTGGTGAAGCAAGGTCAATTACCTTCTCTGAGGCACTGTCTGTACCTAAGACTAATACATACAGTAAGCAAAAAAATTGTGAATTTAATAAATGGTTGAGAGGATGATGGAGTCTATGGAATTTGGGGTGCTAGGTATTTTGGGGGGGGGCGACATGAGCAAACAATAACTTGTATGCCCAAGACAAACTGCACCTTAGCAAGGCCTATACAGCAGTCCTGAAGAAGAAACTCGAGGAGTTTCTGGCATCAAACTTCGATTTAAACTAATGGGGTGGTGGCTCAGGCCAACAGTGGACCTTCATCTCCCCCCAGATGGTAGTAGAGGACACTGGGTAGCTATTAAAGGTGGAAGGTACAAGGAAAGGGTCAGGGAGGATGGGGATCAAAGGAAAGGATGGGTAGTAGTCTCTTTGAATGTGAGGAGCCTAGGCAACAAGATGCTAGAGCTTCAAGCACTTTTGGCAGAAGGGGGAGTAGATATTGTCGCCATTACGGAAATGTGGGCAAATCTTAACAGGGAATAGGACTTAATAATACTGGGCTATAGGTTGTATATGCAGGACAGGGAAACTGGCAAGGGAGGGGGGTTGCTGTTTACATAAGGGAGGGGATAGAGTGTAGTAGAGAAGAAAGAGGGGAATACAGAAACCTTGTGGGTCAATCTACACAAGGCAGAAAACAAGAAGGTCAGGTTGGGGTGGTGCATGGAAGACCATCTCAGATGGAGGAGAAGGACAGGAAGCTGGTGAGGGTTATACAACAGAACAGTAGAAGAGACAGCACAGTGGTGGTTGGCAACTTCAATCTACCTGGGGTAGATTGGGCCACCATGACATCAGCTAATAGCGGGGAGCAAGTTATCCTGGATGCACTCCATGATGTGTTCCTGCTGTAGCTGTGAGTGAACCAACAATAAAAGGCAAAATCTTAGACCTAGTCTTGTCAGACAGGTATCAGGTACAGGAGGTGAGGGTGGAGGACCCCATAGCGGGGAGTTACCATAGTTCAGTATGGTTCTACCTCAAGCTGGGCAGAGAGGTGACACGTACAGACGCCAAAGTCATTGATTTTAAAAGGGCCCACTTCAGAAAGATGGCTGCTATACTTGGGAGGTATGTGGCCACCATAAGACCAGACATGGACACCACCCAAAAATGGGATATCATAAAGATAGAGCTGGAGGAGGTCACAAACTCCTGCACTAAGTGGAGGAGTAAGATGGCTAGGTCCAATAAACCGAGCAGGTGAACCAGAGATGTACAGATAAAGGTGAGGGAAAATAGGGAAGTCTTTAAAAAAAAAATATAAGACACCCTGCAAAGAAGCAGATAAGGAGATTTACATCAGGAGCTCCAGGGAGATATCCAGGGTGGTAAGGGCAGCCAAGGGTGCGAAGGAGCAAAGGCTTGCCCAAGGGATTAAAAAGGACGAAAAAGGGTTCTTCAAATATATCAAGAAGAGAAGGAACTACAGGGAGCAGATCTCTAGAACTAAGACGGTAGGAGGATGGGTGGAAAAGGGGGCTGAACAGGCAAAGTTATTAAATGAATACTTCTGTTTAATTTTTACAAGGGAGCGGGATGTACCTAACCCACAGAGGCAGGACAGAGTAGGAAAAGAGGGAGGAGCTAGGACGGTAGATAAGGGGATCCCTGTGCAGAGAGTATTAGAGCAACTGAGGTTTATGTGAACAGATAAAGCACCAGGACCAGACGGGATACACATGAGGATCCTGAAGGAACTCGCAGAGGTCCTAGCGGAGCCTCTGACAGATGTATTCAACACGTCTCTTCTGTCGATTGTGGGGAAACTAATGGAAACTATCCAAAAAGAAAGGATAGAGGCATTCCGAGAGGAGAATGGTCTCCTTGATGATTGGCAGCACAGGTTCACCCGGGGAAGGTCTTGTCAGACCAGTCTAGTGAACTTTTATGACTGGGTGACTAGGGCTATGGATGGTGGCAAGGCGGTTGATGTCCTGTATTTGGACTTCAGCAATGCCTTCAACTCTGTGCCACATGGGAAGCTGATAGGCAAGCTAAAGGACCTGGGGATGGGGGATAAGGTGGTCCGATGGATTGGGAGCTGGCTGGAAAACAGACAGCAGAGGGTGGTGGTAAGCGGGGAACTATCATCACCATGGGCAATCATCAGTGGGGTCCAGCAGGGCTCAGTGCTGGGACCGGTGCTATTCAACATCTATGTAGTGTATATGGCAGTCGAGATTTAGAGTCCGATAAGCCTGTTTGCCAATGACACCAAACTGGGAGCAGTGGTGAATTTGGGGGGGAGGGGTTCTGCAGAAAGACCTAGAAGCATTAGAGATATGGTCATGCACCTGGCAATTGGGTTTCAGTGCAAAGAAGTGCAGGATTTTGCATTTTGTAAACAAGAATCCTGGATACAGTTACCTGCTGGGGAGAGTGCAATTAGCGGTATCATTTGAGGAAAAAGACCTGGATGTGCTGGTCACAGGCCATATGAATCACTCTGCACAATGTATGAAAGTAGCAGCAAAGGCCAATAAGATGTTGGTATGCATAGCAAGGGGAAGCACCTCAAGAAGTGAGGAGGTGATCCTGCTGCTGTACAGGGAACTGGTGAGGCCGCACTTGGAATACTGCATGCAGTTCTGGCACCCCTTCTTAAAAAAGGACATCAGACTGTTGGAGGGGGTACAGAAAAGGGTGACTAAGATGCTAAGCGGGATGAGGGAAAAGCCCTATGAGAATAGGTTACGGGTACTCAGTATGTATTCCCTGGAGGACAGAAGGGACAGGGGCGATATGATTGAGACCTTCAAATACTTGAAGGGCATGAATAGGGGTAGCCATGGGGGCATGTTTAAAGTCAGAGAGGAGGGAATCACTAGATGGCATAGTCTGAAATTGGAGGGGGAGAGGTTCAGAAGATAGATGAGGAGGCATTTTCTCACAGAGAGGGTGGTGATGGCATGGAATGCTCTGTCTGAGGAACTAGTCTCGCATGCATCAGTAGGGGATTTAAAAGGGGGTGGAACAGGGTCAAGGGCAGAATCAGAATGGGGAATGGGGAGGATGGGATAATTCAGATGGGGCAAACAGTAAGGAAGGGTAAAGGGGAGTGGGGCAGCATCAGTGCTCAACACTGAGAGCTGCTCACTTGAGCAGACTTGAAAGTCTGTAAGGCTTGCATCTGCAGGCATCATCGTATGTTCATATGTTCACTCATTTTCAATATTTTCACTCTGGTATACACTGCCGACAGCAATATTTCAACAGCAACCATCACTACAGTGACAGGTCGCTGTAGTGTCGGCACTGGACCCCGGCAGTGTATTTCAGGGGTCTTGCACCCCTTCCCCTAATCAGCTCTGACTCAGAGTTGATTATTTTTAGTGGGGGAGGTGTGGGGGGTATAGCCCTCCATGTGGGGGTTTCGGGGGGGCAAAGACCCCCTGAAGAAAACATGTGTTCCAGTGAGAAACCACATGCTGACCACAAATGCAGTCGACATGACAATTTCTCTGTATGGTCATTCGACAAAAATGTTGTCAACGACTGGTCATGAATCCTTAACGCCAATCTTTCAACATAGTCATTTTCCACACCACCTCCTAAACTTGACATGTGTCATTTTTAAAATCCTGGATGAGATGTGTTTTCGCACCTCTGGTGCAAAATAACATTTTGGCCAATATACTATAAATTGTACATGTTGTGCCTATAAGGCAAACCCTAAAACAAACATCTTCAAAATTTGGTGTCAGAATTGCAAAAAACAAATTGTTTAACAAGCAGCCATTGTTCGGCATTGACAAATGTTTGTTCTGATAAGATCCAGATTTCTGAATTTCTTATCAAGGGGAAGAGAGATGAGGTGCTTAGGTCTCTTGGACTTATCATGAGCAGCATTTATCACTACTGAATCAGCTTGTGGTTGCTCTGCAAAGTATGGTTTCCTTGAGGGAGCTTGGTACAATTTGTCTGCCTTTCTGGGCATTGCAGGAATCAAATTTGGCCTGCACCAACCAGCCATGGTGGCATCCTCAAAGGCTGGTATTAGAGGAGGAATGATAAGAAGTGGAGAATCTGGCAATTCCCAGTATTCAGTCAGATTTCTTCTAGTGACATCCTGCTCCTCAGCATCAAACCCCAAAGCAGTTTGTGACTGCTGTGTCACTGAGATGAAAGAGGGGTCATCAGGGAGGACCTTAGGGGTATGTTTGGTGGAGTCCTCACCCCCTGATGAAATAGTGGAGGTAGAGTGGAAGGGGCTACCATCCCCCTATCCCTCATCATCCTCCTCACGGGGAGGAGATCAGGATAATACTCGTCCCTATCAGCTGGCTCTGAAATAGGCACCAATGGCATTGGGTATCGAGGACAAGAAGTGCATGATGCCATGGAAGGCAGCAGTGCGGAAGCAGACCTAATGGGCCCTGGCATCTCCAGCCCCGGGGGGCAAGGTGGTGCATGAACTCCCAGAAGCAGTGTAGCATGGCCAGGAAATTGATAGTGACTGATGTCAAAATGCCGTGCAGCACCAGTGGGGGAGCCTGGGGTCCCAGCCCTGGTAGTATGGTCTATGGCATCAAAGGGAAGGGCTGAGGCTCTGGCATTGACAGGACAGCCTGGGGCATTATCGGGCTAGGTTGAGACCCTGATGTCAACATGGTGGCCTGGGGTGGTGATGGGGAAGGCTGAATCACCAACATCGAAGTAAAGGCTGAGGTAAAGGCCAAAGATGTCATGGGGGGGTTGGACCCCCCCCCATGATAATGTACCGGCACTGGCCAAATTGGAACCAGTGAAGTTCCCTGGCTGGTGGCCCATGTAGAAGAGGGGCTGGAGAGTGAGTGGGGGCATGAGAAAGCTCAATGCCGAGGAGCCATCGCCAGCCAAGGAGAATGGGGGGAGGTACTGCCACAGCTGACCTTGTAGAGGAGAGGGTGTGGGTGGCAGAGAGGGTCACTACCGGAGCAACATAAAGCAGCAACTGTGAGCTAGCCACGGAGGTTCTCTCCGTGCCCCAATCCTTGTCTCAGTGCTTGTGTTTCCCGGTTGACTTGGCCTCAGAGCAATGGGAGCCCATGGACGGGGATGGGGAGGTGGAAGGGCTTCTAGCCTGGAGCTCATTCTCCATTTGAGTTGCAGCAGGAAGTTTTCTAGGACCTTCTGGTGGTGCTGTTGGGTAGCCTGAATTTGTGGCAGACTTCACAGGCCTTAACATCGTGGTCTGGGTCACGGTCATCCTTATCAAAGATCTTCTGACTGCACCTGCAGCAGTGAAAGAGTTTTTGGGTCAATCAGCATAAATGAAAAAACAAAATCACTTTAAAATGAATGTGATTACCAAAACTAGGGCGAGAAAAGAAAAGAAATGAAAAAAGAAAATCGAAAGGTAGAAATTTAGTGGTTGACTGAAGTGGTGATGTTTCAGTGGAGTCCGATGTGTGTTGGTGAATGGTGAGAAAAGAATTGAGGAGGGCACAGGATCACCCACATTTATATGGAAGGGATGTCACCAGCATATGACTTCATCATGGGTGCTTTTGTAGACTGCTAGCTAGAAAAGTTTCCATGTGGTCTTAGTGCCTGGCAACTATAGTTCCATAGGTGTGGCCTGATGCAAGAGATACCCTCAATGAAGATCAGAAAATCTGCACAGAAATCCTGTGTGTCTCCTGTCTGCGTGTACCCTAGGCACGCTGGTGGAATGGTGCTTCTTGGGATAGTGGAGGGACTGCAGAAGTCATCTATGATAAAAACTGACATTTCAGCTGGTTGCAAACTGACAGGGTTGGCAGCAGCCTAAAAACACTGGTAACAGGCTCAACCCCACCCCTCCACGGAGGGTTAAATAGTAATTTAACTAAGTTTTTACTGTGCTGCCTGTTTCTTCTGACTGGAAATCCTGCTTTGTGACAATTTTCCAGTTTACTGGCCTTTAAAGAAGCTCATTCACAAGCATCAGCGAGTACACGGCAGAGGCACGCAGTCCACACGTTTTTACCATGTCAGCCGGATCAGTTGGGAAGGAGGGGGAAGGTAACATCTGCAAGTATCTGTTGTTTAAATAATTAAACATGGCAGAGAGTGGCACAAGCATGGAAAATTGGGTGAAATGTAAGACAAGTAATTTGTTCAAGAATGAGAAATTGGACATGGAGTATGTATGTATGTACTAAATGTCGTGTCAGTATATAACTAAATTAGAAAAGGAATTAAAGATAACAAGAAAAACTAGTCTTCCAAATTGAAATTAGGGACATAGAGCAGTTTGTACACAATATTGGAATGCTATTTGCTGAAACAGTGGCAAACCTAAAAGAAAAGCAAGGTACTGATAAGGATTCGCAAGTATGCAAAAAAAGGAAAATAAATGCTGGAGATGACCCCATATAGTGAATTGTAGAGAAATTAATGAACAAAATGGGTGATTCGATACCTTTTATTGGACCAACAAAAGATTTATAAAATGTTTAAGCTTTCAGACTCACAGAGTCCTTCATCAGAAACATGGCAGTTAAGAAAAGATATCACTTTAAGTACTCAGAACAGAACTGGAACAAGCATTTGTCAATGCCTAACGTTGGTTGCTTGTTTAACGCTGGCACTTCCCTGGGCTCCCTTTATACTCTTCAGAGTACCTCATCTGGTCCTATAGCCTTATGTACTTTCAGGGCAGCAACGTCTTTCAAAATCACCTATTTAAAGCCCACCCTCCTATCCACCCAACACCTGCAATTTGTTTGTTTTTTTCAGCCGAAAAATTTTTTTAATGGAGACCAGCACAACCCGTTTGCCTCCATGGCTGGCCCCCATCTTATAAACTAATGTAAGTGAGAGGCAGCAGTGTCAAGAATACAGAATAATCTCCCAAATTTAAGTGAGAGAGCAGTGCCAAGAATACAGAGTAATCCCCTCCAGCAACAAGTAGAGACCCCCCCACACCCACACTCCGCACCCGACACCCAGCACCCAGCGCCCAATTCTCCTTATTAGGAGAAGGTAATTGCTACTACCGCCCACCAGTCCAGCACAGCACAATCCTCCCTCCTCTAATGTTGAGCACCGGCTTCAAATGAATGAAACTGTGCTTCTTGTTGCTGTAGTACAGCCAGCAGATCACACTGCAAAAAAGTACTGTTAATGCATCTGTAAGGGTTTTTATTAAATCGTCAAAAACTGGAAAATTCGATGTTAGGGTTCCCACCCTTACCACCCCACACCAACAACAGGTATTTGTGTATGTTAGATTCCAACTCTCACCCCATTCCACGTGTAAACAAGCTGACATAGTACAGTATAAGAGAATGGGGTGAGAGTTGAACCCTAATAACCCATGGCACACCCCAACACCTGTTGGTGTGCAGTGTGGGATGTGTAGGTGGGAACTTTAACATCGAATTCCCCAGCTTTTGATGATTTAATAAAAACCCTAATTGATGCATTAACGTAGTTTTTTGCAATGAATTTCTCTTCTTTTTGAAATAGTATAACAGTATCCTTATTTTACTGTGGTGAAGCGGGGTCCAATCCCACAAAATTATGTGCGTGCGCAGAATAAATTCAACAGACGCACATAGCTTGGGCATTTTCAGGAATTTTTTCACCAAATTTTCAACATGGCCTTTTGAGGACCCCACATCATGAACACTGGCACTGTCATTTTGTTAATCTGTCTCAAACATTGATTTCGCAAAGCGGCCACACCATTCTGGGCAGACTAGATGGATCATACGGTACCTTTCTGCCAACACATTCTTATTCTGCACAAAAGATGCGAAAACTTGCTTTGGTCAGGATGTGAAAAATGACAGCTGTATACTGTTCATGAGGAGGTGTGAAAAATGGCAATGTTGAAAATCTGGAGTAAAAATATGAAAAATTGTCAGTTATGTGTGTGCATTGAACCTGCGCAACATACGCTCGTAACATGATGTTTGGAATTATTTCTCCAAATTTTCAACATGGGCCTTTTGAGACTTCCCCTCATGAACACTGTCACTGTGATTTGGTTAATTCATCCCAAAAGTTGATTTCGCACAGCGACGGTGCCATTCTGCACCACAGGTGTGAAAACACATTTCGGACAGCATGTGAAAAATAACAGCTATATTGTTCATGAGGAGGTGTGAAAAAATGGAAATCTGGAGTGAAAATATTGAAAATTGCAGAGTTATGAGCGTGCGTAGAAACTGCGCAATGCATGCTCATAACACAGTCATTTTTGGGACTTTTTGCACCAAATTGTCAACATGGGTTTCTTGGGACCCCACCTCATGAGCACTGGCACTGTCATTTTGTTAATCAGTCCCAAAAGATGATTCCGCAGAGTGACTGTGAAATCACCTTTCTGGACCGATTAATGAAATGACAGTGCCAGTCGCATGAGGTGGGTCTCAAGACTTCCATCAAAAATATTAGTCAAAATTCTAAAATGGCTGAGATATCACATGAGTTGAAAATCCCACTGACAGCCATTATACGGCTTACCATTATTGCTTCAGTTCGCGGTTCACCTTTGAAGAGTGTAGATGTGTCCCGGTCCAGAGAAGATTGTAGCCAACGACCTCCGGAGGTAAGTATGGGAGTAAGGGGTGTGCGGGGAGGTTGGTGCACAGAGGGAGGGTGGGGATGTGGGAGGGCGTGGGGAGATGAGGAGGATCATTTTCTTTTACCAAGCTTAAAAAATAAATAATAAAAGATGTCGGGACTGTTTTCTTTTTACAGGTACATTATACATTTGGTGACATTGGCAGTGGGCTACCCAGTGTCCCACACTTTCGGAGGAAGGGAGGGAGTTATTGTCGATGTGGGGATTGGGTATCCCGCTGTCTGCAAACATGAGTGGGGAAAACAGCAACATTGCTATAAGGGGGACATACTGGGGACACTGGGAGTGGGCTACCCAGTGTTCCACACTGTTGGGGGGGAGAGGGGCTACTGTTGACACAGTGATTGGGCACCCCGTTGCTGGCAAACCTTGTATCAAGAGGGCACACTGCTGGGGGGGGACCATACTGGGTTGAAGGACAACTGGGGACACTGGGAGTGGGCCACCCAGGGTGATGGGGGCCTGTTTTTGTTGATCTGGGAAGGAGATTTTTTTTTAATTTTTGGAAGCCACTGTTATGCAAGATTTCCCCTTTCACTCCACAAGCCAATCAACTGTTTACTGATGTAGCCTTCATGCAAATCAAAGGACTAAAGCCCTCTCTGGTTGAAGCAGCTTCAATCCTTTGAAATGCATGACTGTTCAGCCCACCTAGCAGAGAGTTGTCAGGACCACACCGGGTGGTCATTGGTGCTGACTGCTGAGCCCATTACAAGCCCCTGGTTTTCTGTACTGCAATGGGCTCGGCAGCAAAACATACTCAAAATCCCATATTGCAACAATACGTTGGTTTGCACATGTGCACAACCAATGTAAATCAAGCATTTGTCAATGCCGAATGTTGCTTGCTTGTATGTGCTGTTTAGGTATTTGGAAGTGATAGTCCCATGTCTTCCTCCCAAGTCATCCACTGTGTCTTTCCGCTCATTATTCACAGAAGAGTGGAAGGGGCAAGGGCCACAGCAGCACAGCAGTTGCCAAGGTAGTGAAGAGGTGGACAATAGTCCATACAAAAGCAAAAAGAGTCCTGCAGGAGCTCACTAAATTGAAGGTGGACAAAGCGATGGAACCAGATGGCATACGCCCAAGGATATTAAGAGAACTGCGAAGGGAGATAGCAGTACTTCTGGCAGCCATGTCCACTGAGTCATTCAACATGAGTGAATTGGAGGAGGGCACATGCGGTCCCTCTACACAAGTGCAGCAGCAGGGAGGAGGCAGGGAACGATAGGCCATTCAGCCTCACCTCAGTAGTGAGGAAGATCATGGAGGCATTGCTTAAAGAAAGGCATCTAGAAGCCATCGGAGCCCAGGACCATAGACAACATGGATTCACAGTGGGGACATCATGTCAGACAACTCTGGTTGATTTCTTTGACTGGGTGACAAAGGAAGTGAATCAGGGTGGGGCAGTGGACAACGCTTGCCTTGATTTCAGCAAAGCCTTTGACACCATCCCACATAAGAGGCTGATAAACTAGCTGGGTAGGCTGGGCATGGGGGAAAGGGTGGTAAACTGGGTTAGAAACTGGCTAACAGACAGGAGGCAGAGAGTGGTGGTAAATGGGGTGCAGTCTAGGGAGAGGGGGTGATCAGTGGGGTGCTGCAGGGTCTTCATTAGTAACATTGCAGAGCGGCTGAAGAATTTTTCACCAAATTTTTAACATAGCCATTTAAGACCTCTGCTCATGAATAGTGTCACTGTGATTTTCTAAATCTGTCCCAAACACTGATTACGCACACTGACTGCGCCATTGTGCTACTACATGCACAGAAACACATTTTAGGCGACATATGAAAAATGACAGCTGTACTGCTCATTAGGAGGTGTGGTAAAATGGCAATGTTGAAAATCTGGGTAAAATATTGAAAATTCGTGAACTACGGCGTCACGTAGGAACTGCGCAAAGCACGCTCGTAAAACAGTCATTTTTAGTAATTTTTCACCAAATTTTCAACATAGCCATTTTAAGACCTCTGCTCATGAACAGTGTCACTGTGATTTTCTTAATGTGTCCTATACATTGATTTCACACACCGACTGCTCCATTGTGCGCTACATGGGCGGAAACACGTTTTGGGTGAGATGTGAAAAATGACAGCTGTACTGCTCAAAAGGAGGTGTGGTAAAATGGTAATGTTGAAAATCTGGAGTGAAAATATTGAAAATTCGTGAACTTAATGAGCGTGCGTAGGAACTGCGCAACGCACGCTCCTAAAACAGTCATTTTTAAGAATATTTTGACCAAATTTTCAACATAGACTTTTTGAGAGCCCACCTTATGAACACTGGCAGTGTCATTTCCTTAATTGTTCCCAAAAGGCAATTTCACGCAGTGACCGCGAAATCACCCTTCGGGCCCCATTAACACCATGACAATGCAAGAATTCAAGAGGAGGGGTCCTAAAAACCCCATGTTGAAAATTTGGGCCAAAAATTCCCAAAAATGCCTGAGATATGCAACAAAGTTGAAAAAACCCTATTTATTCCATTATACAGCTTACCGGCATTTCCTCAGTTCGCGGTCGGCTTTGAAGAGTGCAGACGTGTTCCTGGTCCACCGAAGATCGTCGCGCCGGACTCTGCAGGTAAGCATGGGGTGAGGGTGTGGGGGGAGGCAGGGTCGCAGTGGGTGGGTGCGGGTTATGGGGGCAGGGAGACTATGAGGACTGTTTTTGTTTACAGGTTTTTTATTAAGATGGCGGGGACATTTGCCACGGGGTGGGCTCCCAGCGTGGCAGCTAGCAAGGCTGTTTGGGGAGGCTGGAGCCAATGGGGGATTGGGCACCCCTGTCGGCCATAACAAGCATTGCCATGCTGGGGTGGGCTCTCAGCGTGGCACCTGGAAGTTTTGGGGCGTGCAGCCGTGGAGCGGTGGGGGATTGGGCACCCCATCAGCTATAACTTTCAAGCTTCCCAGGCGTGGCACCTGGAAACTTTTGGGCGTGCAGCTGTGGGCCAGTGGGCGATTGGGCACCCGTTGGCTATAACAGTTTTGCCACACTGGGGTAGGCCCCAGCGTGGCACCTGGACAACTTTTGTGGGAGGTGGAGCCGGCGAGAGGTTGGGCACCCCCGTCGGCCATACAGTGTGCGTGGGGAGGTGCATCAGCCGCAGTATGCATGTTTGCGTGTGTGTGTGGGGGAGAGAGCTCTGCTCACTGAGCCGGAGCTCTCCCTTTCAACTGTACGACCACTGCATTTTCAACTGCTGTCATAGACAGCTGCAGTAGTGATTGGGGAACTGGGGCCGTGCCTGCAAACACACTGACTGAATTGGAAGACGGGTGCCACACCTCCGAAAACTCGGAAGATGGCACTATGTTTCTTGCACGTGCATGCAAGCAACATAAAAATGAATGTGACATCTTTACTGATAATAAGATCTAAAACAGAGACTGAAACCAAAGAAAATAAGCCAGTCCTTGGAACCTAACTGGGTGTAAATCACAAATTCTAGCAAGATAGAATGCAAGTGACAGCAGAAATCTATAAATTATCAATTGCCACTCACCTACCTGAAAATGACACCAGAGTGTGTGTGTGTGTGTGGTCAGCACAGCAGTATTTCTGTGTGTATGATTGTGAGACAAGAAAAAGGCACCTGGAGTTCAAATTGTGTAATGGGTCATAAAGGAAAGGTCCATACCAATTCCATCTTACATGTATTAAGAAGATAAATAAATTTGACCTCATATGCTCGCCTCTCGTGCATTTCTGAAGTGTCCCTTGATCAGATAGAGAGAAATGTTGTCCCACTGGTTTTACAGTATTTTTCATTTTAATGTCATGTCTGTGTGAGTTCATTCAGGTTTGAAGGCATTGTCTGGTTTCCCAAACATAAACCTGTGTGTGTAACATTTCTTACACTGGATGTAGTAAGCAACATTCTGATATACACATGTATAATTCCCCTCTATCTTGCATTGTTTGTTTTGGGGGATGTTGACATAATCTGACATGGAAATGTACTCACATGTCTTACATTTAGGACTATTGCAGAGTTTAGTGCCACCTAATTTTCTGTTGGTTTGGTGAGATGTAAGTTTACTCCTGACAATCAGGTTGGATAAATTAGGTTGTTGCTTGAAAGACAGTAAAGGTAGTTCTTGGAAGACACATTTCAAGGTATCATCCTCACTGAATATTGTTTATATGTCCTTAATGATTTTCTGTAGGGGCTCCATATCAGGATTGCATGTAACAATCAAGGGTATAAGGCTGGTGGTGGTCTTTTCTTTCTATTGTAGTAGTTCTATTGGCATAAGTCTAGCATGTTCCACAGCTCTGTCAATTTGTCTAGAGGAGTATTCCTGTCCAATAAATGTTCTTTTCGGAGTTGCCAAGTGTTTATCTCTGTCCTCTTCACACGAACAAATTTGGTGAAGTGTTTGGGTGTACATTACTGATTTTCTTAGTGTGCCTAGGGTGATTGCTGCTGTTGTGTAAGTATCACTGTCTGTCTGTCAGTTTCCTGTAAATACAGGTCTGCAAGGTTCCATAATACTGATGTCAGAGTACTTCAGGGAAAATTTAATAGAAAGGTGGAGGGTATTAAGATTCTGATGAAATTCTTTGAGTGTGTGAGTACCTTTTGTCCAAATTATAGATAAATCATCAATATATTAGAAGTAAAGTAAAAGAAAAGTAAAACTTTATTATATAGTGCCTTTCCAAAGCCAAGGCGCTGCACATTTTAAAATACACAAACAGACCTAAAAGCTTACAATAAAACAATAACTACAAAGATAATTAAAAATAATATGGGAAGGCTAAAGTAAACAAATATGTCTTCAGCATAGATTTAAAGCTGTAAGCAAGTGGTTTTTGAGTACACTGTTTCAGGAAATCCTCCTCCAAATTTGACTTGAAAAGGTTGCAATACTGTGGATTCATCCTGGTGCCCATTGCTGTTTCTATAGTTTGAACATAATGTTTACCATTGAAACTGAAGTAGTTGAGCATCAGAATAAATTTAGGGTGGATGTCATGGTACTGTCCTTTCTCTCGTACGCATTTAACACAGGCAGAAATGCCATCCTTATATGCGATATTAGTGTAAAGGGAGTTCACATCCATCATGGCTAACATGGTACTAGTGGTAAATCCCTAAAACCAGTTAGTTTACACAAGCCATGTGTGGTGTCCTGAATATAACAGTCCCTTTCCATGACAAGCAGTTTTAAAACGTTTTCTATAAAACCAGAGATTCCTTCTGTCAGGGCACCATTCCATGATACTGTAGGTCTCCCTGGATTCCCAGCTTTATAGATCTTGAGAAGCATGTAGACTGTATCCTGCCTAGGTTCATCCAGGATGAGATCAGGAAAAGTATGCCTCTTTGCAGATGACACAAAGATTTGCAACAGGGTTTATACACAAGGTGGGGGTGGAGGATGAGAAGGGACTTGGCAAGGTTGGAGGAATGGTCAGACATATGGCAGCTTAGATTCAATGCAAAGAAGTGCAAAGTAATGCACCTGGGAAACAAAAACCCAGGGGAAGAGTACACAATGGGGGGAGGGGTACTAATAACAACAAAAATGGAACAGGACCTGGGGGTAGTCATAGATAGGCATCACCAGTAGAAAACAGGAAGTTGTTATCCCTCTGTACAGACAGTTGGTGAGACCCCATCTTGAGTACTGCATGCAGTTCTGGAGACCCTATCTCCATAAGGACATAGACAGGATGAAGGCAGTCCAGAGGAGGGCAACTAAAATGGTGCAGGATTTGCACCAGAAGCCATATGAAGAGAGACTAAAGGAGCTTAATATGTATACCCTTGAAGAAAGGAAGGAGAGTGGGGACATGATAGAAACTTTCAAGTAACACAATGGAATCAACACAGTCCAAAAGGGTAGTATCTTTCAGAAAAAGAGATGTGCAAGAACAAGGGGGCACAATTTGAAGATAGAGGAGGAGCAGCTCAGGGGCAATGTGAGGAAATATTTTTTCATGGAGAGGGTGGTGGATGCATGGAACAGCCTTCCTGAGGATGTCATGGGGTCAAAAACAGTGGAGGAATTCAAGAATGCATGGGACAGACATATGGCAATTCTGGTATGGGTTAGAAAGATGTAGGCTGTTGGTTAACTAGGATCTGCAGCTTATCCAATAGGTAGGAAAAGGGGCAGACTGGGTGGGCCAAGTGGTCCTTATCTGCCATCAAAGTCTATGTTTCTATGTTATTCTGTCTTGAACACACTTAGTAAATGAACTGATAATGTCCCATAGCTCTTTGGTGTACTGCACAGTCAGATCATTAGCCTGTTTATTGTAGTAAATGTGATTTGCTAGTTGCCTGTTAGCTTCATTAACATAATCCTCATGGTTTAAGATCACAACTGCAGAGCCTTTATCAGCTTTCTTTATAACAATGTTATAGTTAGATTTCAGTGACTGTATTGCCTTCCTTTCTAATGGGGAGTGGTTATAGCAGATTTGTTTTTGTTTGTTAAGGATATGACAATTGACTCAAACAAAAACTCTGAGTATGTGTCCAGTTTGGTATTCGTCTCACGGGGGCTAAATCAGATGACTTCTTTTGCTTTATTAGTGGAATGTTGACATCTGGGGTATCATGTTCTTTGTGAAAAAATTCCCTTAGTCTCAGTCTATGGAAGTATTCTTCTACAGTAGTTTACCACAGAACTGCATTTTGTCAAGCTCCTTTGTTGGGAAGAATGAAAGTCCCTTGGAAAGTATAGATAATTTTCCAGTGATCAGTGTGTGGTTGGACAAATTAACAACAGAGATGTCTTCAGCTGTATTATCTTGCTGTTCTATGTTATTATCGTCTTCTTTTCTACTGGTGTAATGTGTGGCATGTTGGAAGGTGTGTAGCTTCATGTCCTTGTGGAACATGGCTCTCTTTAATGTTTTCTGGTAGTTCATGTGGATCTCTTTCAGGTTTTCTGATTTCATCTTAACAGTTCTTCCCTCCAGTATATCCTGTGAATGAGGTGAGTTCTCAGTTTCCCTGAAGTTCTCTGGCAGATCTGTTCAGATCATTTTGAATTATAAGTGGTTCTTAGTGGATTTTTAATTTTTTTTGCATTTTGTTAGGAAATAGATGTCACTACCCAGCTGAGCTTCTTTCTTCCTGATGTAATGAAGCTGCCATATGAGATGATGGATTACAGTATCTTCTATGATGGAAGAAAAATGTTAGTTGCTGTATTAGTCCTTCTACAAAAAGATTAACAAAATGGGTGATTCAATAGCTTTTATTGAACCAACAAAAGGTTTACAAAATGTTTAAGCTTTCAGACTCATAGAGTCCTTCATCAAAAACATGGCAGTTACAGAAAGATGTCACTTTAAGTACTCAGAACATAATTAAAGATTTCACTTTAAGTACTTATAACAGTATTGGTAACAATAAAAAACAGAAAAACTTCACATATTGATGTGAAAGCTTTGCTGATAATAAAAATCAGAGACAAAAAGCCTGTCCTAGGGAACCTAATTGGGTGCAAAATCATAAATTTTAGTAATAATGAATGCATGTGACAGCAGGAATCTATAAATTATAAATTCCTAATTATATACCTGAAAATGACACCAGACTGTGTGGTCAGCACAGCAGTATTTCTTTGTGTATGAATCTGAGAGAAGAAAAAGGCATCTGGAGTTCAGATTGTGTAATGGATCATAAAACCGAGGTCCATATTCATTCCATCATTACATGTATTAAGAAAAAAATTAAATTTGACTTCATATGCTCACCTCTCGTGTATTTCTGAAGTGTCCCATGAGAACAAGGACAGAGAGGTCAGAAATGGAGTGACCAGATTGAGAGAAATGTTGTCCCACTGGTTTTACAGTGTTTTTCATTTTAATGTCATGTCTGTGTGAGTTCATTCAGGTTTGAAGGCATTAGCCTGATTTCCTCCACAAAACCTGTATGTGGACATTTCTTGCACTGGCTGTAATAAACAACGTTCTGAGATGTACATGTATACTTTCCCTGTATCTTCAATTGTTTGGTTGGGGGTATGTTAATAGAATCTAAGGTGGAAATGCACTTACTTGTCTTGCATTTAAATCAGGACTACTGCATGATGTAGTGCCAATTAATGTTCGGTTGCTTTGGTCAGGTATAAGTTTGCTCCTGACAATCAGGTTGGATAAATTAGGTGGCTGTTTAAAAGACAGTAAAGGTAGTTCTTGGAAGATATATTTCAAGGTGTCATCCTCGCTGAATATTGATTGGAGGTCCTTAATGATTTTACATAGGGGCTCCAGATCATGACTGTATGTAACAACCAAGGGTATCTGGTTTGTGGTGTTTTTTCTTAATATTGCAGTAGTTCTCTTGTCATAAGTGTAGCATGTTTCACAGCTCTGCCAATTTCTTTAGAGAAGTGTCCCTGCCCAATAAATGTTCTTTTTAGTGTGGTCAATTATCTCTGTCCTCTTCTCTTGAACAGATTTGGTGGTATCAAAGTGCTTGAGTTTATATTACTGATTTTTTAGGGAAACAAATGGAGTTTAGTTAAGGGGGGGGGGGCACAAAAGAAAAAAAAAGAGCAGGAGAAGTGGGACCAATATCTGTTGCAAACTGATTTGAAGGCTTAAAAGTATTACAATAAATAGATAATGAAAAACACCTAGAACAACCTGGAACAATTAATGGGATAGGAAATGGGAGGAGTGTAGCTCATGAAACTGAAAGAAAAACTAACAAAATTAATCAAAACAATACTAGTGAAACTCAACCTAGAGCTCATTCAATAGGAGTAAATGAGGAAAATGAAACTAGTAGCCAAACTCAAAGACTAAAAGAAATAGTTGTTTTGGGAGACTCAGTACTTATGTATATTGACACAATAATATGTGGTAACAGACTACAACATTTCATAGCCTCTGAGGGGCAGGAATTCAGGATATTATAAACAATCCAGAAAGCATGCTTCACGGAACAAAGGAAACAATTATAATAGTACATGTAGGGACTAACGATGCGGGGAAACAAAGAGAATTAGACATACAGTGAGATTTCAAAGGACTAGAAAACATAATTAAACACAAAAAAAGCGTGCCATAAACATCTCAGAAATTTTACCGGTCTAGAAATGGAACAAGGGGGTTTGCTGGGAGAAAAAATAATACTACAAAGAAATATTTAAACTGATAGTCAGGGGCATGGGAGGAGGTATTACACATACAAAAGTGTCCAGACAAAAAGTAATCAAAGGTGCCAAAAATAAGGGTACTGAGAATTTGAATGTTTTATTAATCAACGCTAGAAGTCTAAGGAATAAGAAAAATGAACTGGAATTACTATTGCATATAGAGGGTATTCATATTTGTGCTATTACCAAAACAGGGCAGCAAAATGATGACTGGGGAAAGAAGAGAAGGATATAATCTATACCACAGTGACTGCTGGAATAAGAGAGGATGGCATGTAGCAGCTATATGTGAAGAACACTATAGAGACTGTCAAAATATAGACTACCGGGGGGGAGGGGCCTGTCTGGCAACAATGGTGGACATTTAAAGCAGGGCTCCCTACATAGCTAGCACAACCCATCGTTAATCTAAAGCATCTGAGCCAAAATTATCCTTCTAATGACAGCATCTGGTCATAGACAACATGAACAACACCAAACAAACAAACAAAAAAAAAACAGATCCAACTTAGTTTTCAAGGGTCTGGAGCAATAAACAACAACCACCAACTGTTGGAAATAGAGCATGGGTGAATCTCACAGTCGACGGTCCAAGCTCAGAATCTCCAACAGAAACACTGTCTATTCAGCAAGAAAACATGCTACTCACAACAATCAATACAGTACTCTCTGACTCAAATTGAAAGTTGGTTTTACCAATATGGCTACCCAAATCACCCACCTACAATCAGTGCTGGAAGGACTGTCAGAGACCGCCATGCCCCACATTGTAAGGATCGGAGAAGTGGAACAAAGGGTAGGAGTGGTGGAAGAGCAGTGGGCTGAATGGAAAGAAAGAAAGGCAGCAACTGCTGACTACAGTGCAAAACCTAGAAGCCAAAGTCAATGGCCAGGAGAACAGAGCCCAATGGAATAATGTCTGAATAATAGGCTTGCTGGAGGGCCTTAAAGGAGAGGATCAGAACAGCTTCATTACTACATGGCTGCAAGAAAACCTGAAACTGCAGGATGGTGGATGAACCTTGGCGGTAGACAGGGTACATACAGGCCCCAGGTGGAAGCCAAAAACAGGAGAAAAGCCGTGGTACTTCCTGGCCAAATTCCATCGCTATTATGATCATGAAGCAATCCTGCATGTAGCCCAAACAAAAGGCCCAAAAATATACCAGGGATCAAGAATCTCTATCTATCCAGTCTACAGCCAGCAGCTCCAGAAAGAATAGCAAAAATTCTCTGAACTCAAAACCAATTTATACAGGAGATGTTGGCAGTTCTCCCACCAATACTCCTGTAAACTCCAAATCCGAAAGCCAGGGATGCTGGCCTAAACATTCACTGATGTGCAAGACACTAAGAAGTTCATTAACTCTGAAGAGGCATCTGAAACTGGTCATCTTCCTCTGGAATCCACATCCCAAAATCCATGAATGTGAGGTACTGTAAAACTTCCGTAGTTGTATGTCACCAAAATAGACCTCAGTGAGGAGATCTGCCAGCCCACCCACCAACCAACCAAGGTCCCCTCAGTCCACAGCCCTGAAATACCTGATGGTACCAAGCTGTAATGAAATGAGGGGTGCATGGGGCCCAATATGAGGGCAATCTGGTTCTCTGCTGCAGGGCCTTTCCCCTTCCAACCTTCTAGACAAGGACGCAACCTGCAAGATATCACAGCAGCCAAGCACCAGCAAATATGGAGATGCACATGATGGAAGAACTGGCACCTTTTCTGGACTCTCCTCCTGCCTGAAGAGAGCCTGCAGTGCCTAATTAGACCCACCACATGGGGCATGGTGTCTGGCCCTACGAACTACAGACAGGAGTGCAGAGCATGCTAATTTGCTCTTCTCTGCTTTCCTGAACCTGCCAGAAAAGAATGCCACTCCAGTAGAGGTGTACCTCTAATGTTCATTCACTAACTATTGAAATATCAAATGGTTGAACTGGTTGAGAATTGTGCTGAATTGTTGGTAACTGCATAGTAGTGTGGATACCAGAATGGGACTATGTGGGAGTAGGGGGACATGGCGGGGGTAATCAGGCACCAGCGTTCCCACCCACACATTTCAGTGGCATGGGAATGGGGCCCTCGGTTGTTGTGGCTCACTCCTGTTTCAGAACCATGTCCACTAAGACACACCCAGGCGACGGGACAGAAAGGATTGGGCTGGGGACTGGTGAGACTGGTGCTGCTGATGGTGCAATCCTCTCCTCCATATCCTCTGTGAGGGTTGTATGTGTGTGGATTAGTGTGATGGGGGGAACATTGGGTGGGGTAACTGGAGCAGCGGTGCAAGGTATACACCAGGTAACTTCCCTTGTAACACAGATTCTCTAGCAGGAAAATCAAAAAGCCCACTTAGACATTGCTCCCTTCCAATACTGGATTACAACATGGGAGACTGAAGTTTTCTCTCAAAGTGGTCCCCTATGAAGTAATAGTTTTTGCTCAGTACTGGGCAGTCCATGAGACAGCACCAACCCAGTGTTTATTTAGTGTGAATCTGATATGTGTATTGGGCAGGTGACCTTAATGGAGAGCCTTTACAATAAAAAAATTGGCTTTGTGCAGTGGCCCTCTTCAAAGGCAAAAGTCATTAATTACGTAACTAACTATAAGGAGATATTAAACCTATCTACTCAGGCTGAGACTATAATAGGGGCAAGTCTTGCAGTGTCATAGATGGGTTAGGGTCTAAATCCCGACCTTAAATCTCGACTGTCAATTGCCCATTTTTTTATCCCGTAATTCAAAATGCCGATGTAATAAGAATACCGAACGACAGAATCCTGACATTTACTGTTGTGTTATGTTGGGGTTAATCGGGCACTGCAGTATTACTAATTCTACATACAAGCAAGTTAAATGAAGTAACTTTCCTATCACTCTACATTCAGTCTTCTCCGTACAGCCCCATACTTTGGTCAGGTTGCTAACAGCATAAAATAAGAAGGAAGGAGTTCACCTAAGAACAAGTACAGACCAGTCAGCGAGACCCTTCAGAAAAAAAGAGCAACACAGAGGAGGCTGCAATTCACTCTTCTAGCTTTGCCAGACCCGACTCAAGTTTGCTGATGACAGTTCCACTTCAAAGGATAGATGTCTGGGGACTCTGGAATCTCTTCCAATATTGGGAGAAACACACGGGCACCTCAGAGATTGAGAACCTGATGCTCCCTTCATAGAGGGGATGGGAAGGGGAGAGGGAGAGAGAGACCAGACAACTCACGCTATTTCTTGTCAAAAAGACAGGCACCTTGAAAAGGGGAATCTATCACCTATTGCAAGGAATAAAGTACCAGTTTGTCAACAGCAGTCACTAGTGGCAGATCTACGGCACTATCTGATGCCGGGTTTACAGACGTTCTATGTCTCCAGAGGGTATTGCAGTGTCTTCTTGTCTTTTAAGAGCCCTGTGGTAGCCGTCACCACTTCTGGCTGGCTGTCTCATGGGTGTCACTGGCAGCAGTTTGCATCTGTGCTTCACATGTCTGTAGCTGTGAATTGAAGTTTAGTACCTTTTGAGCTGGGATGGCCTTCAGTATGTCAGTATACAAGCGCAAAGTCAGGAAAATGAATTTTCGGCTTTCCGGCTAAAGGGATTTTTCTAATCAGGCATGGAATGTAGTCAGGATTTCAGTGTCGGGAATGTAGTTGATGGGCTTTCGGATGTTGGGATTTAGTATGGATCCCCTCATAGATACATTTCTGTGAGAGGCTGTGTGGTGAAGAATTTTGCCAACTACCAGACATTGCAGCTCTAGCTGCCTGAAGGGAAACAGGCCTCTGGGACAGCAAAAATTGGTATCAAGGGAGTAACCCTGAACACAGAAGTATGTACAATAGGTGGCACAATCGAAGCAGGGCTCCGGTCTAAATCCTGATGACAGAGTCAGTGTGGGGTGTGGGAGACAGTACCACCCACTGGCCCTACCCCAGTAGGGTCCCGAGGATGGGGACGTCCCCACCATGTAACTGGGCATAGCCCTGCCCCACAGCTCTGCTTTATATGCTCATCCCTCTAAGCAGTGCTCTGAATTTGGGGAAGGTTTACGACAGCCTCTTCAAAATGCCTCAAGCAATAGACCAGAAGCACAGGGAATAATAAAATATAGGAGCACCCACAGGGCTCAGTATGTCAGGCCCCAATGAAGGCACACATACTAGTGAATGGGGGTTCTTTTGTAACAATCACACAGGAGTGCGGTGTGCATATTTATGGAACACTTACAAACAGAGGTGAGAAAAAAGTAAGTGCCTCAGCTGGGACTTGAACCCAGGCTGCCCAGAATACCATTCCGATTGCACTAACCAGCTGTGCCACTGAGACAACTGGAACCTAGGCATTACTCTTTCTGAAATGCACAACCCAATGACAACACAAATGTTCACATACCTCGGTCGAATATTTGCAGGACTGCTGGCTGTAGGAGCTTAGAAAAGAAGGTTTCTATGACAAGCCTTTTTATGCATATTTTATGGCTGTTGAGATTAAGGTGTATATTTTTTTCACACTTTGGCAGAATCTTGCGGCTCCCGGCCACTATTGTGTCTACATATTTTTTTTTTTTATGGGCAGCGCCGCGATAGCATTGGTGTGTCGCAAAAGGATGTGACACTTAAGGATTTGTTAAAGTGGGGCAATGTGATCTTATGAGAATTATGGTTTTATAATTTTTAACTTTAAAACTGTTATTTACTACATTAACGTTTTAAGATGAAATTTAAGAGTACTTATTTTAAGCAACAATTTTAGATAAACTAAAGTATATATTTACTAAGCAAATATTTAGAAATGCTGAGAAATCTTTTTATTAAGCTATAGCTAATCAATGTTATTTTTTTAGTATATAGGAAGATTACTACTAGCTATATTAAAATTATTAATGCAAGTAAGTGTTACAACTTCTGTGCTATAATACAGCCCATAGGGGTGCATGCAGGCATTGCTCGCCATGTTTTACTTTAACTAAACATACTAACATCAGCTTTTTAAGGTTTAAGCCTTGCCTTTTTTTTTTAATCAACCTATTTGGTCCCCATCACCTCCTCCTGCCAACGGGTGATGAGGACACATACAGTAGGTGTTTATGCAGGTTTTCTCCCCTGACCCCCCCCCGAGGCCCCATCACACAGCCGTGCAAGCATGTGGAGGCACGCTACGCATCCTGTGGTGCCAGCTCAGCCACTCCACCTCCTGTAGCTGTTTACCACCCTCTCTCTGCCTACACTACCCACCAGACCTCCACCTGGTAGGAGCAGAACTACGGGGGTGACAACCCACCCTCACCACCCTCGGGAGAGAAGATCTGCCTATCGGCATGCTTGAGCCTGCTCTGCCACCCCCCCCCCCCACCGCTGGCACCCAGACGACCCAAAGTCATTCACAATCCCAGGTCACTAGCGTAGCAGGAGGTGTAGCATACAGCACCTCAACCCTCAGCGCCACCGGCCAGCTTAAATCTTGCTTTTGTATTTTTTAAGCTATGTCATAGTAACTTTCTAATGGAGCATTTTACTTGTTTTTTGTTAGTTTTACACATGGATTATACAGATTAGAGGGTTACTTTTTTTAAGGGGTTTATGTTGGAATTTTTTTTATTTGTTATGACTAAGGATGGAGAGTTGGGTTCGTTGTTAATAGATTTAGGTGGTGTACGTGGTTTTATTTTTAGTTTTAAAGCATGGTTTTGTAGGCCCTGAATTTTTATGTGGTGAGTATGGAGTTGCTTGCAGGCGGAATACAACATTTACAGGAAAGCAAGAACCAATGTGACATTTAAGACACAAAGGAATACAATAGTAAGAGGCACTGTACTGATGTGCAAGTTTGTTTTTTATTACTGGGACTGAGTTGCTTATCAGAGATAACCAGGTTGGTTTTAGAAATGGTGATTTTAATTTTATGAAAGTCCTTGGTATCTTAAAAGATGATTAAGGTCATTAGCTAAGGAGAATTTATGACCTTGGAATGCAGAAATGGGAGTAATTTTTATTTTGGGGGAAACTGGATTGGGGGATATAAGGTGATATGTTTAAAATGGATATGTGCACCTGCAGGAACAGAGATGAGTACTACTTTGTTGGATAAAGTAAGTTAAGTAGTAGTACCATGTCTGCTATAAGTAACAGTGACTTTTGTAAAATTGGTGCTAACTAGCCAATGAGCTTTTGTGATTTTAGCATTTTATTTGTACATTTACCTGCACGGGTTAAAGTAACCTTACACTTTTTGGGGGCATTGGTGTTGCTAAGGCCACAAAGAACCTTGGTGAAATTTTTAAGAATGGTTTATTGGAACACAGTCAATGTTGTTTTTTAGTAGTCTGACACATTTCTAAGTTTGTGACTAAGGGTGGGATATTCAAAGGGGTTGCGCCCCAGCGCGATATTCAAAGGGGGATGTTGCACTGTGCAAATTCTGATGCGCCGGGGCGCACCAGTAATGTATGCGGCGCAACTGCAGGGGACATGCCCATGCATATGCGGCACATCCCAATATTCAGCCCGGGATGTGTGGTGAATATGCAGGCACAAACCTGCCTTGCACCAGACAGGGGGGTGCAAAGATCCGCACATAGGAGCAGGAGCAAGCCAGGGGACAACAACAGGCAGGCTGCCATATTGCCGTGCGCAACACAGCAGCCGCCTGCTGTGCGTGGCCACCCAACTTCCTGGGACACAGTCCGGGCATCGTGCTCCCACCCCCTCACCCAATCTCGGGCATAGGTGTCCAGACATATCCCTGGTGGTCCAGTGAACCCTGCCCCATCGCCCAATCGCGGGCTTCAGTAATAAGTACAGTCCCTGGTGGTCCAGTGAACCAGCTCCCCTGCCCGATTGTGGGCTTCAGTAATAAGTACATTCCCTGGTGGTCCAGTGGACCTGATCCCCAGCCCGATCACGGGCAAATGAATAAAATATTACCCTGGTGGTCCAGTTGACCCAATCCCCAGCCTGATCAGGGGCTTTAGTTGTAAATATAATCCCTGGTGGGCCAGCAGTACCCCCTCCCCACCCACTCACTCAGACCCGCCACCCCGCTCTCCCCCCGGTCAGTGGCGGGCGGCAGCTCCCCACCTGCAGGCCGCCTGGCCGCCCGCTGACTGACAGTGTACAGTACGGCTGTACACCCATTGGTCCCCTGCAGGATATAATCCAGGTGGAAAGGGAGGCAGCTGTTTAGAGGAGGGTGTGAGTGATAGGGTTGCAACTTGAGAAGATTAGGGAGGTTTAAAGCAGGTGTAGGATTCGGGGAGACAAGGAAGTTGTGTAGTTTGTGTTTGAAGATGGTATGTGTGGGTGCAATACAAGTTTCCATGGGTATGGAGTTCCAGTGCTTAGGGGCCGCATGAAAGAAAGTAGTGCCACCCTTTGTGGTTTTGCACCTGGGCACGTGTAGTAGGGCTAGGTCAGCGGAAGGTAGGTCATGGGTGGAGGAGTGAGGCATTAGAAGGATGTTTAGTGACTTTGGGGTGTTAGACCTGATTATGTTGTCAACCAGGGAGCAGAGGGAGAGGAGCTGATGTGCGGAGGGGGAAGGCCAGTTGAGGTCAGCATAGAGTTAACAGCGATGTTTTAACCGAGGGGAAACAGAGGCATATCGGCAGATGTTGTTGTAGGTGGTGTCCCATTTGTGAAGTGAGGCTTTAAAGGTGTCTATGCTTAATTTAAAAGCGTTTTTTAATGCTTTTAAACCAGAAAAGAAGAGGGAGGTATGTTTTTTTATTTTAGTAGGTATTTTAAGGGTTTTAGGAATTACAATTACAATTTTTAACTGGAGTAAAATCATTTTTATGTCTTTTTAAATGTAAAGCATATACTTTTGAAACCATTTTAGGGCCTTTTTGTTTAATCACACTGTTTTTACATGTTTTAACATGACGTATTGAGGAGAAGGCAAGTACAGATTTGTTTGGTTACTACTTTACATTTCGTAACCAGGAGATTTTTTTTTTCAAAGCATTATGCCGGACGGTGGTTTAGGAATGACTATTATTGCGTGAAGAACTCACTTGAGTTCTAGCAGCAGGATGATGACCCTGGCTGTTACTTGAAGTCTCATTTGTAAGAGATGGAGTGAGGGCATTTTTAGTCTTATATTTGCTATTTATGTGCTATAAGCATATTTACAATATCTATATTTTAACTGTATCTATATTTATGCTGTTAGCTATTTACATTATAATTAAGTATTTGATGGATGTATAGGGTTTATGAAGGTGTGGCTGAGTTTTTTTTTTAGGAGTGTTTACAGTTTTTTTGTAGGGGTGATATATTTTTAGCTGATTAATGTGGACCTATTTATAGATAGAAACATAGACTTTGACGGCAGATAAGGACCGCTTGGCCCACCTAGTCTGCCCATTTCCCTACCTGGAGGATAAGCTGCAGATCCTATTTAACCAACAGTCTATTTCTTCCTACCCCAGCACAAAAATTGCCTTATGTCTGTCCCATGAATTCTTGAATTCTCCCACAATTTTAGACCCCACAACCTCCTCAGGAAGGCTATTCCATGCATCCACCACCATCTCTGTGAAAAAATAGTTCCTCACATTGTCCCTGAGCCGTCCCCCCTCTATCTTCAAATTGTGTCCCCTTGTTCTTGCACATCTCTTTTTCTGAAAGATGCTACCCTCTTGGACTTTGTTGATTCTACTGAGGTACTTAAACGTTTCTATCATGTCCCCCCTCTCCCTCCTTTCCTCAAGGGTATACATATTAAGCTCCTTTAGTCTCTCCTCATATGGCTTCTCTTGCAGACCCTGCACCATTTTAGTTGCCCTCCTCTAAACTGCCTCCATCCTGTCTATGTCCTTGCGGAGATGGGGTCTCCAGAACTGGATGCAGTACTCCAGATGGGGTCTCACCAATTGTCTGTACAGGGGGGATAACAACTTCCTGTTTTCTGCTGGTGATACCTCTCCCTATACATCCCAGTATCCCCCCAGCCCTCCCTACCGCCTTCTCGCATTGCTTGCCAACCTTAATGTCATTTGATATGATTACCCCCAGGTGCCTTTCCATTTTTGTTGTTGTTACTACCTCCCCCCCATTGTGTAATCTTCCCCTGGGTTTTTTGTTTCCCAGGTGCATTACTTGGCACTTCTTTGCATTGAATCCAAGCTGCCATACTTCTGACCATTCGTCCAACCTTGCCAAGTCCTTCTCATCCTTTCCACGCCTCCTTGTGTATCAACCTCTTGCAGATCTTTGTGTCATCTGCAAAGAGGCATACTTTCCTTCCAGTCCCTCTGCAATGTCACTTATAAAGACATTAAAAAGGACTGGACCCAGTACTGAACCCTGTGGTACCCCACTAGTAACCCCTCTTTCTTCAGAGTGGACTCCATTTACAATTACCTTCTGTGTCCTGTTGTTCAGCCAATGTTTTACCCAGGCTACCACCCTGGGACCCACTCCCAGGCTGGTTAATTTGACTACTAATCTTTTGTGTGGGACTGTGTCAAATGCCTTGTTAAAGTCTAGGTAGGCCATGTCCACAGCCCCTCCCTGGTCTACTACTTTGGTCACCCAGTCAAAGAAATCAATTAGATTCATCTGACATGACCTTCCGCTGTGAACCCATGCTGCCTTGGGTCCTGTGCCCCACTGGCCCCTAGGTACTCAACACTTCTTTCCTTCAGAAGTGATTCCATCACTTTCCCTACCACAGAGGTCAAACTGACAGGTCTATAGTTTCCTGCCTCTATCTTGGTCCCACTTTTGTGAAGGGGAATCGCATTCGCCTTCTTCCAGTCCTCAGGAACCACACCATCCTCCCATGATTTGTTAAAAAGGGTAGTCAGTGGTGTCACTAGTTCTCTCCTTAATTCTTTTAGAATTCTGGGGTGAATTCCATCTGGCCCCATTGCTTTGTCCACCTTCAGTTTTAGGAGTTCTTTCAGAACCCTTTCTTCTGTGAAAGGACTGGGATCAACCCCCCTCTCCAGAGTGCTTCTGTTAAGTGGATTAGGCACCTCCTCCACTTCCTCTTTTGTGAATACTGAACAGAAGTATTCATTCAGTATCCCTGTCTTTTCACTGTCACTCTGCCCATCCACCATCCATTCTATTCAGCCTCACTATCCTTCCCTTTGTCTTTCTACGCTCCCTGATATACCTATAAAAGGTTTTATCCCCCTTCTTAACCGAGTTAGCTATCTTTTCCTCAGTTTGTGCCTTTGCTATTCTGAGTACCCTCCCTCCTTCCTTCTGCCTTAACTGGTACAGTTCTCTGTCCTGCTCCTTCTGTGTTTCCTTATACTTCCTAAATGCTATCTTTTTCTCCCTAACCTTCACCGCCACCTCTTTTGAGAACCATAGTGGCTTTTTCTTTCATTTTGATTTGTTTATTTGCTTCACACAAAGGCTTGTTGCCTCTGTGATGGCAGTTTTGATATTTCTCCATTGTTGCTCCATCCCTCCTTCTAACCTGTTTGCTAGTACTTTTCTAAGGCACTCTCCCATCTTGCCCAAGTCAGCCCTCCTGAAGTCCAGCACCCTCACTTTTGTATGGCTTGACTCTGTAGCTGAGTTTATCGTGAACCACGCTATTTGGTGGTCACTTGTTCCCAAATGGCTACCCACTTCTAGATCTGAGATCCTCTCACTGTCCCCATTTGAGAATACGAGATCTAAGATTGCTCCCTCATGAGTAGGTTCCAAAACTAGCTGTTTGAGGCATGCCACCTGAAGGGCATCAAGAATGGCCCTGATTTTGGATGTGGCTGCCACAAAGGTGCTCCAGTTAACAATTGGCATGTTAAGGTCCACCATCAACAGTATCTCCCCTTTCTCTGCCATCCTAAGTATACCTTCTATCATATCCTTGTCCATTCCCTCCCCCTGACATGGGGTCTATATACAACCCCTGTGCATATTGTAGTGCCATTTCCAGTCTCTAAGGTGACCCACAGTGCCTCCTCTCCTTCCTGTTTACTCTTTTGTTCAGTTGCTTTTATTCCTTCCCTTACAGAGGGAGCTACTCTGCCCCCTCTTCTGCCCTCTCTGTCTCTCCTGTGGGTTGTGTACCCTGCTATGTTAACATCCCAGTCATTGTTCTTTGTGTACCATGTTTCTGTGACTGCTACAATTTCCAGGCATCCCTCTTCCATCAAGGCCACCAGTTCAGGGAGCTTGTTGCCCAGACTATGGGCATTGGTACTCATTACCCTCAATTTCTTGATGGCCTTACCCTTTTGCCCCATCCCTGTCCTTATTGCATTTGTCACTTTCTCCATTTACCCCTGCACTTCTCCCTATCGACATCTCTATGTTGGTGTCTACCTCACTTAGTACCCTGATATTTTGGGGGGGGGCTAGGATTTCCCTGCTCCTTTCCAGTGCCTCCCCCCTTGGCTAGTTTAAATGCGTGTCAATGAAATATTTAAACCTATCACCTAGGATTCTGGTTCCCCTCCTGGAAAGATGCAGACCATCATACCAGTATAGGCCTGCATCCCTCCAGGTGGACCCCCGGTCCCCAATGAAGCCAAATCCCTGAGCTCTGCACCAGTTTTTCAACCACTGATTGAATCCCATGGTGTGGAGCACCCTAGCCTCACCTGTGCCATAGACAGGCAGCACCTCCGAGAGGGTTACCATGTGTGCTATTTGTCTAAGGCCCCTCCCCATCTCCACAAACACTTCTTGCACTGCTCTGATCCCTTTCTTAGCAAGGTCATTTGTCCCTAGGTGGACAATGACATCCAGCTCCCTCCCCTGTGCAGCTGCTCCTGCGATCCTGAGGATTCGCTCCCTGTCCCTCCAAGCCATGGCGCCAGGCAGGCACCTTACCTCTCTCCCCCCTTCCCCCAGTTCTACCTTCCTAACAATGGAGTCCCCCACTAGGAGTTGTTTCCTTCCCCTGTGGTGTCCCATGCCACCCTCCTGTGGGTCTGCTTTTTGGAGGATCCCAGCATCCTCCTTGGTCTCCACTGTGGTGCCTCCATAGAGGAACCACACTTTTCCAGAATGGCATAGAAATTGTGGAGAGGTACAGCTGGAGGAATGTGCCACTGTTCCACCACCCTCACCCTCCCTGAGCCCACTGTGGTCCAACCACTCCTCTTTCTTGGCAACCTCTGAGGCAACGGCAGTGACCCTGGTGGTCCCTGGGTGGGACAGGAGGTCCCACAAATCCTGGCCAATTCAGCCTGGAGATGAGCATCCTCCTCCCTCAGCCCAGAGAGGTGTCTGCAGATGGGACAACACTGCACCCTCCAGAACATCTCCCGGAAGACTGCTGCTCCACTGCCACTACACTGCACCACTCCCATCATGTCTTTTTTCTGGCCCCCTAACTTTTATTTGGAATACTTACTCTTTCCTCTGTTTGTTTATTTTATTTTTTTCTTCTCTCCCTACTTACTTACAGCCTCTGCACCCTTTTAGCTACTGATCTTCCTGTTCTGAGACAAGAAGTTCCTATATTTCTCAGTAGTCTCCTTACTTGCTCAGAGTCAGACCTCCAGCAGCTGGGGAAGGGGACGGAGAGCTACTCTTGCCCTTCTAGGATGGTGAGTCTTTGGTGGGTCTGTGATCACTCACTTCCTGCTCCCAAACAGGAAGTTCCTCTTATCAGTTAAAATCCTGTGCCTATAAAAGTAGAACTGGTTTAGGGTGGGGGGGTGGAGGGTAATATAGCCCCAGTAGAGAAGTTTTAGTTATAGCAGTAGCTCCTTCCTCCTGGTGTTCTGTCTGTCCTCTGGCAGAAGCTATCTAGGGCAGTGTTTATATCTTGTCTTAACCTGGCTCCTTCTAGCCAAGCCACTCCCCCTACTTTGCAAATCTTTCTACACTTAGTTAATTTCACAGATAACAATTCCCTTCTGACACCTGTGACAAGCACCTAGATAAGTACACAGATAACAATTTACTTCAACTACCTCTGACAAAGTCACCAACTCCCTTTTTTTTTTACCCTTAATTGAAGGTCCCAGTACAAGAGATCTAGTTCTTAGTCCCAGTAGAGAAGTTTTAGTAATAGCAATAGCTCCTTCCTCCTGGTGTTTTGTCTGTCCTCTGGCAGAAGCTATCTAGGGCAGTGTTTATATCTGGTCTTAACCTGGCTCCTTCTAGCTAAGCCACAATTTTATGTGATGAGAGCAAGTCCCTTATTGTGCTGCTCAACAGAGCAATGAAAAAATTGTTCGAGGCAAAAGGGTGACTTCACATTAGAGAGACCGTCGCAAGCAGCGATGGTCCTCTAAAAACATGAAATGCATTTTTTTTTTGCAGAGGGCTATGCCCCCTTGCACACCCCTTTGAGGTGGGCAAGCCCCCTGCATCCTCCAACATAAAGCTTCTCAACTCCAGGGGGAGTGGACTTAGAAAACAATAGAAACTCCCCCTGAAAACAAAAATATTTTCTGTGCCAGGATCCAAACCTGGCATCTCATGCTCCAGGGGCAGTGGCTCAATCACTACACCCCACAGCCAGCTGGGCAGGGCTTGGCCAAATTATTCTTTTATCCCCTTTCCTTGTGAGTGTAGCGCATATCTCTGAACGCTACTCTCACTTTCTCTATTCATAGCTCTTTTTCACTACTTGCTCTACATGGGAGCAGTATTATTGAGTCACTCATATTGATGCACTCAGTATGTGCTACCTTTTGTGTGAATTTTGAGTTGAAAAACAACTGGTGAGAGTTTTTTAGTGATTACATGAGGGCCTGTTTAGTTACATACTAACATACTAAAATGCCAGCAGAATAGGCCTAACGGACTTTCGTGTCTGCTCCTTTGGTCAGCCCCCACCCTGGGAGCTGACCTTGCTTCCCCCCTCTCCCTCTCTGGCTTCTGCCTTCCCAGTCCCAGATATTCTCGCTGCACTGGTTTTTGCTTCCAGAACCCTTCCCCTGTACCTGTCCAACCCCCTCTTGAACCCCTCTAGTTGAGGACAAACTTTTTGGCTGGCAACTTTTTTTTACCATAGTTGAAGTAGAAAGCCCTATCCCTTTTTTGATTTTTTTGTAGGGTAGTTTTTTTGGTTATAGTATGCCATTTTTATCTCTGGCGCTTTTTTTTTTAGGTTATTTTGAGCAAAGGCGAATGCAGCCTGTAAATGTTGTTTTAAACTGGTTAAATATTTATGTGTGATTACAGCACTAACCAAGTTGACATTACCAACCTGATATAGTAGGTGTAAGGGCAGAACCATTTTTTAAATGTATTATTTTAAAGGGGGTGACACCTGTGGAACAGTGTAGTGTGTCACTGATGGCCATTAGCACAACGGGAAGCTTAATGTTTGAGGCCCAGGTATTCAGAGCAGAGTTGCACCAGTGCAAGTGCGGAATTGCACTAAGGAGTCATATTCAGTGGGAGCCATTGCGCAGCTCAACTATAATGTATGCAGGCAAAAGTGCAGGGAGCGTTCCCATGAATATCCAGTGCAGTGGCATATTCAACCGTGAAACCATGGCACAAGTGTGAAGCAAATCGAAGTTGCTCCGACAAGACTTGTTCCTATAAATACAGGGTGCAAACACACAGACAGCAGTTGCAAAGAGGGAGAGACAGACAGACAGACAAAAGACCACACACAGAGGGAGAGGGACAGAGGTGGCATGGGAGATGGAGAGAGGGGCAGAGAGAGAGAGAGAGACAGACACACACACAAACACAACCTGTGGACCAGGGTGGCACGTAGCCAGCAGCCAACTGCCCAGTGGACAGCAAGGGCCATGGATAATGCACCCTTCTTGATGGAGGCAGTAATAAAGGGTGTGAGGGGGTAGGAGGAACAGTGACGTGGCCGAGGAAGGTGGTACCGTGCCCGCATCACCTTTGAGAACTATAGCGACACTGAGATTGTGGGCCGGTACCGCCTGAACAGGGCCATTCTGAGGCAGCTCTGCAAGCTGTGCAGTAAGGAGATGCAGGCATCCACCAGACGGAGCCAAGCCATGTCCGTGGAGATGAAGGTGACCGCCGTCATGTGCCTACTTACCACGGGCACCTTCCAAAGACCAACAGGGGACACCACATGCATCACCCAGTTGGTCGCGTCCCACCTCCTCACACAGCTCCTCAATGCTGTGCTGCCACATGCTGTGGAATATATCCATTTCCCCAGCACACAGGTGGAGTGTACAGCAACCATGCAGGAATTCAACAGGGTGACATGCATGCCTGGCATGATTGGGGCCATTGACTGCACCCATGTGGGCATCCACATGCCACCTGGCCCTGAGGGTGTGGCATATATAAACAGGAAGGGGAGGTGGAGTGTCAACTGCCAGGTGGTGTGTGATGTCACGGATCGCATCACCAATGTCTGCACCACACACCCTGGGAGTGCACATGACACATTCATCTGGCACAGCTCTGCATTGTGCCACAGGTTTGAACATGGGGACATCACCACAGGCCACCTAGTGGGTGAGTATGACATGGGAAAGGGGCGATGGGCAGAGCAGACCTGGAGATGGGGGTGTGCAAGGTGGTGTGGGCACCAGAGACAGGCAAGGGGTGCAGCACAGAATAGCAGAGGGCTAACCATGTCATTCCCCACACAGGTGACAGCACACACCCACTGAGGCCCTGGCTGCTCACCCCCTACTAGCACCGGTTGTCCCCAGCAGAGGAACAGTATAACGAGGCACACGCCAGCACATGCAACATAATCGAGCATGTATTTGGCATGCTGAAGGCACGGTTCCATTGCCTAGACAGGTCAGGTGGTGCCCTACACTACAGCCCCTTGAAAGCCTGTGGCCTATTCCTGGCCTGCTACATACTGCACAACATGGCCATTGACCATGGGATAGCTGTCGAGGTTGATGAGGGCGACAGTAGTGGGGATGATGGAGACAATGGGCTGGAGGGTGGTGGACAGCCACCCCCTGGGCAGAGGGACTCCCATCTGCTGCAGCAGATATGATGTCACTGCGACACCATCGCACAGGAGCACTTTGGTGAACACAGGTACGAGGTGCGGTACATATGCATGGGCCACACAAATGGGTACAGCACACATGCAGGGAAGTGCATGGCAATGGGCATGCACACACAGAGGTGTGTTGCAGAGGTAGAGGAGTCAGTGGCACACACCTACACCTAGCAATACACACACATACGCACCCACCCACCCATGTGTTGGTATGTGGCACGGATCAGAGGCATTGCACCGGTGCACAGGCACAACCGGTGCTAGACTGCTCTCATCATTTCCATGCCACATGGTCCAGCGGCCGGGCAAGCACACACACAGGCAGCATGCGGAACGAGACACAGGTGTGACACCAGTGGTAAGGCACACACACATCACCCATGTGTGCAGAGGGCAGCAGCTGTAGACTGCGGTCAGGGCAGCCAGCAGATCAGAGCTGCTGCACAGTACCATGGCCATGGGGGTGGCTGTGCCGGGGCCGATTGGCAGCCACAGGCTGTGCATCGGCCGGGGGGGCACAACAGCTCCCCAGGGGTGGAACCATGACCATGTCCTCGCGGGGGTGTGCAGGTGTCCAAACAGGCCAGCCACAGGCATGCCTTGGATGCCTACATCAGAGCCCAGCATTAACTGTTTTGGGGTTGCCCGACGCCAGGTCCATGTGGTGGACAGCGCACTGTGGGGGGGTCACCTGTGCACGGCCATGCCCTGTGGCAGCCATCAATGAAAAGCCATCAATGAGTGCACTGGTAATGCGATCCAAGGATGCAGTTGTGGCCTCCTGCATGTGTCGCATCCCAGCCAGGATCTGCGCAGTGCCCCTTTCCTGCTGCTCAGCTAACTGGCACACCTCCACATGCAGTGCATGCACCCCAGTGGCAAGCAGCACCTGTTGCTGAACAGACACCCAAAGCAGCCAGGTGTGCTCAGCCAGATGTTCAGCATCCTGGGGCTCCCAGGCCGGATGCCATTCCTCCTGTGGCGACTGGCCAAGTTGCACAGCCCCCCTCTCTGGTGGGCACTGCACAGTGGAGTCTGCAGGGGGAATGGGCACAGCAGGTGCACCAGCAGTGGACCCAGTGTCCGGCTGCCTGGTGGCACCTGCAGCCTGCTGCCATCGCCTGTCTGGCCGCTGTACACTGCCCTGCACCTGCGCGGCTGCACCACCACCACCGCATGGCATAGCTGTGGCAGGGCACACAGCTGCACCTGCAATGGTGGCAGACAGCTGTTCCACCGCTGGCAGAGCACTGGATGTGGTACCTGTGTCTGATGCCAACAGGGGCAACACATCCACAATGTCACCCATGCTGTCCAGGATCTATGAGTAGTCGTCATCAGAGTCAGACCCCACCCTGATCTGTGTCTCCACACACAGGACACCAAGGCTGGCATCTTGCGGGATCACATCCAGGGCCTCGTCCGACCCTAGGTCCAGGACATCCACATGCACCATGGTGCTGAGTTGCAGCCTGTCGGGCTCTCAGATGCTGGTGGATGTGGATGGCTGGTCCTCCGGGGTCATACCAGCATCCACGGGTGCTGCTGCCAGTGCCCCATCCTCTGCATGGAGGTGTGCTGGTGCTGCAAGAGAAAAATGGCATGTCAGTGATGCAATGCCCACATGTGCCCCCTGTACACTGCCGCTGTATGTGTCCTGCAGCATAGCATGTGCATGGGTGTGCACACATGTACATGACATGCATGACAGCCGCATGCATGCCAGGATGCCAGTGTATGCATCCTCTAGGCCACCAGCTGTGCATGTCTGACATACATGCCACCCATCTGGAAGCCTCCTTCAGGCACCCCCTCCTTCATGGTGTGGTGCATGGTGGCTGCCACCAACATCTCCTGCGGCATCAGTGTGGGTGCATCCACTGCCCCTCCTCTGGTGGCAGTATAGGATGCCCTGATGGCTGCCACCTTCTCCTTAATCCACCACCTGTCTGTATCAACCTTTTTGTGGCACACCTGTGCCGACCACTGGTGGCTGCCGTGCTAGTTCACATAGGTTGCCATCTCCTCCCATGCACCAGCCCTGGCATGTGGTGTGCCCGTGGCACCGCTCAACAGGGCCTCCCTGTCTAGGTAGGCTTCAAACAGGGCATCAGTCACAGCCTTTGTGAAGTTGGACCTGCACTTCCATGCAGGCCCCTGCTCCTCACCCTCCTCATGTGCCGACATGTTGCTTCCTGTGGACATGGACAGCATAGTGTGTCAATGGCAGCATCTCCCTAGTCTGTCCCATCCTGCAGTGCTGTCTGCTCCCAGTGTCCTGCAGCGGCATCCACCACTTACCTATCAAGGTTGCAATACCAGTCCATGGCCTGTGCTGTTCCTTGGTGGTTATAAGACGCAACGCCTACAAATGAGGTTGAGCGCAACAGTAATGACATGCTAATGCACCCACTGTGCCACGCATTGGTTGATGAGCTCATTTGCATGTGGTGTCTGAATATCATGATTGTGTACCGTGCGCAATGGGATTGTGCCAGAGCAAACCATGGTGCAATGCCCATGCATGCTCAATTCGCAGGCCAGTGGTGTGCATGTGTGGCATGCTATCATGGTGTCAGTCATGCACCATGTGCAGACAGCGTGATGCAGTGGCATTACACATGTTGCGCATGGCCAGCCACGTGCATGGTCACACATGGGGTACCGTGCCCTATCACGCACGTGCACACTGCGCATTGGTGGGTGACCCCTGACCCCTGGGTCAGACCACCCTGACCCTGTGACCCCACTTAGCCACACCCACTGTGCATCTCCAGCACTGCGCGATGGGTGGGCACTGTGCAGTCTCCTGCGCATCCAGTGCTTGGAGTGACTCATGCATGTCCTCCCTCCATTTTGGCCGCCAAAACTGCTACAGTACAATGGCGCAGGGTAGAGGTAGATGTGCCCCTAACTGGTCCCAGGTGGAACTGGTCAAACTTCTGGCCTGCATGGAGCCCCACACCCCCAGCTGTTTGGGCAGGTGCCCTTGCAGCAGGCCAATGGCACTGTGTGGCAGGGGATTGCTGCCAGCCAGGAGCGCAGGACCGGGGTGCCCAGAACAGGGGAACAATGCAGGCACCAGTATGGTGACCTCATCAGGCAGGACCCTGAAAGGCTGAGGAGTCTTCAGACATGCGCCAGGTGTGGGGCTGTGCCACAGCCAGGTAAATCATCCCATGTTGCATGTCTGCCTTGGTCCAGTACTGTGGTGTTGGCTTGGCTGCCTGGCATGCCCTGCAGAGGGGTACACTGTCATCGTGCACATCACGGAGTGGTATTGCCAGTTTCTACTTGCATTGCGATGCAGCCATGCAGGACATGTCGGGCAGGGTGTGGTCTTGGGGGGGCAGCTGCTGTGGTCGGTTACTCATGTGCACCTGTCTTCTTTCCATTCCCAGGACTGGAGGACTGCAGGTGGGCCAGGGATGCAGCAGCGCAGATCGGAGCAGTGCATCATGATGGCAGTGGACCAGCACCAGCAGGGCCTCAGGGGGAAGGTAAGCACTGTCATGGTCCTTTGCACTGCACATGGGGGGGCGGCAGGAGGGAGTGGGTGTGGGCATGGCTGCCTGTGCCATGGCAGCTGTGTGTGTCACACTGTGCATGGTGCATGCCACTGTGGCACATCCATTGCACACGTGTGCCAGCTGTTGCTGTGGTGGGAGTGTGCCCGGCTGCCACTGTTGTTACTGTGGTGCTGCCGGTGCACTGTGTCATGTGACTATCATTGCGCAGTTTTGTGGCCATTGTGTGGTGGGGACCATCTCTGTGCAATGTCGTGGTGCGCCGAGTTGCTGGCTGGCATTGGCCTACTCCCCTACGGGTCGCCATTATGGGGCTTCCAGGGGTGTGTGTTCCTGCTGCCCATTGCGCACTGTGGGTGGGCATGGTTCTTTGGGCCATTGCACTGATCGCCTGTCCTGTCCCTTGCTATAGGATGTCCGGCAGCCAACTCATGTGGGAGACCCTACTTGTGGTGTCATCAATATTAGAGGTGGTGGTCACAATGAGGCAGATGATGGCATCAGAGAGGTGGGAGAGACATAATGCCAGAGCAGCCAGATGGGGCTGGCACTGAGGCTTCCCCAGTTTTCCTGTCTCCCCTGTTTAACCTTCCCCTACAGTCCGCCCTCTCACTGTACAGTCCCTGTTCTCTGTTCTCTTCCCTCACTGTACTTACCCCTTCCCAGACCCTGTTTTTCTGTATATAGTTTTCTGAAACATATATTTTTTTCTGACATACCTGCCTGTGTCTGTGTCTGCTTTGCAGGTGGTGTGAGGAGCCATGCTGCAGTGGCCGAGTGTCTGTTCATGTGGTGTTCATAGGAAGGGGCGCATGTTGTGCTTCCGTGGTTCACTGCTGTGTGCTGTTGTGTGTCCTGCCATGGTGGTGTCCATCCTCTGCGTTGGTGGCTGTGCCTGGGGGGCCCATGGGGTGGCTGTCAGGAGTGTGTGGCGGGTGTGTGCATGGTGGTGGCACACGGCCATGGTCATTGGTCGGGTACTGTCCGCACACTGTGCTGGGGTCCTCTGCTTGGCATTATGCAGCCTGTCCCATGTGGTCTGCCATGCTGCCTGCAACCCAGCACGTTCAGTGCCTACTGTGTGGGCTTCCTGTATGCCTGTGTGGCTTGGCTGCTTGGTCCTGGGTGTGGCCTGCTATGGTCTGGAGGGGGCACGGTCAGTGGCCTACCAGGGAGGCTCCCTTGATGGCCCTCCATTGGCTGTTGGCACCTCCTGTTGCCTGCTATCTGTGCCACAGTTGTGTTCTGGGGTCACGTGTCTGGGTGCCTGTGTGTGCCCTGCTGGTAGTGGCCTCCTGTGGCCTGTCAGTGTGCTTCCATGCCTGTGTCCCTGGGTCTATTCTCTGTTTTTTATACCTTGGTTATTACTTTGGCAGTGAAGTGGGGGTTTTTGTCAGATTTTATAGTTATAGGTAAGTCCCATGTAATGAAAATCTTATTGACCAAAAGGAAGGTGGTGGTTTTTGCAGTATTATTTGGTGCAGGGAGGAATTTGATCCATCTGGTGAACAGACATGTGACAGGAGGTACTTATTACCGCTGGAGGATTTTATTCTTGGTCCTATTTAATTTATTTGTAAGTTTAACCAGGGCAAGGTGGGACCTTCGGTTTGGAGAGGTGCTTTGTGTTTGGGTTTAGAGGGCTGAAACGCACAGCATTTGAAAACTTTTTTGGTGTATCTCTTAATGTTTTGGTACATGTTTGCCAATAAGCTATTTCTTTGAGGGTATTATAAATAGGTTTATTGCCACAGTGTGCACTAGAAGGTACATCATGAGCATTTTGCATGGTCATGCCTTGGTGGCTTTTGGGGACCACCCAGTCAGGTGTGGGAGTTTGTTTATGAACATAACTTAGGAGGTTTTTGTGTAACTTAAACCTTTGCTTTCACTTGTACATAGTTTTGAGTGTTGTGTTAGTTTGCAAATTTTTAGGTGTGATATGGTTAGCCTTAGGAGTTAGTACATACTGGTAAAGTTTGTTTACAGTTGGGTCTTTAGTCTGTGATTGTACTAAATCTAAATGAGGTTTTTGGCTTTTTAATACTAAAGTTTGATTTGGAGAATTTGAACCTTTAGGTTGTGGGGCTGTCCTTTGGGCCTGACCTTTACTGATTACGGATATAGTGAGTGTACGGTTAGGGGCAGCATGGTGAAGCTTAAACCTTTAGTGAACATTACCAGTGGCACCTTTTTTGGCTAGTTTATTTGCCAAGTTATTACAATTTTTGTGTGGGCCACTTACTTTTGAGTGTTTTTTGATGTTTTTTTAATAAATGATTATTTTATGTTTTTTTACTTTAAGATTAATGGCCATGATTAACTTTACATATCTGATGTTTTTGCCTTTTGTGTTTTCTATGCCCTGTTTTTTAGAAGGGAAGATGTAAAGAAAGGTTTGCCTTACATAGTTTGAATTGGTGCAGATAATATTATTAACAAGTTGGTATTTGAGCTCTATTTTAAAGCCAAGAGAATACATGCCACTTTAGTATACTGACTTGTTTTTGGGCCTAGGGCATATCTTGTAAGTGGTTTGGGCTATCCTCCTTTTTATACAAGAGTGGCACCTGCATACAAAATGTTGCCCTTGAGGTGTGCACAGCCATTTATATAGACCTTAGGGAGGCCTTTGCAGAGGTCTGTGTTATAATATTGGTGCTAAGAGGGCATTTTAGGAGGTGTTTTTTTTTTAGGTGTAACCAGGGTCATTAGGACCTTTGTCAGTACAATTGTGACCTTTAGCAAGATCATCAGTCAAAGAATTATTTTTCATTTTGGTGTAACAAACTTTTAAGGAGAGTTTTTGGAGTGCCAAGGTCCAAGAGACAATTTTGTTTTTGGAAACTTTTTTTTAATTGTTTGTCTCCCTGGAAAGGTAAGAGGTTTATGGCATGTAATTAGGACAAACTTTCTCCCCCAGTGTAACATCTAAAGGGTTGGATGGCCCAAACTATTGTAAAGATGGCCTTTTTACAATTAGAAAACTTTTTTTTTACTTTAGTCAAGGTTTTATTAGCATTGGCAATGATTTGTTTGCCAGTGTCATGCATTTGGGAAAGGAACGCACTTAGGTCACTTCATGTGAAAGCTGTATTTAAAAGAAACTTTTTGCCCTTTTGGGGATAAGCCAAGCAAGGTGCTTTGCTTAGCCTGTTTTTTAACTTTTGGACAGCTTTTTTTTTTATTTGAGTTTTTACACCCAGGGAACTTTTTTTTAACAATTTAAACAAGGGTTGTGCAATGTTTGCATAGTTTTTGATGAACTGTTGGGAGTAGTTATACACTCCTAGGAAGCTTTATAGTTTTTTTAAACTAATAGGTGTTTTAAAGGTGCGAAGGGCTTGTAGCTGATTTGTTTGTGGATGGATTCCTTGGGGTCCTACAGTGTATTTTACATAATTTACCTGAGAGTGGCACCACTGTCCCTTAGTTAAGGACAGCATGGCTTTGGCCTTTTTGAGTTGTCCTGGGACATGTCTAAGTTTTGCTAAGTGTTTAGGCCATGTGGCTGATTTTATAAGTATGTTATTAACATAAATCAGGGTTTTACGTGATGCTGCATTTGGCAGAGCTTTGTGCAAGAAGATATTAAACTTAGCAGGCGAATTACAATACCTGAAAGGTAATTGGTTTTAAGTGAACTAAGAATTATCGAAGGTAAACGCTAGCTTGTACCAGTCTTTGGGGTGTACCTTTAGGGTTTCGAATTTATTGCCTATACTAAGGGAGATGAAATATTTTACTCCCTCAGTTTTGGCCAGGCTTTGGTTTAGGTAAGTCATAGGCCATTTGGAGAGGGGTACTTATTTATTAACTTTTTTATAGTTTACAGTAAATTTTTACTTACTAGTAGGCTTATGGACATGCCAGATTGCACTGTTGTGGTTTGAATTGGCTTTTTTGATGATTTTTTGCTTTAGAAGGGTGTTTAGGGTTTTATTGGACAGACTCATAAGCTGTTAAGGGAATTTGGTACTGCCAAACATACACAGGTTTTGAACCTGCAACAGTGGGGATTTTTACCATGTGGAGAGTAGTACTTTTACACTAATAAATTTGTTGCAAACATGTTACAGTGCTTCTAGAAAATTGACCTTAATTGGTTTTTAGCTAACTTATTTGGTAGGGTAGACAACTTAATCTGTATTGTTACTGCTTTAGTAAATTTAGTGAGGTCATGGGCTAGGCCCACTTTTACCTTTTTTTTTTTTTTTTTACAAATTTACTAAAATGTGTTATGATGGCATGCACTATAGGAGGTGTAGCATGACTAGTAGTAGGGGTATTTTTGGGGAAGGAAAGTACTAGATTGGTACCTTTCTAGTGGGAGTGGATTATGGCACTCCCGTTTTTATGAAGAAGTAACTGTACAGCAATTATTTCTAGAGGGCAAGTGTAACATGGTGGCTTGGTCTCTCTCCCCCCAATGTAGGTCTTGGGGTAGTGTACCAATGACAGGTACCAGGGGCTGAAAGCCATGAAAAGAGTTTTTTACTAGGAATTTTAGTTGTGTGCAGGCAGAGATAATGATATTTTTGGGGTTAGGATTGATTACCAGGATATGGGTGTGCTTTGCCCAATAATCTTTAGGTAGGACTTACCCTGGATGATTAGGCCTAAGACATGGAGCAGAGCAGCAGGCCAGAAGAAGGCTTTGTTATTAGGCATTAGCTGATCTTGTTGAATTCTTAGTTTTACTGGGAAAGCAAATGCTGTGGCTGGTATAACCACAGACATTGCTGCAATGGCTTGGTAAATTTGGGCCATGGTTTGTTCACACTTTATGTTTTTGGGCTGACCTACGAGAGGAAAGGGGACCCTTGCTATTTTGGACCACAGGATGGCATGAATAACATTTACAGTTAGATTGAGGTGCACAAGAAAGTTGGCACCAATGTAAACCAAAGGTTTTAGGTTTTTTATCACATACACATAGTGTAAGATTTTTTTTTTTTAAAGTAAAGGGAATGTGAGTGTTTTTTTTATACTTTTTGCAATGCCCTCTTTTAGTGGTAAGTCTGTGCCTTATATATTTTTTTTTTTTTGCCAGGATGAGGGACTTAGTTTTTTTAAGCTTGTAGAATAAAGCTTTACTAATTAGAGTGCTTTTTTGATTGAGGGCGAGTATAGCATTAGAAACAAGGTGCCTGGCTGAAACAGCAGTTTACCAGGCCTTATTATGGTAGTAGATGTGTTCCAAGCAGGCAGGGTGATGTGTTACTCTGTTACAGGGCATGGTAAGGCCGGTGTGTGTTTTTTTGTTTGCTGGGCTTTACAGACTCTAGGGTGTTGGGTGTGCCCATATTTTGTGTGTTAACCTTTTGATTAGCTGAGGAGCTTGAGTGAAGAATTGAGTTATTTCATTTTAGTATGGTTTATAAAGGGTTAATCTCCTTATTATGGGCTGGCATATTAGCTGCATTTGGGTCTAGAGTAGGATTTGTTAAATTAGATTTACAGCCCAAAACCAAAGCATATGCCTGTGTTACGTTTGGATAAGCAAATGTAAGTGCTGTACCATTGGAACCAAAGGAGCAAGCAGTGACTTGTAACTGGTTGTTATTCACATAGGTAATAGGATGGGGTTTTGGAAGCTGTGCATACAGTTTTTGCACACAGAAGTTTAGCAGAGGAGAGACGTGTAACAAAAGATTTGATTTCACCAATACATTTTTAGAGGGGAGGTTAGTCACATACACGGGATGGTGTATGCTTAGGGTTTAAAATTTATCTTTAACACAATAACACCCAGGATAGTAGCAGTGTTTTGTGTAAAACTGGTAACTCTTACAGTGCTATCTAGCAAGGTTAAAGTTTTTTTTTAGTAGAGCGGTAGTTTTGCAAAGACCTCTTGAGCCATGATAGTAATTTGAGAACCAAGATTCAGAAGGGCATTACAAATAAGAACATTATTGATGGTGACCTCAAAGTATGGTCTTATTATACCTTTCTGAAGTTTTAAGGGACCTAGGTATGTCTTGCATTTTAGAGTGAACATCTTTTTTGCAGGTGTGGTGGTTGTGAGTTTTGAGTCTCTCTTTCATTTACCCCTGAAGCCTGGGTGACATACATCAAATTGACCGAGTTAATATTTTTGCACCCCCACCCTAGGTTAGGGTGGAGAATAGGAGGGGATTGGTTTTGGCCTAGTCTGCTAGGACCATGGGGAGTGACTACTCATGCTGGTGGGTAGCTACTGGAATGGGCACTCCTAGGGGTGAAAGGAGTGGCATTAAGGTTTGGTGCAGGGTGCCTATATGGAGCCCTGGGAGTGCATTTACAAATTTTTTTTTAATTGTTTGATCTGCATTTTTTGCTGGTTAATAGTGCAGTTGTTAGTATCATTGGCTTGGCTAGGCCATGATTGATCATTTTAGGCATCCAGAGGTTGTTTGGAAGCCTTTGGCCCCTTTTCATTAGGGTTCTGGGGGCTACGTGATTTAGGGTTTCAACTGTCCCTTCCCTGATTTGGGAATTTTTCACTATTCCTAGGAAGGCTGGAAGTACTCTTCTATTTCTTTTGTGGCATTTTTTTTAATTTGAAGGGAGGCCTGATCACTAGTAATGACAACAAGCTTATTTTGAGGGTCCATGGTAGGTTTTTTACCTGCATTTGGGTTGACAGTTATAAACATTTTTTGGGCCCGCTATATATTATTATTTATGGGAGTATTTGGTTCTACCCATGGCTGGACTAATGCCCTAACAGAGGTGTGAAGGCCTTTTACAAAGGCCTCCTGTAGGTGTTTTTTTTTCTCCTGAGAAAAACATGTTACTTATGATTTTGTAGTAATCCTTTGGGGGTTGATTTTTTTGGCATATTTTTTTAAAAGCTGCTATGGGACTTTGATAAGTGGTGTACTTTTTAATTAGGGCTAGACACATTTTATTAAAATCGGTTTTGACCTCAGGTTTTTGCCTAGCCATTTAGGCCTGAACTTTTGATACAACAGAAAACCTTAAGACCCACAACCGATTTTTAGGGTTCGTGATCTTAAAGTATTTTAATTGTGATTTTAAATTAAAAATATAACATTTTACCTCGGTATTAGTTTTGGGATTGAAGCTAGTACCTATGGCCTTTATAACTTGGATTAATTGTTTTGGGTCTGGTCTGTACGAGGTTGCGGGACTAGAGGTAGTAGGACCAGGTAGTGGTTGGCTTGTCCCTGCAGGGGTACTATTTTGGCTATTAGAGGCCGGGAGACCATTTGAAGGTTGTGCCCTCCCATCCCATAATTTTAAGTCTTGAATTTTTTTGACTAAGTCCTGGACCTTGACTCCAAGGTCCTCTGCCACAGGCTTTAGGGGGGTATTTGGGACAGGAGGTGGCAAGTGGTCAGCTGGCTGTAGGGACCCCAGCTGTTAACCAATAGCATTAAGGGACTCTAAATTCTTTATGCAGCCAATTTATTTTCTGATGAGCTGCACCTACCTGTTTTTTGGCTCTCTGGGCTGCCTTTTGTGCTGCCTTTACTTGAATTGCAGACTCTCCTAATTTTTTTTTTAACACTCAGATTTTTCTGCTCTTAGCCCAATGTTTTTAGCTTTTAAAGCTCTTATTTACTGTTGCAGGTCCCAGACTTTGCTAGGCCCAGGGATAATTTGCTGTTTTAAATCCCCAACTTTTTTTTGTTAACCTCTGATTAATTGCTTTTAAGCTGTTTGTTTCCACTTTGTTTACTTTAAGAATGCCCATATATTTTGCCTTTTTTTACTTTAATTTAAGGTGCAAGGCTTGAAGTTTTGTGGTCCGGTCTTGCCTGTGTAATCCCTCTGCCAAATGGGGGCTTACCTGCTACCATGCAGCAATTGTTCCTGCTCTCGCCCGAGCACCTCCAGGATCCACCTGTAATTTTTTTTTTTTGGTCCCCCTGGTCCTGTTTCCTCCCCAGTGCCTCAGAAAGCAGCACCCTGTAAAAATCCAGCCCTGTGGTGCTCAAGAAGTCCAACCATGATCACCCACTGAAATAATGCCCTAGGGGCAGTGGGTATCGCGCAGGAGTGAGCAGCACCTTTGATCTTTGACTGCTTCAGTTTGTGGTCAGTCCAGAGGGTGTTCCATTGGTCCCAGGATCCCCATCAGCTAAGTGGAACCCGGTGACCATGGACAGGCCCCTGAGCGGCCGTTCTCCACCAAGTTGAAAGAGATCCATGAGGTGATCTGATCAGGGCTCATGAATATTAATGAGCCAGAGCCCCGATCACAAATAAATATTCATGAGGGTCTGTCTGCCCTCGGAGCAGCTGTAACTCAGCTGTGGCCAAAAGAAAAAGAAAAAGAAATGTTTTAAATAAATGTAACAGAAGAAATGTATTTGGAGAACTGTTGCAAGGGGGGGGGAGTGTTTAAATAAATGAATGCTTTTCTCCTGGCTGCACCAGACTAAAAATGGGGCTCAGAGACAGCCTGGCTGCTGCTGCATGTCAGGGAGCTAAAATATCGGCAGCAGTGACAGGAAAACAGACTGAGCAATTAGGTAGCTCTGTGCAGTGACAGCAAGTACATTAACAGGGCTAATGGACTGTGGTACATTGGGGGCAAATATCTAATCATTTCTGGTAGCATGAGGACATTACTTGGGACTGTACCTAATCTGCTAAGGGACTGTGTATTTAAGTAGCCATTGTGAGCAGCCATAGCCAATCAGAAAGCCAGGATAACAAAGCCAGGACTTGTGGGACATTCACCAAAGCTCATGGGTAAATGCCAAGTGCTCATGGGGACTTACAGGGAGCTAATTCTAGGCACCAAAATAGCAGACCAACAGTGCATCGAGTGAGGTTCATGCATTATTCATTTTCTTAACTGACAGGTCCTCCACCCAATCGGAGGCCATGCAGCCCAAAGCTATAACCAATCAGGAGCTTCAGGAGATCCCTATAAGAGACAGTGTTTTCCAGTATTTTGCTAGATTCCAGATCCAGATTCAAGAGGGAGATTGAGAAAGATTCGAGCAGGAGTCCCCCTTGGGGGTGGGGGGCTCAGGCCCCCAACCATGCAGCCAAGCCTGGAGATCCAGTTAATCCTCTCTACCCTACAGAGGGTTTGTCTTCCTTATTTAGCTAAATGTTTAATGTAATGTAGTTTGTTAAACTGCTAGCCTGGGGGTTGCCATAATGTCCTCCAGGAGATAGCCCTCCCTTCCACACTGGGGGAAGATGTGGACCGAAACCAGATGACATCAAGCAGCTGTGAGAGAGCTCAAAAAGACCTCAGCTGTGAGAGAACTGAAGACCATCAGGAGCCTTTTATAGTGGGGATTGTTCTTGAGGAACCTGATTAAGTACTCTTGTACCCCACCCGGTGCAAGAGAGGAAGCAAGCTTAATCAATCTGGGCCACTTGGCCCAAAGTGACTGTTTGATAGAAGATAGTTTCCTCAGTTCACACCTTGCCCTGTCTGCCCTGTGCCCAGCGCAGGTGGAGCTCTGGAACTGTTTTTGCAGATTGTAGCTGTTGCTGAGGGACCCAAGAGAGCCCAAACAGCGTCTAACTATTGGAGAACCCATTATGAGCCTAATAGTAATATAAATGTGCTGAGATGTAACTATGGGCAGTCATGCCCCTGTAATTGTTCAAGTGACAGGAAAGCAAGCTTAATGAATCTAGGCCACCTTGCCCAAAGTAACTGGTTCGATAAAAGATAGTTCTCCAGTTCACACCTTATCCTGCCTGCCTTGTGCCCCACATGGGTGGAGCTCTGGAACTGTTTTTGCCAATTGTAGCTGTTACTGGGGGACCTAGGAGAGCCCAAACAGCGTCTAACTATTGGGGCACCCATCGTGAGTCTAATAGTATCATAAATGTGATGAGATGCACCTGTGTCAGAAAAAATCATATAAATGTGCTGAGATGCACCTATGTTAGTTATCTAGTCAAGACTGTTATGTGGAGCCACCAGCCATAGCCGCATTTCCACATTATGGGACTGAGACTGCAAAATCAATTTTAAGACTGGCAGATAAAAAACCTGGAAATGATAGTTTTCCACTTTGCTAATTATGTCTTGGTATATAGACGTTTTAGAGATATAAATGTACTGGCTGTGACAACCATATGAATGTGCTGGATATTCAGGATTACCAATATCTGCCCCAATAGTGGTAACCATGCTAGTTACCCCCACCTGAATTGTGCAATCTGTGACAAGCAGGGCAACCCCTGCTCTTCTGCCAAAAGCAGGGCAACCCCTGCACCTCTGCTAAAGAAATTGAATGTTGTTAACTTAAGCTGCCGCTGACAAGATATCTTGTCCTAAAAACCTATGCATTCTAAATCTTCCGGCAGCCTAAGGGTTAATTTGTCTTCCAAGTTAATCCTTTCCTCTTTTGAATCAAAGCCAGCCAACACCACCAGCTGCAACATCCACCAGGCCTGCAACCATCCAGGAATTTGGTAACTGGGTACTCAGGGTAAAGTGTGAGATTGTGGGCTTTCACATGAGTCTGGGAACTGGTACCAGTGGTGGGGAATGAAATCTGATTTAATGCAGTTTAGATAGCCAGGGCTCTGGGTATCATTTGGGTTGGCAAAATGTGATTCTCTTTCTGAAAAATCCGGTAGTCACCCAGTTGGAGGGTTTCACCAGCACAAACCAAGAAAATCATTTGTACATTGGTAAATAAGGATCACTGCATAACCTCTATTCCTCCTGTTTCCCCATCCTAACTCATATGTCCCCTAAATAAATATTATTGTTACTGCTTTTTGCAAATGGTTGTCATGAGCATATCATTAGAGAGAGTCTTTAATTACAAAAGTGTCTGAAATGTGGGGAACTGTATATTAGGTCATGTTTTGTAGTGGCAAAAGGTAATTGTGGGTGGTATAACATTGTTGTACCAGGTAACAGCTAGCCTACATTAAAGATGAGCTCTGAGTGGAGGTACTACGCATTTTAGAACCTAATGTAAGTTTGAGAACCCAGACCCCTCAGCCTGCATCGTAGGTAGTAGGCAGAGGTGTAACTCTAGGAGTAGCACCACTTAGAGGTTACACTTGCACTGGTCAAGTTAAAAGCTATGGCTGCTTTAGGCTTTTTGATGACAGATTTTATGTTGGAAATGCAAAGTATATTTTATTAGGGTAGGATTACGTTTTTTTTTTTTATTTAGTTTTGGCTTCTGCCAAAAGTGTGCTTAAATAATTATCCAGCTCTGAGCAGTGTAGTTTTGTAGCTGGTATACTCTTTAAGGGGATTTTTTTGATTGAAAGTTGCTTTATGAAAAAAGGTGTCTTTTTTTTTTTAACAGCAGAAAGGGTCTCCCATGGATATTTAAAGGAAACCTTTAGCTGTGGGAGGTTGTCTTTAGTCTCTTCTTTTTGAGGACTATTTAAGGGGTTAAGTATTGGAGGAGCATCCTTTGGATATCCTGGAAAAATCCTGGTGAAAACATATTTTACCTCTTGACTGTTACACAAAGCAGGGCACTACAACCAAAATAAAAATTGCCGTCCTTTTGAAATCTTTTTGTATTGATGAAGCATGTGGTTTATGAATGACTTACTCCTTTTCTTTAGAATGGCTAAGCCCTATGTGAAAAGGGGAAGTGATTTTTTGCCTTAGCTTCCAGTTTTAAATGAAGAAAATATATTTTTCTCTGTTGACTATGGAACATTTACTTTTGATACAATTTTAAGAATATTTTAATTGCAGTTCATACCCAAATAGTCTGTCATAGCTAGAATTAGCATAAATCTCAGGCCCACATGAGAGGGACAACATTTTGTAAACACAATTACTAGTAATTAATTAATATCTGTTAACCACTTCAGGAAAGGTGTGCAGTATATTGTACTTACTTGTTTTATCGTGGTTACTTCTGAGATGACAGATTAAACTTGGACATGCAGTGCAATCAAAAACTATTTAGTTTCATACCACAGTTAACATTTAAACACATTTGACATTTAAACAACAGTACAAAACATTCCTAGGAAATCTCATTTAGACTTTTGTCTATTTGTGTACCTTATCTCCTTACACTATCTTTTCTACATATGTATGGGGGCTCCATTTTAACTCCTATCTGGAGGCCCTTTAAGGTAGTATTCTCTGAAGAATAACCTTTAACACAAGTACACAATTCCTTAGTACTAATAATCTTTGCTGGCATTAAACAATATCTCAGAAAGGCAGTAGCAAACGAGCAAGAAGGTGGGGTGGAGGAACAATGGGGAAACATCAAAACTGACATCACAGAGGCAACACGCCTTTGTGTGAAGCAAATGTAGCCCCCTTGTTCCCCAGGGTTACTAGAATCCCACTTAGATACAGTGGCAGGCAGGGAAAGGCAGCTTGTGAGACACCAGTTAAATGGGTTTCATACTGTCTCACTCTGTCCTCAGTCTCAGCTGAGCTGGAGGGATGACATCACCATACGATTCTCACAGCAGCATTAGCCACATTGGAATGCTCGCAGCAAGGGTTAGTGTTAGAATGTTGGGGAATTCAAGTCAGTCTTGGGGAGTCTGCAGTGGAGTCTTGAGAGAGGAAGAGGTGTGTTGCAGTTGTCAGCCCCTCAGAGCCTAGCTCTGCTTTAGAGCTACATTAGAAAGTGGGTTGTGTGTTCTCACCCTAGAGAGGAACACAGAAGAGACCAGAAGGAAGTGGTAGAGACCATTCCAAGTGTTGTTCCAGGGAATTACAACATTTCAGGGGAAATCCCCTGTCCCTACCTGGAAAGGGAAAAGCTGCCTGAAAATGGGATGTGTACTGAGAGATCCAGAGAATGTGTTTGTTTCCTTTGAAAGAAGCCCTGGGGCACCTGCATACCACGGTGAGTCTGCTCTGATGTAGAGCCTATGTTCACCAAGACAGAGAGTTATGTAAAAGTATTTACCTACTGTCGGGTCAGGAGAAGACTTGCCAAGTACAGTGCTTTTAATTTCTGTATGGCTTGGAAGCATCTGAAACAGTGGGGGTCTAAGGAATGGACATAGCCACTTACAGAACTTTTTAAGTCAGTACACCACCTAAATACAGTGAAGAATGTTAAATGTGACAAACTTTTCAAGATAGCATCTACAACCAGTAGTTTCAAAGAAAGGTATTGTTCCAAATGAATGGCCGGGTATAGATTTGGGAGCAAGAGATGGGAGACCCCCATCTGGAGTAACCACACCTATAGCTTTCCCCCAGGCACTTGGCCAGTGTCTACAGAAAGTACCCAGACGTGGGATTAAGGATGATTTTTCCTTTAGAGCTAGAAAGTGCTCATGGGTGGTTTAGGGAGCTACCATCAAACTCCATGCCATATGGAAAAGTTTCCAAGGACTGGTTAGGGTGCCATGTCAAGGAATCAAAGTAGAAGAGTACCAATTCAGGCCGTGTGAGCCCACAGTAGTTTAGAACCTGAGGGTTTTCGTGTAGTGAAGAAGATGTGCTCTGTCCTTTGTAACTCTGCATTGCCAGTGAGTGTAGCCCTGTAGGGGTCCATCTTTGCTTTGTTATTCCTGTGTTGATGTGAATAAAAGCCACACTTTAGAATCCCATTCCTGGTTTGGACATTTCAGTTATTGCTTTCTGTGTTCGGAGTTACTTGGGCACCACTGACCAGAAGTACAAACCTAGCTATGATGCTGAGCAAATGTTTTCTCCCTGAACCTAAGGGAGTGTTACACAAATAAACAAATCAAAATGAAGAAAAAAAAACACTATAGTTCTCAACAGAGGTGATGGGGAAGGTTAGGGAGAAAAAGACAGCATTCAGGAAGTATAAGGAAACACAGAAGGAGCAGGACAGAGAACTGTACCAGTTAAAGCAGAAGAAAGCGGGGAAGGCAGTCAGAATAGCGAGGGTCCAAACCGAGGAAAAGATAGCCAACTCAGTTAAGAAGGGGGATAAAACCTTTTTTAGGTACATTAGGGAGCAAAGAAAGACCAAGGGAGGGATAGTGAGGCTTAACAAAGGAGAGGGAGGGTGGGTGGGCAGAGGGTGACAGTGAAAAAACAGGGATACTGAACAAATAATTCTGCTCAGTATTCACAAAAGGGGAGGAGGAAGAGGTATCCAATCCAATCAATAGAAGCACTCTGGATAGGGAGGGTCGATACCAGTCCATTCACAGAAGAAAGAGTTCTGAAAGAACTCCTAAAACTGAAGGTGGACAAAGCAATGGGACCTGATGGGATTAACCCCAGAATTATTAAAGAACTAATGGGAGAACTAGTGACACCACTGACTACCCTTTTTAACAAATCAATCAATCAATCAAACTTTATTTAACCAGGCAATTACATCATTGAGCAAGCTAATATTTAAGATGGTCCTGGACATAAAGGACAAATTTGTTTACAATACACAACAGTACATAATACAGCATATAATAATACAAGGTGTAACAGGATATACAATCAACACAAACTATAATAAAACGTGTATGGCGAATACAAAAACATAACATTTGGAGTGTAGCCTATACTACTAGAGATTTGTAGAGTACAAAGGGGAGAGGAAGGAAGGACAGGAGGTGGGCAAGTGAGGGGGTGGCAGACATATGGGGAGAGGAGAGGGCAAGCTACTTGATGAAGCCTCCCAAGGAAGTTACCACAGGGAAGGAGGAAGGAAAGGATGGGGGGGGGTTACCATAGAGGACTGCTGGCCGATGGGGAATAAGAAGACCAAAGATCCGGAAGATTAGGGGACTGCCCAGACGGGGGGGTGGGTAGTGCTTACCTGACACAGTCACATACAGTTTTCAGACATCTGTTAAGCAGTTGTCTGAATATATAGGGGCTAGGTAGAAAGGAGAGTTTAAGTACTTTTTGCAAGTTATTCCAGAGCACTGGTAAGAAGGCGCTAATGGCAGTAGAGCCGAGACATGAACTTGTCCGTGGAACCTTAAAAAGGAGAAGGGAGGAGTTCCTTAGTCCGTAGGCACCTTTTGAAGGTTCAAACAGGTCACTGATATAGGGAGATAGTTTATTAGACATAGCTTGGTAGAACCATATATGGGCCTTTTTTGTCTCCTCAGGGAGAGGGACGGCCAGTCTAATGCTTGGTATAACAAGCAATAGTGAGTCTGCGATGGTAAGCCAAGAACAAATCTCAAAACACAATGATAGAGTGTATCAAGCTTTTGGAGTGCATACTGGGGGCAATGACTGTATAGGAAGCCAGCATAGTCAATCAAGGGAAGGAAGATTGCTTGAACCAACCGCTTTCTGGCTTCCAGAGTGAGTAGGCACCTTATGTGGTAAAATACATTGAGATGTTGCCTTAGCTTTTTTGTTAACTCATTAAGATGAGCACCAAAGTTGAGTTTATTATCCAGCCAGACTTCCAGGTATTTAAATTTATCCATTAACTCTAACTGTTCATCAAGGAGGGTGATAATATGCGGGGTACCAAGTGATCACCTATTGAGGGAGGGGGGTGGAGAGATAATCATGGCTTTTGTTTTTTTGGCATTTAATAAGAGCTTCAGATTCAGCAGGTTATGCTGATGGATGATAAAGTCCTGCTGCAGCTCCTTGTGTGCAAGGTCTAAAGAGGGGTTGGTAGATGACAGTGTCATCTGCAAAGAGGTGAATGTTTCCCTCAAGCAGTCCAGAATCAGTTTGGTTGATATAAAGCACAAAGGATAGGCCCCAGGATAGAACCTTGCGGGACTCCTCTGGGCAGTATTTTTAGTGGGGAGAGTTTACTTTGTATTTTAACTTGTTTACGGTTTGTGAGGTAGGAGTGGAACCACTTTACCGCGGTGGGGGCGAGACCAAGGCTACCAAGGGGATCAAGTAATATGGAATGATCAATCGTGTCAAATGCTTTGCTGAGATCAAGGAAGAGTGCATAGATAAGTTGTTTGCTGTCCAGGGCTTTTAGCCAGTCATTCGATGCTTTGGCTAGGACCAACATGGTGCTGTGCTTGGGTCTGAAACCTCATTGAACTGGGCTAAGGGTGTTTTCATGATCCAGGTACTCCCTTAGTTGAGAGTTGACAATTTTCTCAAGTAACTTGGATAAAACAGGAAGCAGTGAGATTTGCCTATAATTATTCAAGTTTGTGGGGTCTCCTGATTTGAACAAAGGGATAATGTATGCAATTTTCCATATGGGCGGCAACTCCCCTTGGATTAGTGAACTATTAAATAGATGGGCAATTGGAGCTGTCAGATAAAGATAGCCTGCTTTTAGGAAGAGCGGTTCTAACGAGTCAGCACCAGCACTGTATCCGATGAGAAGAGTAGGTCCTCCACTTGTTTATACGATAAAGGTTGGAATTTAAAGGGGGGCAGACGATACTGGGGGCAGAAGATGAGCTAGTAGCTATGTTGGCGGTACTTGTGTTACTAATTTTTCTAACAGGCGATCCATCGAATGCAAGGCCTGCAGTGGTGAAATGGTTGTTGAGCTGGTCAAGAATCTTGGACCTGTCTGTGTAGGAGGGGTTATTTACCATGATTTTGGCTGGGATTGGGGTGGCAGGAGAATGTCCCTCGACATCTCTCAGTATCTGCCAGAATTTGGCAGAGCAGTTTTTATTTACCTCCAGGGTGGACTGGAAGAACCATGATTTTTTCAACCTGACCAGTTTGGTACAGGCATTCCTGGTGACCCAGAAAGAGAGCCAGTCTGAATCCAACTGTGACTTCCTAGCCCTTTTCCATAGGGTATCTCTATATCACAAGGCCCTTTTTAGTTCTGGGCTGAACCAAGGAGGAGTATGTTTCCTAGATTTGACTTTTCTTAATGGTGCATGTTTGTTGATAACCTCTAATAACAGATCCTGAAAGATACTGAATGCTTCAGACACAGAGGGTGCAAGGTAAAAATCCTGTCAGGCAATATTCCCAAGATCTGTCATGAAGGCAGGAAGGCAGAAATATTTTAAGCTGCGCTTGAATTTGAAGGTAGAGGTGGAAGGAAGATGTGGAGAGTGCCTGACACAGGCGACTGCGCAGTGATCACTCAGGTCATTGTGGAAGACCCTGCATGTGAGATATTATGAGGTTTGCTGACAAGCATAAGGTCCAATAGGAGCTTCAGTTGGGGTTCTTCAAGTTTGGGCCGGTAACTTCAGGGGTAATCTGAGTTAGACTGTGCTCATCACAGAAGTCCTTAAGCCTGTTGACACTGGTATTGTTCCAATTAAGGTTGAAGTTGCCCATGATGATGCTTTCTGTGTTCACTTTTTCTAAGAGGGAGTGAAGATGGGACAGTATGCACAGGCCAGCTGCTGGCGGCCTATAACATGCAACTACCAGTAGGGCTATTCCAGGTGATAGGGTCATTTTGAGGGCAAGACATTCAAATTCTTTAAGCATCGAAGTACGGACAATATCGGTGGTTAGGAATTTATCTTTAATGTATATGGCAACACCACCATCTCTTGACAACCTGTTGCATCTGAACAGGTTGTATCCAGGGATGTTGACCATTTTGTCAGGTATATAATTCTTCAGCCAGGTTTCTGAGAACAAAGCTACATCAGGCATGGCATGTAACACCCATGTTTGGACCTGGTCAAATATGTTGGCCAGGCTGCATACATTCATATGTAGACAGCTCAGACCCTTTAACTGTGGGAGTTCCCCAGGAGCGACTAGCAGATGGGGAGGGCCCGGGTTCAGTTCTACACTATCTGTGCAAAGTAACAGCAGTACTAGTAGCTTCCTAAGCCATTTTACCAGAAATCTTAGGAAGGCTTTGTAAGGTTGCTTAGTCTGTTCACTGACTTGATTAGCAGAGCAACAGTTCAAGCAAGAGAAATCACGGGGGGATGGTGTGGTACCTGAGAACTGGAGGAGGGTGGTTGTGATTCTCCTTCACAAATGTGGGAGCAAAGCAGCGACGGGAAACTACAGACCTGCTAGTTTGACCTCAGTGGTAGGGAAAATGATGGACTCACTTCTGAAAGAAAGAATTATTGAGTACCTAGAGGCCAGCGGGGCACAGAACCCAAGGCAGCATGGCTTCACAGTGGGAAGGTCATGTCAGACGAACCTAATAGATTTCTTTGACTGGGTGACCAAAGTAGTAGACCAGGGAGGGGCTGTAGACATGGTCTATCTAGACTTTAGCAAGGCATCTGACACAGTCCCACACAAAAGATTAATAAACAAGTTAGCCAGCCTGGGAGTGGGTCCCAGAGTGGTAGCCTGGGTAAAAAATAGGCTGGATAACAGGACACAGAGGGTAATAGTAAATGGAATCTACTCCGAAGAAGGGGAGGGTTACTAGCGGGGTACCGCAGGGTTCAGTACTGGGACCAGTCCTTTTTATTGTCTTTATAAGTGACATTGCAGAGGGACTGGAAGGAAAGGTATGCCTCTTTGCAGACGACACAAAGATCTGCAACAGGGTTTACAAAAGGGGGGGTGGAAAGGATGAGAAGGGACTTGGCAAGGTTGGAGGAATTGTCAAAACTATGGCAGCTTAGATTCAATGCAAAGAAGGGCAAAGTAATGCACCTGGGAAACAAAAACCCAGGGGGAAGAGTACATAATGGGGGGGAGGTACTAGCAACAACAAAAATGGAAAGGGACCTGGGGGTAGTCATATCAGATGACCTAACTATAAGCAAGTAATGTGAGAAGGCAGTAAGGAGAGCTGGGGAGATACTGAGATATATAGGGAGAGGCATCACCAGTACAAAACAGGAAGTTGTTATCCCTCTGTACAGACAGTTGGTGAGACCCCATCTGAAGTGCTATTTGCAGTTTTGGAGACCCATCTCCACAAGGACATAGACAGGATTGAGGCAGTCCAGAGGAGAGCAACTAAAATGGTGCACGGTCTGCACCAAAGCCATATGAAGAGAGATTAAAGGAACTAATATGTATACCCTCGAGGAAAGGAGGGAGAGGAGGAACATGTTAGAAATGTTCAAGTACGTCAAGTGAATCAATAAAATCCAAGAAGGTAGCATCTTTCAGAAAAAGAAATGTGCAAGAACAAGGGGACACAATCTGAAGATAGAGGGGGATGGCTCAGGGGCAACATGAGGAAGTATTTTCTCATGGAGAGGGTGGTGGACACATGAAACAGCTTTCCTCAGGAGGTTGTGGGGTCAAAAATAGAGGGGGAATTCCAGAATGCATGGGACAGACATAAGGCAATTCCGGTGGGGGTTAGGAAGAAGTAGGCTGTTGGTTAACTAGGGTCTGCAGCTTATCCAATAAGTAGGGAAAAGGGCAGACTGGGTGGGCCAAGTGGTCTTTATCTGCCGTCAAAGTCTACGTTTCTCATTACATTTTATCTTTATGCATTTAATATGGAACTAGGATTCTTAAAAGACACCTTTAGGTGTGCAGCTTAAAAGTCTCTAGAGTATACTCAGTCAATTTCTCAAGTGATATCTCATCTCCCTTCCGTCTGGAGATTTGAAGCGTCTTTGGAGAGGTTGAATTGAAGAAGATCTTTTCCTGGCTTTTTGAATTCTTTTCTCTTCAAGGCTTGCAAATAAATTAATAAAGTTAGTTAATTTTAAGGCTTTTTTCTTTTGGCTAAAGCCAAAAGTCTTTAAAGTTTAGCAGAATAATAGTTTCTAAAGTCAGTAGAGGTAGCGTTGTTATGATGTATCTTTCAGCGATGAAACACAGATTTAAATGAAGCGAGGTGGTAACTACAACGTATTGGTCCTTGGAGTTGCATTATTTATTTTATTTATTTATTTTATTTATTTCAATCTAGGATTACAATACCTTTGAGCCGAGGCTCTTTTACAAAGGTTCCACGTCAGCGTGTGCAACAGTCATCATTTTTAGTTACAAACATAAAGTCACTGAGTTACAGACATGTAATAACCAGTACAAAGACTTGAGCTATGAGCAAGACAAGGGAGGAGGGGGTCGATGGGGGAGAAGTGAGGGTAGGAGATCGAGGGTGTAGGAAGTGCAGGGGGGGGGGAGTACGAGAGGTGGGTGGGGGCAGGGGCAGGAGTGGAGATACAGGGAGGTGGGCCAGGGTGGGAGACAGTGCAGTCAGGGGGCCTTGTCGAGGGAATATGCCAGGTAAGGTGTTAGGGGTGCAAAGACTGATTGTAAGTGCTGGGTGCTGGGGCATGTGCAGCTGGAACGGTGGAAATGTTAAGATGGGCAATTGCAGGATACAAGCAGTGAGAGGCACAGCTTGGACTTGAAAAGGCCGAGTGTTGGAGCGGTCACTATGTCGCTGCCAAGAGAGTTGAGCCAGTTGGATGCCCGATAGGCAAATGATCTTTGTCCTTGGGTCGTGCGACATCGTGGGATATGTAGTAGATGGGAATTGGATCTCCTTGTAGTGACATTCCTATGTCTAGGCTTAAGGAGGGCACAGACACCAGGTGGGGCAAGTCTCATTATGATTTTCTTGGCTGTGATGCAGGTTTGATATTTTATGCGTTTGTCCAGTTGAAGCCATCCAGATTGGGAATAACGGTCACACGTGTGGGTATGGCGATGTGAGCCAGTGATGAGACAACAGGCCTTATTCAGGGAGGTCGCGATACGTTTGAGAGCAGTGGTAGTTGCAGACCCATATATGATAAGACCATAGTCTATGATGCTGACAATGGAGCTTTGGATGGCCACTGACATTGCTTCTGGGGTTAGGTGTTTCCTGTGCCGGAATAATATGCCAAACCTCGCATTGGCAGACTTTGCCACATTGCTAATATGGACAGCGTATGAGAGGTGGGGATCAAGGGTGATGCCAAGGTACCTGAATGATTGTGTTTGCTCTAGGATGGCTCCTTGTTCGGTTGCAATGGAGAGGTGGAGTTGTTTGTTTTTGTTGTGGGGGCTGCAAAGACCACAGACTTGTTTTCTGATTGAGAAGCAGTTTATGATTTAGGAACCAGGATTCGATGGAGGAGAAGGCCTACAAGTTTATTTTGTAATTGGTTTGGATCAGGGTCGAGGTGAGGATCACAGCATCGTCGGCGTAGAGAATTATTTGTTCTGGGCAGCTGTCCGGTAGTGAGTTTAAGAATAGGCTGAAGAGGAGGGGTCCCAGAATGGAGCCCTGGGGGACTCCCGAGCGGACCAGTCTAGGGTCCGAGAGTGTATCAGCGATTCTTACTGTTTGGGACCGTTCTTCAAGGTAGCTCTTAAACCAGCCAATGGTGTCGGTTGACAGTCCAGTGTTCTGAAGCTGGACAAGTAGGAGGCGGTGATTGATGGTGTCGAAGGCTTTAGTTAAGTCAATGTAGATTGAGCCTAGTAGTTCACCGGAATCAAGTGCATTGTGGATTGCACCAGTGAATTCAAGTAGGGCTGTGGAGGTGCTGTGACCTTTGTGGAACCCATGTTGTTGCTTGCACAGGATGTTGTATGTATCCAGGTATTCTGTGAGCTGGTCCAAGACGATGCGTTCTAGTGCCTTGGAGAGTGGGGGTAGTAGGGAGATAGGTCTGTAGTTATCGTGGGCAGTTTTGTCACCACTTTTATGGACTGGGGTGACAGTGGCAGATTTCCATCTGTCCGGGAACTGGCTAAGGCTGAGGGAGAGGTTGAAAATTCTGGTCAGAGGACTAAGCACTTCATCAAGTGTGAGAGACAGGATTTTGAGATCGAGGGAGTCATTACTGAATCTTGATTTACCAAGGGCTATGGTAACAAATTTGCGTACTTGGTGAGCCTTGACTGCTTTGAAGTAGAAGCAGGGGGAGCTGGTGGGAGTAGTGTTCATTGCAGACAGGGGGGCTACACCATCTTTGAAGTAGTCCTGAGGTAGGACAGCGCTGAGGTCAGTAAAGGCTTTGTTAAAGGTATCCGCAATGGTTTTATATGGTTAAATAGGTGAATATTTCCTTACAGATGACTTGAGGTTGTTAAATTATATAGCCATATTTGGGCAAAGGCCTTGGCTTGGTCGGAAGTCTAGAGCATACTGTATGTGCTGAATTATTTTCATTTTGCTAGACCTCCTGTCAGCTATCTCATCTACTGTCCTCTTGAACTTGTCCATGAGGTGACAATTAATAGACTTATAACCACAAGACCTTACACTGTGCATGTTCAAAAATGAGGTGCTGGAGGTTATGTCACTTGTGGTTATGGTACTGCAGTCGGTAGTGGCTGATGGTCTCCTTTTTACGGAACTCATCTCTGAGTTAACTGTCTGGATTTTAGATGTGTTGCAAGCTTCTTGTAGTCTGATCTGATGACATATAAAATGCTGAGCTTTGATTTTAAAATACCTTTGAGTTGTCAGCTCTTGTACAATTGTCTGAGTCTAATGAATATGTTCTTGTAATCATTTTAAATGTTCTTGAAGATGAAAAGCTTAAAACATATTGTTTAATGTAGATTGTTCTTTTACTAAGGTGGGTTCATATATCTGGGTTGTATATTGGCAGGACTGCTAGCTATCGGAGCTTAGAAAGGAAGGTTTCTATGACAAGCCTTTTAATGCATATTTTATGGCTGTTGAGATTAAGGTGTATATTTTTTTCACACTTTGGCAGAATCTTGCAGCTCACGGCTGCTATTGTGCCTATATGGTCCGGCTTCCCCATGTGTAGCAAATTTCAGCAACAGGTCTTCATTTCACCACGTCATCTGCAATTATCTGGTACAGTGAGTAAATTTGGGATAGCTCCCTGCAACAAATATTTCAGTCATCTTTTTGGTACCATCCAATTGCCTTCTGTTTAGTTTTAAGGGTTTCAATGGACTAGGCCAGCCGGTCACGAATACAAATAATTTAATTTGCTCTGCACTGTTAATCTTAAATGCTTCTTTTCATCAAGGGCCCCAACAACAGCTGCAACCCTGGGCAAAGATTCTGGCCAGCCAGCATAAATCCTGGGTACCCAGTAGCAAAGGGACTAAACTGATTATATGTCAAATAACTTGGTAAAATCCAAAATAGTAATCATTTGCCTAAATTTGCTCCCCCTCCCTGTTCATGTCCCTTTAATGAACCTGATTTGGTATGTTACTTTGAATCCCGCTTTTCAGCATATTATTACTTGGCTTAAAGTGATAGGCTCTGTATTGTATGTGTTGAACATGAATACTATATTGCCAAACTGTCTTTACAGAGGGTTGCAGGGCATGCACCAGAATCATAGACCCTGCTGGTAAGTGGGACAACTGTGATCATATTATAAATGCTTATTGCAAACTGTCTGTTGGATACTTCTAATGGTTATTGCCAGTGTACAGGTACTTGGTCACTAGGTGGGACTGTGGGTGGTTATAGCTTCCCAGAGGGCTGTACCAGTCTAGTTAGAAACCCACATAAATATTACTCTAGGTGGAGGCACCAAAATAATGTGTACACTGAGGGTAGGAGCACCCCAATACTTCGCAAATTTGAACCCAGGTCCCTCAACCTGTCATTAGGAAGGAAGGCAGGGGTTGTAACCCTTGGAATAGCACTGCCTAGGGGTTACACCAGTGTGTTACTTGCCTTCTTACTCTGGTTTTAAAGAAGCATTTTAAATGAAGACTCAGAGAAAGACTGCTATCAGTCAATTGCTGTTGCTGCTGAGGCACTACTTCAGACACTCCTACTTCTCAAGGACATAGTGCGGCTAGTGGAGTGGTGGGGTGGAGAGGGCCGGGGGAGACAGAGGAACAGCAAGGAATGAGGTGGAGGCAGAGAGATGTGGTTCATTTCCACTCAAGCACTCAGAGGATGAAGACAGCCTAGGTATCTGGTCACATGCTTCCTTTCCAGAGTCCTTTTTCTCTCTCTCTCCTAGTCATATCAGTATGTCCATATGGTAACATCACCATGCAGCTGTAGAAAAGAAGCCCACCTGGGCTCCCAAATATAGATGATATGACAACAAGGTGGATTATTCTGGCTACATATTACACAAAGACTTCTACCATTTAGATGGAGGCACATGGATCTTACTGGGGGATAGCTAAGACAGGGCATGGGGAGGTCCAGGGAGAGTGGGTCAGTGGGTCAGTAGGGGTAGATGAAGAGGTACTCAAACCCAAGGGAGGAAAATTACTAGATAAAGATGGGGGGCAGGAGGAGATAAGGGAAAAACAGCAAAGTGCTATAAGTTCCTGGATAATTTAGAAAAGTCATGCAGCTGTATAACCAGGTACAATAATGAGAATAACATGGTGAGAAAGCATGATCATGGGAAACAACCTTATGGATAACAGGTTACGTGTAACTACCTGGAATGTGAATGGACTAAAGAATGTGGTCAAAATGCAAAAAGGTTATGAGCAGAGCCAAAAAACTTGAAAACTGATATCTTACTCATGCTGGAGACCCACATGTCTTCTGAAGAGGTCAGCAGAACTTGTGTGGGGTGGAAAGGTACCTGGAGTAATGCCTGTTTTAACATGAGGAATAGAGGGGTGGCACTTTGGTTTAGACTATCTTTCCCAGGGACGGTCAGAAAATCCACTGTAGACCTACAAGAGCAGTGCATACTAGCACAGATCCAGCTACACAATGGACCATGCACAGCAGTGGGACCATCTAGGGCCCCAATGTAGAGGACAGCTCCTTTCTATCAGTGCCTAGCAATGGACATGATGGACTATTCAGGGCCTTGAATCCCAGGTAGGGACATTAATTGTGTCCTGGACAGATCTAATACTACCCCAGTGGCCACGTCTAAAAACACTAGAAGCCTCGAGGAATTAAGCCATACATATTGGTGACACAGAAACCCCGATGGAACAGAGTATATCTTTTACTCCCACTCCCACAGATCCTTCGTTCAAATCAATCTCATCCTAGTCTCCCTAGTCTCTTCCAGCCTCACACACTTGGTAGCCCAGGCTGATTACCAACCGGTCCTAGAGTCTGACCATTCACCTGTAAGTACCTGCATCGATCTCAGAGGGGTCTGCCATGCTAATAGGGCCTAGAAATTAGATCCACTGTTCTTGAAGGACCCCGACTTTAAAACATACATGGCCAACACTATCACAAACTATCTAGAGTATAACAAAAAAAAAAAGAGGACACCTCCCATTCAATACGATGGGAAGCCCTCAAGGCCATGGTGAGGTGACAAGCCATCTCCTATGCTAGATATAAATGAAATGGAGAGAAAGCAGAGCTGGATCAATTAGAAAAAATCAAAGATGTCAAGACACTACACATTATAACTGGAACCCCAACCCACTACTACTTACTACCAAAGCTAAAATGGAAGTAGAACACTTTGTCTAGCGCAGCAGTGGAGAGGACAATACTCTTCATCAAAGCTGGGCAGTATTTCAATGGGGATAGGAATGGCAAGCTGCTTGCTTGGCAGCCAAAGTAACAAGAAGGTGAGACAATTATACCCCTAATTCAACACCCTACCCTGGAACAGGCCTCAGATAACAAAAAAGTAGGAGATTCCTTCATCCAGTTCCATGAAGCATTATACTCGGCTGAAGCAAGGCTGACTAAAGCACAACTACAGGCCTTCTTCCAGAATGCCTCCATAGTCTTGCTGACACAGGACCAGAAACAAATTCTGGATGAGGATCTGGAACCCATGGGGCGTCCAGAGCACAATTTGCCCTTTAAAAGGGGGGAAGCTCCTAACCCAGATGGACTGCCAATAGACTTCATAGAATGCTTCACAGGCATCGTCAGGGACCCGCTATATGAAATGCTAAAAGAAAGTTTTGAGAGTAGTGCCTTCCCCCCACCAACCTGGTCCATCACCTTCACAGTCCTCCCAAAATCAGGCAAGGACCCCACACAGTGTGCCTCATACTACCCTATCTCCCTGTTAACTTAACACTACAAATTAGCAGCTGGGTTGTACTGGCCTGGCTGGAGGACATGCAACCACTCTGCATACACCCAGACCAGGCTGGGTCTCATCAAGGGAACACATACAGTACAAGTCACATTAAACTGTTCCTCCAATGAGTTGCTTTAGCATTTTTGACTGAGTTGCTTAAGTGTTGCTTGATCCAGTACAAAGCTCTGCACAAACTGTTCCTTAAGAGTTAAAACTCTGTTTTGCATTACATTGTGACTGGACTACAGATGCAGTTCAAATGAGCTGCAAAAAAATTTTACAAACATTGCTCTTGAGCTGGTTAAGCACTGAAAAACAATGCAATATGAGTTGCCAGTGCATTGCCAACTGTAAAAAACAATGCCAAACCAACTCATTGGTGGGACAGTTTAATGTGATTTGCACTGTATTTGGACTAGGAACCCAGTTGAGGAGCTAGCATGGTACCGCTCCCCACAGCCCAGATGCAGATAAATGGTTCCCTCATTCCACATTTCAGACTCACCTACAGTTATAGGATAAGACAGGGTTGGCTCTTGTCCCTTCTCCTACATGTGTTAGCTCTGGAACCCCTGGCTGCCGTTATATGGAAATCCCCAGACATAGAGGGATGCATGCTGGATGGCAGGGAACATAAAGTCTCCTTATTTGTCGATGGCCTATTACTGTACCTGGGAAATCTGGAACTGGGGCTACCCACTGAAAACATACACTCCTTAATGAATATGGCTCCCTCCCTGAACACAATGTCACAACTGAACCAAAAGTGAGATCATGGCAGTGGGACCCTCAAACAGAAATAGCATAACTGCCAACTCTCTGGAGTTGCAGGTAGTTTATAAAATCAGATACCTTGGAGTAAAATTTCCTGCCAAGTTATGACAACTATACAAAAAGTACAGTTATATAAAAACTTATTGTAACAGTAGATCTTTGAGGGGTATCTTTTGCAGCAGGTAATGCACATGGGTCATCACCAGAGGTCACTGTGGCACATGGCAGCTCTTTTAACAGTCTTTTCCAGGGGCCGCCCACACAACATAACCCTCCTGTTTCCTATATAAGTGTGGGTGGTCCCTGGTATCCTCAGTGTCCCCCGCCAGATTCAGCTCACTAAGCGAGGACTGAGGGGAAGTCGAGGTACCATAGGTATCCCAACTCATAAGTCATTGGACCAGAATTTATCCACCTAGAGAAGGAGGGGGATGGAGGTCAGGATCATACCTGCTGCAAGAGATACCCCTCAAAGATTTACTGTTACGGTAAGATTTTACGTAACTGTACTATCTTCCATGGGGTGATGTTTTGCAGCAGGTAATACACTTGGGATGAATCCCAAGCAGAAAACCCAAGAAGGGTGGAATTATGATAGGAGACCTTGTAGGACAGCTTGGCCAAAGGCCATCCTACGGCGTGAAGCAACATCTAAGTTGTAGTGCTTCATGAAAGTATGAATTACGGACCAGGTAGCTGCATTACAGATATCCTTGATAGAGTTCCCTTTAAAGCAGGCCACTGCGGTGGTCATAGCTCTGTAGAATCAGCTTGGACAGCCCCTGGTAATGGCTTGTTATATTTTGTGTAGCAAAATGTGATACAATGTGCTAAGCAATTAGAAAGGGTCTGCTTAGTGAACGGGAGACCTTCCCTGTTTGAGGCGAAGGTGACAAAAAGTTGAAAGGTCTTCCTAATCAATTTAGTTCAATTAGTATAATATCATAATATATGATGGACATCTAGAATCTGAAGGAGGTATTCACCTTGACTGGAGTATTCAGGGTAATATACTGGTAACTCCAAGGATTGATTTAAGGTGTGTTCAGACGCTACCTTAGGTAGGAAGGAAGAGCTGGTACAAAGTGCCACTCTGTCTTTGTGAAAGATTAAGTAAGGTTCTTTACGCATGAGGGCATGAAGCTCAGAAATGCACCGAGCTGAAGTGACAGCCACTAAGAATAGTGTTTTCCAAGAAAGAAAACGGAGGTCACAGGTGGCCACAGGTTCAAAGGTTTCAAGAGTTAATTTCTCTATTAGAAAATTGAGATCCCATGGATGAGTGGGTTGTCTGCTAGGTGGCTTAATATGTAACATTTCTCTTAAAAACATTTTGGCTAGATGATGTTGATACAGTAATCAGCCATCAAGAGGTTCATAGAATGCCAAAATGGAGGCCAAATGGACTTTGATAGAGGAATAGCTTAATCTTGTCTCAGCAGTCAAGGCCAGGTAATCCAATACTTTCATCAGTGGACAAGAATAAGAATCCAATGACCGATAGGCAGCCCAAATGGAAAAGCGTTTCCATTTGGCATTATAAGTTTCCCTGGTCACTGGTTTAAGTGAGGCCAGTAAAATATTGGCCATAGGGAAAGACACTTGGAGACATGCTATGAAAGTGTCCTCAGGAGCCAAGCATGAAGGTGTAGTGACTTCAGGTTGGGATGTAGAAAGGTCCCTTGATTCTGAGTCAAGAGATCTGATAGAAATTGTAAAAATTCCCATGATCTCCCCCCCAACATACCATTAAAACTGACAAATGGAAATTGCAATCAGAATACCCATGTTCTTCCCCATCCTGATATATCCATGCAAGGAAAAATAGAAGAACCAAGGGATGTTTTAGTAATTGGTGATTCCATGCTAAAGTACTCAGATCATGTGCTATGCAAAAATAGGAAGGAATACACAACAGTATCTGCTTTGCCAGGGGCAAGGATTGGGGATATACGAAATCTACTTCCAGTGATACTTGAGAATACAAAAGCTTCATTGACAGTATTGCATGTAGGTGTCAATGATGTCGGTAAAAGAAATCTCACTGAGATCCAACGTGACTTTGAGAGTGTGGGGGCAGAATTAAAAAATAGCGGATGTGACCTATTTGTTTTGGGAATTCCACCAGTCCCTAGGGCAGGAAAAAGACAGTTGGAGTGTATAAAAAGTTTAAATGGATGGTTGAAAAGGTGGTGCAATAGAGAGGAGCAGATTTTTATGGATCATTGGGAGGATTTCCAGGACCATCATTATTTTTCACGGGATGGGCTACACCTTACTAGACATGGGAAAAGGGTTTTTTCATCCAAAATTAAACTGCTTATTGAACAAACTTTAAACTGAATACTGGAGGGCATATAGGGCCTATAAACAATAATATACTAGATAATCAGGAGCCCATATGGAATTGCCTAATCCTTAATGCTAGAAGTCTCACAGATAAAATGGAGGAGTTAAGATGGAAATTATATAATGATAAAATACATATATGTGCAATTACAGAGACATGGTGGAGGATAGATGATACCTGGGATAAACAAATCCCAGGTTATACCCTATATAATAAGGATAGGCTTCATAAAAAAGGTGGTGGAGTGGCATTATACGTATGTAATGATTTAACATCGGAGAGTATAGAGTGCTCCATGTGGGAACAGGCAGACATCCTGTGGATTAAAATTATTCCCCCACGATCATCTAAGATTAATATAGCTGTGGTCTATAGACCACCAGCTATTAGTCCAGAAAATGACAATCTAATATTGGATTTTGTTAAGTGTGTAAACCAGGAAGACAGTGTTATCTTACTGGGAGATTTTAATCTTCCAGGTATAAACTGGGATACATTGCAGTCTAATTCCCAGGCCAAGGCTAAATTCCTTGAGACATTTATGGTAGTTGGATTAGAGCAGTTGGTAAATGAAAATACTAGGGGCAGCCATATTTTGGATTTGGTGTTAACTAACTTGACTGATAATATTCAAAACTGTAGGGTTGATGTACCTCTGGGAAATAGTTAACATTCGATGGTCAGTTTTCAATATAATAAGGGTTACCATAGTATTAGTGGAAGTACAGTATTGTATGATTTCAATAAGGTGGACTACTGTACTCTAAATACTGAACTAGAAAATTGGAACTGGAGTCTGGAATTAAGTAATCATACACTACACAAAATGTGGGATATATTTACTGCTAAATTAAATGGGTTGATTTATAAGTACATCCCAACTAGTAAAAAATATCACAAAACCAGGGGTTCCCTACCACCTTGGATGACAGCATCAATCAAAAAACTAATCAAGAAAAAAAATAAGGCATATGCTAGGGCCAAACATTATGGTAAATCTAAATCTTGGGAGGTCTATAAATATCATTTAAAAAGGGTCAAAGCAGCTATTGCCATAGCAAAAAGGAAATATAAGCTTAATTTAGCTACAAAAAAGCAGGATAATTATAAAAGCTTTTATGCTTATATCAATAATAAAAAAGGACAAGGACGTATAGTTGGTCCATTAAAAGATGATACTGGTAAACTAATAACAGACAACAAGGACATGGCTGATATGTTTAATACATATTTTTTGTCAGTATTTAATGTAGGAAAAACATCTATGGTACAGAATCAACCACCTAGGGGGTCATCAGATCTAATAATAGAGATTGAAGAAGTCAGAAGTAGACTAAGAAATCTAAATCCAAATAAGGCTTATGGACCTGATGGTTTACATCCAAGACTATTGAGGGAATTGTCAGATAACCTGGCAGGGCCTGTAACATTGATCTTTCAAAAATCCTTGGAAACTGCCCAAATTATTGAGGCTTGGAGACAGGCAATAGTGATCCCAATTCACAAAAAGGGTTCCAAACAAAGTGTGGGGAATTATAGGCCAATTAGTTTAACATCTACCCTTGGGGAAATTTTGGGGGGTATCATCAAGGACTTTATTATGGATTATGTAGAATTAGCCAGGCTTAGGGATGCGACACAGCATGGATTTACCAAGGGGAGCTCATGCCAAACTAATCTAATCAAGTTTTATGGGAAAATAAGTAAAACACTTGATGAGGGAGGTTCTGTGGATGTGATATTCCTAGACTTTGCGAAGGCATTCGATAAAGTCCCACATGAACAACTGATACAAACTATTTTTAAATTAGGGATAAGCCATGAACTGGTATATTGGATAGAGGATTGGCTGAAGGAGTGGAAACAGAGGATATGTGTCCTTGGGGAATCGTCTGAATGGGCCCCAGTTACGAGCGGGGTCCCTCAGGGATCTGTTCTGGGACCATGCTTGTTTAATCTTTATATTTCTACTATGCAGGTTACAACAAATATTTGTTGTCCAAATTTGCGGACGACACACGCATAGGTTTCCCAGTAAATAGTCAGATGGATGCACTAAAACTGCAGAAGGCCCTTGCAGAATTGGAGACATGGGCAACAGAGAATATGGCATCTTTTAATATTGACAAATGTATGGTAATGCACTTGGAGAAAAAAAATCCAGAGGTGGATTATAGTTTAGATAGCCAGCTACTTAGGGTAGTAAAGGAAGAAAGAGATCTGGGTATCATGGTTAGTAATGACCTCAAATCCCATTTGCACTGTAATCATGTGGTCAAGAGGTCAAATAACATCCTAAATTGTATACATAGGCATATTAAAAGTAGGAAAAAGGAGGTTTTGCTTCCTCTTTATACCTCCCTGGTGCGCCCTCATGCGGAGTATTGTTCACAATTCTGGGCACCAGGCTATAAGCAAGATATAGATGCACTAGAGAGGGTTCAGTGCAGGGCTACAAAAAGAATTAGGGAAGTACAGATCATGAATTACGGGGAAAGATTGAGGAGTCTGGACCTTTATTCTTTGGAGTATCGAAGGTTGAGAGGAGATATGTGTCTTATTTACCAAGCACTATCTGATAAGGAGCTTTGGAAACAACTAGGATTAACTTTGAGACACCAGTCTCATAATACACGTGCCCATCATTTACAACTTAATATGGAAAAGTTTAACACACAGGCAAGAAGGTACTGGTTTTCACTAAGAGTTGTTAAAATTTGGAATACATTACCAGCTGGGGTGGTGGGTAGTCAAACTATGTTAGCCTTTAAGCAGTCACTTGATTATTATCTGAAGAGTAAGAACATAAAAGGGTACTAATTTGTAGTGATTAATTTATTAAAGTAATAGTATGGTGAGCTAAATGGGCTTCTTGTCTTTAAAGAGCTCAGGACAACCTATGAAACCTATGGTCTCATTGGTAACGGGATGGGTTCCTCCACTGAGAACTGTTGAAGCTTATTGAGCTGTTGGGACTGGCTATCCTTTGGTTGCACCCCCAGGCATTCTGAGTGTGCAGAGATAATCTTTGGAACTATATTACTAATCATTTGCCTTTAGCTACTGAAAGGGAGTTTTTACTCTGTAGCCTGGAGAAGAATGCGGCAGGCGTTACACCTTTATTAAGTGAATAGACTCAAGCTTTGGTTCTGTGTTATTCTTAGAAGGTGAAATTAGACACAGCATATCAGAATACAAAGTTACAAACTATGTGCTTGATTTGTATCTACTAGATTTTCAACTGAGATCCAATTGATTGTGATATGATGTCTAAGAACACAGTTCCATCTTCTACTGAAATAGAGCCTATTAACTTCAGCCTGGAAACACCTGCCTCACTGGAAACTTGCAGAGCACAGGCAAGACAACTGCTGACAGGAGAAGTAATAAACGAGGGATTGAGAGCCACCGCAGCATCTTCTTCCAGCTCTAATGAGGTAAATGCCGAGAAACTTTTCTTTGAATTGGAGAAATTAATAATTCTTGGATTAAATATTTCCTACAATACTGTTACTCTGGAAACCTACTTAGAAAGAGGCCTCATACTACGTGGGCTCTGGGTCTTAAAAGCCCCTTCTTGTGGCTTAGATAAATTCAAGTTTAAAAACAAATGGACATTACTAGAGGAAACTTGTTCCATCAGCTTCATTAGCTTAATTATTAAGGCTGATATTGAGAAGTATGAAACTGTGATTGTTGAACCAGTGAAGGCCAAAGAAGCCGTGACAGCACTTAAGAATCTAGCTGAATTTGCAGCCCTAGATAAAAACTTAAAAAGTAAGATAGAGAAATATGAAAAATACCTTGTGGACAGAAAACAAACAAAATTATTGATAGATCAAAGGGACTTTGATAGAGGTAACATCTTTAGCTGGCCATCAGAAGGTGGAAGAAACAAATCATATAACAGGAGCCGCCAGAGATACAGAAACTCATCCGTGAATAGAAGTGGGAGGAATGACTTGGCAGGCAGCCAAAAATCTGTGCGTTTTTAAGGGAAATCAGCCCAAACAACCAGCAGTGAGAAAAAGAACAAGAAGAGGAAAGAGAGGAAAGGGCAGGACAAGGCATAAAACGAACACTGAGGGAGAAGAAATCAACGAGTTACAAATCATAAATCTGTCCAGTCAACCTTTGGATTATGCACAAACTAAATTGCTTAAAAAGGGACTTAATTTTGTTCCGACCTCATGGGGGAATAATTTACAGGTCCAAGTTGACCTTTTTAAGTTTTTTCATAAAATTAAGTTGACGTTTTCATTGCAACAAAAGATAAGAAGAATATGGGAGCATCGAGTAAGAATGCAACCGGGTCCCAGGACACACATGAAGATTTAGGCTTTTTATTGGCAGCAATACAAGAGGATGAAGCAATCCATACACAAGAAGGAAATATTGACTTGCTAAATTAGACTATTGATTTTGGTAATTTGAACACGCTGTCAGACCTATTGATTGAAGGTTTTGAAAACATGCAGTAATTTGATTTAAATTAATTCAGAAATTTAAGAAAATAAATGTTTAGAGGTAAATCAACCTTTTGCCCTAATGTTTTCAACCATTCTATTTCAGCCTTTGAAAAGACAGTGATGAATCAAGTAAATGAGGTTACTGAGCAGGGTAATGATAATCTGATTCACAATGTTAACCCCCCTTGAAACACTGGCTCTAAAACGGCTTTCAGAAAATACAGAGATTGTTATTAAGCCAGCAGATAAGGGTGGCAACATTGTGATTAAAGATAAATGTAACCCCCTGTCACCCGGGGTTACTAGAATCCCACTCAGATCTAGTGGCAGGCAGGGAAAGGCAGCTTGTGAGACACCAGTTAAATGGGTTTCACACTGTCTCACTCTGTCCTCAGTCTCAGCTGAGCTGGAGGGATGATATTACTTAGAATTCTTGCAGCAGCATAAGCCACAGTGGAATGTAGCAGCTGGGAGTTAGGTTAGAATGTTGGGGTTTTCAAAGTTACTCTAGTGGAAGACTCAGTGGAAGGAGAAGGTGCGTTGCAGTTGGCAGCCCCTCAGAGCCTAGCTCTGTAATAGAGCTACCACAGGAAGAGGGTGTGTGTGTGTTTTTGCCCTAGAGAAGGACACAGAAGAAACCAATAGAAGTGGTTGAGACCGTTCCCCAGTTTGTTCCAGTGCCCCATCCCTGGAGAGATGGGGGGGAAAAGACCAGCTTTCAGGGGCAATTCCCCTGGCCCTGCTGGAAGAGGAAAAGTTGCCTTATGAGAGAATTTGTACTGAGGTACCAGATGTGTGATTTCTCTGTGAGAAGCCTTGGGGCACCTACGAACCATGGTGAGTCTGCTCTGACACAGAGCCCACGTTTTCATCGAGACAGTTGTTTAAAGTATCTGCTATTGTGGGGTCAGGAAAGGACAGCCAAGTACAGTACATGAAGTTATGTGTATGGCTTGAAATGCATCTAACCAGTGGGGGTCTACAGGGATGGACATAGCCACTTAGAGAACACTGAAAGTCAGGACACCAGTTACATGGAAAGTAGACTGTTAAATGTGATATACATTTCAAGATAGCATTCTACAAACAGAGAGTTTAAAGGAGAGGTGTTGACTCCAAATGAATGGCCGGGTATGGATTTGGGGACAAGAGATGGGAGACCCCCCCCAATCTGGAGTAACCAGATTTACCTCTATGGATTCACTTTGGGCATCTATAGCTTTCTCCCAGGCACTTGGCCAGTGTCTGCAGAAAGTATCCAGACGTGGGATTAAGATGTGTTTTTTCCTTTAGAGTTAGAAGTGCTCATGGGTGGTTGAGGGAGCTGCTACCAAAAGTCCATGACATATGGAAAAGTGTACCAGTGCTGGCCGAGGGCCATGCCAGGGAATTCGAGAGAGAGAGAGAGAGAGTACCAGTTTGGGCTGAGAGCCCAGTGTGTTCAAAACCTGAGGGTTGTTGTGATGATGAAGAAGATGTGTTCTGACCTCTATAGATCTGCATAACCAGTGAGCGTAGCCCTGTGGAAGTCCATCTTGCTTTGCATTCTTGTGTTGAAGTGAATAAAAGCCCCACTTTAGAATCCCACTCCTGGTTTGGACATTTACAAATATTGCTTCCTGTGTCCAGAATTACTTGGTTGCCCCTGTCCAGAAGTGCAAACCTAGCCCTGATGCCGAGTGAATGTTTTCTTCCCGAACCTAGGCTAACCAGGTAATGGGTTACAAATTGGAGGCACCGTGCTAATAACATCTAATAATAACAACCAACCTGTACCCCGGTTACATAAAGAACAATGCCTGACCATGGTTTTTGACTTGTTAAACATGGAAGAAAATTATCAGAAGTTACCCTCCAATCCCTTTTTTTCTTTAAGAAAGAGCTTCTACATTTGTTACAGCAAGCAGTAGGAAATGGTTGCATTTCTGACCAAGAGTTTAAGTACTTATAGACTGAGTACCCCATCATACCAACACTTTACACCCTTTCTAAAGTCCATAAAAATACAATGGCCCACCAGGAAGGCCTATTGTTTTGAGCATTGGGTCCCTAACAGAAAAGCTGGGTAACTTTGTTGATTTTTTCTACAGAGAGTGGCGAATACCTTACCATCCTTTTTAAAGGATAGTGGAGACACAGTTGGCGGAGTTATGGATTTTGAATGGAAAGATTCATATATATGGTTACGTATTGACGTAGAATCTCTATATACGTCTATAAAGCATGAGGATGGACTAAAGGCATGTGAATTTTTCCTACAGAATAGCAAAATAAGGGATGCTATACCAATAGAATTTCTTGAAACAAGCTTTGAGGTTTATTTTCAACCATGATCTGTTCACCTTTGATAACAACTACTATCTCCAGCTATGTGGGACTGCGATGGGGGCAGTGACGGCCCCATCATATGCAAATCTTTTTTTGGGACACTGGGAGGTGCTTAAAATCTATAATTTAGAAATTAATCAATTTTTTAGCAATATTAAACTGTGGCTACAGTACATTGATGATTGCCTCTGTGTGTGGGAAGGGAGTGAAGCATTAGCAGGTGAATTTGTAAAATGGCATAACATTAATGACATGAACTTAAGGTTTACATATATGATTGGTAAATTATGTATTAACTTCCTTGACCTCTCGTCACAAAGGGACAGTGTCTTGAAGAGAGTCATTACAAGAGGGTACAAAAAAACAACAGCTGCTAATTCTCTGTGGAGGTATGATAGTGCACACCTGAAAAAGTTGAAATATTCTATCCCCTTTAGTCAGATGTTGTGCATTAGGTGCAACTGTACTAATAATAAGGATTTTGAGGTCCAGGCAAAGGAGCTGAGGGGGAGTTCCTGAAGCAATGATATGAACACGAGGTGACTGAAAGAGCCTCTCTTAAAGCTAAAGCTTTTGCTCATAAAACCATCAAGGGGAGAATCAAATAGATGGGGACCTATCACATTATCCAGTGAATTTAACCATAGAGCAGGTTATGTAGGCAGCCTAATATGGAAACATTGGCCAATTCTTTTATCAGATCTGGCAGTTAGGGCAGCAGTAGGTACTGAACCAAGACTGACCTTTCATAAGGCCCCTAGCATATGTGATAAGGTAGTTCATAGTCACTTTAAATCAGATATACCTTTAAGTAGCACAGGGATGCCTCCTAAACCTTTAGGCAACTATAAATGTATGAAATGCAACATTTGCCAATATTTAAATATAGGAAGAGGTCTGGGTTCATACAAGCAACATACAGAAATCAAAATTAGAAATTTCTTTATGTGTGGTACTACTTTTCTGATATACTTTATTTGGTGCACGTGTGGCTTGGGGTATGTAGTGAAAACAGTTCGCTCCCTAAGAGAGAGAATACAAGAGCACATTAGATACGTCATCAATGCTCGACTTGATAAAGCTGTGGGTAGGCACTTTAAGGAACAGCATAATTCCAGTCCAAAAGACCTGCGCTGTATGGGTTTAGAAATTGCAAAATGTGGTAAGAGGGGAGGTGATAGATCAAACTGTCACAAAGGGAGAGTGACTGGATTTACAGGTTAAAAACCTTGAGTCCAAATGGCTTGAATAAGATAATGGACCTGAAGTCTTACTTGTAATCCAATTTTTAACTTCAAACTGCTCCATTAAAGGGCTCCCCCTTCCCCTTCTTATCCTCTCTCCTACCCTTTCTCCCCCTCTCTTTCCTCCCCCCCTTTTGTCCCTCCTCATTCCTATTTTGATTGTCACTGGCTGTCTTTTATAATGTTGTTTTACCTGGTCAGGGAATCTAATATGCTGATGGTACTTGAGTTTCAGCAAGTTCTTATCAAGCACATTACTATAAATTAGGAATTATATATAAGTAAATAATAGCAAATTCATGTTGAAGTGTTGGTAAAATATGCCTTTGTTTTGCAGGACAGAAGGATTCTACTTACTCCAAAGAAACAAGTTCCTTAATATTTGATCTGTCTGTGGATCCCTGACAAGGTTAAGTCATCTTGGGTGGATCACCATTTCAAATAAATGAAATATACTTTGTTTAAGTAATAAAATATGAATAATGTATAATAAAGTTGTGCTTTAGTTAGTATTTAGTACATCTCTCCCAAATTTAGTTTGCAATTTGTGAGTCAGCTTGTATATTTTTTTATTTGAAAAATTATTTTTATCTTTAAGTTTAGCTTGTAAATCTCATTAGAAAGGCCACTATTAGTATTAGGCATTAGAGCCAAATAGATAGCCGTTATTAAAATTGATGGTTTTGCTTAATTTGTGTTTGCTGTTTCTTTAAATGAAGTAATCAATGTGTCTTTCTATGATGATATCACTAGCCATGACACTATAAATGTATTGCACTTTGTTTCTGTGGTCAGACCCCTGATGAAGCCTCTGTCTTTGAGGCGAAGCACTGGGTGAGGACTTATTCACTTGAGGTGACTGGCTAGCTGCCATTTGCTACTAGTCCAATAAATATTTTGAAGTATACCAGAGAATGCTTGTTGTTTCATTCTTCAGGAGTGCTACCATTTTTTTGGAGCTTATTGGGATGTAGAAAGGTCCCTTGATTCTGAGTCAAGAGATCTGGTCTTATTGGTAATGGGATGGGTTCCTCCACTGAGAACTGTTGAAGCAGGGGGAACCATACCTGCTGAGGCCACAAAGGGGCTATGAGAATCATGGTGGCAGGTTCAGGTTGTAATTTTGGTAGAGTCCGTTGCAGGAGAGGGATGGGGGGGAAGCATATAAGAAGAGTCCTGTCCATGACTGGGACAGGGCATCTATAGACCATCCCTTTTTCCTTGGGATAATGGAATAGTATCTGGGGAGACGGTGATTGACGGGGGAGGCAAAGAGATCCAGTTGTGGGGTCCCCCACAAATGAAAGATTTTCAGAAGCAGTTCATGATGAAGTGTCCATTTGTGTGTGGATGACAGGTGACTGAGAAGGTCAGCCAGGAGATTGTTGCGCCCTGGTAGATGGATGGCTATAAGTACAAGGTGTTGTCGTATGGCCTCCTGTCAGACCACAGTCATCTCTCTGCATAGAGAACGGGACTTCATACCTCCTTGTTTGGTGAGGTAGAACACTACTGAGGTGTTGTCTGATTGAATCAGCAATGGTCTCAGTGACAAGTGATGCTGAAATGCCTGGAGGGCTAAGCGGACCGCCCTCATCTCCAGGAAACTGATGTGGAGAGGAGGGGTAGAACTGGTCCACTTGCCTTGTGTCCTGTAAGGACCCAGGTGCGCACCCTGCCCTTCTAAGTATGCATCCATGGTCAACCTCTGCTGGGGTGGGGGGATTGGAAGGGCATGCCTTGTCACAGATTGATTCGGAGGGTCCACCATATTAAGGCGGACCCAACATGGGAGTGACTCTGATTTTGTCTTCAAAATGTCCTGTTCTTTGAGACCACTGGTTCTGGAGAATCCACTGGACTGGTCTCATGTGAAGATGGGCAAGTGCTACCATAGGGATGGTAGCAGCCATGTATCCTAGGAGACATAACATACGTCTGCTGTGACTACTTTCTGGGCTTGTATCTGAGAAGCCAGGGATAGTAGCTTGTCTCGTCTTTGGCCAGTAGGTAAGCCCTGGTGGAGACGGTGTCTAGGACCTCTCTTGTATATTGGAGTGACTGTGTAGTGGATTGGACTTCGGTCAATTGACTGTAATCCCTAGGGAGTGGAACAGAGTTAGGGTTGCATGTCGGGAGGAAAGCAGAGAGGTTTTGGACTCTGACTTGATGAGCCAGTCATCCAGATATGGGAAGATAAAGTGCCCATCCCATCGTAGGGCTGCTGCTACTACCACTAGACACTTGGTAAACACTCTCGGGGCGGATGAGAGGCTGAACGGATGTGCCCGAAACTGGTAGTGTTGTCCCAACAGGTGAAAACGAAGAATCATGTGGTGGGCAGGATGGATGGGGATACGTAAGTAGGCATCCTTCATATCTAAGGCACATAACCAGTCCCCTTGTTTTAACATTGGCATGATGGAATTTAGGATGACCATGTGGAATCTCTTGTACTGGATATGTAGGTTCAATTATTTGAGCTCTAGTATCGGTCTGAGATCTCCAGTTTATTTGGGCACCAGGAAGAAATGGGAATAAAACCCCTTTTGATGCTCTGCAGGGGGTACTGGATAAACGGCCTTCTTGGTCAGAAGAGCCTGAAGTTCCTCCTGGAGAATGGGAATGTGAGCAGGTGGGGTGAGGGGGAGGTATGGAAATAAGTTCCAGAGTGTGACCCGTCTGAATAATCTGAAGTACCCACTCGTCTGATGTGATCGTTTGCCAGGCCTCTAAATGGAGGGAAAAATGACCACCCATGTCTTCTGAGACCTGATTGAAGAAGCGTGGACAGAGCCACAGTTGATCACTAGAAGGTGGGCTGACCAGCCCCATCAGGAGGGTGGGGGCCCTTGGCAGCAGAGGTGTTGGTTCTGGAAGGCTGGGAATGACCTTGGAATCCACCTCCATGTAAGCCTCTGTATTTTCCACCTCTTCTAGAATAAAAGGAGGACTGAGGACGATATGATGGCTGGGATGTATGGTACATGCCATGTACCATACGTAGTGTCCGTCCTGAAGACTGGAGATCATCTATCAGTGTTTGGGTACCTGGGCCGAAAAGTTTAGAAACATTAAAGGGTCATTGACCACTCTATGCTGTACATCTGGTGTAAAGCCTGAGACGTGAAGCCGAGCAATATAATGCTGGTTGCTGAGATGCAGCCGAAGTATCAACCGCATCATATTCTGAACTAAGTAGGTGTCAGGAGATGGAATTGCCAGTAGATATTGTAGCCAGTAATTGTTCATTTCCTGTGAGGGAGGGAGTTTACTGACTAATTTTATGGCAGAGGACCAGAGTGTAAGCTGGTATTTGACCATATGTCCCATATAATTTAGGATTCTGAGATTCATGGTACCTGCTTGGAATACCGTTTTTCCCAGACAATCTATCCTATGGGAATCTTTATCAGGAGGTAAGGAGCTCAAATGTTTCGGTCATTTAGTATGATCATGAGTGGCAGTAATCACTACTAAATCAGCTTCAGGAGTAGTGGATAGAAAAGGGTAATCCAGAAGAGCCTGGTAGAAGTGGTCTGCCTTGCGGGGATAACCGAAACAGTGGAAGGCTGATTCCTGGCTGCAAGCATAGCATTTTGGTAGGTTTGTATAAGTGGGGGTACCACTAGGACTGGTTCCTCTGGTAGTTCTAAATAGTTTGCCATATCCTTCCATTGTTTGTCTTGTTCGGTAGTGAAGAATCCCATGACTTTTTGAATTTGGACCATCATCTCATGGAAAGATGGGTCATCAGGAGGAGAGGCAGCCGCCTGGTGGGATAAGTTCTCATTTAAGGAAGAAATATAGAAAAAAGAGGACTGGGGTTAGAAATCCAGGTCCTAGAATTCCTCATCCTCCAAATCGCTGGTGAAATCTCCCGGAAATTCAGCCTTGTCTGATAGGTAGTCATCCACGTATGAGAGAGGTGACCAGGGTGGTGAAGGGTGTCTGTCACCCTGGAAATGTTTAGGCAGAGGAGTAGGGGAACTGGATGGGTGACTCAGCTCCCCTGAATTGGAGGGCTAAGTATACCAGATGGCATGCAAAACCTGCTGAACTACTGAGGCAACATCCAGGTGGGGGGCTTCTGGGAAACCAAGGGGATTGTTGAGGGGATTGTACGTGCAGTCTGAGCAGGTCCTGCACCTCCATGGTAGAGCCCAGGGTCCCGATCCCTGTCCACCTGGCCCCTATGAGAATACACTTGTGAGGGAGGATGAGCGGAATGCATGGAAAATGCAGTAGATTTCCCCATTGGAATGCAATCCGTCATGGATGGGGCCACTGGGGAAATGTTAGTAGAATGTTGAAATCAATCAATCAATCAGTCAATCAAAATCTTTATTTTACCAGGCGAACATCATTGAGCAACGCTCATTTTTAAGATGGACCTAGGCAGAATGTAAAGACATAATATGCATTGGCTATAGGCAACGAGTAAAACAGTATAGCATTTCAGACACTAAATGATACAGTCATCAGGAGTAGACAAGATATTTACAGCGTATGAACATTTCATTGGTTAATGCCAGGCTGAATGGTGCAATCGGCATGACTAGCCATAAGATTTACAGTGCATAAACATCACTTTGGTCGGTGCTAGACTAGGTGATACATTCAGCAGGACTAGACATAATATTTACTGTGTACAAGCATTATAATGGTCGATGCTAGACTAGATGAAACATTCAGCGGGGCTAGACATAGTGTTTACAGTGTATGGACATTTCAGAGTCGGTGTGCTGGTTTAGATAGCTATGCACCAGCATATGCATGCAACCCTAAAGGTAACAGAGGAGGGAAGCTGATTCAACACTGGATGATGGGATAATGACTAGTGGAGGTGGGCACTAGGACTTTTTTTTTTAGAGAAAGAGCCAGGAAGGAGTACTTGATGGGAGAGGAATATGTGAAGCCTAAAGTGCTTGTTCAGAAATCAGGTTTACTGAGCAAATAATTGATAAGTAATCGGGGTGAGGGGCCAGGAAGTACTATGGTCATGGGGAGAGATTCAGTGCTAGTACATAGGCCAAGTTAGGATTGGGATCAAACACTGGGTGGATAGAGAATACTGGTAAGTGCTAGGGGTGTGGGAGAGGAAGATAAAAAGAATGTATAACAAGCATTTTGAACCCAGTTCATCATAGCAGGAGCAGGAATATAGGTTTAATGATAACTACAGGATTCAATGAAGAAGAAATCATAACTAGTTTTGAAAGCAGCCACTGACAGAGGACGGACCAGTTTCAAGGATTTTTGTATCATATTCCATAGTAGGGGGAGTATATAACTTATTGAAGCCCTACCGAAACGAGATCTCACTTTGGGTACAAATAACGAAATATAGGAAGTGCTTCTTAATGAGCACTTGCTTACTGTGCAAAAAGGCAAGCAATCTGATATATATTGGGGCAGCCTACTGGAAATGGCTCTGAACGCCCAAATGACTGCATTTCTTTGCCGTCTGTACTTAAGCGAAGACCATCCCACTGCTGTATACAAAGAACAGCGATGGGTCGAGTAGGGTAGACCAGTGATAAATCTTAGGACTCTGTGGTAAAGGGTATCTTGTTTTGCGAGCATAACAGTCTGTTCCTGACTGTACAAAATGTCAGCATAATCGAGAAGGGAAAGAAAAGTGGACTGAACCAGTCTCATCTTGGCCTCTTTTGTCAGGAACTGTTTCATTCTATAAAAGAGACAGAGTCTCTGCCTGAGTTTTTTAGCAGTTCATCTATGTGGTCATTAAAGGACAGCCTTTGATCAATCCAGGCACCCAGGTATTTGAACTTAGTTACGTATTCCAAGGGTTCTCCCAGAAGTGTAGTGATGTGAGGGGGTGATATAGGTGTGGCATCATATGCGTGAGGTGAGAATAGCATTGCTTTGGTCTTTTTAGCATTTAGTAATAGTTTCTGGTTTAATAGTTGCAATTGCAGCAGGCTAAAGTCATGTTGCAGGTCATCACATGCAGCAGTGGGAGAGGGACCTTCGGAGTAGAGCACTGTGTCATCATCAAAGAGGTGAATGTTGGCAGCTTTGATGTTGTCATTGATTCTATTAATATAAATTGTGAATAGCAGAGGACCCAAAATGGAGCCCTGGGGAACTCCTCTCAATAGAGGTTTTAGGGGAGAAAATTCCCCTTCCGTCTTGACCTGCTGGTACTGGCCTGTAAGGTAATTAGAGAACCACTTTTGGGAGTGTTGGTCCAGACCAATGTTCCTGAGTGAAGTGAGAAGCAGACTGTGTACCATATCAAAGGCCTTGCTCAGGTCCAAAAATACAGCACATATGAAGTTTTTAGTATCCAGACTATGTAGGCAGTCATTGGTCATTTAGTGAGAGCAGTGACAGTACTATGTCGTGCCCTAAAACCGGACTGTAAAGGTTTAATTAGAGTTTCAGCTGCTATATATTTTTTGAGCTGGTTACTCACAATCTTTTCCAGGAGTCGGGATAAAATCAGAAGTAAAGAAATGGGCCTGTAATTATTAAGGTCTGCAGGATCTCCAGATTTATATAGGGGGATGACATGAGCTGTCTTCCATATTGGTGGCAAGGCAGCCTGGGAGAGTGATAGGTTAAAGAGGTGAGTAAGTGGGACAGCTAGGACCTGGTAACCAATTTTCAGGTAGTAGGGGTCAAAAAAATCAGCTCCAGCACTTTTCTTGACATCCAATTGTAACAAAAGTTCTTCAACCTCCATCAACGAGACTGGCTGCAGGGAGAATGAGGAGTTAGAGACTGGAATTACTTGTTCCTGGACACCAAGTTGGGATCATAGATTACTGGCAGGAGAAGTGTCGAAGACTAATCCTGCAGTGGCAAAATGATTGTTGAGGTGTTCAAGGATGGAGGGCTTATCAGAGATAGAGGTGCCACCAACTAGGATTTCAGCAGGTAGGGAGTTACCAGGAGTGTGTCCTTCTAAGTCTTTTAGGGTTTTCCAGAATTTGTTGGGGCAGTTCAAAGATGTTTCGAGTTCCTTATGATAAAAAATGGCCTTTGATTCCCTGACCAGTTTGGTGCAGAGATTTTTTGCCTTCCTAAACAAAGTCCAATCAGTTGGGAGCTTAGATTTCCATGCCATTTTCCAAAGCACATCTCTTTTTTGTAGGGCAGACTTTAGCTCTGGAGTAAACCAATGGCAGGATTTCATCCTATTACGGACTTTAATCAGCGGAGCAAGGTTATCCAGGGCTTCTTTTACTATTTCATAAAAGATGTCGTCAGCTGTGTCCACAGTTTTGCACGGTAAAAGTCCTGCCAGGGTAATGACATTAAATGTATGGGGTTGAAGTGCGCGCTTCTTTTTGTGGTAAATTTTGAGGCTGATGTGGCATTTTTTGATGCTTTTACGCAGGCAATGTAACAATGGTCACTTGTATCTGTGAAAAATACACCAGCATGAGTAAATACTGTAGATAAGGTTTACTTACTAAAATAAGATCCAGAAGGGAGCTATTGTTTGGGTTCTTTTGATTTGGTCTTGTGGGTTCATTGATAAGTTGTGTCAGCCCGAGGAAGTTACAAATGGCTTTGAGGGGTGCAGAGGCAGTGGCAAGCCAATTCAAGTTGAAATCTCCTAAGGTTATGACTTCTAAGGTGACTTCTAAATGAAGACACTGTTGACAGGAAAGAAGCCCCCATCAATGGGACATCAATGGAAGCCACAAAGGGTTCAGCACAGACTTCCATGAGAGCACTGGAAAGTGGCATCGACAAAAGGGTGAAAACCTCCATCGACGAGGAGGCAGTGTGTGAATGCATTGTTGACGGTGGAGCACCTGTGATGGTGACCGTCGATGAGGGTCTAGGCACAGAGGTTGAGGAGGGCTTCTCCTTTTCTTTTTTGTGCCATTTATGAGAATCAGTGGTGGGGGAGCTTTTGGGATGAGCCTCCAGATTCTCCAGTAGAGACAATTTCTGCTCCATTTAATGGTTTTTGAATTTTCTGCAGCCATCGTCAGCGGGTTGCTTGGTTCAAATCCTGGCAGTGTATGCAGGAGGTGGTGTCATGCTTGGGTCTCCGACATCTTACACAAGTGGTGTGGTTGATGAAATGGTAGAGTTTTCTACCGCAATGACGAACGAAATAGCGCTGTCTTGCTTGTATATTCTTTGAACATTCATCAATGTAGAAAGTGAAACGGAAGAAATCTGCTTCTAAGCCCAAATTCTTGTCAATGACTGCTACTGAGTTGTACTAGCTGCTGTATGTGAGCTGAAGACAGCAGGAAAATGAACTGAGGATACCAGGGACCACCCACACTTATATAGGAAACAGGAAGGTGATGTCACGTGTGGACGGCCCCTGGAAAAGGCTGCTAGAAGAGCTGCTGTGTGCCACAGCAACCTCTGGCGATGACCCAAGTGTATTACCTGCTGCAAGAGATCACCCCATAGAAGATCTAACTTTCCACACTTACTTTCTAACCTGCATGAAGACTGTAGCAGATTGGGAACCAATGACCTTATCAGTGCTGGGCCAGATTAATGTCATTAAAATGTGTGTACTCCCCAAATGCCACTACCTATTTCAAACCTTCACAATAAGCCTCCCTTTATTTTTGCAAAAATTAATGAAATGATCCGCAAATTTCTGTGGTAAGGCAAAGGAGTTAGGATCAAGAGGAGCATACTGCAAATGACGCCTAGGGTGGGAGGCTGTGCACTTCCCAAATTTAAAAACTATTACTTGGAAGCCCAACTAAGTTACTTACCTATCAAGGTGGAAACGCACCATGACCGACCAATGTGAATGGACACGGAAGAAGAAGAGCTAGGCTACGATGTGCACAGAGGCCTGCTCTCTGCAGTGTTGACCCACCTCAGGGCCTCCAAACTTACATACCCATTCATGAATGCCTTGATCTGAGTATGGGTCCAATCTCACTACGCTATTTGGTGGAAGTCCAGCATATCCAAGTTCGCTTTATTGAGAACAGTCCTAAATGAGGCCCCTAGATATAATGCACACCTACATCGAACAGTTTTTTTTTTAATAAACTTTTTATTAGTTCTCTGAAGTTAACATTCAGACAGAACTCACAACATCGTCTGCAGTGGTTACAGGGTACAGACTTATAATAACTGATACAGCTATCAACTGTATAGTGAGAAAGAAAAAACAATCACTGTACAGTCTACAAGTATATGATGAAGGGTCATAACCAGACAGTAATCTATCTTACTTATCACAAAAAACTACTACGAGGGGCAAAAAGTTACAGTATAGGCACAGCAACTAGCCAATAGGAAATAGACATGGAGGCTCGTGTGGGGTCGGAATCTTCTCCAGGGATTAGAGAAGTAAATGAAGTACTGACCTATAGGTAGGTGGGACTCTCAGTATCAGGCTCTGCCTATATCCTGGGGCTAACTTCAGGGCATCCTGTAGAATCATAACCTATAAGGGGAGGTCTCCATGTCATAATAAGGGGCCCCCTACAAAGAAAGTAAGAAACAAAACAAAAACACAAAGATCCTTTTCTCTGAAACTGCATTATCTTTCATCAGTACTGCAACTGAATATGGAAAAACTATGTGCAGTGGTCATTCACTGGTGCTGCCTACCCCTGCAGAGAGTCTGACCAATGACCGTCAATCATATCAGAGTTGGGAATTCCAGAGTAGACAGACAAGGTGAGTGGGTGTGGGAAGATTGCTCCGATGGTTATAGTACCATTCATTCCAGCTGGGTGAAGTCAGCCTATACCCGCAGGAGGGCTCATATAGGCCATGTATGGAGTCTACCACAACAAAAACTTGGGAATAGAGTTGTGCTGCAAATGGGAAAGTCAGTTGAGCCCTGCCAGTGCAGTAAGAGAAGCCAGAATTTCTGCAGTGGTGGGAACCTGTGTGGTGCGCCATTTACACAGGATGGCTGTCTTGGCCTGTAAGGCCAGAAGGGCAAGCCACCTGTACTCAAGGGGTTTAAGGTGTACCAGAATTGTCTTTATTCCAAGAAGGGAAAAAAAGGGGAGAGGAAGGTATCTGCCATCCAAGAACCCTAGCAGAAAGCTGTGTGATCTGCTGCCACAGACCTTGGATGAGGGGACAGTCCCAAAGTAAATTATATAGGTTCCCCTCTGGGGCACTGCATCTCCAACAGTTGTCATTGTCTAGGATTTTAGCCCTGTGGAGCACCACCGGTGTTTGATACCAAGCATGGGATATCTTATTTTTAATGAGACGACTGCAGGCGTCCATGAACCATGTATGGGCATCCTTCCATGCCGGGGTCCATTGGTGTGTTGTGATGTTACTGCCTGTCATTCCCCTCTCACTCCAAGTGATTTGAGATGCATTCAACTGGTGTGGAAGAGCATCCCTCAGTTTGGCATATATTTTACCTGCCAGCCCCTTAGAGTGGGATATCTGGACTTCCGGTGACGTCACGGCAGCAGTAACAGCCTGAGAGCCAGCTCCCCTCCCGAGAGAATTGCAAAAGCCTCCTAATCACCAAATTAATATCACAAAAACAGAGAACTGTCACCTGGTGGTGTAAAGCAAGATAAGGGAGACAAGGGACGCCCAAAAGCAGCACCTAAAAAAACAGATTGCAGTGGATTGCCAGAGCATCAACAGGCCTGTAGCAGGAGCGCCTCCCTTACAAGTCAGCATGGTTCGGGATATGATACAGAGGGAGAGATTGAGACTTTATCACGATCTCACTTCGAGCAATTACTAAAAGAAATCCAGGACTCTCATAATGAAAATAAAAGGGAATTCCAGAACCTAAACAGCAAGCTCAGTAAAATGGAGCAGCACATGGAGGGGGCTGAACAAAGGATTGCACAAGTAGAAAATAATGGAGATACTCTAGCGCAGGCAGTGGGCTCCTTCTTCCAGCATACACTGGCTTTACAAGCAAAATGTACGGACCTAGAGGCCAGGTCAAGGAAAGATAACCTCCGTTTATATGGTCTGGTGGAAGGTGCAGAGATTCAACCAATGGCCCAATTCATAGAAGACCTAAAAGATGTATTGGGGCTACCGCAAGATTAACAGATCAGAGTGGAATGGGCACATAGATCTCTGATACCCAAACCCATGGAACCTACCGCTAGGCCTCGTTCCATTATAATAAAATTCTCGAACTACTGAGTTAAAGAAGATATATTAAAATGTACCTGGCAAAAGAAAGAGCTCAAGTATTTAGAATCCCGACTGACCTTGGACCAAGATTTTCCGCCCGAAATTCAGCAGGCCAGGCAACGCTGGGTCCCGTATTTTAAAATATGTAGGGAGCTTCAACTCCGTTTCCAAACTCCTTTCCTTGCGAAGTTCCGTGTGTTCTGGGCAGAGGGTCCAAAAGTATATAACACCACTGAAGAGTTGAATAAGGTGTTGGTAGAAAAAGGTATTCAGACTCCCCACCAAGATCAGGAGCACCCTAAGAGGAAGCAGATGGAACTGACGGATTGGCACCTGGTTGCTGGGGGGGGGGGAAGAAGGCTGGAACATCGTTGGAGTCAGCGCGGTCACTTTTGGAGAAAATGGTCGGGGGAAAATTGCAGAATAGAAGCAATTTGGACTGGAATCGACAAACGTCAGTTTCCCTGGGCTGAAGAGGTACTGTTTCACCTGGTTCCTTGCCCTGAGGGAAAAGTGAGAGTGAGATTGCTTTATGAGAAGGGGGGAAAAGCGGGATGAGAGCAGTTGTTAGCCCAGATAAGAAAACAGAACTGGCTCATGGGATCCTGATAAAAAGTAGAAGGCAGTATAACACAGTGGTTTAAGGCTCTGAGCTACAAATCTGGTGATATCCAGCAGACCAGACCTGGGTTTGAATCCCACAGCTTCCACTTGCATATTGTGTGACCCTGAGCAAGTCACTTAACTTCCCTGTGCTCCCAGGTTGCACCTGTAAAAAAGCTTTCAGCTTAGTGTGTCTCACCTGGTTAAAACAACTAAATAAATAAAAAAGACTAGAGACTGAACTGAATTAAATTTAAGCAGTTCTGAAAGTTACATGGGCTTCATATTTGTGTATGCTCTCAGACCCCCTCTTGCTACGTATATTTGAAAGCTGGTTAACAGTAGCTAGATGATACTTTGGCTCCTCTGGATCTTTGGGGGAGATCCGTGTTACTGAAGAGTCTGCTTTTTGAGTTCCTAAAAAGAGGCAGTATTATACAGTACAAGGTTCTTTGTTTCTTTTCAGGTTTAAAAGAGTAAATTTAAAATGCAGTTCGGGGGTGGGAAGGAAAGTGCTCTCAGCATAGTGGAAGCTTTAGCTGAGAAATAAAAATCGTCATGACGTTCAATTTAAGTAGTCCCCGTGGGGGGGGGCATTCAATTGGGGCATTTTGGTTCCTCCTCATCTCCACTCCCCACTGGAAGGTTCGGGGAAAGGAGAAAAGAAGTCTGAAGTTTCAGATTTCCTACCTAGGAAGTTCAATGTTTGTTGTAATGAGGTTACCTGTAGTGCCCTGTTGGCATCTATTTGTTTGATTACTAAGGGTCTCACATTGAGGAAAAATGATTCTGGCCTGATACAGTTTGTTGGGGGGGAGGGGGGTACGAAAGAGGAGATAAAGAGATTAGTTTTGAAGGCTAAATTAAACCTCTATAATGGGAAGACAGGAAATTCTGTTCATATAATGTACACAGATTGTCCAGCCCAGTGTGAAATGGGCCAAAATACTGAGCTATATGAGAAAGATGGCTGTAGATTTTATATTTCTACAGGAGACACATTTGTCTCCACGGGAGCACACTAAGCTTGGCTCCATGGGTTTTGGGAGCAGTGCCACAGCCTCTTATAAGACAGGGCGCAGAAGGGGAGTGGCAATTTTGATTCCCAAGCATACCCCCTTCACAAAAACAGGTGAATTGGCAGATAAAGAGGGAAGGTATGTCCTGATGCGGGGAACCTCCCAGGGCAAGCCATTGATCCTGTCCTCGGTCTACTTCCCCCCAGGCTCGAATTCAGCAACATATCTGGATTTTTTGCCCACTTTACAAGAGTGGGCACAGGGGGAGGTGATTTGGGGAGGGGATTTAAACTTGATCTTTAACCCTACTGTAACCCCTAGATGGCGCTATCCCAGGGGCTACTACCCCTGCCTGATTTGCCACTAACAGGTTGAGGGGCCTGGATCCAATGGCGGGTGCCTCCACCCAGAGGTCAGGGTTTGCAATAGTTAAACTAACTTGGTCACAGCCCTCTGGAACACTGCAACCCCCCTTTCTTCCCACTAGTGGCCCACACAATATATCAGAATTACCTTCACAGTATACACTTACCCCAGGACTGATTCCGCACTGGGACCTCCTGTGAAATAAGATACAGTGCAACAATCACAGTACAGTACTTTAACATAGACAATTACCTCAGGCAGTATAACTTTGCTGAAACAAGTAGCTCTGATTTATTTAGGGATATAACAAGGACAGGGGGAAATCAGGTTAATTAGCTTATCACTCTACTCATCTACCTATGGCTCTGTGCACAGGCCTATCCCTATCAGTTACTGTCCCTGGGTACCCAAGCCCTAGTGGCTAGCCCAAACCGTGGCAGCTGGTAGGGGCCCTTTCACACAGGGAAAAGAAAAATTAGTTAAACAGTCAGCAGTGCAGTTATTCCATTTGGATTCAATGTGGCAATTCAACAGGGAGCGACCCTGAATTAGTACTCACGACCTCCAAACAAGATAGGGTCCTTCAATGTCAGCAGGGCTACTCTTGAGCTCCACGAGACTCCTCACACATTTATATGGCAAAAAGAAAGTACTATACCAGGCAGGCTGCTTCTCTATCCTGATCGCAATTACTGCACAATACCCGGGAGAACACACAGCAGATTCAGTTCCTGACAGACTGAGTGCAATTCAACAATTTCTCCAGTCTTCTACAGGGTGAGCCTGGTTTCTACTCTTCAGAGATCCTTTGATTCTTTTCACATGACGGATTCAGTCCTAACAAGCAGTTACACAAGCTGCAGACCGGAACTCTGGGCCTTACACACGTTTTTGACTGAAACTGTGCACTGAAGGAGCACAGGGTTTCTTTCCCTTCACTCCAGAGCTAAACTGAAACTCCAACAGACAAAACCGGCACTTCTTTGAGTTCCTCCCAGTTCTTGACTGGATTAGCTGTCGCCACAATAGACTGCTGCTGTTGGTCCAAAAGGCGCAAGTCTAAACTACATCTCCCAGAGTCACTGCCCATACAATCCTCTTGTGGCTGGCTCAGATTATGAGTCCAAGTTCTGATTCGTCCAAGGCACCATTTTAGAGCTAGCTTACCCCACACTGATTGGTCCAGTTCAGCAGTTCAAAACTAGAATGGGGAACTAGGCAGACACAGTTCTGACTGCAAAGAAAGCAGGTTAGACAAACTGTATTTTCATTATTACTCTACATGATTTCTGGCAAACAGTTACATCTTTCAGATAGGTTCCCTTGCACTCCTAGTGACTGCAAAATGGAGTGAATTGGCAGCAGTTCGAGTGGTACTCAAGCAGAGAAGCACACAGTCCCCCCATACAAACTAATTATGTCTGCAAGCAGACAGCTCTTAAAGAGACAGTACCAGAGGCTCTAAAAACACTCACTGATAAATGGCTTAAACGCCAAACACCATTCAGGCTTGGAGCATTCAAGCAAGCTCCTGGAAGTCTTTTGGGAACCCCCATTTGCAGGGGGGTTACACTACACTGGATTCCACTACTCAAACACAAAAAAAGGACCAAGGTATAGCTAAAAAAGTGAAAAGGTTGCTACAGGAGTTGGGTTATGTTGATATTTGGCGCCATCTTGAGGGTAAAAGGAGGGAATACACATTTTACTCAAAAGTACATCAAGTGTATACCAGATTAGACTACTTTATTGTCCCCAGGGAATTGGTCGGTCAGGTTCGAGGGGTGTCTGTGGGGGAGTTTTTACTCTCTGATCATACTCTGATTTTTCTTACTGTCAGGTTTGGAGAGTTGAGACGGACCACCTTTTGGAGACTGAACTTATCGTTGCTACAGGATAAGGAGGTGGGGAGTCAGTCACTCAAACAAACATTGAAGGAGAATGATCTGCCATGGACCTCGTCTGCAGTTCTATGGGATACCATAAAGGCTGTCATAAGGGGGAATCTTATTAAATGGTCCAGTAGAAGAAAGAAGGAAAGAGAGACCAAAAAGAATGATTTACTAACCCAAATAGCACAATGTGAAGCTCAGCAGAAAATTAAAATAGACAGAGGAAGGAGTAAAATATTAAAACAGCTTAAGGCTAAATGAATGAATATTCTTGACTATGCGGTTGAACAAAAATGACTGTTTTAAAGGCAAAAATATAATGAAGGTGGACCTAGGTCCTTAAGACTGTTGGCAGCCAGATTGAGAGTTCAGAGGAATAAGGCAACAATACAGGCAGTACAACACCCCCTTGATAACAGATTAGTTAAAGAAACAAACTATATAGTGGACTCTTTTAGGGATTACTCTATACCACATTATATAAACAAGGCACTCAACCATCTAGTGCACAAATTAGGGAATTTCTGGAGAGGCTGGACCTTCCCTCGGTTTCTGGGGAACAGACTAATTAGCTAAGTAGGCCGATTGAGGATGTAGAGGTGGCAGCAGTCATTAAGAATTGTAAATCCTTCAAATGCCCAGGGATGGATGGCCTACCGGGGGAGTTTTATAGGCAGTTTAAAGGTGAGGTAACCCCTATGTTGGGGAAACTTTTTCGCTATTTACAGGGTGAAGAAAGTGAGATGCCCCCCTCCTGGTCCCAAGCAATAATATCAGTGATCCCCAAACCAGGCAAGGACCCCGTATTATGTTCTTCATATTGCCCCATTTCAATTTTAAACACTGATTACAAAATTTTCACCTCGATTTTGACTAACAGATTGCAAATATTGGTACCCCAGATAATTGGCTTAGAACAGACAGGTTTTATTCCGGGTCGACAGGCCCAGGATAACCTTAGGAAAACTTCCCTTTTAATTGTTCATATAATCAGTACGAAAAAGACTGCCCTTCTGGTCAGCATTGACGCAGAAAAAGCATTCGACAAGGTGTCGTGGAGGTTTTTAGATGAGGTCTTGGCCTGTTTTGGATTGGGGAGTCCTTTTAAAACTTTGATATCTAAAATTTATAAATCCCCAACTGCCTATATCAGAGTGAACAGCCACCATGCTCAAAGGTTTCATTTGGAGAGAGGGACTAGGCAGGGCTGTCCTTTGTCCCCTCTACATTGAGCCTTTGGCTCAGAGCATAAGAAGGGATGAGGGGATTAGGGGGGTAGAAATGTCAGGGTGTCAACATACAATATCTCTTTACACTGATGACGTCCTTCTTTATTTGGAAAACCCGGATTGTTCCCTGAGAAGGGTGATGGACAGACTGACTCAGTTTTCTGAATTGGCAGGTTATTCATTGAACACCTCTAAAACTGAGGTCCTAAAATTCAGATATGACCCCCCCATAGAAATTAGAAGAATCTACCCTATGAGATGGGACCTCACACAAATGAAATACCTGAGGATCAGTATTGGTAATTCTCCCTCGCAACTAAAAAAGTTGAATTTTACACCTATGGTGCAGCAACTAAAAAGTGACTTCAATAGATGGAATGTAATGCCTCTCTCATTGCACAGTCAAGTGTTAGCAGTAAAGATGAATGTCCTGCCAAGGTTTTTATATTTGTTCCAAGGTACCCCCTGTATAGTAACAAGGAAGGACCTGGAATTGTGGCAGAGGATGTTAATGAGTTTTATTTGGGCAAATAGAACATCAAGAGTAAGAAAGCAAACTTTGTTTCTACCTAAGGAATCGGGAGGACTTGGGGGCTACTGGGAGGCTATACAATTGAGAATAGCTTTACTTTGGGGGCAACTGACATATAAGGCTACCTGGAAGGAGACTGAGTTGGGAGCACACCCTTCCCCACCCCTACCCTCATTATTGTCTCATCCAACGGATCTCATAAGAACACGGGATGGGTTGCTTCCCACCACCCGAACCACATTGGAGGGGTGGAGAAGAGGTACTTCGAGAGAGAGGAAACTTGGAGGTTACTGGAGATATGGATGGTGGGCATTCGACCCCACTTTTGGTCCGGCAGCAGTGGATCCTTGGTTCCTAGATAAGGCTGGGAAAGGACTGCAGGCACCTTGGCAGTTGTTAGAAGGAGGGGGACTATTATCATTTGAGGGGGCACAGAGGCCCTTTGGCCTTTCCCCTGTAGACAGAATGCGTTATGTCCAAATTAGTAGTTTTATTAATAGAAAACTCCAATTGGAGCGCCGTACAGGTTTTGGGGTGGTTAGAGAGCAGACCTTTGAGCACATATGGAAGGCCAGGTGTGCTTCAGGGGCTATCTCCCAGCTGTATAAGAGAGGTGTTAAACGAATTAAAGCAAATACAGATTATATTAAATTAGCCTGGGAGCAGGAATTGAATATATCCATTTCTGAAGGTTCCTGGGAAAAGACTTGGGGCAATATTTGGAGGGTCTCTTCTTCTCCTACTTGGAAGGAGTTTCTGTGGAAAATGAGGATTAGATATTTCAGAGTGCCAGTGGTGGTCTCCAGGCAACATTTGGGAACAACCTCAGAGTGTTGGAGGAAATGTGGAGCAGATAAGGCGACACATGTACATAATTTTTGGTCTTGCGGTATCATTTCTCAATTTTGGCTAACAATTGCTGCCTCTCTGAAACAGATTTTTTCAGACCCAGGACCAATTGGGGCCAGAGTGTCTGATATTTGGGGAACTCCCAGGAGAAATCAGGGGGAGGGAAGCTATTTACTTGTGGCAGATCTCAATAGTGACAGCCTTAAAATCAATAACTAGGTGTTGGTTGCAACCTTTTCCTCCAATAAAGGAGGACTGGATAGAAGCAGTAGGGCAAATTCAACAGTTGGAGGAATTGACATTTAGGATACAGCGGAGAACCCCTGCCTATCTGAATTGCTGGACTCGGTGGATGACATGGTTGGGGTAGATCATTGTTAGTGCTCTATAAGGAAAAATGGGCCTCCTAGATTGTCCGTTGGCTCCCTCCCAGATTCCCAAACCTCATGAGGGTTTTTGGGGTGTTGGCCCCTTGCGGTCGGGCAAAGCTGAGTGGCCCGAGTCGCGGTGGTTCCCTGATACACCCCAAGATATAAAGACGGTGGAACAAGTAATTTAGGTCGGTACATTGACTTAGTACCTTAATATTAAATAAATCTAATACCCTCAAGTAAGTTGATATACAGTAATTGAATGGGTTATGTAATAGGATTATGAGACCCTTTTTGTTATTATTTTATATAGTAGTTATGATTAATTTAGGACTTTTTGTCACTTGTTTATAAAATGTGTGTCTATACAACTACTGAAAGAATTTTATGGATGAAAAGTTTTGGCTGTAGAAAACTAATGGTTATACTCTGTTAATTAGATAACAGCTTATGGATATATCAATGCTAAATAGATGTACTATATCTATAAAGGAATTGGAAACAATAAAGAAGTATAAAAAAAAGAGTGGGATATCCAGCTGTTTATGTCAGATGGTAATTGGGGGCCTGAGTATGTTTTCAGTATGGGATGGAGGGCTTCTCTCAACTGGAGATATTTCCAGAAGTCCTTCCGCTGAAGACCCCATTGCAGCTGGAGCTCCCCAAAGGGGGGAACTCTGGCAAGTGAGAGTTCGAGGATATCATCAACCCTGGTAATGCCCTTAGTGAGAGAGTGTGGCCAGAGTTCAGCTTTGTCATATATTAGGATGCTCGGGTTCTGCCACAGAGAGTTGATGCTTGCTGGGATTGCAGATAGCCTGAATTTCCTGTGGAGGCGATACCAGTTAGTCACCGAGGGGTCTATTATGGGGTTGGGATGTGGGTTACCTTTCATTTTGTGATGTAAGAGGGCAGCAGGTTGCGCTACACTGGCAGCTGACACCACCATATCCACCCATTGTGGGGAAAGAACTGTAGTGGGGCAAACCCAATGTACAGCTTGTGCAGCCTGAAAAGCCCATTTATAGCCTTCGAGCCAGGGTAGCTCCCCACTCCCCCATTGCCCAGTGGGCTCTTAATTTGGCTCTACTAAAGCGAGGTTTAGTCCCTTCCCACAGAAAATCTCCTATTAGACTGTCTATATCTTGGGACCATTTTTTAGGTAGTTCAAGGGGGATATGAGAGAGAATGTAAATGAATTTTGGGGCTGTCACCATTTTAATGGCCACAGTTTTCCTGGCCAGGGTGAGCCTGAGCAACTTCCATCTGTCAGACTCGGCCTTGGTGTTCTGAATTAGTGGCCGCAGGTTGGCTTTCCACAAACCTGCCAGGTCAGGGGTGACTTTAATCCCCAGGTATGTGAGTCCCTGTAGTGCCCAAAGGAGTACAAGATTTTCAATATCAGCCTGCAAGCATTTTGAGCTAAGAGGCATTACCCCTGTCTTGGACAGATGGAGCCCAGAGAGAGTTGAAAAACTGTCCAGGAGGTCAAGGAGAGGTGGAAGAGATGTCTACGAATTTTCCATTGGGATAAGGTTGTCATCGGTGTACATCAGGGTGGAGTAGGCCTCCTGTCCCACCATTATCCCCTTGATGTGTGGGTGTTGCCAGATTGCAGCAACTTGGGGTTCTACCACTAAGACGAGCGGGATGGGTGAGAAAAGGCAACCCTGTTGGGTCCCTCTTCCTAGAGGGAAGGGGTCGGAGAGAAGCCTGTTTGTGAGTACTCTAGCCAGGGATTTATTATAAATCATCTGTACACAGGCTCTGAAGCGTTCTCCCACCCCCAGGTGAGCAAGCACTGCCTGGATGTACTCCCATTCAAGGGAGTCGAACACCTTTTCAAAGTTTACTGCCACTGCCACAGCTGGGGTGTTTAGGGTTTGGGACGTGTGAATAATGTTGTGCAGTGAGCAGACATGGTCAGTGCTATGTCTACCAGGGACAAATCCCACCTGGGAGGGGTGGATCAGGGAGGTAAGTAGGGCACTAAGTTGACTGGCCAGTATTTTGGCATAAATCTTGCTATCTACATTTATTAGTGAGATAGGCCTATAGCTGCCTGCTAACAGGGGGTTCTTCCCCTTTTTGGGGATGACTGTTATAACTGCCTCTCTCATGGTGGGTGGAAAAGAGCCAGTCAAGCCAGTCTCTCTGTATGCCTCTGTCAGCAGAGGTGCGGTCTGATCTACCACAACCTGACAGAAATCAGCAGTGAATCCATCTCCCCCTGGAGACTTCCTAGTCTGTAGGCCCATAATGGCCTCTCAGACCTCCGTTTCTTTAATGGGTGCTTCATGTGTTAGTGCCTCCTGGGGAGCGAGTCTAGGAAGAGTGAGGTTGTCTAGGAAGGACTGAATGGCCTGGGATGGTACACTTAACAGGGTGTGGGTATATAGAAGAATTTACCACTCCTTGTGTGGTTTGGTCATAAGGCCACAGGCCGAGTGAGTAAAACCACACCAGAAGTGGTAAATCCTGCCATATACCCACACCCTGGAGTGGTATATTGCTATTATACAATGTCCTCATGCTTTTTCAAAGAAAAGAACATTTAATAAAAATGTTTTGTACCATTTTTTATTTGGTTTTCATTGTATTTATTGCTGCACTGGGAATAAATAATCCTTGGTTGGTAGATCTTGTTGATACTACTGTGCATGTGCAGTTCTGGTATGTCATTCTCTTTCAGGTGCTATTCTCTGAGATACAGTACTTTTTTTTTTTAAATAGAGCTTGTGGGGCATTCCGTACAGTGCAGTGGGAGCGAGGGGTGCTGTTATTAACTTCCAGGTTTTCTGTCAGTTTGCCGGTTCCAGGTTTTCTGTCAGTTTGCTTGTTCTGGGGTTTACTGTTTGGGAGGAAGCGATGGTGAGTGAACTTGTCATGGAGAACAAGAAATGGAGCCAAACGAGAAATGTTCGGAGACACTGAGGTGAGGCAGGTGGCTCATGGAAGTTGTGAGGGAGGATAAGTTGAAAAAAGGTGTTTTTTGGGGGCAGTTCTACAGGGTTATGGCAAGAGAGAGCGAGTGTTTTTTTAAGAGGTAATGGCCAGTACTGTGGAGTTGTGAATCTCGACGTTCATTGCCATTTTTGTGAGTTGAAGGTTTGTCATGCTTGGAATGATTTTAAGAAGAGGTTTCTTCTGCGCCTCACTGGTGGCTGACACCTTTTCCAGCGGGTATACTAGGGGATTTATCATGCTGGCAAAGGTGCCAGCCAGCCAATCAGATTGTGGGATTTCTGACTTTGGATTTACCCCACTGTATAATATGTTTTGAAGTATACAGGGCAGAGTAGAATGAAGCCATTTTAGTGCTAATCCCCTCCTGTAAAGTTACCGTGTGCTCCTTATTGTCTGTAAGCCCTGATATGTCTCTCGCCTCCTTCTGTTTTCTAAGCTGATAGGCAAGTACCTTTCCACTTTTATCCCCCTCTTCCTAGTATCTGTGATGAAGCTGAAGAATGGCAACCTCGGCTTTCTTAGTTAGCAACTGATTAATTTCCCATCTAAGGCCTAGGACCGCTGTACCCAGTTGTGAGTGGGATGAGGGACAGGAAACCACATTATAGGCCTTCTCCGCCTGAGTTAATCTCTCCTCCAGCCTGGCCAACAGATGTTCTCTTTGCCTGTGTTTTCTGGAGGCGTAACCCATCACCTTCCCCCCCCCCCAAGTGTTGCTTTAAAGGACCCCCAGGTGATCTGAGCTGAGATATGAGAGATTGGATTGTGCACCAGGAACTGCTGTGCTTTCTCTTTAATCCATGGGACAAAGTCCGGGTCTCTTATCGGGGTAGAGTCTAGTCTCCAGGTCTGCTTCTGGGGGGGGGGTACCCCATGTCAGATGGAGCAGTACCAGGGCATGATCGGAGATCAGTCTGGGGGTATGATCACAGCTAAGTAAGACTTCAGTCACAGGGTGCGATGTCAGCCATAAACCAATTCTGCTGTGTGATGCATGGGCATCCGAGTGGAATGTGTAATCTAGCACTCAGGGGTGGGAGAGGTGCCACGCATTTGACAGGCCATGTTCTTGTATGAGTTTGTGTAGTGCCCTTGACCCGCATCATGCTTCTCCTTACTGGTGTCATTCCTATCTATATGAGGAACCAGAGCGAGGTTGAAATCTCCCCCCATGATAAGGGGGCACAAGGGTGTATTGAAGGAGCCTATAGCTCCAGCTAGCATATGAAGGAAGACAGGGTCATCATGGTTCAGCGCATAGACATTTCATAGGACAATTGGCCCCTGAGGGGTCGAGTATCTGGCTAACAACCACCTCCCTTCCTGGCCTGCCACCGTGGACTCCAGATCCCACTGAAGTGACTTGTGAACTAATATCATCACACCCCTCTTTCTAGCAGGTGCACCTGCATACACCTCCTGTCCCACCCAATCTTTGACCATCATTGTCTGGTCTTTGTGTGTAAGTTTGGTCTCCTGGGGAAAGGCCACCTGAGACCTGAGTTGTTTGAGATGTGAGAGGACCTTCCTCCTCTTGATAAGGGAGTTCAGCCCTCTCACATTCCATGTATGACAGATGAGCTCACCCATGGTCATCTTTAAGCAACAGTATGTATTAGATTGAGGTCACAAGAAAACAAGTGTTCCAGGTGAGGTGCACCTTTCCCTGGAGGTCCAGATAAAAAGAGTAAGCAGCTTCCTGGGATCCCATTTCCACCCACACAGTAAAATGAGAAAGGCCAAAGGAAAGGTACAGTACACTGTTAATTCACATTCTTCTCTTCCTCTGTACATATTACATATATCAACATGCATAATGGGGTTTATCCAGTCTACATTAAAAGCTGTCTCAGTCAGAACAGTTAACTATATACAAAGCCATTAATAACAACAGAAACAAACTTTGGGGCATGAGCCTGGTGTAAAAGACTGCGGCGTCTGCCAAGTAGTTTTCCAGGCTAACCCTGGGAGCTGGTCAAACATCTAAGAGGAGCTCAAGGGCAGTGCATTGCCCACAGGCTCCTCTCAGTCTGCGTGTGCTGTTTGGGGGTGTTTACTGAGGGGGTCTCGGCACTGGGCCATATAAGCTAGCCGCTGGTAGAAGGAAGTATGACAACATACCTCATATGTGTTTACACTCCTTAAAAAGGAGAAAGAAAGAATGCAGAGAAAGAAGGGATGGTGGTGGAGGGTACCGTGTCACTCCATGTGTAGGGCAATGACCAAGGAGGAATGGAAAAGGTCCTATCTCCATAGCAGGAATGCTGGGGGGAGCCCCCCCAACCTGGTCCCTAGGATGGGACAGCAGGGTATGCCCTACTGCCACAAGCTGCACAACAAGCAAGACTGGAACACTGGTGGAGGCTGTAGTAAGGGGTGATGTAAAGTAAAACCCATCTGCCAACATCCTACTAAGGGTGTGGGACAAAAATTATGACAGTCATCCAGGTGATAATACCTGGGTACCTTGCCTGCACCCACCACCCAAGAAGAGTTGGTATAAGGGTGGGGACTAGGAAGGGATCCCACATTCAGCTTCCTTCTTCTTACCGCAGCATGAGAGGATATTGGGCACAAAGCCCATATATTTAGCAGTAGTATGATAGAGGGTGTCTATAGACCACCAGAGCAGTAAACGGAGGGTATAAAATCACAGCATTCAGTGAGCCTATCCCTGACAGAGAAGTAGCCATTGCCTGTCTGGGTGAGGGTTGGTAAAGGGTAGGAGCCATGATAAGGCTTATTCCCTAGTACAGGAAGCCCAGTTACCTCGACGGGGGGGGGGCAGGGTCGCTCTGAAGCAGGCAATACAGCAAGAGAGTCCTATCCTCTGTTCCTCCCCATTGCCCATCCCACCACCCCAAAAACTGTACCACACAACCCATATCAAAACTGAGAAAAAATAACTTATCTGACCCAAATGCGGTCCACAATTCAGGCAGGAGGTTGTTCTGGTTCACCGGCTGCGGCAAGCTTGCCCTGCAGGAGGTAGAGGATCTGGCCCAATGGTCAGCCTGTCTCCAGATGATAGTTCGCTATGTCAGGTGTGATCGCAGGCTCCCCCACTGCCGCCCAGGAATAATCCACAGGTTGTGAAAGTTCACAGTTAGGAGTTGGTGCACCGGAGAAGGTACAATCCATTCCAAGGTCTTCAGGGTGCACATCAGGCAGTGATAAGTCCTGCAAAGGGGCAAAGCGGTTGTTGGAAAAATACTGGCTGACAATTGGGGCTTCTCGAGAAGTGGTGTCCTCACCAAAGTCTGCGGTGATAGCTGCCCTTTCCCTTTCTATCAGGTGATCCCTTCAGTCATGTCAGCCCTCTTGTGGTTGTTTCCTCTGCTGGGCTGGTGCTGGTATGTCACAGTTGACTCCCTGTTGGCCTCACTGCTGGTTCACACTGGGAAAGGTTCATTGCTCAAGCTTTTGGTTTAGTGGGGTCTCCTTGGCCTGCTTTTGCAGTGATCTGCTCCTCCTTCTCAATGGTGGCAGAGGTGAGGACGTGCTCCCTCTGGGCCAGAATTGAGCTATAAAGTCCAGTGCTGCTTCTGGAATATTGAGCTGGATACAGATCACATTATGGATGAGACTGAGGACTGACAGGTACCTTAATGAAAAGGGGATCCCTAGCTCATGTAGGTGCTTATGAGCGTCAGTGAATTCTTTCCTCCTCTGTGCAAGTTCCTTGGAGTAATCCTGGAACATTAGAATATAGTGCCCCTGTCAGAATAGATTTCCCAGCTCTTGAGTCCAAGCCTGAATTGCCTCTTTCTCTGCAAAATTAAGGACCCTTATCAGATGGGCCTCAGTCTCCCCCCTCAAGTGATCTTGGCTGAAGAGAGCGAAGGGACCTCTCTATGGTGATTTTAGTAGTTGGGGGAGCTTCAGCAGTTCTGGCAGGGCCTGTTGAAGAAAGTTCAAGGTGTGCCTTTGTTCACACCCTTCTGGGAAGCCCAGGAGCAGGAGATTGTTCCTGCGGTTCCTATTTTCTAAATGATCGATTTTTTCTGGACGGCCCCTACCTGTCTGGCCTGCTCCCTCAAAGTAACACAATGTCCCTCAATCGTTAACTCTTGGCTCGCAGCCTTTGGTTCAATGCGACCGCAGCAATCATCCAGTTGATGTAGGGCCAGGGCTGTGTTGTTTGCTGCCAGCATAAATTCGTTCATGTGGCGCATGATAGTAGCAAACATTTCTTGTACTGTAGGCTCCATATTCAGCCCTGTGGAGTCAGCTACGCAGTCTTGGAAGCAAGGTGAAAAAGTGTTCCAGGCGCTCAACACTAGGAATGATTTGACCGAAAAAGCGATTTTTCAACACCGGGTGCACGCAGGTATGTGGTCACTATTTATTACTGGCAGGAAATCCAGCTCAGTACTGTAATTTTTAGGATTCTAGCCCCATGCAGATATCCTGATGTAAACTATGCGGCCATCTTGTTCAGTGCCAAGCCACGCCCCCATCTAACAGTTTTAAGAAGGGGAACACAGAGGGATCACACACCCAGCTCAACTAGCTGAAGGAGGGCAACTAAAATCTTTTGAGGAACTACAGAGGGAATAGAAATAATTTGCAGGTGATGTGTTTTCATATAGGAGAATCAAAAAAATACAAGAAGGAGGCCTAGAGGAGGGCAGCGCCCCCAGTACTAACCTATATGAAGAGGCCCTCCCATAGAAGAGGAGATTTATTACATGGGATTCCAATGGAAAGTACGACAAATGAAAAAGATCTAGGTATTTTTATATCAGATGATCTAGGATATAATAAACAGATTAACGAGGCTACTAATAAAACAAACCGAATTGTATGGCCTATTAAAAGAAATAATAAATCAAGAGGTCCTGGAGTTATGTTGCCATTATTCCGAGCCTATGTCAGGCCACATTTGGAATATTCATCTCGACTCTGGAGCCCATATAAAAAGGGGGAAATAGCTTCATTGGAAAAAATTCAAAGGAAATTTACAAAAAATATATATGGATTGTTCAATGTCCCATATGAAAAACGTCTAGAAAACTTAAACCTTATGTCATTATCGCTTAGACGTCTAAGGGGAGATTTAATCTGTATGTTTGACCTTGTAAATGATCCATATCTGTTTACACAAATGGGATTTGTGTTTAAAAACAATATTTATAATACAAGAGGTCATCCATTGCAGAAAAGCAGGGCTAAATTCAATCATGTAAATAGAAAGTATTTTTTCACGCAAAGGATTATTAATCCATGGAACAACTTTCTCTTTGAAATAGTTAGTAGTAAAAACAAATTAACATTTAAAAATCGTCTTGATAAAGTCATCATTAATAAAAACTATTTCGGATATTATAATTAATGTTGGTGCTGAATGGGCCTCACAGCCCCCTTGCACCTAACCACCTTAGTATGAACCTTAGTAAGAAGAGATGTATGCTCCACAACCATTGGAGAAGCCTCTGTCGATTTACTATAAGATCCTGCAGTGGAGTGACACCTCAGCCTCAGATTATTTATTTATTTAGTTCTTGTTGACTGGGAAAGGAGGACTAGACAATTCTGCCTATTTTCAGCCTCCTCCCAGGGAAGGGGGATACAGATGGATGCCAACTGACATTGAACCAGATTAATCTGTTAGTGGTATTTTTAATGAATGGGGGAAATTTAGCCAGGACACCAGGGAAATTCACCATCTCTGTTGTGTTCTGTGGATCTGCTGTAGGGGGAACTGCTGCCAGTATGATGGTCAGTTCTCAGAAGAGAGTGGGCTGCGATGATGCAGTAGAGGCTGGGGAGCAGGTCTTCTCTCTTGCCTCAAAACTGATAGAAATCGATGCCCATATGGGCACAGAATTGAAGGATTTTACTAAAGATGGTAATGCACCTGAAAGCATAGAAGTTCCGGTAATGGCATCAAGAGGGGCCCATCGGCCAAGAGCCTACTTCTATGTCCATTTTGTCACATGAAGAATTACAGCTTTTACTACAGGAAGAGGAGCGCTGGCACCAAGCCAGGCATGCACAGCTTGAGACCACGCTCCAGAGCGGTAGTGCGGTTGGAATAATGCAACATCAGCCCTAAAAACAAAGGAACCGGCAATAGTGGGAGAAAAGGAGAAACCCCTAGGAGTACTACAGTGGGGCAATGGACTAGTTCAGGGCAGGAGTCAGCTCCTGAACCTAAAGGTACTGTAACTCATGACATGCCAGAAGAAGCAATAGTGAGAAATTTCTAAACAGGTCCAGAAAAGACCAGGAATAAGAAGGAGTGCAGTGGGATAGCAGAGTCCTGGGTCCAGACCCCTGGGGTAGAGATCAAAAAGTCTGTGTAACTAATGTTGGGCATCTACAGGCCAAGTTCACTATTGGGATAGCAGGAGGGGCAGTTAAAAAACATTTTAAGGAAACTGCTGGTGGAGATTGCACTGCAAAAGGCAGCAGGAATGCTGCTAAAGCACATTTTCTAGATGCAAGACGGGGCACTGATAGTACCAGTACTGCATACACTGTAAATAGTTCTGCACCCCCTTGGGTCACTGAGGTTTTGGAGAATGCAGGGTGGAAAAGAGCCCCTGATGGTTAGGGGTGGGAAGCAAACTACCCTAGCACTTCAAACTGGACTGCAGAGGTTTTAAATACAACAGTGAGGAGTGAGCAGAATAAGACCCCTGAGGAACAAGGTAACTTCTCAAAAAGCACCTGGGCAGAAAACTGGGCAAGAGGGAGAACCTAATGTGACCAGTAACAGTCCGGAGGATTTATTGACCACCATAAGAGCGTAGAAGAACCTGAGGCAAATCCAAACTCTTAAAATTCTGCTGAACCCATGGACTGTGTAGCTCCTGAAGTTCGGGAGTGTTTTCTGGTGATACGGAGGGCCGGGGGGCAGCCGCTGCTCCAACACCTCCTGTAAATGTTTGGACATCAAACGTGAGGAAGAGATTGTTCCCTGATTCCCACAAAACAGCCTCTGAACCAGCAAAAAGAAGGAATGCTGTGCAGTTAAAATACAGGGTCAGTACATCTGAGCTACCTAACCATCACTATGTGAGGTGCACATTAATTAAATTTTTTTTTTTTTTTTTTTTTTTTTTTTTTTTTTTTTAATTTTCATTTTTATCCCTCCTTACTGCCTCCGGTGCCCCCTCCTTCCGTCCGCTCATGTCCCCCGGTACCTACCTTAGGGATCTGCCCCCTAGAGTGCCCATCCTCCTCTCCTCGCACATTGGGGTCTGTCCTGTGAGGTGGTCCGGGTGGACGGGAGCGGACTTCATCTAGGGCTACGGAGGGTATTTTCCAGTTTCTCCTGCGACGTCCCCTCCCCCCCAGGGCGCCTTGCGCTAGGGCGTCAGTCCCAGTGGTAGCGTGCTTCTGCATGACCCTCATGCCCGAGGCGTCCCCCCTCCCGGCTCCGACCAAGGCGAAGCCGCCTCCACCTTCCCTCTGCCGGGTGGCCTCCACGGCTATGGAAGGCACAGGCGCAATGCGCTCTTGGTAACCCCCCTGAGGGAGGAGAGCATCCGTTGGGACGCCGATCCTCCTCCCTCGCCGATTCCCGCCACCCGAGTCCGCTCCCAAACCCGGGTCGCCGGCGCAGCGCGAGGTGTGGCGTCTAGCGCCTCAACACATTAATTAAAGACAGCATGAAATTCTATGCATATGAGATTTACACACTCGTACACATGCCTGGGGATACCCTGTTTGATATTAGTTTCAAACATCCTGCAGGGCTGGAGTGCTTCTGGAAACAATATAATTTACTGAAAAACACCCCTTTGGAGACCCTTTGTGGCTATATCCTTGACAAAACCTGCATTCAAACAAGTCGTGGTATTATTCAGGAACGAGGGGGTCAATGTAGCCGACATTACCTTTTGGCTTAAACAAAAATGCAATGTGATATAGTACCCTGAACCAATACTAGATGACGAGCATTTCTGAGCAGGAGGCTGGTGCTTTAAGGCCACATTAAAGCAAGTGAATAATGAAACACAGACCCTCCCTAACTGTTTCTTCCTGGGTCAGGACAGGGGTGTGGTCTTTTATCCTGGCCAACTCCAGGCATATTATCATTGTGGAGACACAGGGCATCTGAGCAATGCATGTGAAAAACAAAAATGTAGGCTTCATGGTGTGATAGGGCACATCAGTACACAGTGCCCTAACCCCATGTGAGGACCAAGGCCACACTTTTCGAACATGTTCCTGGGCATCTCACAATAGTCTTGGCCAGGCCTTGCAAGCTGAGCAGGGTCTGTATGTTACAGTTGCCCAAAAAGAAAGGCTGGAGCTGATCACAGATCCTGTGCATAGTAGTCCACAAAGACAGTGGTGCTGAGTCTCAGGCAGACCCCCCAAGATGCGACTGTCAGGTACCCCCCCCTCAGACTTCTGACCCCAAGGGCCCACCTGGTGTAGAACTGGCTTAGATGCTGACAGACTTAGACTGATGGAGCATTATAGGCTCTATTGGTCAGCAATCTCCCATAAGAAGGCAGAATTCCTGTCCAGGGAGGTTGCTGCTGCACGGAACCGACCAGCTCAGCTGTTCTGGATGGTAGACAGACTGTGCAATCCAGCCTGTCTACATATCCAGAAGGCTTTGTCACAAGTAGAGTGCGCTGAGTTTGCTCGCTTCTTTGCTGATAAGGTTGCCGACATCAGGACGGAGATTCGCCAATCTCCCTCTGTGGGGTTACTGGTGGACAAAGTGAGGTCACGACACCTTTGTTTTGTTGGGCTGACTTTGACCATCCAGTGATCGATAATATCATGCGGCTTCTAAGGAGTGTGCATCCAACTTATTGTAGTTTAGACCCGGGCCCTACCTGCCTTTTAATGGGGTGTGTAGATGTGACCGGCCCAGTTCTAGCAGAATTAATCTGGTGTTCACTGGAGTTGGGGGAGTTTCCTAGCTCCCTGAAGGTGGCAGTGGTTACCCCCCTTCTCAAGAAGTCATCCCTTGATCCAGTTTTTCCTGCAAACTACAGGCCAATCTCTAACCTTCCCTTTATAGGGAAGGTTATTGAGAAAGTTGTTGCATAACAGTTGAAGAACCATCTTACCATTCATACTATCTACGATCCTCTCCAGTCTGGTTTCCATAACAGGCATAGTACTGAGACTGCTCTGGTTTGGGTACTCAGTGATCTCCTGATGGCTAGAGACCAAAAGTGCTGTTCCATCTTGGTCCTTCTGGATCTCTCTTCAGCTTTTGACACCATGAACCATGGGGTACTTCTTGATTGCCTGCAGTTCATTTGTGGTCTGTCTGGTACAGTCCTCAGATTGTTTAATTCTTTCCTCACTGGTAGGTTGCAGAAGGTAGTATCGGGAATTTTTTCCTCTGACTCTTACTCCCTGCCATGTGGGGTTCCGCAGGGCTCAGTGTTGTCCCCATGCTGTTCACAGTGTACATCCTCCCATTAGGAGACATTATAAGATAGCACAGGCTGAGTTTTCACTATTATGCAGATGATACTCAGCTGTACCTGTCTTTTGTGCCTGACCAGGATAGTGCACTCTCGGTCTTTTCCAACTGTCTTGCTGAAATCCAAGACTGGATGAATTCCAGTTGGCTTAGATTGAACCCTGACAAGATGGAGGTGTTGTTCATGGAACCAGGACACTGGTTTGAGGGGTTGGTTGCTGGGAAGCCCTCCGGGCTTTGGCTAGCGGGCTCTCAGCTCCTGACCTCTGAGCGGTTGTGGAATCTGGGGGTGATATTTGACGATGGGCTGATGCTGCATTTGCAGGTGTCAGCTGTGGTCACATCCTCCTTTTATCATCTGAGGAACATCTCCCGGATTAAATACCTCGTTCCGTCCGGCGATCTTCCAACTCTAGTCCACGCATTCGTGACCTCACATCTTGACTACTATAACTCCCTATACTAGGGATTCCTGGGGATTGATATCCATCGCCTGCAGCTAGTGCAGAATGCTGCGGCCAGGCTGTTGTCTAGGTCTACTCGATCCAGCCACATTTCACCTGTGCTACATGCTCTGAATTGGCTGCCTGTTCAGTGGCGGATCACTTTTAAAGTTGGCTTGCTAACTTTCAGAGCCCTCCACGGCTTGGGTCCGAGTTACCTGCAAGCACTTCTGAATCCTTACTGCCCCCTCAGACCACTCCGCTCAACAGACGAGGGATTGCTGGAGATTCCCAGGGTGTGTTTGAAGTCTTCTGGAGCTTGGGCTTTTGCTTTTGCTGCCCCCACCCTGTGGAATTCTCTACCTCGTCGGATGAGAGAATGCCAGACAGTGGAGAGCTTTAAAATTGCTTTAAAAGCACATTTATTTGCATGTGAATTCCCTGATATTTAGTATTTTCTGACTTTTAGTACTTTAATATAAGATATTTAATATTTAATAGTGCAATGGTTTTATTTACTTGTGTTTATTTTAGAGTGTGATTGTACAGCGCTTTGATATTTGATATTGCGCTTAACAAATACATTTTATTATTATTATTACAGAGGGGAGGGGTAACACTGAGCAGGAATAAGTGAGACCCAACATGGATATAACACCTCCAGAAGAACCTGAAGTGATACAACAACCTATAGAAGAAGGCCCTATAGTATCACCTAAGTCAGACATGACCACTACAGTTCAAGTCATGCCCCCTCCAACAGGTTCAATGGGGACTGGTTTCAAAATGGTTACCAGCTCGAAGTCCACAGCACTCATACCTGCCTCACAAAACTTCCTGAGGAACCTGAGCCCGTTGTGGAACAGAATAAATATGCATTTCTGCAAGAGCAAGACTGGGCTACATCCAAGGAAAAATCGGATGTCTCCTCGGTGGCCTCTTCTCACGTGGCACAAGCCATGGAGGTTACCCAGTCAGGGAAGACAAAGTCCACAAAGTGAAAGAAAGGAAAATGAACTAGGTTTTTTTTTGCCTATGATAAAGCATTTAAAGTTTTTCATGTGTTTTTTTTTTTTTCCCTTTTGTATTTTACATGGCTACAGTTAATTTTCTAACATGTAATGTAAACAGCATAAAAGCTGCAAATAGGTGGCAGGTTAGCTTTTTGATTTTACAGGATTTACAATGTGAGGTGGTCATTCTACAGGATTCTAGACTACATACCATTCCTGAAATTAACCAAGCCAGGAAGGAATGGAGATGGGGTCAGTCTTTGTGGTCTGTGGGGAAAGAGCTGTGTTCTGGTTTGGGCATTTTATTTTTCGGACAGGAGGTTACGGTGACCATACTAGTAGATGTTTGCCCAGGGAGAGCTATGGTGGTAGATGTTACTCTGAGTCACAAGCCCTTATGGTTAATTAATATACATTCACCCACAGCTTAAGGCAGAAAGGACAAAACTACTAAATCAATCAGAAACTTACTTGCGTAGTTCAAAACTGACTTTACGAGGCGGAGATTTTAATTCCAGTTTATCCTAAAGGGACTGGGGGAAGAAATCAGGCAAAGTTTACTGTGACACTAATTTGATGAATACTGTTTTAACCCATTCAGGATTTAAAGATGTGTATGATACTCTAGGGGTACAGCCGAGTCGCATTTTTTACAGTATAAGGGATTCCTCTCTTCCCACATAGATTTTTGGTTTGTTCCTGAAAATTCCCCTATTTCTGCTGTCAAAATTATACCTGTAGAGACCATGGATCATGCTGTGGTATGGGTCTCCATTTATTTATTTATTTTGTTTTTGTTGACCGGGTAAGTGCACTAAACAAATCCTGCCTATTTTCAGGCACGACCCGGGGGGAGGGGGATACAGATGAATGCCAACTGACCTTGAACCAGATTAAGCTGTTGGTGGTTTTTTTAGTGAATGAGGGAAATTTGGCCAGGACACCGGGGAAAGTCCCCTACTTCTTTTGATAAGTGCCATGGGATCTTTAACATCCACCTGAACTACCACTAATCCAGGCAGATGGGACCTCGGTTTAACATCTCATCCAAAAGACGGCACCTCAGAAGTGCAGCACCCCTGTCATGCTGCACTACAGTGTCAGTACTGGGATATTAACCCAAGTGCCAGATGTGGGAACTGAACCCACAGCCCTCTGATCTCCCGGCCTCAGAGGCGAGTGTGCTATCTACTGAGCCACTGACACTGATAATTTACCATTGCTTTAGATAGACATGCACAAGTTGGAAGGGGTTACTGTCGGATGAACGCATCCCTATTATAAGATAAGCAAGTACAGTTGAAAGTAGAGGAGTTTTTTAATGCCCGAATTTCGGTTCAATTGTTGTATGATAACCTCCCCAATTCGTGGAAAGATATCAAATGAGACCTCAAACCACTTATGTTGCAAATCTCAAAAAAAGTAGTAAGTTCTAACTACTACCAATATTTGAAAGGGAGAGCTCGTTTTTTACAGTTCCTTATTCAAATGAGGGAAATGGGGGTAGACCTGACTGCATAAATTAAAGAGGTGAAGGAACAGATGTTTTCCTTTTAATATAATAGTGTTCACTCCAAATTGAGTAAAAATTCGTGACACGGGACGAAATTCCATGTTAACCCCTATGATAGTCATTCTGAGAGGATCAAACCCAAAGTAATGATGGCCTTACAAAACCCAGGTGGCACTATAACCACTGACATGAATTCCTTGCGAAATATTGTTCAGAAATATGTGGAAACTAAATTCCAAGAAGATGAAGGTCAAACATCTAGTACCTTATTAATGAACCCTCATCCCCGTTTTAACAGAACAGGATTTACTAGCCCTTAATGCTCCAATCACTGTACGAGAAATTCAACAAGCTATTCAGTCATTATCTGTAAACACAGCACTGGGCCTAGACAGAATCCCGAATGTGTTTTATAAACCATATTCAGAGAAACTTGCCCTAATGTTACACAAATTGTTTTTGGAAATTACTGAAAAGAATATCTTAAGTACTATACCAGTATGAGTGTGTGTGTGGGGGTAATGTTTTTTCTTTTCAAAAAGGGGGGCCATATAGAAATGGGGAATTGGAGGCCTTTGAGCCTCCTTAATTCAGAGTACAAAACTGTGGCTAAAATAATTAATTTCTGCTTAGCACAGGTGGCACAGATATTAATCTTAGATGCTCAGACATGTGCAATTCCGGGGCATGACATCACATAAAATGTAATGCTTATAAGGGAGATCATTGCACAAGGGCTAGGTAAGCAGCTGAATGGCTATCTTCTTTCCATTGACCAAGAAGCTGCCTTTGATTCTGTGATTCCAGAAAGTTTTATTTTCTTTCGGATGAATATACTGTGGAGGCTGGGAGGGTGCCCAATATGCCACATGCTAAGGAGGCTCAAGGAAGAGGTCCAATGGCTTGGCAGGGAGCTGGGGAGGTTGAGGGATGAGGGGAGAATTACGTCGGTAGGAGGGCTGATATCTGAGAGTATTGTGGGGGCACCACAGAGAAGGAACAGTGGGTCAAGGGAGGGGAGGGGGGCAAACTAGACAGGAAGCTAGCTGATGAAGGGTGGACTCTTGTTGGACCTAGAAAAAGAGGAGCAGCAGTAGGCAGGAGGGAGGAGAAAGCACATAGTAAGGCAAAGGGGATAGGGAACATGTTTACTTTACTGGGAACACATGGGAAGGAGGATGCAGGAGGTGATTGCACAAGGGACAGCACTCACAAAGAAGAGGGAGTAAGGGGCATTACTAGTGGAGAGATTGAGCATGGTGTGGCAGGGGAGGGATAATACCCAGAGAGGTGAGGAGGGAGAGGGAAGTTGGCAGTCAAACAGGAGGAGGGGAAGGGGTCTTAATTGGGAGGGACAGAGGGGAAGACACTGGGGCACATGGTAAAAACACAGTCTTGAATGGCTCCAAAAATGAGAACCTAGGTGGGGGGGTGGCAACGGGCACAAGGAAAGAGGAGGGGGTGTACTGATGTCGGGGGACTCCATACTCAAGGGGATCAGATGGGGCGGCAAGGGGGAGAGGCACAGCGGACATGGGTGGAGTCCATACCAGGATTAAAGGCAGACATGGCAGACAGGCAGCCTAAGATGTGTAAAGAGGGGTTGGAGGAAACCAAACATTGTGGTACATGTGGGGATAAATGACCTAGTGGGGGAAACGGTGGAAGTAACAAGGGAGAGGATTGAGGAAGTGGGAAGGTTGTGCAAGGAGACTGGGGAGTCAGTGGCCTTCTCCAAAGTGCTCCCAGTACGCTGCGCAAGCACGGTGAGAAAGGAGAGGATTAGAGAGTTAAACACATGGTTGGTAGAATGGTGTCAAACTAAGAGGTATGGGGTTGTGGGTGGCTGGGGCAGTACCTGGGATAATAACAATCTGTTTGCAAGGGATAGGCTGCACCTGAGTGGGGAGGGGAAGGAGGGATTAAAGCAAAGACTGGGGAGGTATATTGCAACAAGGGTGTATTTAAACTAGATGGGGGGGGTGGCAAGTGGACAGCTGGTAGGCAGGGACCAGATAGAGTGGAGTCACAGCCTACCCACCCCAGGCTAGCAGGGAAGGACTCGGGGTGGCCAAAAAGGAAGGGAGTAGAAGGGAGGAGTTGAAGACTAGTGAAGGGAAGGGGGATTATGGAGGGTGGTCTCATTGAATGCAAGAAGCCTAGGAAACAAATCCGCTGAGTTACAGGCACTCTGAGCAGCATGGAGGGTGGATTTTGCAGCTGTTACAGAAATGTGGGCAACTGAGCACCAGGACTGGGATCTGGCAATCCCGGGATACACATTATACAAGAAAGACCATTGGGGGGGTGGCAGTCTATGTGAGGGATGGGATCAAATGCACAAGGGACGATGGAGAAGAAAGGAGAACAGAGGTAATCTGGCTGCAGCTCCTAGACTCAAGGGGTAGGAAAGTGAGGTTTGGGGTGGTACACAGACTGCCGTCCCAGTCTGAGGAGCTTGACAGGGAGTTAGTGGGACAAATCAAAAAGGTATGTAGGAAAGGGAAGGTGGTCATTGTGAGGGATTTCAACTTGCCAGGGGTTGACTGGAGCATTCCAGTCACCTCCAATGCTAGGGTGCAAGTGCTCCTGGACGCGATCCAGGAGGGTCTTCTGACACAGTCGCTTAATGTTAGGGCCCCTACTTTTCTGCAGCACAGTGGGACCAAGTTCTGCGGCAAGACTACCATTTGCTGCAGAACTTCTGCAGCGGTGGTTTGTAATTTCTGCGGAAGTTCTGCGGCACTAACAAACTACCACATCACAGAGACAGCTTACCATCCTGACTTCACTTTCATGGCAGTGGTTATAGCAATCAGGATGGTGGAAAGTGCAGTAACACTAGTTAAAAAAATAACAGAATTATAAAAATAATTTTATGCCTAAAAGAGCAAAACAAATGTCTCTGCTAAGATCCTAGCCTGTTAAACAAATGACATATGCAGAGGGGATCTTACATGATAAATAAAGTATTTCTATATGCATGCTATCTATCCCACTAATGAGGTTTCCACTGTCTATCACTTATATATTTGTATGTGCTTTCTACACCACTCATGAGGTTCCCACTGTGTATCACTTATATATTTATATGCAATCTGTAACACGCATATAAATGTGTGTGTGTGTGTGTGTATGTGTGGTGAGAGAGACAGAGATACTGTATGTGTGTGTGTGTGTGTGTATATTTTTTTTTTTATTTCCATGAACTTCCATCCTCATTCATACAGGTCCCAATAGAAATGGAATAGAGGAGTTATTGCAAAACTCATTTTTGATGTCAACCTGCTTTCCCTGACACACTGCGTAACACCATCAGTCCATGACATGTATGTGAACCGATTGTGAGATAGAGCTCTCCAGACCAGTACAATGTGTCCACCATGTGACAGAACACTGCACCATACCTTCCCAGTCTCCAAGCAATGATGTGTTCCATCAATCCTTGTGCTGCTCCGCCAGCTCCCAGAGCTAATCTCTGAACCCGAGTTGCCAGCATGAAAACACAGCATGCTACCCTCTGGCCCAACAGCTGTCCCTGCACACACCATTTCTCCATAACTTGTACATGATTCTATCACCCAATGACACTATTGTAATCAATAACCCTGGCAAAATGCGTACAGTGCAATTATTTATTTAACAGGTCTATTCTTTCAACAGGTCTATGCATTATTATATTCCACTTTTCTGGGCAAAATTACTTTATTTTTCTTAAAAATGACAGTTAAATTCATTTTACCAGTCATTCATTTCAGATGGCATCTCTATACCTTAAAGGCACAAATAGGTCTGTACAAAGTGAGGTATGAACTTAACAGGTCTGTGCTATTGACAAGGTTTTGTTTAAGTTGGCCCTAGTGCAATAATGTAAGACTGAAAATTGTATTAGGCTGTAGTGCAGGTTGAGCAACTATCACCATGCATGATGTGCTGTGCCACCATCTCTGGCAGTGGGAGCTGTGGTAGGTAAGTGACTATTCATTTCTGCTGCAGAATACAGTCATTTAATTAGCTAATGTATGATGTTATAGCAATGATGGCATCAAATTCTGAGCATATAGGGGGTTTAGGATATAAAAAGAGGGGAAGGGAACCAGATTCTATGGAAAAACAGAAATATTAATAAAAATCAACAAGAAGAGTGAATTCTGCGGCACAAGAAGTTCTGTGTAAGTGCAAGTTCTGTGCAAATCCCATGGTCAGAGAATTCTAGGGCCTGCTTAATGTACCTACTAGGCTAAAGAACACTTTAGATCTGGTATTGTTGAATGGGGAGGCAGTGAGAGAAATAATGGTAGAGGACCCACTAGCCGACAGCGATCACCAAACGATGTGGTTTTATATCACAATGTGCGGGTAGCCAGAGAAATCAGTTACTCGGGTGGTAAACTTCAGGGGGGTGGACTTTGGGAGGATGCAGGAAGTACTGAAAGGGAAACTGGAGAACATAAGGCAGGAGATGGACATGGAGCAGAAATGGGATATTATTAAATGGGGGATTACAGAGGCAACAGAAGCCTGCACCAAGGCACAGAGTAAGAGGAGCAGAGCAAGAAAACCATGCTGGTTGAACAGCGAGGTTGTGGAGGTGGTGAGGGCAAAAATGAGTGGCGCACCAGAGGCTTAGGAGAACAGGGAAGGAAGTGGACAGGGGGGAATATGCAAGATGGTCCAGGGAGGTGGCTAGAAAAGTGAGAGAAGCCAAGGCCCAGAGGGAGCTGAGACTAGCACAGGGAATTAATGGGGGGGAGGAAGACTTTTTCAGATACATCAGGAAGAAAAGGAAGTGCAAGGAGACAACAGTGAGGATAAAAAGGGTTGGGGAGTGGACGGAAAGGGGGTAGGAGCACGCAGAAGCGCTGAATGAATACTTTTGCTCAGTGTTCACGGAAGAAAGGTGGGACCGCTACCAGCATGGGCTGGGAGGGTAGGGACAGGGGGAGAGGAGGTGACAGATGGAAGAATTGAGGCAAGTAGAGTCCTAGAGGGACTGAGGGCACTGAAGGTAGACAAGGCACCAGTGCCAGATGGTATCCACCCCAGGGTGCTGAGGGAGATGGCAGTAGTGTTGGCGGAGCTGCTGGCGGATCCGTACAGCAGCTCATTGGAGTCGGGATATGTGCCACTGAACTGGAGGATGGCACATGTAGTACCATTACACAAGAGCGGGCCAAGGGATAAACCAGGTAATTATTGTCCGGTAAGTCTCACCTCCATAGTGTGCAAACTCATGGAAACGATACTAAAGGAAAGACTGGTGTCATACCTGGAGGACAATGGCCTCCAGGATGTGAGGCAGCATGGGTTTGTTTCAGGGAAGTCTTGTCAAACCAGCCTTATACAATATTATGACTGTGTGACAGGTGAGCTAGATAAGGGTCATGCAGTGGATGTTCTTTACTTGGACTTCAGCAAGGCCTTTGATTTGGTGCCTCATGGGTGGCTTGGTGAGAAGCTAACTGGTGTTGGGGTAGGGGCAAAAATGATGAACTAGATTACAAGCTGGCTGAGTGGCAGGCTACAACGGGTGGTGGTGAGAGGGGAGCACTCAACTCCAAGGCCGGTGATGAGTGGGGTGCCACAGGGCTCTGTGTTGGGGCCAGTATTGTTTGGGCTCTTCATAACAGACATTGCATGGGGAGTCACGTGATGCAGAACACCAGCTAGCTGTGTTCTCTGAGAGCTTTGCCTAACCTTCCTCCTAAACGCTTCAAAAACTCTGCCTCCAGCTCTGTCTTTAACGGATTTCTGAAGTCTACAAATCTGTTATTCGCTACAGACTCCATAGACACCCTGATGGAAGAAGAGATGCGTAAAACTTTACCGAAGCACACTCCACCGGCTACTCCCGAGAAGGCCCCGAAAAAAGCCAAGGCCTCAATTGTGCAACAGCAACAAACAGCTACGTCCGGGACATCGGTGGATGAACCTCTAACACTATCAAGGTTCCTGGAAGAATTTCGTCCTTTCAAAGACGAAATGAAAGAATTAGCGAGTGAGGTTAAAAATATCACTGGTGCAATAGAAGATTTGTCTCGGAGAATGTCAGACAGTGAGGCGCGGATAAGATCATTGGAAGATCGCAATGAAAAAGTGGAACCTGCGTTGGGGCAAATCAAGCAGCGACTAGCCAAATTAGAGTTAAAAGTGGAAGATCTCGAGGGTCAAAGTCGCCGCAACAATGCTGTGATCGTTGGTTTACCCAAAGAGGAGGGCCCGGACCCGATAAGATTCATTCAGAGGTTTGTTGAGAAAATAGCGAGTCCCTCTCCCTTTGGACCCAGTTACTGCATTGAAAGAGCTCTTCGTGCCCTACGTCCAGTTCCCCCTAAAGGAGCACCCCCACGCACCTTAATTTTCAGATTTCTTAACTATCAGGAGAAACAGCTCTTCTTAGTAAAAGCTAAAGAAACGAAAGAGCTGCAGTGGGAAGGCTCGAAAATAAGAGTAGCCCAGGACCTGCCACTATCTGTCCGCCAAAAAAGAGCAGCTTTTCATCCAGTGGTTAACAAATTAATCGCAGCGGGCATTAAATTTAAAATGTCCTACCCCACCAAGTTCCAAGTTTTAATAGATGATGTCTGGAAAACATACGAGACAGTGGACCTCTCCACTACAGCTCTTCAGTCAGCTTTTCCCGATCTTTTTAAGCCCTCCTGAAGCTATTAAGAAGGACTTCTTATGTTTAAGGGAAAAGTAGCCTGGTCAATGGTTTTAAAATGAAGGTCCTATTTAGTTTGCCGCTCTCGATGTGGGGCCGAGAAATGATTTAATTTGCTTCAGTTTCCACATTTATTCCCTGGCTGGAAGGGTTCTGATCCCGTGGAAGCACAACTTGGAACTTTCCGACTTATATTTGTTACACTTGCGCCTTTGCTACCTCTCTAAGTATATTTTGTCTCATGAGGAGGAGTCCGTATGAAATGCTGGAACCCAAGGGCTGCTATTTGCTGAGAGGGTTTGGGAAAGGCATCCAAATGCGGTTTCAATTTGTTTTTTCCCTTCCTGATTTTGCTGCGATTAAGGTGGGTGACAGCGCGTAATTGTGCAAGTGTTAAAAGAAGCATTGCTGCATACATCACTGCCTGTAAGCCGCCATTAGAGGGAGCCAAAGTCCAGCTGATCGTTTTAAGTTGGCATCGATAGAAGGAACAAGGGGCATGAGAGAACGCCCTTTAATCGCCGATCAATTTTTTTTTTTTCCAGTATTACTCTTGGGACTCTGAAAGGTCGGAGGAAACCTTTTAAGATGTTGTGGTCATGCTTCTGTTTCTAATTTTATAGTAAAGACAAATACCTGACTTTGGAGTATGTAAAGGTTTGGGTTTTTTTGGGACTTCAGCCATGTCTTGCTTTTCGTTTGCTTAAATAAATAAGAAAACTGGTCGAGATATTAGTAGATTAGTGGCTAGCATATATTGTGGGGTTGTATTTATGGAATATGCTATTAAGGTTTAAGAGCTGGAGTACTAAACTTAATTAGGAGAACACTGCACTTGTGTTTCAGCGTTGTTCTTTTTTTTTTTTAACCCCGTATTCGCAAGTAAGTTAAATCATTGGTGTTTTGTTATATAGAACTGGGGTGTTAGGATATTATGGGGTTACTCTGCAGAATGTGTGTTTAAATTCATGATAAGCGGGCTAAGAGGGCAGAGCTGTAGAGAATCTGCTGTGTGAACTGCTGTCATGGACCATGTTAGTACTGGGTGGGTATGGGGAGGGAGGGAGGGGAAGAGGGGGTATATGTAATTATGGTAGAAGTAGTGGGGGGGTTATTTTATGGTTGGGGCGGAGGGGTGGGAAGCACAGGGTACAAATGTGGAAAGAAAAGGAAGAACTCATGTTTTGCATAGGGGTAGGGAATTATAATCTCACAGGTTAAGTGAGTAATGTCTGGTATTATCAGGCTTGTTAGTTGGAATGTAAAAGGGGCCCGGCAGAAATCTAAACAATATAAAATCTTAAAACACCTAAATCTTTTAAAGGCTGACATAATGTTTCTTCAGGAGATCCATTTGCTTAATACTGAAGCTAACAGTATGAGGCGGTTACAAATAGGACAGGTCTTTGCTTCCGAAGGCAATACGCAAAGTAGGGGTGTGATGGTGTTGTTTCATAGAACCTTGCCCTTTAAATCTCTGCAAGTAATACAAGACTCCACAGGAAGATTTATCTTGGTAAGAGGGAAGCTACATACTATGGAGATCCTATTTTGATCCGTGTATGGCCCAAACATAGACATGCCAGCATTTTTTGTGCAGCTAATGGAAGCACTAGCACCATTTATAGATATCCCTATAATAATAGGAGGGGTTTAAATCTGGTTCTGGATCCATTACTAGATAGATCTAAGCCCAGCCGCAGGGGCCTTTTCCCAGCTCAAAGGGCAGTTAGGGAGCTTTTGGACCACATAGGTCTTTCAGATGTATGGAGAATTCTCCACCCCAAAGCTCAGGAATTTACATATGTCTCTCAGGTTCATGGCTCGACGTCTCGAATTGATTACATCTTTGTCTCTCGGAATCTATTGTCCAGTGTAGTAGACTCAGATATCCTCACTGGTCTGCCCTCAGACCATTCAGTGGTCTCCTCCTCAGTCTCTCTCTCATCCCTTCCTAAAAGGGGTAACAGATGGAAACTTAATAATCAGTTATTAAGGGATCCTAAAATAGTAAACTATATTTCCTCTCAAATAGGTGAGTTCATTTTAAATAATGTTAACTCCACCAAACGGTATGATATGGTGTGGGGAGCACTTAAAGCATTCCTGAGAGGAATAGTAATAGGTCTGGCATCTAGGAGGAAGAAGGAGAAGGAACAGTGCATGTCTGAACTTTTAGTTCGGTTAAGGAACAAGGAGGCTAGACTTTCTGCCCACTCCTCTGAGGATGAGAGACAGGAGGTAATTAAATTGAGAGACTCATACCTGAAATTACTGGGTGAGCAAGCCGAGTTAGCAATTTTCAAAACGAGAGCATGCTATATTGACCAAGGGGAGAAAGCCGGCCGTATGTTGGCAAGGCGGATCAAACAGTTAGAAACTTCTAGATTAATACCTGCCATTCAGTCTAAGGTAAATGGGGTTGTTAGAACTTCCCCTAAAGAAATTGCTGATGAGTTCAAGAATTACTTTGAATCTCTTTATAGTCCAATGAAAGTCCCCCCCTCAGAAGAAAAATTGCATTCTTATTTAGGTGACCTGAATCTGCCTACCCTTTCTGAGTTTCAACAAGCTCAACTTACTGCCCCTATTACCCAGGGTGAAATAGAACAAGTTATTAAGGATCTTCCGCTTGACAAAACGCCAGGTCTAGATGGGTTTTCCTCTAATTTCTATAAAGTTTTTTGCAAAGATTTATCTCCCCTACTTATTGTTTTATTCCAAGATATTCTTAATGGCCAGTTTACTGATAAGTCACTATTTGAGGCACTCATTGTGTTACTTCCTAAGCCAGATAAACCCCCAGATCAGGTGTCAAGTTACAGACCCATTTCTCTACTTAATTACGATGTTAAAATTCTTGCGAAGTTATTGGCTGACCGCATCTCCAAAATTTTGCCCGATTTAATCAGGGTTGAGCAGGTCAGCTTCATGAAAGGGAGATCGTCTGGTGACCACTTAAGGACACTGGCACATGTCCTGTCTGTGTCCAGGGAGTCAGACCAACCTAGGGTGCCGATCTCCCTGGACGCAGAGAAGGCTTTTGATAGAGTCTACTGGGTCTATCTTCTAGTCACAATGAAGACTTTTGGTTTCCCTATGGCATTCCTGAATTGGATTAGTTTTTTGTACAGGGCACCTTTTGCCAGAATCTCCTGCAATGGCGTTATTTCGAACCCCTTCAGATTACATGTGGGTACCAGACAAGGTTGCCCCTTATCCCCTCTCCTTTTCAATCTTTATCTCAAACCCCTTATTAAGAGACTTTTATATAATCAGGAAGTACAAGGTATTAAAGTGCAGGGCCATATTGTGAAAATAACAGCTTACGCAGATGACCTTTTATTACATATATCACACCCGGCCAGGTCTATACCAGTTCTATTAAGGATCATACAGAATTTTAGTGATGTTGCTAACTATAAGCTCAATATGGAGAAAACTTTAGTTTTCCCTCTTAACAATAGAACTCTAAAACACGAAATTACTGCCCTAGGGTTAGCCTGGAGTCCTGAGACTATAAAATATCTGGGACTTACCCTTGCAAGGAATCCAGTATGGATTCAACAGCTAAACTTGGATTCCCTGGTACATATAATTGAATTAGACCTTAAAAGATGGGCAATGCTTCCACTGTCTCTATGGGGGAGAATTAACTTAATCAAAATTAATGTTTTTCCCCGGTTGTTCTATCCGTTAAACATGTTAAATTTGTGGCTTCCACTCTCCTGGTTTAAGAGAATTCATGGAATTATTACTAACTTTATTTGGAATTACAAGAAAGCCAGAATGGCTTATCACAAATTATCAGCTCCTAAGATAATTGGTGGGTTGAGGTTACCTCATTTTGGTTTATATTACTGGGCTAGCCATGCAAATAAATATCTCAGATGGTTGCAAGGGCTTATTCCTCAGGACCAAAATGGTTACATACCATTCTGGTTGCAGGTGGAGTTATCCTGTATTAAAAAGCAAGGCCTTTTACCGAATGCCCTATTGCACATTAATCCAAAATCTTTACCTTCAAGGATCAGAAATTCTCCGATAGTTATATCTGTTAAGGTTCACTCACAATTATGTGCATTTTTAAAGTATAATCACATTAGGGACCCATCTCAACCAGTAAGAGGTAATCCCCAGTTCCTGATTGGAGGTAAGCCTTTAAATACTTCTTGGCTTTCTCAACTGGGAGAGTGTCATTTAAGTGACTTAACCATGGCAGATGGACATTTACTCACTTCAGTTGATATTTTAACTAAATATCAACTTCCAAATGCAGAAATTTTTAAAGTTTTTCAGCTTAGGCATCTTTTATTAAAGGTGTTGGGCCAAATCCGGTAACTGCCTCAAAAGTGGACTTTCAAACAGACTTAGCCCCCTTAGCAGGTTCGGCACATGCGGTTGCTAATTTACACCGCATTTTATTTAATTGGGCCTACTCCCAAAACTTCGCACCAACTTCCTTCTGGGCGTCCTTATTCCCAGATAAATTGCTTAATTGGACATCATTATGGATTAGTTGCCACAAATATATTCTCCAAGATAGACTTAGATTGATGCAATTCAAGCTATTACATAATATCTATTATTCTCCCCAGAAGTTGGCAAAGTTAGGCATGGTGTCCTACTCCGTATGTATTAGATTTCATCAAGGTTGTGGGGACCTTTTCCATATTTTTTTGGAACTGTCCCAAGGTAGTACCACTTTGGTCTGCTATAAAAAGGAAGGTGGACCCCTTACTTGGTTTGAATGACCTTTTTACACCGGAGATATGTGTGTGCTGGGGGATGTTGCTCATATTCCAGTGAGGAATAGGAGATACCATATGGTTTTAATTTCGGCATCTCTTAAAAAAGTGGTTCTTAAACATTGGAAAGATACAGAAGTAATCACCTATACAGAATGGTTGCAGGAATTACTCGGCAATCTGAGAACAGAAAGAACCATAGCTATCTTTCAGAATAAATTACCAAGGTTTGATAAGATTTGGGGTCCCCTATATGCATTATATTCCCTTCAAAAATGAGGTTTTCTTCCTTGTCTAATATCATTAAGAGCAGGTGATTACCCTCTGTGCTGGGAGGAGGGTTGGGGAAGGGGGGAGGGGTGGTAGGTGGGAGTAGTTATAGAATAGGCAGGGAATAGATCCTACTGTTAAAGGATATATGTATGTAGTTATATATATCAATCTGTATGTATTTATATATATCAATCAGTGTATGTTTCTTTCACTTGAATGTATTCTCTGCAAGTTAACTTTCAATAAAAGTTGAATGGCAAAAAAAAAAAATAACAGACATTGCACATGGGGTGGTGAGCAAGGTAAGTCTGTTCACTGATGACACCAAAATCTGAGCAGTGGTAGATGGAGAGGAGGGATGGAAGCAGCTGCAGGGGAACCTACGCAAGCTAGAGGAGTGGGCAGAGAGGTGGCAGCTGGGGTTCAATGCAAAGAAGTGTAAGGTTATGCACTTTGGGGTGAAGAACCCAAGGAGAGAATACTGTCTGGGGGGGTGTTAAGCTGGGGATCACTGAGGAGGAGAAGGACCTTGGGGTAATGATAACAGGGACCATGCACAACACTGCCCAGTGCAGGAGAGCAGCTGCAAAAATGAACAAAATGCTGGGGTGCATAGCAAGGGGGTTTTCATCTAGGTGAAGAGAGGTGATCTTGCCCCTTTACAGGTCGCTGGTAAGGCCACACTTGGAGTATTGTGTGCAGTTTTGGAGGCCATACCTAAAGTGTGATATCAGGTTACTGGAGGAGGTGCAGAGGAGGGCAACAAAGATGATATGTGGAATGGAGGGGAGAGACTATGACAGCAGGCTGGGAGGCCTGAATATGTACAACCTGGAGGATAGAAGGGACAGGGGAGACATGATAGAGACATTCAAGTATCTGAGGGAAATCAATAAGGATGGGGCAGATGGGGTCTTTACGTTAAGGGGAGGGTCACCAGGGGCACGGGCTAAGAATGGGGGAGATTTAGGAAGGAAATGAGGAGATACTATTTCGCTGGAGAGGGTGGTAGCAAAATGGAACATCCTACCAGAATGGGTGGTATCAAATCTCTGAACAGCTTCAAAAGGCATGAGACAGTGAACAGAGGAGTGTGAGGGTGGGGAGGTGGGGTGGCAGTGGGATGTCAGAGGGATGGGGGTGGGGCAGCTGCAAACTAGGGGTGTTGGCTGCACACTCGAACAGACTTAGACCGGGTGGTCAGTTTCTGCTGGCACATTTGTATGTTCATATGGTTAATACTCTATATGGAAAAGCACAAGGCCATTGGTGAATGGGCATTTAGGACCTGTAATGTACTTAAAAAAGGTGTGCATCAGGGCAGCCTCCTGAGCCCATTATTATACATTTTCAGTTTAGACCCCCTAATATGAGTTACTGAAGAGAACCTACAGATCCAACAAATCAATCAAGCAGATTCCAGCTTTTGGAAAGTTTCTGCCTAAGCAGGTGATTGTGTACTTTCGGTGACAGGTTTAGATTCAGGGACCAGGGCCTTGAATTTTTTAGAGCAGCAAGCACCCTTGACAGGGATGAGAATTAACAGAACAAAAAGTATGGCTCTAGTGATGGGGAATACAGAGGTTCCACCTAAGTATGACATCCCAGTTCGTCAAGGAGAGGTTAAAATCTTAGGGGTTATTTTTGAAGCAGAGAATGCAGCACAACTGAATTGGGGAAATAAAATGGAGATTGCACAGCAAAAAGTACAGCGATGGAAGGCATGGTCTATGACCAGGCAAAAATGTATTTTTTTGCTTAGGACTTTTATTGTGCCCATTTTCCTGCATATAGCACATGTTTTGCCACTGCCTTTTGACATGCATGCCAAACTGATGAGCATCTTATTTCAGCTAGTCTGGGGTAGCAGGCATAATCCTATAAAGCAAAATCATACCTATAGGCCTTCGCAGGAAAGAGGCCTTAATATGATTCACCCTTTGGTGTTATTTTTTAGTATATTTATTTATACTAACATTAGAACACTCTTTCAAGAGGAGAGTAATTTTTGGTCCACGACCTTACAGGTTTGGCAGGTGCAATTCTTTGAAGCATTTATTTATTTATTAGCTTATGTTTACCGGGTAAGTGCATTAGGCATGAAAGCTTGACTATTTTCAGGCATGGCCTGGGAGAGTACAAGATACAGAGATTACAAACAGGTGTAAGAAACATACAATTCATACAGCAACATCAGGTATCCCCAAGGGAGAAATAGTACAACACTAGTAACAATCCATGCAGGGATGTATAACAAAAGGACAAAACTGCTCACATTTGTACAGGAGTGCTTCAACATGACAGGCAAGAAACAATGAACACCACATCAAAAGAAATCAAGGGCACTTACAGTACATGCCACAAGTGCATAAAGGTGACAGAACAGTGCACTCTTGAAGAAGGAGTAAGATAAGGAGCCTTTTAGGTGGGGAGGTAGGGAATTTCAGAATCTGGGAGCAAAATGTGAGAAGGCCTGCTCACCCATCCTAGCAGTGCAGAGCAGGACTGATAGTTGGGGAGAGATGAAGGACCTGAGAGAGTGGAAGTGAGTTACAGGGTTGAGCATAGCCCCCAAAGAGTCAGGGTGGGGATTTCTGGTTAAAGAGTCAATGAAACAATAATAAGAGCACAGGTACTTAGGGGGCAGCCAGTGCATGGCAGAGTAGAGCAGACAGTGATGGGTAAGGCAAGGGGCTGATAGAACAAACCTGCAGATATTGTTTGAAGTAGTGTCCCACTTTCAGAGAGCACAAGCGTTGGCCTGGGAAAGAACAGGGGCAGCATAAGTGAGACCAGGACACCCCTGGCGATGGAGATCCTGGCAGCAGGGGTGAGGGAGTGACACACTCTATAAGTAGCATCAATCTTAGAGTTAGCAGATTTACATACCTCATTAATGTGGGACAAGAAGTCTAGAGAGGGGTCCAGCCTAACCTCAGGGTATTTGAAGGAGTTTGTTGTCAAGATGGCGGTCCCATTAAGGCATAAGACCCGATAGCTGGGGAATTCTGCACAGACTTTTCTAGAGGCACTGAATAACATAGCTTGAGTCTTGGTAATTTTTAGGATTTGGTGGTTAGTGGTGAGCCAAGACTGGATCTGTTAAAACGCGGAAGATAGAGGATTGCTGAGAGTGTCCACAGACCTAGAGACAGCATACAGGACCAGATCATCCGCATACATAATGGTGTGGCGGGGGGTGGTGAGGGGATGAGTAAATCATTTAAAAACAAGGAAAACAGAAGGGGCCCAAGTATAGAGCCTTGAGGGACTCCACAATAAATGGGTGCAGGGGATGAAAGGACTTTGGAGAAGGATACAGTTTGAGAGCACCTGTCGAGATAGTTTCTGATCCAGGATAGGGTGGAATTGGAGGCATTTATCTTGAAAATTTTATCAAGTAGCAGCGGGTGGTTAACCAAATCAAATGCCTTGGTCAGGTCAATAAACACTGCACCAGTCAGAAGGCATTTGTCCATGTTAGTATTAATGTCACTCGTGAACAGAGTAAGCGCAGTGGTGGTAATATGGCCCGCCCTAAATCGTGCTGTATCGGAGTTTGAAGATTGGAATTGAGTAGGTGCATGGATGTCTGGTGACGGATTAATTTTTCGAGCAGCTTGCTTAGAGTTGGCTGTAATGCTATAGGTCGATAGTTGGTTAAATTCTTTGGGTCACCCGTTTTGAACATAGTTTCACAGTAGAACTATGAGTTCGTAAGGCCAAGGCCCATAATGAACTTGCCACCATATGAGCAATGGTGGTATTTATATTTTATTTCTCCCATATAGTCATCAAGAAGTGTTTTAAAGGATTCCACAGTACCACTGGCAACAATATGTGCAGGTAATGTATTCCATAATGGTGGCGCCCTATGTTTGAAGAACCTCCGTCTTCTTTGAGTTGTATTAATGGGGCATTTAATTTTATCCTTATGTGATCTGGTATTACTTGCACCAACCTGCTTCTCAAGACATATAACATCTAATGTTTCTCCTCTATGTAGAGTGGTATATATATATATATATATATATAGATAGATAGATAAGATCTTTCTTAATAGTCTGTACTCATGTGAGTACACATTTAGTGACTTAAGTCTGTCCTCATATGGGAGATTTGTCAGGTTTTTTACTCTCCTGGTAGCCCTCCGCTGAACCTTCTCCACCATGCTCAGACTTCCTGCAGTAGTTGGTACACAAAAGGGAGCACAGTACTCCAAGTGAGGCCTAACAAGACTTGTATACAGAGGCATCAGGACCTCAGCCCTCCTACGCTTTATATGTCTGTGTATGCATCCCAGTAAGAAATAGCATTTCTTAACAGGTTTTTTTTGCATGTATGTCAAATTTTAGATCATTGGCAATGGTTACACCCAGATTTCTTTCCTCCTTGGTTGTTTGAATTATTGTATTATTTAGAGTATAACTAGCCCCCCATGTTTTTATTTCCAAAATGCATCACTTTACACTTATATTCATTAAATGTCATTTTATTCTCCTTGGCCCACAAACCTATATTATTCAAACAATCCTGGAACCTGTCAACCGATTCTGGGTTATTGACTATGCAGCCGATTTTGCAGTCATCTGCATACTTACCAATCCCTACCATTTAACCATGAAGCTATCCACTTAATAATGTTTCTATTCAATTTTATTTTAAGCAGTTGTTCCAGTGAGATTTTACGTGACACTGTATCAAATGCCTTGGCGTAGTCCAGGAAAATGACATCCACAGGCATTCCCCCATCCACAGCCTCACTAACTGGCTCAAAGAAACTGATTAGGTTGGTTAGGCATGATCTGCCTGAAGTAAAACCATGCTGTGATATATCACAATTTACAGTTTTATTTAAATGTTCCATCATTTCTTGTTTGGATTATTCTATCCATCATTTTACCTATCACAGAGGTTAGGCTAATAGGCCTGTAGTTCCCCACAAGTTGTTTTCTAACTCCTTTGTGAATTGGCATGATACTAGCACATCTCCATTCCTTTAAAGTGCTCCCATATTTTAAGGATGTATTATATAACACTGCAAGTGGACAGACAATTCATTGACCATTTATTTTCAAGAACTTTGGGGCTATACCATCAGGGCCGGGTGCGGAGTCTTCCTTCAGTTTTGTAATAATATCCATAACTTCTTTTATAGTTACAGAGTTCACTGTTTCTTCAACATTTGCGTGCTCAATCTTAATATATTCCTTTGGAAGGAACACATTCATAAAGTATGTATTTAGTTTGTTGGCCATTTCAATTTCGTTTGGTATTACTGTATCATTTATTTTTAGTGGTCCTATACTACTCTGGTTACCCTTCAGGGATCATATATCGTTAAAAAAACACTTTTTTTATTGTGTTTTGAATCAGTTTGCTAGGCAGACCTCAAGTTCCTGTTTCTTTTTCCTGATAAGATTTTTAGTTTTTTGTATCAACTTTTTATATTTTATTAAATAATTTATATTCAGTGATTTCTTAAATTTTCGATATACCCTATGTTTTTTATTTATGATTTTTTTTTATTTTGTTTCTCCACCATAGAGGAATTCTTTTTGTTCTATTGCTATATTTTAGCCTCAAGGGTACCCATGTATTTATACAGTACCAAATCTTGCTATTTATTATTTCCCATTGTTCCTGAAGATTTAAGTCTCCATTTAATTCCTGGACCCAATTCTAATTGTTTAGGTAACTTTTTATACTATTATAATCAGCTCTATTATAATCTCTGATTTTTGTAATTCCATTATTATTACCTTTTGTTATTGTTTTCACTTTAAACTGTATTATATTGTGATCACTATCAGTCAGCGGTGATGATACTTCCAGTTCTATCTCTATATTTCTAATACTGGTCAGGATTAAATCAAGTATATTGTTATCCCTGGAGGTTCCTGAACTACTTGCTCAAGATTATGTTGAAATGTAAATTCTAGAAACCTTTTTTCTAAATATCCTTTAGCCTCCAGGGTAGCCCACTTAATGTTAGGCAGATTAAAATCCCCCATAAGGATACACTCATTAGGGACTTCCATGCTTTCTATTTCAATGAGGAAGGCCTAATTTCCTTGTAAATCCAGACTGGGGGATCTGTATCCTAATCCCAAAGTCAGTAGTTAATTATTTAAGTGAAGATCAATCCAAAGAACTTCCATATCATCATCCTTTAGTTTTTTGAGTTCAGTTGTTGTGCTTTCTAGTACATATAGTGCAATGCCACACCCCTTTTTTGGTTTTCCGCTTTTGGTAAATTTAATGTAACCTGGGATATCAGTGCCCCAATAGTTGCTTATATACCATGTTTCACACACAGCACACACATCTATGTGTTTATTTTCCAGTATGTATTTCAATTCATCCATTTTATTATGTAGATTCCTAGCATTAAGTAATATATTTATATATTTTCATGTCCTATGTTTATCTTCATTTTTATCTATCCTTGTATGCTTAATGTGTATTCTTTTTATGCACTTAGTCAGTGCAATGCTTATGAGACCCCGCCCACCCCCTGTGATTAGTTTAAATATTCAGTAATGCATGTTTTCAAATGCATTCCTAACCTTTAATTGCCTTTGTAACTAAGATGGAGCCCATCCCTACAGAAGTATTCATTGTTGAGACTAAATTCTTCCCAATGTGATATATATCCAATCTTTTGTCTCAAGCTCCACATTCTTAGTCAATTATTCACCTTTTTTAATTTTATTGTTTGCTCATAGGATGCCCTAGGTATTGGCAGAATTCCAGAAAATGCAAAGTCGCAGCCCAGATCCATTAATTTATTAGTCATGTCTACAAATTCCATTTTTATTTATTGTTCAGTTTGAGAAAATATATTATTCGCTCCAGCATGAATTATAACTAAAGAGTTATGTGCATCATGTTTCAATATTTAATTCGCCATTTTGTTAATGTCAGATACCTTTGCCCCTCTAAAGCATGATAGGGTTCTTGTTGTTTTATCTTCATCACATATGGTTCTATCTAGTCCTTTGACTAGGGAGTCACCCAATACAGATATTTGTTTTATACTTAGTGAATGCTCACTTCCTAAGTCCACATTTTCCACATCACTTGGACCATCTACACTATCTATTTGAATATTTAAATCCTTGGGTCATTTATTAATATCTATATCTGGTTCAAGCATTACTAATGGTATAGTAGTGATTATTTCTATCTGATGAGTCCCTGTATGTTCTGTATTAGTCTGTTCACCATGTATTTCACTAGTGCTGGTGTTAGGTACATCTTGATGGACTAAGGGGTCAAAAGTATTTTGAAGGGAGATATTAAAAGCATCAGTATTCTTCGCCTTCCTTCTTTTGGTAATTTTTTCACGCTGTACCTGGAACCATTCATCTTCTGTATTAATAGATACTTCCTCATTTCTATATCTTTTTTTATTAATGGACTTTTGTTTTGATGATTTGCCTTTTTTTGCCTTTTGTTTTTGTGTTGGTGCAGTACTAATAACTGCATTACTGTCATTATCTGTAGTATGTTCTTTAAATCTATTTGCCATGTCTTTTTGGCTTTTTTCTAATTTATTTAGTCTCATGTTGAATTCATTCACCATTACTGGTACTTCAGCATTCTCTTTACATTTTATGTATATGTATTGCTCATTGCTCAAGGAGTCAGTGTCCAGGTTATACATATAGCACGACACACATCACCCCAGTTCTCCCTTCTGTAGTTTTAATTCTGCACTCCATCTCTTATGCTTTCTCTTATGAATGTGATGTTACCTAAAGCAGGATCTGAACTAAACTAATACCTGGTGTACACTGCACTTTCCAATGTTTGTACAATTCTTCAACAATTTATTACCTGGTGAGCCACACCTAGATCCCTCTGCTCCTCGCCGATCACACCAAACATGCACAGACGCACGTGTCTTTGCATGCATCTTTGCACACTTTGCCTCATGCTCGCCCTGCCTGGGTTAGTCCTGTTTGCCACAGGTCAAGTAAATAAACCCAGCCGTGACCCAGAAATAGCTCCCGTGGTCACGCAGTGAGGCAGACATCCAAACACCTTAAAAGTGGTTTTAAAAGTTATATTAGCCTTTGCTATGAGGCTTTAGTGTTGCAAAACAGTACCCAGGCTGGTTTTGTAGAAATAAAACAGACTATACAGCAAGTAGTAGTCTGCTTGGAACAGAAAAAAAAAAAACTACCAGCCCTCTTCCTGTTCCTGCTACAGAACTGGGCTCCAATACACAATTAAGCACAATATTTCGTATACAAAATACACTTCCACAAGCATTATGATCTCCAAGAGATAGAATGTTAGTTCTAGCAGCTCAGGGAGATTGAACAACTCACACTCACCGCAGGTCGAGTAAATATACCCAGCTGTGACCCAGAAGTAGCTCTGGAGGTCATGCTGCAAGGGAGACGTCCAAAAACCTTAGAAGTGGTTTTAAAAGTTATATTAGCCTTTGCTATGAGGCTTTAGTGTTGCAAACAGTACCCAGGCTGGTTTTGTAGAAATAAAATGGACTATACAGCAAGTAGTAGTCTGCTTGGAACAGCAAAAAAACTGCCAGCCCTCTTCCTGTTTCTGCTACAGCACAGGTCTCCAATACACAATTAAGCATAATATTTCATATACAAAATACACTTCCACAAGCATTATGATCTCCAAGAGATAGAATGTTAGTTCCGGCAGCTCAGGGAGATTGAATGTTGGTCCTAGCAGTTTTCCAAGTCATAGGAATGGTCGAGGAGCAGATAGAAAGGTTAAAAAGTCTGATTACCAGAGTAGCAAGAATGGAGGCAGCAAGTCACAGTATCCTGGGCTGAAGACCATCTGGCCCAGCAGAGCCATGGGGTGGGATGGCATGTAGTAATTTTAGGACCTCTAGAGGTGAGACAGGGGCTAGCACAAAAGAGAGAGGGGCTTCAATGGGAGCTGAGGATGGAGCATGGGAGTCAAAGGTAGTAGGTGGAGAAGTATTGGGAAGTTTGGTGAATAGTGAGTTAAAGGCATTGGCAATAGCGGAAGGATTGTTACAGTCGACTTTTTTTGATGTTCAATTCACTAGGGGTTTGACGCCTATTATTCCCTAAGATTTCATTAATTTGAGCCCAGTGCCTTTTTGGATTAGTTGAGTATGAACACAGAAGGTCACGGTAAAAGTTGCTCTTGGCTTTATGGATTTCCCTTTTACATAAGTTCTGCAGGGCATGGTAGGCTTTGAAGTGGGATGGGAGAGAAGAGGATTTCCATATAGCCCAAAATCTATAGCATCATTTAAGTAATTGCAGAAGAGGATGCTTTAGCCATTTTGGTGGCTCTCCCCATAACCCTATGTGTGGAGAGAGGAATATGCTTCTTCCACAAGTAAAATAAGGTTTCATTAAAATAATTGGTAGTGCAGTTTATGTCATTGGTAATAAAGAGAGGAGACCAGTCAACAAGTCATAGGTCATGTAAGAAATCAGCTGAGTCGAGGTTGGAGAAGTTGGAGAAGGACAGCACTTTAGGGGGAAGGAGGGTGGAGAGGCATTCCAGACACAGTAGACCGGACAGCAATCACTGATAGAGTCTGCTAGGACACCGGTTGTAGAGAATCTGTCCTTCCTGTTCATGAGTATCCAGTCAATAAGAGCGTGACTGGAATGGTTAGGAGATATCCTAGTGGGGGACTGGATAAGTTGGGAAAGGTCAGTCTTGCTAATAGTGGAAGCAAGGCAGGATGTACTGGCCCCGAGCCAGTCTAGATTAAAATCTCCTAAGCAGATCAATTAATTTTTCCTGGACAGCTTGGGTAAAAGACCAATGAATTCTTCAAGTCTGAGTTTACTATATTTTGGGGGTATGTACACACAAAAAATGTGCACCTTCTTGGCATTACCTAGAAGTAGGAGTGAGTGTAAGACTTCACAGTTGTTCGGGGGGGGGTCTGAGGAATAAGAGTGATGTTAAGGTCTAGATTTATAGTAAAGGGCAAAGACCACCCCTCCTCTTGGAATTAGAACAGTCAGCACATAGCTAACTATAGCCTGGTAGTGAGCAGGCATGATCTGGAACAGAGGGTTTTAACCAGGTTTCAGATCTTGCAAGGATGTCAGGTTTATTGACACAGACCCAAGCTTCCAGCTCTGCATGGTTCGCTGAGAGGCTTCGGATGTTCAGGTAGGCAAAGGAGATGCCAGGAGCCTGGGGCAGGAGTTTATTAGAAGCAGCAGGGCCAGGATTGGGCTCAATATCCCCAGCTAGGGAGAGACAAAGGGTAGTAGTCCAAATAGCAGCAAGGACAATCGCACGGGGCGAGACACCTAGGGGAGGTCTATTTCTTGCGGATCAGAAACTTTAGGTATGACACAGTTGGTAAGTAGCTAAGGCCCAGCCATGGGACAGGGACAGAAGGTTTGCCTACCAACATGTTGGAGTAGGTGAAGTTACAAAGAGAGGGACCAGAGCGGTAAGAGTAGGTCGCAGTAAAAATGAACAGGGATTCAAAAGCAAGTAAAGTAAGCAAAAGGAGTGCAAAGCTAATCAATGGGGACATTGTAGATTAACCAGCAGCTATAAGGGAAATAAGAAATGAGAAAGGTAAACAGAGTACGGAAACAAGGCTTGACAGAGCTGGAGAGTAGGTAAAAACTAATCAGGGCATACCAGAGAATGGGAAGCACAGTCAAGGACCCAAAAAGAGGTGACAAGGAATTAAAAACAAGAAAGGAAAAAGATGACCTCTAGTGGGGAACAATGATAACCTGCAAATGGAAAAGAGCATGGGGGACAGGAAAGTGGATGGTGAGAGAGAAAAAAACTACCCCATGTCCAAAATATTTTGAAATATGTTCGGCTTTGGAAAATAGATTTGTTGTGGTTTAAGGATATAGAAAGCAAACAGTTTAATGCGGAAATTCTTACAAAATGCTACTATGAGGAACCAGTTTTTGATGCGAGTCAACATGTCCAGGTGAAATATACTGGCTGCCGTACTAGAAAAAAGGATCCCATGCAAAATGAAGGCTGTTATGTGGCTTTGTGGGCATGGTAAACTAAACGTGAGAGTGAATCACAAACACAAAGAGGTGGAAGTACCAATGTGCCTACATGTGAAATGCACTGAGCAGTTGGAAACTATGCAACATCTCTTTTTTGACCGTCCTTTTATCCAGCCTTTATGGCAAATGTTGGATGATATGTGGGGTACTACTTGTTTTAGGTCTACAACCTATGAGCTGTTAGAATTGGGTCAGTTTACAGCTACTTGGCTGAAATAGGATAGGAGCACAGTTTATGTCATTTTTGCATATTTAAAATGGGCAATATGGCAAACAAGGTGCCAGTCTTTTTTAAGGGATACTGATGTTTCTCTGAATGATGTATTTTTAAAGTGCAAGTAGACTTGGATGCTATTTATCAGTCTGAAGTTAACAAAATGGGAAGAGAAGTTTGTACAAAGTTATGGAAAGGTATTGATTGGGTAGGATGAACAGGAGGGGAGACTCTAGGTATAGGAATGTTCCTGTTTTTTTCTCTTCATGTTTTACGATAAATGGGAGGCTAGTTGTTCTGTTCCATTTGAGTTATAACTGATGTCCAGGTTTCTTTTTATTTTTCTTATGACACTACAGCAGAAATAATAGCTGTTTTTTTGATTATCTTTTCTTTTGAACTGTAACAGTATATTTGGCATATTGTATGTGAATGTAAAGATGCTGTACTTTTTGGTTTTGTTACATTAAAATATTCCCCTACTCTTTTTGAGAAGTGCCACGGGATCTTTAACATCCGCCTGAACTACCATCAGAACAGGTAGATGGGACCTTGGTTTTAATGTCTCATCTGAAAGATGGCACATCAGGAGTGCAGCACCCCTCTCATGCTGCACCACAGTGTCAGTATTGGGATGTAACTCAAGTGCCTGGTGGCACATCAGGTTACGCTGGGAAATGGATCTCAACATTACTCTCATAGATGAGATTTGGAAGGGGCCTCAGCGCACCTGGCTGGATGCTCACGTAGTAATATGCTGCAACAAATTAAGTTAAATTTTATGCACCACACATACTACACACTGGTCAAGCTGTGTAACAGATTCCCAGATAAAGCCAAGATGTGCCTTAAGTGTAAGACCCAGGATGGAGACTTTTTCCTCATGGTACTAACCTGCCAGAAAATTGCCACTTTCTGGTGGGAGGTACATGGCAAAATGGAGCAGGTCCTGGGGTCAAGTTAAGAAGCTCCCTATTGGAACTATTACTAGAAGGAGATCCCAACCACTGGACTTTGGGAACAGCAGGGATTGTTTTGTCCATCACCCTAATAAATGCCAGGAAGTCTATAGCCCAAAAGTGACTAGCCAGTGAACCACCAACTATTAGCCTACGGGCAAACAATGTTACTCTATACCTCAAACTACAGAGAATACAACTTAGTACAATGGCAAAGCTCTTGAGTTCAACAAAGTATGGTAGCCCATAGCAAATGCAATTGACAAACAAATCTGGCCTGAATAATTCGGCACTAGAGTAATACTTCACCCACTGTCAGCCCAGGCAGAAAACAAATCTGATACCAGTTAAATTAGAACAATGAGGTCACTTTGTGTATCTATAATTATTAACACATGATGCCATGACATGACCAACAAGGAAACTCATCTATGTCCACCTTTATGACATGAAAAAGATCTCCATTTAAATATACAAGATGTATGTATTCTTCACATATTGCTGATCATTGTATGATGTATGGAATGTTACATGACAATGTGATTTCAATTGTACTTTGCTAATAAAAATATTTTTTTAAAATAGAGAGTATAAATGGAAAAGAGGTGCAGGCAGAATAAATATGGGTCCAAGTCAATCAAATTAATAAAAGTAAAATTCAAGAAGGAGCATGTTAAAAACCTCCCACCCTATCCACCAAAGAAAACAAGCGATTCATGGAGTTCCTGGAATGGTTAGAACTGGGAAATGGACTACTAGTGATGGGTGTCTTTAACCTACTGTACCAAATATAGATTGGAATAAGTGAACTGGCGAAACATTGTCAGATAAGAAACTAGTTTAGATTACAGATTTGCTAAATTTGAAGCAGTATGTTGAATCAAGTACAAGAGGTGAAAGCACGCTGGACTTAGTATTTAGTAATATGGAGAGTGAAATATCCAACTGCATAGACAGAGAACATTTGGAGGGAAGTGACCATAATATGGTGCAGTTTAAAAGGAAACTGGATACCCTAATCAGGAGTTACTAAAGTAAAGTGCTATACTAAGGCTAACCTCACAGAAATAATTTCTAAAGGAGTGGGACTGTGAGAAAGACCTTGAAGGAGATACACAGGAACAAATGTGGAGCAAGCTATACTCTAAACAAGATTACTGCATATGCACACATGTACAAGAAATATCTAAATATAATAATCAGGGCAAAATCCCTATGTGGTTCAATAAGAAAATAAGGAAGTCAATTAGAAAGGAAAAAGGGCATACAAACAAAACAAAACAAATACCAGAAGCATGGTTGACATAAAAAGACAGAGTGAGGGAGCGTAAAAACACATTAAGATGGACAAGCAGGAGAAAGAATTGAAATTAGCCACCAAAACCCTGGACAATAAAAAATCCTTCTACAACTATAGTAACAGTCTTAAAAAGGGACAACAGCAGCTAGGGCCCCTAATGGTGGGAGACAGACAGCTGAAGGTAAATGTATGGCAGATATTTTAACAACTTTTTTTTAGTATCTACCAACTAAGGGAAAAATCATGGCAAAAATGGATGTGAATATAAATAATGTTAAATTATTGGTAACAGACATTAAAAGGAAACTTGAGAAGTTAAAACCTAATAAATCCTCCTAATAAATATCCCCACCTGCATCCTAGACTATTAAAGAAGCTAGCAAGTGAGTTGTCTGAACCCATAACCAAAATCTTTAGTAGTTCAATACAAGAAGGTAAAGCACTGTTCACATGGAAGGAGGCTAATGTTACTTCAAGTTTTAAAAAGGGTTCCAGAGAGAATTATAAAGATTATAGACCGATTAGCCTAACCTTGGTGTTTGGTAAAATAATTGAATTCATCAAAGAAGAAATTGACAGACATGTTAAACTAATGTTTGAATGACATACCACAGCATGGTTTCAAGCTGCAAGATCAAGTCAAACAAACCTGTTCCAGTTCTTCAAACCAATAAGTAAAGGCCTAGATGCTGGATTACAAGTGGACATTATATACATCTTAATTATACCAAGGCCTTTGACACAGTGCCTCACAAGGAATTAATTAATAGACCGATTGAAATGAAATTTAGTAACAGTCAACTGGATTATATCATGGTCAGTAGAAAGAAGATAGAGAGTTTGTATTAGGGAACAGGACTGTGAGTAGTGGGTACCACAAGGATCATATATATCAACCATGCAGTGTGCACAGAATGCTTGCGTATGCAAGTTCACGGACGATACTAAATTTGGTGCAATAGTAGAAAACAACAATGCAATTCAGCAATTTCAGAGGGAAACTACCAGATTGGAAAAAAGACTTAAAATAAATAAACTCTCATTTGATACACAAAAGTGTAAGGTGCTGCACTTTTGGACAAGGAACAAAAAAAGCTAAATACATCTTAAATGGTAAAGAGTTACAAGTGAGTGAGGAGGAAAAAGATATAGGAATCAAAATAACGCACAAACAGACTTTCAATAAACACTTCAGATAAGTGGTCAAAAAAGGAAATAGAATTATAGAATGCATAAGTAGGAACATTAGAAGTAGGGACAAAGGTTATGTATAGAGTTCTGGTTAGATCCTAATTCGAATACTGTGTACAGTTTTGGGTGCCACATACTAGAGGTAGTATTGAACTCTTAGAGGGCATACAGAGAAGGGCCACTAAAACAGTGAAAAATATAGCAAAACTATGATACAAACAGAGACTGATTGAGCAGAAACTGTAGTCCTTCAAGTACAGAAGACTGTGGGGTGATCTATGCTTGGTGTACAGGGCATTCAGGGAAGTTGATTTATAGGAGTGCATGGAACTAATAATGAAAAAAACTGACAGGGGTACTAGACAACAGAAATACCAGTTAAAAGGAGAACTACACAGAGCCAATAAAAGAGGGGCATGGATAAACCAAAGAGTGATGGCCTTCTAGACTAGCCTCCCTAAAGCAATGGTTAATAGCACAATCACTGACTTATTTAAAAGGGCGCTGGATGATTTTTGTAGTGAACAAAATTACAGGGTATTTCCATTGAGAAATGGCAAGTCATAAAGGCTAATACGAACATACAAAGAAGTCAGCAGAAGAAGGCCATTTGGTCTTTCTAGTCTGCTCGTATTGCAGGGTCCACAGCTTGAGCTAATGTCCCTGCCCTCCCTCTCCACTCCTCCCATTCTCCCTACCTATTACCCTTACCTTCCCCTAATAATAATAATAATAATACTAAACTAGTACAGATCCTATGAATCCTATGAATGAATCCTTTTAAATCAACGTGAACATTAATTACTGCTCTGACACATCTATTAATTATATATGGGAGCCTTACAAATCATATTATAAGGGGTATAACATTACAGTATAGTAGTGACAAATCAAAAAAATATAAAGAGAACTTCAGAAGTTTAGAAGCAGCCATTGAACACAAACAAACTCAACACCAACTATTGTAATCTTACTTAAGCATGGGTATAAATAATAACATATCAATATTAAAGGCAGACTGCATGATGATCTTTACCAGAAGTAAATATTATGTAGAAGGAGACAAACCTGACAAGATACTGGCCTGGCAATTAAGACAGGAGGAAGACAAACAAACTTACAGAATTAAAAATGTTCATGGTATAATTTCAGAATTCCCTCCAGAAATTAAAAAAAAACTTTCTATGAATTTTACACATTGCTATGCACATCAGATAGAAATAAGAATAATGCTTATGTATTAAACTTCTTACAAAGGTTAGAACTACCCAAAATAAATGAAACCATGTAATAGCGGGATGTATGTATAACAGAACAAGAGATTTTACATATAGAATAATACATGGGGTGGTATGTTTAAACAAGATTTTACATCCCCCCACCCAGAGATGTTGGATGCTACATAAACCCCGAGAGGGAAGCTTGAAAGATATATGTAAGCATCCAACACTGAGGGTGTGTGTGTAAAATCTCAACTTAAACACACCACCCCATGTTTTATTTTATACAATTGCTGAGTATCATTTTTTTGCCAGCAATTGTATAAAATAAAAAACTCATCTCCCTGCAGCTGCTGTCCACTGCAGTTTCAGCACTGTCCACAGTCGGAAGCGGCGGATGCAGAAAGGATCATTTTCCTTTGTTTTTTTGTTTTTTTAACACAGCTGTGTTTAAAAGTTGTTAGTTTTTTTTTTTGCCCAGTTATTTCTTTTTTTTAGTAAACTTACCGCCGACTCCAAGTGGCAGTGTGAAGAGCACTGAGGAATGTCAGCTGTCAGTGAAGAAGGGCTGAGCAGCAGCTGGAACATGCACACAAGGGAAACCCAGCATGTGTTAGCTATTATAACCCGCAGATTATAACAATGAATTATAACTGGGTTACTCTTTGGCAAAAAATGATACCCAGTTATTATAAACCTTTAATGATCTTCTTATGTGGAGAGCTCCTAGCCCTCATCAAATCATTTGCCAGCAACCTGTCTAGACATTTATTAATTTAACAGTTTTCTAAAATAATATTTGTTCCCATACTCATTTTATGAAGCTGCTATTCTGTTGTTTAAAAAAAGGAAAAGACCCTCTAGAATGTGGTTTATATAAACCTAATTCATCAATTAATACAGATGTGAAGACTTTTGCAAAAATTCTTGCGAGTAGAAAAAGTTCTTCCAGTAGTCGTTCACCCATAGACCATAAAACACAGACCATGATGGAAGAAAAAGACCAGAGGTCCATGCAGCCTGCCCATTCTCCCTATAATACCTGTAAACTTCCCTGTAACCTATTTTTCCTCCAGGATACTAACCCTCCCCGTCCCATCCCCATTCTCCTATTCTCTTTATTCTATTCCTTGCCTGCTTGAATCCCCTGATTGCGTTTGCACCCACCACCTTGGCTGACAGACTGTTCCAAGGTTCCACCACCCTTTCCATAAAGAAGTACTTCCTCATGTCCCTCCTGAATCTCCCTCCTGTTAATTTTCACTTGTGACCAAGTGACCTCGAGTTGGTATTTAGGGTAAATAATTCCCCACAGTTTACCTTGTTAATTCCGTTAAGGAACTTGAAGGTTTCTATCATATCTCTCCTCTCCCTTCTGGTTTCCAATGAGTACATATTTAGTGCCATGAGATGCTCCTCATAGGATCTGCCCTACTGGCCCTGAATCATTTTTGTTTCCCACCTATCCCTGTCCTTTCCGAGGTGAGGACTCCAGAACTGGATTCAGTACTCCAAATGAGGCCTCACCAAGGATCTACACAGGGGAAGTATTACTTTTTTTTTACCCTTCCCAATACATCCCAGCATCCTGTTAGTTTTGCTATAGTCCTTGTTACATTGGCTCATTTGTTTAAGGGAGTTACTAATGATAACTCCTAGATCCTGTTCCTCTTCTGTAGTGCAAGGTCTCATCCCATCCATCCAGTACTCTATCTTGGGATTCCTTTTCCCTAGGTGCATTACTTTGCACTTTTTGGTGTTGAATTTTAACTGCCAGACCTTTGACCTCCCCCTTAGTTTTTGTAGGTCCCTCTGCGTATTCCTCATTCCCTCATCGCTATCCACCCTCCCATATAGTTTTGTATAATCTGCAAAGAGACAAAGCCTGCTCTGGATTCCCTCACCAACATCACTAATGAAGCTGTTGAAGAGGACTGGACTCAGAACAGATCCCTGTGGAACCCTGCTCTTAACCTCCCTTTCCTTTGATTTAACTCCATGGACCATCTCTCTCTCTGCTGCCTCCCTTCAAGCCAACTACCCACCCAGTTCACTATGGTTTTAGCTGCACCCAGGTCTTCCATCTTTTTAGGCAAACTTTTGTGCAGTACCAAATCAAAAACCTTGCTGAAGTCAAAGTACAGCAGATCCACAGCATGGCCCTTATCTACTTCCTTTATTACCCAGTCAAAGAAAAAAATCAGGTTAGTCTGACAAGACCTTCTCACCACAAAACTATGTTGTTTACTATCCTGGAGCTGTTTGATCACTAGGTAGTCCACGAGGTACTCTTTGATTAGTGATTCCATCAGCTTCCCCATGATGGAGGTAGGACTGACAGTCCTGTTGTTCCCTAGTTACTCTCTGTGTTCCCCCTTATGAAGCAGTACAACATCCACCACTCTCCAATCCCCTGGACCTTCCCCAGACCTAAGTAAGCTGTTGAACAGCCCAGCCAGTGGTTCAGCCAGTTCTGGTGCTAATTCCCTAAGTATCCTCGAATGTAACCCATCTGGTCCTGGGGTCTTATCTATCTTAAGGGCTGCCAGCCCTTTCACTACTCTCTCACTAGTAAGTCAGCTGCCACATTTCTGGAAGTACCTTAGCGGCCACTTTGCTGCAGCTTTCTAGCATGGACCTGCAGTCCTCCTTAGTGAATACTGAGCAAAAACAGTCATTAAGGATGTCAACCTTTTGTTCATTCGCCTCTATCACCCTACCCCTCTCAACTAGCCACACAATGCCCACCTTTTTTAACTGATATATCTAAAAAACTGCTTTTCTCCATTCTTGACCCCCCTCCTCTACATGCAACTCCATATCTTCTTTAGCCTACCTGATGGCCATCTTTGCCTCCCTATTTTTCTGTAGATAATCCTCCCATTCTGCCTCCCCCTGCTTTTCATTGTATTTTTAGTAGGCCTTCTTTTTGGCCCTAACCACTTCCCTGACCCTAGCTGAGAACCATAGTGGTCTCTTAAACCTATGCTTTTTTAGATACTGTTCTTATACTTGCCTTTGATGCCTCTAGGATGGCTCCCTTTATTGCCCCCATTTCTCTTCCACCTCCTTTATATCCTCCACTCCTATTAACTTATTCCTGACCAGTTTCCTCAACCTATCAAAGTCCACCCTTCTAGAGTCAATGACTTTGGTTCTTGATTGTGGATTGCCAGCCTTGAGGGCCAATTCAAACCACATGGAGTTTTGGTTACTGTTCCCTAGTGGCTCCCCCACTCCCATAACACCCACCATTGGTTTTCTTGGATATCTTTCGACTGGCCAGAGATCATGGACATAGTGCAGATTGTTTATAATTTGCGGCCAATATGCTATAGTTTGGATCCTGGCCCTACATGCCTATTACTGGGGTGTATGGAGTCCATTGTCCTGATCCTTGCAAAGATTGTATGGTGCTCCTTAGATTTGGGTGAGTTCCCTAGCTCCCTGAAGGAGGCAGTGGTGACATCACTCCTTAAGAAAGTTGCTTTGGACCCTAACTACTGTGCTAACTACAGACCTACCTCTAACCTTCTCTTTGTTGGGAAGGTGATTGAGAAAGTGGTTGTGCTGCAACTGGAGAACCATCTTACCATCCACAATGTCTACAATCCTCTCGAGTCTGGTTTACAGAAAAGACATAGTACCAAGACTGCTCTGGTTCAGGTGCTCAATGATCTCCTGGTGGCAAGACATCAGAAGCGCCATTCCATCTTGGTGCTCCTTGACCTCTCCTCAGGGTTTGACACTGTGGACCATGGGGTACTGCTTGAGTGCCTGAGGGTTATCTGTGGCCTGGCTGGTCCAGTTCTCAGATGGTTTCAATCCTTCCTAGTCAGCAGATCTCAGAGGGTGGTGTCATTTTTTTTTCCCTCTGATTCATTCTCTCTGCTTTGAGGGGGTCCCTCAGGGTTCGGTGCTGTCTCCTATGTTGTTCACAGTGTATATGCTGCCCCTCTGAGACATTGTAAGATGATATGGGCTGAGGTTTCACTGCTATGTTGATGATACACAGCTCTATCTGTCTTTTGCACCCGACCAGGATAGTGCAGGCTCGATGTTTAATAGGTGTCTGGCAGAAATCCATGACTGGATGAAATCCAGTTGGTTGAAATTGAGTTCTGGGAAGACTGAGGTGTTGGTGTTGGATCCAGGTCACCAAATAGAGAGAGAGAGATCAGTAGTGGGTTTACCCTCTGGGCTTTGACTTGAGGGTGTACAACTATCTTCCTCTGAACAGGTGCACGATCTGGAGGTGGTTCTTGATGATGGGCTGACACTGCATGTGCAGGTGTCAGTAGTCATCAAGTCTTCATTTTATCCTCCAAGGAACATCACCAGAATTAAGCACCTTGTTCTGTCTGGTGATTTGCCTATGTTGATCCATGCCTTTGTGACTTCGCGCCTGGACTACTGCAACTCCCTCTACCTGGGGCTTCCAGGGTTTGATATCCATCACTTGTAGCTGGTGCAGAATGCTGTGGCATGATTGTTGACCGAGACTTCTCGTTCAAGTCATATTACTCCCATGCTGCGTGATCTGCACTGGCTGCCTATACAGTGGCAGATCATCTTCAAGGTCAGTCTTCTGACCTACAAAGCCCTGCACAGACTAGGTCCAAGCTACCTGCAAGAGCATCTGACTCCCTACAACCCTGGTCATCCTCTCCACTCAACTGACGAGGGGTTGTTAGAAGTTCCCAGGGTGCAGTTGAAAACATCTGGGGCCCAGACTTTTATGTTTGATGCCCCATCCCTGTGGAACTCTCTACCATATCAGATTAGAGAGTGCGGGACCATGGAGAGCTTTAAAACAGGCCTGAAAACATATTGTTTAAGCAGGCATATAGTATCTAATATGGGATTTTCAGATCATTTTAATTGAGGTATCTAAATTATATTGTAAATTTTTAAGCTGAGCAGTTTTGTTTTATGATGTTTTTAAGTATGTACAGTGCTTTGATTTTAAGAATTGTGCTAAATAAATAAAACATTATTATTATTTATTATCTCTGAGTTGGTGAGCACCACATCAAGGATTGTGTTCTGCCTGATAGGTTCCTTAACAGGTTGCACCAGTAGACAGTCTTGGAAGGTGTCCAGCGATGCCTGACTGCTGGCACTCTTGGCCACTAGGACCTCCCAATCAATGCCCAATCAATGTCAGGTAGACTGAGGCCACCCAACACAACTATTTCCCCTTTTGCTGCCCCTCTTTTAAGTTCCTCCTTGAGTTCTCTGTCTTTCCTCCCCTTGTCCAGCTCAAAACGGATTTATCAAAGGTAGAGAGTTGGCATCTAACATAAAAACAATCAATATTAAAGATCACAATCAAAATTAGAATTTATCACTAGATGCTGAAAAAGCTTTTGATAGAACAGAACAGAATGAGATTACATTAAAGCAGTCATGAATTTTATTGGTATAGGACAAACTGAAGGTCTTGGGGTTAATCTTTTGTATATGAAACCAACAGCAAAAATAAGAATCAATCATGGACATTCAAATTCCATATGGATTGAATGAGGTACTTGACAAGGATGCCTGCTGTTTCCCCTCATTTTTATGGCTACATGGGTGGAGCCCAGCAGGTATTTTGAGATCACTAGGAGAGAGAGACTGACAAGATACAATGGCTATGTTCTTCCCCTGAGTGCTTTGGACCGGACATGACTCAAAACTGTCCACATTTTCTGGATTTATTGCAGTGGTCTGTTTTTGTCTGTACTCTCCTTAACCCCTGCATGCACTAGATTGCACTATTTCATTGATGAACTGTGAATTTCAGTTAGATGCTTCGACTATCAGTTCTTTGTAAGTCATTTTTTTAGAGTCCTTTCAATAACTGTGCCCTTGGGTCTTTTCTGCATGGCTTTCTATCCAAACTGAAGCTGAACTGTAAGTTTCAGTAGAAAAAGAGTGTTCAACAGAGAACAGAGCCCAGCCATGCTCTCTCTCTCTCTCTCACACACACACACACACACACACACACTGTGACACAACTCTTCTTCAACTACTTCAACTTCACAGGAACCAAGCCACTCAAATCAGCAAGGTCTTCTTTGATTTGCTTGAAGCCAGTCAAAAAACAGCTGTCTGGTTGTCAAGAACCAGCAGCCTGTCTTTTAAAATCTCTTAAAATTAAAGGAAAAACATCTTGAGCAGCACTGACAATCTGACCAGACTACACTGCAACATCATGGAAGCTCTACAAAGAGTTTAAACTGTGTTGTGCCAACATTTTTTATTATATTACTGTTTAAGGGTTTTCCTGCCTCTGCTTCTGAAGGCAGTTTGAAACTACAGGATGATGTCTCAGATTAAAGCCATTCTTTGACCTAAACTAGCAAGTCATTAAAGAAGATTTAACTCATGCCTGCCCCTCTGGTTATTAGTAGAATGGAACGTAGTCTCCTTACTGTGGCAACTTTTAAATACAGGGAAAACATAATGATGTACCTCTGTTTCTCTCCATCAAGTGTATATTGCAAATAAACTTAACCTAAATAAAGGCACTCATTCTAAACTTTTTTCTGTCTATATTTATGAATGAAATTGGAAACGTGAACCCACACTTATAGAACTGTGTTTATATTGATGTCACCAACTATTGCAATCTTCTCCTGCCTCTCCCCTTATTTCCTTTCTCACCACCCCTCCTCCCATAACACTTAAGTTCCCCTTCCCATGCCCTAGCCTTCCAAACCCCTCCCCTGCATGCTACACTTACCCCTCCCTTTTTAACCCTTGCATATATGCCAAGACCTGCCATGATCTGAGTGATGCATAGATCTTAACATGGTTAATCCTTGTTATGATGTTACATACAGTATATTGAAATCCATTAAAAAGAATAACTGGTAGATCCTTACATGTATTCACCTTTTTCTTGTTCTCAACTGTTTTGCCTGCTATCCTTCCCACAGTGATCCCAGTATTTGCCTTTGGTCCATGGTGATTATCTGCACCAGTCATCTCCTAGCCTCAAAACAGTTATTATTCTCCTAAATACTCTGTCTATTAAGTACCCTCTATATCTGCTAGGTATAAAAAAACAAAACTGATTTTTCACTGAAGTGAATCCCGCACATTCAGTGTTGTCCAGTGTTGTTCATAGTATCCTGTAAAAGAGTTGTTTGCCATTCCCAGCATTCCTTGCACTCACAGCCCAAGTGCCCATGTAACATCTGAGGATATATTGGTGCAAAGCATCAAACATTTGGCAATGTCAAATGCTTATCTACTGTTGGGTCTGTTCTGCATGGCTTTCCATCTAAACATAAGCTAGATTGTAATTTTCAGCAGAAAGAGTGTCCAACAGAGAACAGAACCCAGTCGTTCACACACACACACACACATGTGCGCATGTGCACACACACACACACACACACACGCACACACATATGCACATGCACACCTCCATGCTTCAGCCTGCCACATCTAGCCCATCACTGTGAGCTGTATCAAATTACAGAGCTTGTAAGGGAGGGCTTCCACAGAGCTCAGTTATTCACAGCAAGCTGCTGCAGTGTGGCTTTCTTAAAAAAGTGTGTGTTTCAGATAAGTTATTTATATTAATTATTTAAGTCAGTAAAGCTGTGTGCCTCATAATGTTTTTACTGTTGGGTCTGTTCTGCATGGCTTTCCATCCAAACTGAAAAGCTTTGGTACCACAGGACAAAGGTCATAGAATGCTGCTGCACTTGTCTGTGGTGTAGAAACTTTTTAATAAGAATGGAAAATCAGTGCCACCTGTGCTCTGTTCTTCTCACAATTGTTGTCTCCCCTCACCACCCATGCACACATAGATCCAAATGCAGCAAACGTTTTAGTTGTTTAATTCATTTTAACTAATTAACCCACCCTGCGCCATAGGGGTGTAACCAGATAATATAAATATGTACACTAGGACCATCTTTGCTTCCCCATCTGACACAATAATACAACTTTTGTACACCAAGACACTGGTTGTTGTCCCCCCATGCATGGGTAAATACAGATGCCATACAGTGCTCTCTCAAACACCCATATGCCACCCCAGAGCCTGTTAAGTTGTATAGTCTTTGAGATGCAAATACAGTATCAGTGGCCAAACCTTCTGGTTTTGACTCCCATTAATAAAATTATAGAACAGGTTAACTGGTTCTGTTTTCATGGACAAAGGAAGCAAATCAGAGCCTATTTGTTGCACCCCCTTAAATAAAATTGTACACCATGTAGTACATGGAGTATGCCTACCTACACCCCTGCTGCACCCAACTGCTAATGCTCCACCCATTGCCACTGACAGCCTTTTGCTTTCAAAATCATTTAAAAAGAATCTTGCTTAATAAAATGAAAGGAACTTGGAAACAAGCATGAGCACGATCTGCACTATAATGTATTTGTGTGAATCCGTGTTGATTTAAATAGAAGCACCTAAGTGCAGATCTTGCTCTTGCTCATCACCCAGGTCTTCCTTTTATAGGAAGTAAGCTTTTTTTTTCAAATGATTGTAAAAGCAAACAAACTGTCAGCAGCAAGTCAATGAGTATTAGCAGTTGGGGGTAGTGTGAGTTTATTAGTTTTAAAATTTCCCAAAATGATGTGCCATTTGTGTGTGTTTGTGTGGGGGCAACTATGTATTTTTTGAAATAAAAAAAGAAACTGTATAACAATGGATGCCCAGTCACATACACAATAAGCCTGCATTGCCAGCAGGGTTCTGACTACTTTTGACGTTCGCTTGCGTGCATACGCAAGGAACATTTTGGGAGAGTAGCACACTTTGGAGGTGTGCCTCTCCCATCCAATGCACTGCTCCCTTGAGCAGGTGTGACGGTCCTGCACCAATGGGTGCAGGAGCTCCGTATGACAGCGGTGTTCCTCTGCTTCAAAGGAAAGCATGCTGCCATACTGAGCACTGCCATCATGACATCCCCCCCACGTCACGCACTTTCCCCACGCGCACATCACGCTGTCCCCCCAAAGCTTTGGTGCCACGTTGGGAGCCCACCTCAGCGTGGCAAATGTTGCCGCTGAGGTGCCCAATCCCCATTGGCTCCATGGCCCCCCAAGCCATCCTGCTGCCACGCTGGGAGCCCACCCCAGCGTGGCAAACGCCCTTTATTTTGCCGACAGGGTGCCCAACTCCCGCAGCTCCTCGCCCCCAGCCATGCTGGGAGCCCACCCCAGCATGGCAAACATCCCACATCATCCTGTTTTTGATTTTAAACCTGTAAAATAAAACGTCCCAAGGCTGCCTCCCAGCCCCCACAACCCGCACCCACCCACTGGGCACCCAGCCTTCCCACACCCCCACCCCATACTTACCTCCAGACTCTGGCTCGGCGATCTTGATTGCACTGGGAACACGTCTGCACTCTTCAAAGGCGACCGCAAACTGAGGAAATGCCAGTAAGCTATATAATGGGCTAGATGGGGGTTCAACTTTATTGCATATCTCAGTCATTTTTTGGAATTTTTGCACCAAATTTTCAACATGGGGTTTTTGGGACCTCTTCTCATGAATGATTTCACTGTCATGGCGTTATTTGGGCCCAAGGGTGATTTCACAGGCACTGCACAGTCACTGCATGAAATCACCCTTCAGGCTCGAATAATGCCATGACAGTGACATCATTCATGAGAAGGGGTCCCAAAAACCCCATGTTGAAAATTTGGTGGAAAAATTCCAAAAAATGACTGTTTTACAAGCGTGCGTTGCGCAGTTCCTACGCAGGCTCGTAAGTTCGTGAATTTTCAATATTTTCACTCCAGATTTTCAATATTGCCATTTTATCACACCTTCCTATGAGTTGTACAGCTGTCATTTTTCACATCTCACCCAAAACGTGTTTCCGCCCATGTAGCGCACAATGGTGCAGTCGTTGCGAAATCAATGTATGGAACACATTAAGAAAATCACAGTGACACTGTTCATGAGCAGAGATCTTAAAATGGCTATGTTGAAAATTTGGCGAAAAGATTCCTACAAATAACTGTTTTACGAGCGTGCGTTGTGCAGTTCCTATGCACGCTCGTTAGTTTGCAAATTTTCCAATATTTTCACTCCAGATTTTCAACATTGCCATTTTACCACACCTCCTTATGAGCAGTACAGCTGTCATTTTTCACATCCTGCCCAAAACGTGTTTCCGCCCATGTAGCGCACAATGGCGCAGTCAGTGTGCAAAATCAATGTATGGGACACATTAAGAAAATCACAGTGACACTGATCATGAGCAGAGGTCTTAAAATGGCTGTGTTGAAAATTTGGTAAAAAAATTCCTAAAGATGACTGTTTTACAAGTCTGAGTTGCGCAGTTCCTACGCACGCTCGTACGTTTGCGAATTTTCAATATTTACACTCCAGATTTTCACCATTGCTATTTTACCACACCTCCTCATGAGCAGTACAGCTGTCATTTTTACATCCTGCCCAAAACGTGTTTCCGCCCATGTAGCGCACAATGGCGCAGTCCGTGTGCGAACTTAAAGTATGGGACACATTAAGAAAATCACAGTGACACTGTTCATGAGCAGAGATCTTAAAATGGCTGTGTTGAAAATTTGGTGACAAAATTCCTAGAAATGACTATTTTACGAGTGTTCATTGTGCAGTTCCTATGCACGCTCATAAGTTTGAGAATTTTCAATATTTTCACTCCACATTTTCAACATTGCCATTTTACCACACCTCCTTATGAGCACTGCAGCTGTTATTTTTCACATCTTGCCCAAAACGTGTTTCCGCCCATGTAGCTCACAATGGCACAGTCGCTGTGTGAACTCAGTGTATGGGACACATTAAGAAAATCACAGTGTCACTGTTCATGAGCAGAGATCTTAAAATGGCTATGCTGAAAATTTGTTGAAAAAAATCACAAAATAACTGTTTACGAGCATGCATTGTGCAGTTCTCCTTGCATTTGTGATTTCTTAATTCTGCAATATTTTCACCAGATTTTCAACATTGCCATTTTACCACACCTCTAAGTGAGCAGTACAGCTGTCATTTTTCACATCCTGCCCAAAACGTGTTTCCACCTAAGGTACTGCACAAATGGCGCAGTCGGTGTGCAAAATCAATGTATGGCACACAGTAAGACAACAGTGACACTGTTCATTAGCAGAGGTTTTAAAATGCCAATGTTGACAATTTGGTGAAAAATTCCTAACAATGACTGTTTTACAGGCGTGCATTGCACAGTTCCCACGCACGCCTCCTAGGTTTGTAATTTTCAATATTTCACTCCAGATTTTCAACATTGCCATTTTACCACACTTCCTTATGAGCAGTACAGCTGTCATTTTCACATCCTGCCCAAAGCGTGTTTCCGCCTATGTAGCGCATAATGGGGGTAACAAAAAGGTCATGCTGACAATTTATTGTGCAAATACCAGCAATCGCACAGGGCATTAGGGTAAAGCACCATACATGCCAAACACCACTGCAAATACCTGCAAGCGAACGTTCAGCATTGACAAATGCTTGTTAGGTCAGTGACAGTATAGTCTTGGTTTGCAAGGGTGGCCATCTGCTATCCTCTGTGCACAAAATAATAAATTATGATACAATTCTTGGCTATTCAGGATTGTTTATTTCTAAACATTTCAAGTACTATTTTTCCCACATAACATCTTATGTAAACAGTTTTAATGCTACAATTCTAAGTCCAGATAGTGTAGTCCATTTCATCACACAGGGGTTTCTTTAATTTTTTTTTTCAGCTTTGGAGGCTTAGTTTCCCCTTCAGCTGCACACCACCGCCACCAGCTCAGGGATCCTTCTCCTCCAGTCACAGTGCCCACTGAATTACCCCCTGACTGCCTGAAGGAGCTTCTGGTTCCCTACCGCCCCAGGCGATCGCTTTGCTCAGCTAGCAAGGGGTTACTAGAGATTCCAAGAGTGCGTTTAAAATCATCTGGGGCCTGGGCATTAATACATGTGGCCCCATCTCTCTGGAATTCTCTACCCCACCAGTTATGTGAGTGTGCGACTATGGAGGGATTTAAAAGAGCTTTAAAAACTCATCTTTGGCACCAAGCTTTTGGTGACTGATTTATTTGTTTTAATTTTAAATGCTTATGGTTTTCTTAAATTAAGTAGATGTCAGATTTGCTATGGTTTAAAATTGTGAGGCACCTTGGTTCTGGAAAGGTGCCATAAAAATAAAGTTTTATTATTATTATTATTTATTATAGGGTGGAGCTGCTGGAGTTCCCCTCACAGCTCCAATGAATCTCTATCACAGATGAACTGGAGGGGCCACCAGATCCACAGCAAGGGGGAGGCTTCATGCTTGTGTCCCAGAGGCTATTTTTGCTTCTGGTACCTGGGAGCAGGGACATCCAGGGACAACCCGCCTCAGTCTTGCCCCCTCAGGTGATGGCACCGGTACTAAGGAACCCTCCAGCCTCCCCAAGAGGTCCATGGTGTGCCAGACACTCAACCCACCCTCCCCACAAGAGAAGGAGAGCAGTCTCTAGGATGCTCAATCCTTCTCCCTCTGCCGGTCCTCCAATGGCCCAAGTCCATTTCTGAACCCGGGTCATTGGCATCCCGGACAGACGCTTTGCCTCTGCACCAGTGGGCCAGCAGTTTTAATTTTCCACAAACTCTAACAGTTGTTTTTTTAAAGAGCAGGTCTCTATTCTGCAAACTTTCACTCCCCCTCAACATAAACAGCACTTTACCAGGCACTTAATCTGTGCAACCATAGAGTTAATTTTTGTCTCGCTATATTTATAGAAATTACAGTCTTAAAAAACCTCAGTTGAGCGAGTAGACAAAATGCTCCTACTTCCTTATGTGGAATCACGCCCCCACACTAGCATGTCTTGTGATGTCAGTACAAGAACAGTGCAGGGGCGCACTTCATGGACTATATTCAGCCTGGTTTTCACAAGCATTTTTTTATACTGTTAAGTGCAGACACAGAGAAAGAAAGGCCACAGCTCAACTAATAAAATCCTTTTTAGTTGAGCGGTGGCCTTCCTTTCTCAATGTCAGCACTTAACAGTATATAAAAAAAAATGCTTATGAAAACCGGACCCATCATAGTCTCTGGAGTGTGCCCCCACACTGTTCTTGTACTGACATCACAAAACATGCTAGCGTGGGGGCACAGCTCCGCATAAGGAAGTAGGAGCATTTTGTCTACCCACTCCACGGAAGTTTTTTATGAGTGTAATTTCTATAAATATAGCGAGCCAAAAATGAACTTTATGGTTACATGGATTAAGTGCCTGATAAGGTGCCGTTTATGCTGAGGGGGAGTGAAAGTTTATAGACTAGACACCTGCTCTTTACATTCAAGTTGTGTTTCTTAACAGAATCTTCAACATGATTTATATTTAATGCATATAGTTCTCATGTGTCTTGTGGCTGCAAGAGTTTCTGCTCAGGTCCTTTGTGTCCCAGAACGGCTCAGCTTCGCTTTGCAGTTCTGTCACCCAAGGAACTCAAGAATGCACTCTTACAGTATAACCATGAGACACAGTAACCGTACATGCAAGCATATACCAAATCCTGTTCTATTCTATTATCCTAAACTAAACCTGAAAATGCATGCAGCATTTTGGGGCCCCACCACCTGAGTGGCTCAGTGTCTTAAAGGCTACTTCACTCCAAGGGTGTTCTTATTGTTAAAGCAGGCAGGGAACAACACTCCAGGAGTAACACCAATTTGTAGAGGCAAAAAAAAAAAAAACAGATTGAATGAGTACCTTCAATTGTAAGAACATTTTATTATGTTACAGCCACACAGAGAGCAATACACATACCTGCTGCTTCAGACTTAAACTCTGTTCTTCATCGGGGGCCCCCCTGATGAAGAACATAACCGAGTTTATGTCTGCAGGCTAGGTAAATACAGAACTCTCTGTGTGTAGCAATAACTTAATAAAATGTTCATGCAGTTGGAGGTACTGATCCGGTCTGGATTTTTTTACCTCTACACACTAGTGTTACTCCCGGACTGCAGTCTCACGCCTTTTGTTCCTCTTGATTTGTTGAACCGCTACAAGTACACAGTCAGCTGCAGCAGGACATTTGGGTAGTTTTCACTCAGACTCACCACTCTGAATCAGCTGTGTTGGCTCTGACCAGAGTTTGTTGTTATAGCCATAGAACCATTAGCAATAACCTTAAGGAACAATTCTATGACTAAAGGCATTAAAATAGATAAAATGATACATAAAGTAAGTTTATACATGGATGATGCGCTACTATACCTCATTAATCTAGAAGAATCAGAACAAGAACTGGTATCGTTGATACACAATGTTGGTATTATTTCAGTATGTAGAGTGAATTGGTCCAAGTCAGAATAACTACAAATGAACCCCTCTAAACCTCTGTTATTGATTCAACCCACCACAGTCCTGGCCCCAATGGCCCAATTCACGCCCAGGTATCCAACGATGGAGTTCTCAAGCTGGCCTCCATAAACATCCGTAGTGTTCTCCCAAAGTTTGATGAACTTCAGACCTGAGTCTGTATGTACAACCTAGATGCTCTCTCTTTAACAGAAACATGGCTCTCCCCCAAAATACCCAACTTGGCCCTAACCCTGCCTGGGTACACCCATTTCAGGCAGGACAGAATTGGCAAAAAGGGGTGGTGGTTGTCTGGTCTAGAGACACTCCCCGAAGCTACACCCTTCAACAACATTACTTCAGCACTGAGGCACAGATCTTAACAATCAGAATACTATTAGGTAGCCAGAATAAATCACTGACCATCCTAGTGGTTTACCTACCCCCTAGAGAGCAGCATGGTGGTTTCAACATAGTTATTAACTACTTAAAAGAACTCCATGGCAGCTAGGAGGTTGTAATTCTGGATGAATTGAATATCAATTGGTTGTCCCAGGATTCAGCCCCGTTTAAGGACTCTCTAACCAGTAGTGGCCTCACTCAGATGGTAAATTCTCCTACAAGGATTAACTACCGGACTGAAACCAACACCCTCATCAACTGGGTTATTTCTAACTGGCAAGAGAGAATCTCTGAGGTTACAGTATACCCTGACTCACTTAGTGACCATTCCCCATCACCTGCCTCTGGTCGAATAAAGCCACCAAATCCACTCCAAATGTAACTACAAGTCGGGACCTAAAAAAAGGACTCCTAAGTAAATTCAAGGCCCACCTCAAACAGCCTGACTGGTCCCTCCTTAATGATGCAAAAGATGTAGACCAAGCCCTGGACCTCTTTATAAATGCCTTCAATACGGTCTATGACATTTACGCTCCCCCAAAAAAGTGAAAGCTAAAGGGTCCCAACAACAGATGGATTACACACTCATTCCTTGAACAGATGAAAACATGAGACCACTTATGGCATAGAGTTAAAGCCACTGGCAATCCAGCTGACCTTCAAAGGTAGAGGGCCAAGAGGAATGTTTGTGCCCAGGATATCAGACTGGCCAACGTGCAATACTTCAAGGACCGCCTCAGCAAATCCTGGGGAGGCAGGAAAACGTCTGGAACAATCTGAAAGACCTTACTGGGAAAGCATAAGGCCTCCCCACCGTGCTCACTGTTGATGATGAATCACACAAGACCCCAAGACAATTGTTGACACCTTCAATATTGCCTTCTCCAACCTCAGCACCATTCTCCCACCAGACTACCTTGACAGTACAGATGGCACCTTTGCTGAGATCCTTGCTGGCCTTAGTTTGCCCCCGATAGACTCCCCCCTTTTTACTTCAAACAAATCACCCTCACTGAAGGCAAAAAACACCTTCAGCATACCCTTGGTAAAACCAGACACAGTAATGACTCCCTGGATTTAAAAATGATTGCCCTTGCTCTTGACACAGTAGCACCCGCACTCACAGCAATACTCAATCTATCACTCAGACAGGCACAATTCCCCACAAGATGGAAAATGGCGGGGGTTACCCCAGTTCACAAAAGTGGGGATCAGGCAGCCCACTCTAACTATATACCTATATCCCTACTTGCCCCCGCTGTCCAAAGCCCTAGAGTGAATAGATCTGGACCAACTGATGGAATACCTAGATAAATACAATGTCCAGTGCCCTCAGCAACACAGCTACTGGAAAGCCCACACTGCTATTGCATTATTTGAGTACACAGACTACATACATAAAGCACTGGACACCAGCCATTTAGTGGTGTCAATATACATCGACCTCACTAAGGCATTCAACATTGTAAATCACAGCATTCGTGTTAGAAAACTACGGACTCTTTGACTATCCCCGGAAACTATCGGGTAGGTTAATAGTTATCTGTTCCACAGAACCCAGCAGGCAAAAATAAACAATATCCTGTCTGATAGCAGGGAATGTGCCCATTGGAGTTCCTCAAGGCTCCATTTTGGGACCCCTATTGTTCAGCCTGTTCCTTAACTCTCTCCCTAGCATCTGCCCGGCTAAAATTCTGCTTTATGTAGGCGTTCCCGTCATCTTCTCCAACAGCCCACAGCAGAACCTGCTCAAAAATAGCATAGAGGAAAGCTTCTCAATAGTTAAGGAATGGTTTAAACACAACAAGCTCTTACTTAACTATAAAAAAACAAAACAAAATAATGCTTTTCACCAACCTGCAAAATAAGAACACATCTAACCAACTAGCAATCCTAAATACCAGACATGATCTCCTAGAACAAGTAGGCACCTTTAAATACCAAGGTATCACCCTCAATACCTCTCTCTCATACATGCATCACATTGACCATGTGGTCAGAATGGTCAACACTAGAATCGGCCTGCTTTACAGGCACCAACACTGCATGACTACTGAAGCACTCCCACTAGCTGTAAACAGCTCAATTCTATCCATCATAGACTATGGTCTCGCTGTTTACTGCACAACTACTGACACTGCCTTGGAAATGATTACTATAGAAACATAGACTTTGATAGCAGATGAGGACCACTTGGCCCACCTAGTCTGCCCATTTCCCTACCTACAGGATAAGCTGCAGATCCTAGTTAACCAACAGCCTCTTTCTTCCTACCCCCCCCCACAAAAATTGCCTTATGTCTGCCCCATGCATTCTTGAATTCTCCCACACTTTTACACCCCACAACCTCCTCTAGAAGGCTGTTCCATGCATTCACCACCCTCTCTGTGAAAAAATACTTCCTCACATTGCCCTGAACTGCCCCCATCTTCAAATTATGTTCCTTGTTCATGCACATCTCTTTTTCTGAAAGATGCTACCCTCTTGGATTTTGTTGATTCCACTGGGGTACTTAAAAGTTTCTATCATGTCCCCCCCCTCCCTCCTTTCCTCAAGGGTATACATATTAAGCTCTTTTAGTCTCTCCTTGTATGGCTTCTCTTGCAGACCCTGCACCATTTTAGTTGCCCTCCTCTGGACTGCCTCTATCCTGTCTATGTCCTTGCGGAATTGGACGCAGTACTCCAGATGGGGTCTCACTATGATTCTGAACAAGTGCTATAGACTAGTCCTTGGTGCCAGGAGCAGAACACACACTTGCAACCTGCATGCGTGGACAAAATGGCTCAACCTCCAGGGCAGGATTAAGAATCAGATCTGCCTCCTGTGGAAAAAATTAATCCTAGGCCTGACCCCAACAGCTGCCCAAAACCTATTCAAACCTGCACTAAATTTGGTCCAAACAAGAGGAAAGACTAAGAATGCTCTGCATATTCTATTTTGCCGCACAGCACTTGCTCAGAGGTCTTTAGCCTATAGGGCCTGCCTCTGGCTGAAAGAACTTCCCCAGGCCATTTCCAACATCCACAAGTTGAGCCCCTTTAAAATAGAACTAAAGCAACATAATACTAAGTGAATGTAACTGCTCCATCTAGCCTAATTCTCCTTTCTACTCCTCCTGTCACCCTTCCCCTTCCCCTTTGCCCCTCTGTCACATACCACCCACCCCCTGCACCCACCTAATCCCTCCCTCTTTAGTGCTAGTTCTCTGCTCTCCCCTCTTGTCTTCCCACTTATGTCCCCTCTCTCTTCACCTCTCTAGGCTGGGTTCCTCACCCTGTCTCCCCAACCCATCCTCTCTTCCCCTTATGCTCACCCCCATACCCCCATTAGCACTCCATCCCCACCCTACCTGGAGTGGGCTCCTACACCTCTATACTACACCCCCTACCCCTGACTCTTCTGCCCTCTTTCCTAACTTCCCAAGCCCCCTCTCCATCCACATGGGTTGGGTTCCTATGCCATCATTCCCTACCTTTACCCTTCTCTTTTCCCCATCTTTTGCCCTCTCCACTCCCTCCCCACCTCACACACTCTTATAAAATATAAAATACATAAATTCACAGAGTTGCTTGTTGCAGTACATTACTGCTTGCATTTCATTAGCAGCATAGAATAGAGCAGTATTACTTGATGGCAGTTATTAACATAGGGATTATTCCTTCCAAAGATTGATTAATTAAAAATGAGTTGTCATCGGGAAACTAGTAAGTTTTTGTAGAACATTAGAGTCCTGAGAAGTAAATAGATAGAGCACTATATTATCGGGGGGAGACCGAGACCACCTATTATATCCCCCAACCATCGCTTCCTGTTTTGTTCATAAAGGGGGCAGATCACCCTACACACTTAAACTACTTTCCCCCATCCTTTCCCTCCTGCTTCATACTGACAAAAGCCTAATTCTGTCTGCAAACAATGTTCTAAAAATCACAACATAATGTTCCACCTACCAGATTGTATAATTCCTGTATAATGCTCTGTAAAGAATGTGTGATTCATCTTGTTTATCTACTATGGTTGGGATAGTCAGAAATGCGCCAGAAGCAAGCGCAACAGGCACGCAGCACAAGTACACTGTGCCAGTGTGCACCCAACGTGATATTCAAAGGCTGAGCACATTGGCAAGTGGCAGTGCAAGATGGCTGAATATTGCAGGGATGTGCCATGGCACAACAAGGGCTGGGCCAGGGACCAAGTCAGCACATGCCATCGCGCAACCTGGGCTGCACAACAGAACAAGACAGGAAGCGCAAGAGCACAACATGGGCTGGGCAAGGGACAGAGGCACATGGGCCATGGCACAGGGCAACTGGCACAGTGTGGAGCATGCCACAAGACCAGGACACACTGCCACCAGGGTGCAGGGGATGTCAGAAGGGAGGCAAGGCAAGCACATGGCTGCAGACCCCGACCAAGTGAACCACAACAGTGCAGGAAGGTGGTGTGACACCAATGACCACTGGCAGGCAGCCACGGGCAACACCCACAGGACAGCACAGAGCATGCCACCAGGACCATAATTGACAACACACAGGCCGATAGCACACAACACACAGGCCACACAGCCCTAGCAGGGTGCACACGTACGCCCCAGGGCACACACACACCGGCCACTGGGCACAGACCACCAGACACAAACCCCATTCGACCCCAGATGTACCACACAGCCACCATGCACACCACTGCAGCATGGCTCCATATGCCAGCCACAAAGCAGACACAGACACAGATGGCTAACAAAATAGATGTGTATTAAAAGTAACAAACAACAGAAACTATATGCAGAGGAACAGGGATAGGGGTCAGGGAATGGGGAGGCCACAATCAAGATGGTAGGCTGGGGAAGGGGGGGGGACAGGGACATGGCTAGCTAGGTACAATGGAGGAAGGGGAGGCAGTCCAGGGAAGGGAGGGTGATGCAGGCCAATGGGCCCCATGTGCCGTTCACGCCCTAGCGGCGCCTGGTCTGTCATCACCTCTGCAGCCTGCACATGGCCTGCCTGATGATGCGGGCCACCGCAAGGGTGGCTGTGGCGACAGTCAGGATCCTCTCCAGGAGCCTGGTGTTGACATCCACTTGATGGACACCTAGGACAAAGGAGGAGACATGGATGAATGTACACCTATTCGACTGTAGCCCATCCACCATGTGCAGTGGACAGCGGTGACATGTGCCCTGTAGTAGGCACACAACCATCCACAGCATGCATGCCCACATGAGCCACCATCCTGACCATCCACAGCCACGCACAGTACTGCACACCAACACCAGCCATGCGCAGCACACCATGTCCATGGCCTCCAGGCAAATGGACTTTGTGGGGAGATGGTAGTGGCCTGGCTGGGACCCAGATGCACCCACAACCCACCCACAGCAGCCACACACACGTGCAAAAGGTGCAGCATAGTGCAATGGACCACGCCAGTGATGCACGGCTGTAATGGCCATGTGCATGGGGGGACTGTGGCCCACCCCAACCCTGCACAACAACATACACCGACAGAGTGCCTACCAGCATGCTGCGGCATGGCTGGCACCTGTCTGCCAGCATCTCCCACTTGGCCAGCATCCCTCGCCCATGCACTTCTGTTGGCCTGCTGCCGTCCAGCAGCAGCTCCCACCATCCTGGCTCTGCGCTGATCCTCAGGGCCTAGTAGGGAGACAGAGAGATGCAGACATCAGCACTGGGCAGCAACCCACGTACCCCACCCCCCCTCCAGCACAGTATACCCCATGTCCCTGCGCAGTGGCATTGCCGTGGCACAGCACACCTATGGTGTGCTGCCATGGCTAGCATTGTTCCCAACCACAGCCCTCCCTGGCAGCACGGCGTGACATCCGCTGGCACCTCACAGAACACTGACAAGGCACAGATGTGGAAATGTGCACTCACCTGGCCATGGCATGGCGCCCCTCCGGACGCGTGCCTGCAGTGTCCTCAGCCAGTCCGGAGCCCTCTGCCACTGGTTCACATATCTGTGGCAGCACTGCTCCCCACTACACCAGGCCCCAGTGGCCTCCTCTAACCCCACGGCCACCCCCTGCCACACCTTGGTGCATGGCCGGTCCAGGGGCACCTGCCCATATAGGGTGCCAACATGAGGCTCTACCAGTGCTACCAGGTTGACCAGCTTGACCTGGCTTCAATTGGATGCCCTTGATGAGCTCCTGCGAGGCATGCTGCAATCTGCACTGCTGAGCCAAAATGGCGGCCGGTAGCGCACGAACCGCACATGAGATGGGTGCGCTACACGCCTGGCGATGCACTGCCATTCCCAATCGCACATGCCTTGTTGCTGCGTGATCCAGCTGGTGTAGTGTCAGCATATGCCGCAGGCACCCGGGGGTCAAGGGACACATGTCGGGTCAAAGGTTGGTATGAGCACCGTGCGCGACAGGGCACGGAAGGCATGGTGCGCTATAGGGTCCAGTGTGCCCCATGGGCCATGTATCAATGGCGCATGGGCACCATTGGGCGTACAGCACACGACTACCACATGCCCAATAGCAGCAGAGCGCTGTACCATGTATGGCACACTGTGTGTAGGATGTGCCACCGATGTACAGGATGTCAGTGCCGGGACTGCTGTGCCAGGCATACCGCACATCACAGTTGCACCATGGCTTGAGTATGCGCTTCTCCAATGCCCCATGCGCAATTCCACAATATTCAGCAGGCATATGCAGATGAGCTGATCAGCATATCCATGGCACATCGGAGACATTAGCATCTCATTACAGTTGCGCATTCCCTCATTTGCATGTGATGCGCTATAAAGGCACCATGGGACTGCACAGGCACCAGACCAGTATTGTATCCTTCACAGGTAAGACACCAGGCAGTGGGCATGTCGGGACAGAGGACTGGGGGGTGCCTCACGTGTGGCAGCCAACACTAACCACATGTCCTCACCCACAGGAATGAGCATGTCGGAGCATGAGGAGGTTGAGGAGCAGGGGCCTGCACAGAGGTGCAGGACCAATTTCACAAGGGCAGAGTGTGATGCCCTTCATGATGCATACCTGGACCAGGAGTCCTTTCTGAGTGGCTCCACATGCACCCCGCAGGCCAGGGCGGAAGCATGGAAGGGAGTGGCTACGGCTGTGAACCTGCAGGGCAGCCATCAGAGATCGGCACAGGAGTGCAAGAAAAATTTGGGCATGGACTGGAGGCAGATAAAAGAGAAGGTGGCTGCCATCTGGGTCACACATCCCGCCACAGGCAGTGGACAGCCTGAGGTGCCAGAGCTGACACCGCAGGAGGAGCTGGTGGTGGCGACCATGCGGCACAGTGCCGTTGAGGGTGTTCCTGGTGGTGGATTCCAGACAGGGGGAAGTCCATCACTGCATGGTAGGTACAACGGCGCATGGGGATGGGGGGAGGGGTGCAAGGGGGCAGGGGTGCGTGGTGGCAGCACTAACACGTATGTGTTCCCTTACAGATCCTGAGTGCCTGCGTGCAGCTGCAGGGTGGCGGTGCCCACCTTGGGGGCTGTCGTGAACCTGGAGGAGTGCCCACCCACCTCCAGTGGAGTCCGGGGTCCAGACCACTGCCAGCCCATCCCCACTATCTGACCGGATGCCTGTGGAATGGGCGCGGACGAGACCCAGGCAGTGTTTCAGCGGGACACCAGCCATGGCATCTAGTATGCTGAGACACTGATCTGGGTGGGGTCCAGGACTGATGATGACATGACCGCTATCCTGGACAGTGGTGATGCCGACTGGGGGAGGCACCCCTACCACGCACCGGACTTGGCAGCACTGATGGTGCCCAGGTGGCAGTTGTTGACCCTCCAGCCTCACCGCCCGGAGAGGTGGTGGACGACGTACCAGTGGCACAGTCCATACTGTGTGGTGGAGGTGACACAGCCGCCCGGTGCCATCACATGCACAGGGGGTGGAGGGGCAGCAGCAGTGGCAGGATGGTGCCAAGGGGGATCCGGTGCATTGCCAGCTGCCAGTACACTACAGACAGTACAGACCCAAGAGGGTCCCGCTGTGCAGCCCCCACCAGTGTGAGGGGCTGTGCCCCATGGCCGAGCAACTCCCGCAGGTCAGCGCAACGCCCAAGCCCACCAGGGTGCTGACCCTCTGACCAAGCACACCCGGCTGCTCTGGGCATCCATTGAGCAGCAGATGCAGGTCATAGCAGGGGTGCGTGCACTCCACGCTGAGCTGCTCCAGTCTGCAGGGAGACGTGACCGGGACTTTGAGCAGCTCCTGGCCAAGGCCACACACATGCGGGAGGACACGGCTGCAGGCCTGAATCGGCTCACTGCTGCGGTCATGGCCAGCCTAGCACCACTGGCCACTCTGCAGCAGTCACTGCAGAGTGCATTCTCCACCCCTCAGTCCCGGTGTTGTGCGACCCCAGCATTGTCGTCACTGGGATCCGCTGTGGGCATTCCAGGCATGCCTGGAGCAGACCTGTTCGGGGGCCTGCAGACACCTGCGAGAGACTGGTCGAGTTCCCGCAGTGACACACTTGGGGGACCATCTGTGACGCCCCCTGTGGCCACCACACAGCCTGACTTTGCTGGGCGGTCTTGGCGGGGCTGTCCACATGTCCGTGGAAACCATGAGACTGTGCGGCGGTCATGATCCACCACCCTCCCTGTCTGCTGCCTGCCACTGCCCTGTATGCACAGTGGTGTGGTGTGTGCGTACAAGGGCCATGACACCCTGGACCATGCAACATGCCCACCTTGTGCACACCCACCCATCCACTGGCCACTGTGGCGTGTGCATGATGATGCCTTCACAGCACTGGCTGCCACTGTGCACTGGTGTCCAGTGTCTGACACACACCCATTGGCAGATTCGGGGTGTGCATGTGCCGATGTGCCCGTGATTGTGTGTGTGGGGGTATGTGGGTGGAGTCCACAGTGCCGTGTAGGGTGCCTCCATGGAGTCCTGTTCCATGCCTGTCGATGCTGCCCTCCAGCCGTGTCTGTTGTGGTGCCTGGCCAGGTATGCCTATAGACTGTGCCCTGGTCCCTGGGACATGTGTGTGGTCATGTACATCTGCCAGCATGCACCGTAGTGCTACTTTGCAATGGTGTCCCAGTGCTGCTGGGCCATTCTGTGCAGCCGGGGTTCCTGTTGCCTGGGGAGGGCTGCCCACCACCGCATGGCCAGGCATCCACATCGTCCCCACTGCTGTACCCTTCCTCAACCTCGACAGCTAACCCACGGTCAGTGGCCATGTTGTGTAGCACACAGCAAGCCAGGAATGGGCCACAGACTTTCAAGGGACTGTACTGTAGGGCACCGCCTGACCTGTGCAGGCAATGGAAGCATGCCTTCAGCAGTCCAAACACATGCTCAGTGATGTTCCGTGTGCTAGCATATGCCTTGTTGAATCTCTCCTGTGCTGGGGTCAATGGGCGCTGGTACGGGGTGAGCAGCCAGGGCCTGAGTGGGTATCTGCTGTCACCTGTGAGGGGACATGATGGGTTAGCATTATGGTCTGTGTGGCTGCCCCCCTCGCCTGCAAAGTCAGACTCTCCTACGCCCCCAACATGGCATCTCCCCACACCCTGTCCATTCTGGCTGCATACTCACCTACTAGGTGACCGTTGGGGATGTCCCTACTCTTGAACCTGTTGCACAGTGCAGACTGGTGCCAGATGAAGGCATCGTGTGCTCCACCATGGTATGTGGCACAGACATTGATTATGCACCCCTTGGCATTGCACACCACCTGGCTGTTGACACTGGGGTAGCCCTTCCTGTTTATGTAGGCCACCCCCTCCAGCCCCGGTGGTGTGCGGGTGCCTACATGGGTGCAGTCAATTGCCCCTAGCACGCCAGGCATACATGCAACCTGTGGAACTCCTGCATGTTTGCTGTACACTCTGCTTGTGTGCTGGGGAAGTAGATGTATTCCACAGCATGTGGCAGCAGTGCATTGAGGAATTGTGTGAGGAGACATGACGTGACCCACTGAGTTATACCTGTGGTGTCCCCTGTTGGTCTCTGGAAGGTACCCGTGGTGAGCAGGCACATCATGGTTGTGACCTTGGTCTCCACCGACAGGGCATGGTTCCGTCTCATGGGTGCCTGCATATCATCACCGCACAGCTCACAGTGCTGCCTCAGAATCACCCGGTTAAGGTGGTACCAGCCCACTATCTCAGTGTCACTGTACTGTTCGAAGGTGGTACGGGCACGGTACCACCTGGTCCGGGCATACCACTGCTGGGCCCTTCCACGGCTGCACCGCTGTGCCTCCTCACACCCCTCATAACTGCCTCCATCTGGAATGTTGTACTGGCCATGGCCTACCCTGTTCTGCCCCCCCCATAGTTGACTCCCTGGGCCACCCCGGCTGTGTGCTGCTGCCTGCCCCCTGCACCGGGTGCACTCCTGTGTTGGAATCCCACACACACACTCTAGGCAGCACACATTCACAGGCATGGTTGGGGTCTCACTCACTTTCCCACTGCCCATTGCACCTCCTGCCTCTGTGCCTGTCCTGCACCCCTGCTGCTGTCCTGCCTAGCCACTGGCCCCCTCTCTCTCTCTCTCTATATATCCCTCACCCCTGCTCCCCTGGGCGTAAGCCTCCATCCCCTGCTTTCTCTTTACTTTTATGGGCTCAACTTTGCTCCGCACATGTCCCTGTTGCTCCGCGCATGCGCCATCAGCTTGCTGTTGAATATCGCACTTCACAGCTCATTCATGGCTATGCCTCCTGCACTTGTGTTTGCATTCATTAGGGTTGCGCATTGGTGCACTGCAATTTGTTCTGTGCATCATCACCTGCTGAATATCACTCTTTGGCACATGTCCGCTGTTGCACTGGTGCGTCTCACTTGCGCCATGTGTAACTGCTTTGAGTATCCCACCCTATGTCTACATCCAGCTATAAATTGTATAATTTGTCATGTTATCTGTCTGTTGCTCCTACCACTTTGTTTGACATGGAACCTTTGTAAATGAGCTCCAAGCTCAAAGGTTGTACCCAAGACAAGACAATCAATCAATCAATAAATAAATCCCACTAGAGTCTCCAAAATGAAATATCAGAGGGTAATAATTAGCTATAAACTGAATAATCTGTATGAACTCAATTTTTCTCAACTCTTAAATACAGTTAAGCAATACCTTTCTCAATGGGAAACACTACCTACTCCTAACTCTAATTGGTAGATCTAATATAATTAAAATTAATATATTACCCAACTACAACAAATTAAATTCCATAGATTCCATAGGACTTATTATACTCCTGTCTGCTTGAATAAAATGAATAAAGGAATTCCTAAAGGATGCCCCAGGTATACCTCAGTGGCAGCAACATTAGAACACTTTTAATTACCCTTATCTAACTGACTTCTGGTGTGTGGTTTTGCTTGCTTTAACTAAAGCTACAGCTACATTCATCTCTCAAAGGATATAAGTATTATATTACTAAGTCATAATATGTGGTCAAGAAACATTCCTCTAGCTAAAGGTAAATTATTACATTTAAAATAATGGTTGCTAAGAAATGAATTCTCCTTAAATGAAAAGATAACTAGCCATTCAAGTTCTCTAACTGGTAGAAGATTATGATCTCAATTTACAATAGAGTCACAGTATATGAAATGTTAGCCTATTTCAGGCAAGCCTTTACATCCAACTCATGGTCATAGATATGAATACCAATATACAAAGGAAGCAATTGAGGTGATGATTATCTGTAATCAGGCCATTCACTATTAACTTAGGTTGCCAGAAGAGTTACAACATATAGGTTTTTAGGATGTGTATCAATCAATCAATCAATCAATCAAAATCTTTATTTATTCAGGTGGACATCATTGAGCAAAGCTCATTTACAAGATGGACCTGATAGGTCAAAAAACAACATGAAGGTACAATAACAGACATATACAAGAAAAACTTTCTAAATGAACAGGTGCAATAATATAAACATATATACAAGCAAGGTAGCCAGTGAATTCAGCTCCAGAGCAGACTAGATCAGGCAGTTTTGACTGAAAAGTGGTAAAGTGTTGGGATCATTGAAGTAACCTCTGAAAAAATGAAAAGATGACATGTGGGTCTGATTGGATGTAGTTGGATAGGCACTCAGTCAACTAGTAATCGGTGAGTAGGAAAGGTAAGTGAAGTAGTTGCAGAATATGTTGTGGCAATGGTGTAGCAATGCCGCATAGAAAAGAGAAAAGAAGAATGGGGGGGTAAGGGGTGTGATTGGACTAGACCTTGTGAAAGCAGTTGCATATCTCGGAAGAGACTTGTGTATAGCTTTTAAAGGATGCTATAGGTATGAAGGTGGTCAGCTTTAGGTCTTCTGCAGAGAATTCCAAGCAAAAGCTAGAGAGTAGCTGAGTGGATCTCCCATGCCTGGTGCAGGCTTTTGGTATCTTCAAAGTGATGAAGCTGTTGCTTCTTAGGGCATATGACCTAGCTGTGGCTAATGTAAAGCAATCTGAAATATAGGATGGAAGATTGTTAGACAGAGCTTTGTAATCCATAGAGCAGCACTTTTGTTCCTCCTGAGGTGTAAGGATGTCCAACCAACGCAGCATAGAGAGAGCAATGGTGAGTGTTGAAAGGAAGATCTGTGATGAATCTTAGAGCTCTATGGTACAAGGTATCCAGTTTACTTAAGTAGGAAATAGTAGTGGCCATATAGGAAATCTGCATAGTCGATGAGTGACATAAATGAGGCCTGGATAAGTCTCTGTTTTGACTCTCTAGTTAAATAATGTTTGATTCTGAAGAAAAGGTAGCCTCTGTCGGAGTTTTTTCAGGAGCTCCTCAATATGCTGAGTGTAATCAAGTTCGTTGTCAATCCATACCCTAAATATTTGAATTTATCAACAAGGTCAAGGTTTTCCAAGGATGGTAGATAGTTGGGGAAGAGTGCTTGGTGAGAGAGTGGTAGAATATATATTGGTGGAGAAGTGCATAGCTTTTGTCTTCTTAGCATTCAATAGGATTTTTTTTTTCAAGTAGCTGGTATTGCAACAGGGAGAACTCTGATTGTAATAATTCACAGGCCTTTGATGATGAGGGTTACTGACATATAAGACAGTGTCATCTGCAAAAGGTGAACATTGGCTTTTGTGAGGTTGGAATCAATGTTGTCAATGTAGATGGCAAAAGGATAGGCCCAGGATAGATCCTTGAGGTACCCTCTTAGGAGTGGTTTTGATGAGGAAAGGTCACCTTTTTTTACCTGCTGCACTCTGTCAGTGAGATAACATCTGAACCACTTAAGAGAGGTTGCATCTAGACCTATGGAGTGCAGTGAAGAGATTAACAGTTCATGATCCACTGTATTGAAGGCTTTGCTTAGATCCAGAAATACAGCACAGACACTGTTTTTTTTTGTTTAACTCAGTTTGCCAGTCGTTTGTAACTTTTGCTAGTGCAGAAGTAGTGTATGCCTGGTCCTAAATCCAGATTGAGCAGGGTTTAGGAGATTATCAACATCAAGGTAGCCTCTTAGTTGGATGTTCACTAATTTTTCTAGCATTTTGGAAAGCACTGGAAGGATGGATATGGGTCTATAGTTGTTGAGATCCATGGGGTCCCCTGATTTAAGGAGGGGAAACACTTGTGCTGTCTTCCACAGTGCAGGAATAGAACCAGAGGATAGGGATAGATTAAAAAGATATGTTAGGGGAACTGCAAGTGCATGTATTGCAATTTTTAGAAAATAGGGGTCCAGAGAGTCTGCACCTGCACTTTTGTTAGTGTCTAGATGTAGCAATAGGTCCTCCACTTGTTTCAGTGAAACTGGCTTGAATGAGAATGAAGAATCAGCCTTTGACCCTCAGTAGACTGGAATTTGAGTTGTGATCGCAGTAGATTAGCTGGAGAGGAGTCAAAAGCAAGGCCAGCCGTAGTGAAATGATTGTTGAAGGCATCTAAAATCTGATGTTTGTCAGTAATAGCAATTTTATTTAGGTGCACTTGGGATGGCAAAGAAGAGCTAGAATCCTGCCCTAGGATCCCCTTGATGGTTCCCCAGAATCTGACTGGGTTGAGGTAAGAGGCATCAAGTTCAGCTGTATAGAAGGCAGCCTTGGCATCCCTCACTTTTTTGGTGCAGCTATTTCTGGCTTTTCTGAACAGCAGCCAGTCATTTGGATCCTTGGTCTTCCTTGCCCTTTTCCATAGCTTATCTCTTTCAAGCAGTGCAGATTTAAGGTCGACAGAAAACCAGCGCAAGATTTGCTTTTGTTCTAACACTAGTGATTGGTGCATGAGTATTGAGAGCACCTTATGATTATGCTGTTTAACACCTGAAGTGTTGTTTCCACGGAACCTGTAAGGTAGAATTTTTGCCAGCGCACAGAGTGACATAGATCGTGAGAGATATCCTTTGATATTAAGGTTTTTTAGACCTTCTTGGGAGGAATTTTGCAGGGTTGGTAGGCTTGTTGGATGATCTTATCCCTGCTATAAGACAGTGATCACTTATGTCACTGAAAAGTACTCCAGCGTGAGAACAGATGGGGTTTATTTACCAGCATAATGTCAAGTAGGGTGCTGTTACTTTGTTTTTAAATTAATTCTTGTCGGTTCATCTATTAGTTGGTAAACCCATATGTATCACAAAAGATACTAGGTGCAGCTGCTTTGGAGAGCCAGTTTAAATTCAGGTCACCTAAAATAATGGTATCTTTAGGGCCCAGTTTGATTATGTTTCCAGATGGATTAGGAGCTTATTGCCGAAGAGGGGCCTATAGCAGCCAACTAGTTGAAAAGCTGCCATGTTGGGGAGAGCTATTTTAAGTGATAAGCATTCGAATTCTTTTGGCAGTGATGTTGCACTAAGGCAAGATGCAGGTATATTCGATTTACTATAATGGTTACTCCACCGCCTTCTTGACAGGCGGTCTGATCTGAATAGCTGATAGTTGGGTAGGTTTATCTCCTGTCATTTGTTGCAGGTTTGAGCCATGTCTCAGATATAACCAGATAGTCTGGCAAGGTGTGGGCAATCCAGGCCTGTATTAATGAAATCTTTTTTAGGAGGCTGCAAACATTGATGTGAAGGAAGCTTAGACCTTTAATGGAGGCTAGGTCTGCTGGGGAGGTGAAGCGTTGTGGGGGTCCTGGATTAATTTCAACATCACCAGCACAGATTAGCAAAAAGAATAGTAATTTAGTGAGGGCTTCGAGTGATAGGAGTAGGTAACAGTCAGAGGGCTTTATCTCATTGCTCGGGGTCCGATGCTTAGAGATGGTCCAATCTGGCTTGTGGCATAGTAACTTGTCACAGAGTGCTAGTTTGGCGGACAGGTATAAGGGGGTACTGTAGATCCAAGAGCGGAGCATGGAGCGTAAGAAATACATGACTGGTTGTGACCCTTTTTTGGGGTTACCCCATGGATTATAGTGAAGCAATGATAATTCATATTTGAGGAGACGATAGGCATCCACTGGAGGTGTGATAGGGAGGCTAGGCTGACAAGTCGCATTGTTCAGTAGGTATGGACTGATATGGCATCATCATCAAGGCATACAATAGATGAGAGAGAGAAACAGTAAGAGGAGCATTTCCATAATGAAACAGTAACTAGGGGTTAATGGTAATGAGGGCAATGGGAGTACTGTTGATAGATTATTGGATAGGATTTTGCTATGGGGAGATAGGAGATTCGGTGGGAAGGTGTGTATAAAAGGAACACCCAGGGGGGGGGGGGGGGCGGGCAAAATTTTGCGGCTTTCCCGTACCTTCCTGGCTGTCTCTCCGGCCTCCTGGTTCCCTGGTCGGCCTTGTCGCCGTCCCGCCCGCTGGTGGAGCGAGCCCCGGCGCTTTACTGGGTGCTCGAGGGCAGGGACGGTTACAGTGGAGGGAGACATAGGAAGGCACAGTCAGTAAATCAAAATTGCAGTAATCAAACGATTCTGCAAATGGTGCGAAAATATTTTGCACAACAAAAGACTGGGGGGGGGTTAGGCGCCTTAGCGTCTGGCCCACCAGAAAACCCACCAAAAGACTGTAATCACTTAAGACATTTTAAAAAATACAGCAGAAAACCATACAGATTAACAAAGTGTATACATGCCTGCAGCACAGCAAGGGTTAAATCATTTTTGAAATATGTTTTCTCTCAAATAGCAAGGATTATGTATAGACAAAATTCATCTATTTATGTACTCCACTCTGTACTTATACTACAGTATGTGAACTTATGTGTCTTTTAACTGAACTTACCATTTGAAATACTGATACTATGTTGTTTAAAGAGCTAGTGTACTGCCTGGAATTAATAGTAATTTTTCAGATGCAGTCAGCTATCACTTCTTATATCTGAAGTATGTTTTTTCTTTTCTGTTTGCTAATAAGATTTTCTACCTGGCAGTATTGGGCTGATGTGTGGAGCTGCACTCTGTCTGGAGGCTAAAAAAAGGTCCGTTCTGTCCCTCCCACTACAGCACATGATCAGAAATGTGACCCAGCACATTGAGGCACCACAACCCTTGTAGGCTGAGCAGTGACTTTCACAAACCAATCAAACTTCGAGTATTGTGACATCACTAGTAACCAAGAAGAGCCAATCCCTGCTGCTTCATATGAAACAGAATACAGTAAACTGGCAATGAGGAATGGTTCTCCATGGTTACTAGTGATGTCACAGTCATAGAAGCATAGAATTTGATGGCAGATAAAGACCGCTTGGCCCACCCAGTCTGCCCACTTCCTTACCTGATGGATAAGCTGCAGATTCTAGTTAATCAACAGCTTACTTCCTCCTGCCCCCCACTAGAATTGCTTTATGCCTTTCCCATGCATTCTTGAATTCTCCCACTGTTCCTGACTCCACAACCTCCTCAGGAAGGCTGTTCCATGCATCCACAACTCTCTCTGTGAAAAAATACTTTCTAACATTACCTCTGAGCCGTCCCCCTTCTATCTTTAAATTGTGCCCCCTTGTTCTTGCACATCTCATCTTCTGAAAGATATTACCCTCTTGTACCTTGTTAATTCCCTTGAGATACTTGAACGTTTCTATCATGTCCCCCCTCTCCCTCCTTTCCTCAAGGGTATACATATTAAGTTGCTTTAGTCTCTCCTCGTATGTCTTCTGGTGCAGACCTTGCACCATTTTGGTTGCCCTCCTCTGAACAGCCTCCACTATGTCTATGTCTTTGCGGAGATGGGGTCTCACTAACTGTCTGTAGAGAGGGATAACAACTTCCTGTTTTCTACTGTTGATGTATCTCCCTATGCATCCCAGTATCCCCCCAGCCCTCCTTACTGCCTTCTCACATTACTTGCCCACCTTTAGGTCATCTGATATAATTACTCCTAGGTCTCTTCCAATTTTTGTTGTTGTTATTAACTCACCCCTCATTGTGTACTCTTCTCCTGGGTTTTTGTTTCCCAGATGCATTACCTTGCACTTCTTTGCATTGAATCTGAGCTGCCATGTATTTGACCATTTTTCCAACCTTGCCAAGTCCCTTTTCATTCTTTACACCCCATCTTGTGTATCAACCCTGTTGCAGATCTTTCTGTCTTCTGCAGAGGCATACCTTTCCTTCCAGGTGCTCTCCAATGTCACTTATAAAGATATTAAAGAGGACCGGTCCCAGTACCGAACCCTGTGGTACCCTGCTAGTTACCCTCCTTTCTTCACTGTGGACTCCATTTACTATTACCTTTTGCATCCTGTTCTCCAGCCAGTTTTTTATCCTGGCTACCACCTTGGGACCCACTCCAAGGCTGGCTAACTTGTATATTAATCTTTTGTGTGAGACTGTGTCGAATGCCTTGCTAAAATCTAGGTAGCCCATATCCACAGCCCCTCCCTGGTCTACCACTTTGGTCACCCAGTCAAAGAAATCTATTAGGTTCATCTGACATGACCTGCCTACTGTGAAACCATACTGCCTTGGGTCCTGTGCCCCACTGGCCTCTAGGTACTCAACAATTATTTCCTTCAGAAGTGATTCTATCATTTTCCCTACCACTGAAGTCAAACTAACTGGTCTGTTGTTTCCTGCCTCTGCCCTGCTCCCACTTTTGTGAAGTGGAATCACATTTGCCCTCCTCCAGTCCTCAGGTACCACTCCATCCTCCCATGATTTGTTAAAGAGAGTAGTCAGTGGTGTTACTAGTTCTACCCTTAGTTCTTTTAGTATTCTTGGGTGAATCCCATCAGGCCCCATTGTTCAGTTTCAAGAATTCTTTCAAAACCCTTTCTTCTGTGAATGGACTGGTATCGACCCCCCATTCAGAGTTTCTCCCTTGTTTGGTTTAGGCACCTACCCCTCCTCATCTGTTGCGAATACTGAGCAGAAATATTCATTTAGTACCCCTGCTTTTTCACTGTCACCCTCTGCCCACATTCCCTCCCCTTTATTAAGTCTCTGTATCCCTCCCTTGGTTTTTCTTCACTCCCTAATGTACCTATAAAACGTTTTATCCCCCTTCTTAACAGAGTTGGCTTTCTTTTCCTCAGTTTGTGCCTTTGCTATTCTGACTGCCTTCCCTGCCTCCTGCTTTAACTGATAAAGTTCTCTGTCCTGCTCCTTCTGTGTTTCCTTATATTTCCTGAATGCTATCATTTTCTCCTTAACCGTCCCTGCCACCTCTTTTGAGAACCATAATGTTTTTTTCCTTCATTTTATTTTATTGATTTACTTCACACAAAGGCTTGTTGCCTCTGCAATGGCTGTTTTGATTATTCCCCATTGTTCCTCCACCCCTCCTTCTTGCCCATTTGCTAGTGCTTTTCTAAGGCACTCTCTCATTTTCCCAAAGTCAGCCTTCCTAAAGTCCAATACTCTTGTTTTTGTATGGCTTGACTCTATGGCTGTGTTTATTGTGAGCCACACTGGTGGTCACTTGTTCCCAGATGGCTACCCACTTCTAAATCTGAGATCCTTTCTCTTTCCCCATTTGAGAGTACCAGGTCTAAGATTGCTCCCTCCTGAGTGGGTTCCAACACTAGCTGTCTGAGGCATGCCCCCTGTAGGGCATCAAGAATGACCCTGCTCTTGGATGTGCCTGCAGCAAAGGTACTCCAGTTAACATCTGGCATATTCAGGTCCCCCATCAACAATATCTCCCCTTTTTCTGCCATTTTAAGGATACCTTCTATCATTTTCTTGTCCATTTCCTCCCCCTGAGATGGGGGTCTGCACACAACCTCCATGCGGATTGTGGTGCCATTTCCTGTCTCCAGGGTGACCCATAGTGACTCATCAACTTCCTGTTTACTCTTTAGTTCTGTTGCTTTAATCCCTTCCCTTATATAGGGAGCTACGCCTCCTCCTTTTTTACCCACCCTGTCCCTCCTGTAGACTGGTATCCTGGTATGTTGACTTCCCACTCATGGTTCTCTGTGTACCATGTTTCAGTGACTGCCACAATACCCAGGCATCCTTCTTCTATTAAGGCCACTAGTTCAGGGAGCTTGTTGCACAGACTACGGGCATTGGTACTCATCACCTTCCATTTATTTTGTATGGCCTTACCCCTTTTAGCCCCATCCCTGTCCTTAACACCTTTTTCTGCATTTATCCCTGTCCTGCTCCCTACTAACTTCTCTGCTTTGGTGTTTACCTCTCTAACTACTGTGCTTTGTGGGGGGAGGCTGGGATTTCCCTGCTCCTTTTCAGTGCCTCCCCCCTTGGCTAGTTTAAATGCTTGCCAGTGAAGCATTTAAACCTGTCACCTAGGATCCTGGACCCCCCCTGAAAGATGCAGACCATCGCGCCAGTATAAGCCTGCATCCCTCCAGGTGGCTCCCCAGTCCCCAATGAAGCCAAAACCCTGAGATCCACACCAGTTTTTCAACCATTCATTGAATCACATGGTGCGGAATACCCTAGCATCATCCTTGCCATAGACAGGCAGCACCTCCGAGAAGGTTACCGTACATGCTACTTGTCTAAGGCCCCTCCCCAACTCCACAAACTCCTCTTGCACCTCTCTGATCCCATTTACAGCCAGGTCATTTGTCCCTAGGTGGACAATGACATCCAGCTCCCTCCCTCGTGCAGCTGCTCCCACGATCCTGAGGATTCGCTTCCTGTCCCTCCAAGCCGTGGCACCAGGCAGGCACCTTACCTCCCTATTCCCTTCCTCCCCCACGTCTACCCCCCTAATGATTGAGTCCCCCGCCAGGAGTTGTTTCCTTCCCCTGTGGGGTCTCGTGTCATTGTGGTCTCAGTGTTCATGATGTAGTGGGAGGAATAGAAAGAAAAAAATACTTCAAATATAAGAAGTGATAGCTGACTACATCTGAAAGTTACTAATAATTCCAGGTAGTACACTAGCTCTTTAATTTATACACATACAACCTGCCTTTTTCTCAATAAAATTTGAAAAAAAAAGGTATGCTGTCAATGTGGTCATTAAGTCCCATTGGATGTAATGTTTAAGTTATAAATCCAATAGGATTCTCGCTGAAGTAGCAGGTTCATCCTGTCTCCACCTCATGGTGTTTTTGTTATATGCTCAGTCCCACAATATTTAAAATCACCTGTGCTGCTCATATAGTGGGTCGCAAAATGTCTCCACAACGAGGTATTGGGTGTTGCAGTCATGATCAATAGAATGTGTTCCTACATTCTGTGTCACAAACGACATATGGTGCAGCAAACATAAATCTTAGGGCAGGTACACAGAACAATATATACCACATACGCTTTAGAGGAGTTGATAAACTGCCTGATGTGGATTTGTTACTGTGATAGTTTAATCCCTAATGCAAAAATTACAAGTATTACATGGGATGTGGTGGTAACCAATTATGTTTATTTCATATTGGCTCTTTTTGAAAATACTGTGAGTTATTATGTCTCCAAGACTGTTTCCTTTTTTGTGTGATATACAGTAAGCGGTCTTTGTTCACATAACTTTTGTAAAGCTGGATTGAAAACTGGCACAGGCCAATAATTGTTTAATGGAGAGACTATCTTAGGTGCCATGTGATAAAACTCTGTAACAAAGACCACCTTATCAGACTCCAGTGTTTTTTAGGGCAAGGTTGCAGTAATATCTTTCTATCTGTGTGACATGCTCTTTGATGTAATTCTTCAGTAACTCCAGGATCACATCCCCTGTGTAAAAATCAGTTTAGTTAAAACCACTGCGTTTTTCAAACTTGTCCAAAATTTAACAGTTTCTCCAGAGATGCATGAAGTGGCTCTGTGGGATGGAATTTATGAGATGTCTAGGGTGGGCACTAGAAGCCTGTAAGGTTTTTGTAGCATTCTGATTTTATTTTTCTCTCCATGTTTTGCAGTAATAAGTAAATCTAAGAGAGTAATTTTTTTCTGGATTGACAGTAGCAATAAATTTCAGAATTAAATATTTTTTGTTCAGGAAAGCTACAAATTCATCTGCTGACAGTACATTTCCATCCCACACAAGCAGCACATCATCTATTTATATATCTTCCCCAGTAAACAATCTGGGGCACATACTGGTTCCAGTCCATGTTGTGCACCATGGTCCCTTCCCACCAACCAAAGAATAGGTTAGCATGGGGGGGGTATGGTGGCCCCCATGGCCATAATACAAATTTGCAGGTAAAACTTATCATCAGACTTAAAAAAAATGTGAAGTAATTATGATCTCAACAACTTCCAAAAAAAAAAAAAAATCACACAGAAACAGATATGATATTTCTTGGTAAGAAAAAAAATATTGTAAGGCAACGAGTCCTAAATTTATTTATTTAGTTTTTTTTTTGTTTTTTTTTGACCGGGAAAGGAGGACTAGACAATTTTTCTTATTTTCAGCCTCATCCCAGAGGAGAGGGGGAAAGTACAGTTACATGAGAATTTACCATAGCAGTAGATCTGTGAGGGATCTCTTGCAGTAACCCACACCTATGGAACTACTGTCGCCAGGCACTAGGACCATATGGAAACTTTTCTAGCTAGCAGCCTAACAGGAGGCCACCCACTCTGATGTCATATGCCAATGCTGGCCTATCCTATAAGAGTGGGTGGCTCCTATACCCTCCTCAGTTCTCCCACCGGATACCATAATCTACTTAGTCCCAGCTGAGGGAACCTAGGAGGAATCAAAGGATCCCACCAAAAAGAAAATAATGGAGAAAGAGGTAGAGGCACCGAAGAGCCCCCCCAGATCCAGGAGGAAGGAAGGAAGGAAGGAGGGAGAGAGGAATGGCATGCCCTGCTGCAAGAAAGCACCTCACAGATCTACTGTTATGGTAAGTTCTTACGTAACTGTACTATTTCACTTTGGGGGTATCTCTTGCAGCAGGCCACACCTATGGAACAAGTCACAAGCAGTTCTGTCAGTAGACAATACAGTCTGGGTGGAGGAAACCTCAATCCTAAGAAAGCAGGCCCTGGAAAACAGCTAGGTCAAAGTTGGCCCAGCGCCTAGAGGTAATGTCCTGTCTATAGTGCTTGGTAAAGGTGTGGACAAGTACTCCAAGTAGCAGCAGCACAGATCCCTGCAGATTACACACTCCTGAAACAGGCAACAGAAGAGGCCATGCCAGTGGTGGAATGGCCACAAACAATGCCAGGAAGCTCCTTACTATACATCCTGTAGCAATAAGTAATATGATTGGCCAACCACTTGGACAAACACTGTTTAGAAACAGGAATGCCCTCTTTCCCAGGGATGAAGGAAACAAACATATGACAGGATTTTCTGCAGTCCTTCATACAGTGTGTGTAGTAACTTAAAATTCTTTTTTTTTTTCATTTAGCATGCTTTAGGTGCCTGCCGCTGAGGGCTCAGCCCCTGTTCTCTCCAGTCCACCACCGTGCCCCTGAGACTTACTTCATACCAGGTGATCCCCCTGGCTTGTCCCCCAGGATGGGGCCACCACATGGACAAGAACCCTCGCAATGCCGGAACAAGGATACTGGCAGGATTGCCAACCAGCATCACATCCCAGGCTTACCAGATGAAGTGGACAGAATGAAAAGAGATCTGGATAAACTGGCAAAATGGTCAGAAGAGTGGCAACTGGGGTTTAATGCAAAGAAGTGCAAGATCATGCACATAGGGAAAAGAAACCCTGAAGCCACCTATAGGCTGGAAGGGGAGTTTCTGGCAGTCACAAGGGAAGAAAGAGACTTGGGCATCATCATCACAAATTACCTGAAATCATCCAAGCAGACCACTAAAGCAGTAGGTAAGGCTAGGGGGATGTTGGGGTGTATTAGTAGGGGTATCACAAGTCATAAGAGGGACGTAATAATCCCTCCTTACAAAACACTGGTTAGGCCCCATCTGGAGTACTGTGTGCAGTACTGGAGGCCACACCTTCATAAGGACATTAACCAAATTGAGGCAGTCCAGAGAAGGGTAACCAAAATGGCACAGGGACTGCATCAGAAAACATATGAGGACAGATTAACGGAGCTCAATATGTATACCCTAGAGCAAAGGAGGGAGACAGGTCATATGATTGAAACATTCAAACACCTTAAGGGCATTAACAAGGTGAAAGAGTCTAACATGTTTCATTATAAGAAAAATAGCTGGACAAGAGGACACAGCATGAGATTAGAGGGAGACTGATTAAGGGTTAATGTGAGAAAGTTCTTTTTCACAGAAAGGGTGGTGGATTCATGGAATGGCCTACGTCAGGAAGTGGTGGATATGAATACAGTGCAGGGATGGGATAGGCATAAGGGAGCAATACAGATGAATATGAATAGATAGGCCATTGACAGAGCAAAGGCTGATGGCACATTCATAAGGTAGAAAAAGAAATGGTCAGACTGGATGGGCCTTGCGGTCCTTATCTGCCATCAACTTCTATGTTTCTGTTTCTATGTTACCCACTAGGGTGGGGCATGGAATTGGGTCAAGTGAGGTGGACCATGGGGTTAGATCGCCGTCGGAGTGCCACGGAGGGCAAATGAGGCGTCATACACGCGACCATATATTTTTTGTATTTTCTCACTGAGAGGCAGGATGTGGAATGACATCAAGGGCATGAACGTCCCACCTCTGAAGTGTATGCAGGTGCTGGTTACTGCTGCCCCTCTGACTTCCGCCAGAGGTCAGACATGTGCTGGATACACAACTTCCCTCAACCCCCGGAAAAGGAGAGCAGTCCCTAGGACACTCAATCCATCTCCCTCCAGGTGGCCCTCCAATGCCCAGGTCCATTCCTGAACCCTGATCATTGACATTGCAAGGAGAAGCCTTATTGCTGCACCAGCAAGCTGGCCAGTAATGTAAATATTCATGCACATCCATGGTATGGAGCAATGCTTCTCTTGGAGTGGCATGCTCTGGAAAATAAATAAGAAGGTGGATGGACGGATTTAGAGTAAACTCTGACACCACCGTATGAAGAAATTTAGGGTTAGTACACAAAGACACCCTGTCTTTGTGGAAAACCAAATAAGGATGCCCGCACATGAGTACCTGCAGCTCTGAAATTCTTCTAGCAGCAACTAAAAACAATGCTTTCCACGACAGAAAGGGTAGCTCGCATGTCGCGGCTGGCTCAAAAGGAGCCAAAGTAATTTTCTCTATCACAAAATTCAAGTCCCAAGGCAGGACTGGATTGCAGATAAGAGATTTCAGGTGAAGAAAGCCTCTCAGAAATGTATAGGATACCTCCAGTTGTGCCACCATACAGCCATCAACAGGCACATGGAAGGCAGAGATGGCAGACATGGGCACCTTAAGAGAGGAGTACTTCAGGCTGGAGTCTGAAAGGGACAGCAAGTACTCAAGAATCTGTTTCACTGGACAAGTGAAGGGATCCAGGTGACGTGAAGGAGCCCACAGTGCAAAACATTTCCACTTCATGGAATGAGCGACCCTAGTGGAAGGCTTTCTAGCTGCTACCAGGACATCAGCCACCCTTGGTAACACTCCAAACTGAACAACAGCTATGTCCTCAGAAGCCAGGTGTGAAAATGCAGGGATTTGAGGTCCAGATGGATGAAGGTGCCCCAGTTCTGGGAGAGCAGGCTGGTGCACAGAGGAACAGGTACTGGAGGTTCCACTGTCAGCTGTTGCAGTAAAGGAAACCAGATCTGATGAGGCCGGAAAGGTGTGATGAGGATCATCATGGCCCCTTTCATCTGGAGCTTGATCAGAACCCTCTCAAGTAGGGGGAAGGGAGGAAATGCATACAGAAGCCTCCCTTTCCAAGAGAGGGACAATGTGCCTCACCAGAAAACTCCAGGCCCTGGATCCAGTGAACAAAAATGCGGCCATTTTGCATTGAGTGAGGACGCAAAAAGATCCAACTCCGGATGACCCCACCTATCGAACAGGTCTTCTACTACTGAGGTCAGCAGCTCCCACTCATGTGCCTTTGTTTGCAACTGGCTTAGGGTGTCCAACAGGACATTTTGGATGCCTGGAACATGGATGGCCGACAGTTTGAGACTGTGATCCAGAACCCAACACTAGACTCTCATTGCTTCCCAGCTAAGTGGGCACAAGTGAATATCCCCCTGCTTGTTAATGCAGCGGACTACACTTATGTTGGCCATTTGCACTAGCAGAAGACCCGGGAAAAGCTGAGTCGAGAAAGCCTGCAAGGCATAATGAATGGCCCACATCTCCAGGACATTGATGTGGAAAGAGGATTCCTGATGGGACCAGGTCCTTTGTGTTTGGTGGGGCCCCAGATGTGCTCCCCACCTCAAGTGCAAAGCATCAGCTGTGAGGATTTGCTGAGGGAAAGAATGAGAAATGGAACCCCTCTTAACAGGTTGCTGGGTTCCATCCACCAAAATAGAACTTTCTTAACTGGAGACGAGACAAGGATGGGATGTTCCAGGTCATCAGTACGCTGGTCCCACTGGACCCTCAGTGTCCATTGGGGAATCCTTACGTGCATTGTGGCTAGGGGCACTGTGACTATGGCCACAGCCATAAGGCTCAAGAGCCAGAGGAAGGATATGACAGACATAGCGGCTGTTGTACAGCAGGTGGGCTTGAGCTAGTAGGCGATCTGCCCAGTCCTGGGGCAGGAAGGCCATGCCCTGAGAAGTACCCAGGACTGCCCCTATGCACTGGAGGTGCTGGCAGGGGGTTGGAATTGACTTGGGCAGGTTGACTGTGATGCCCTGATCCTGATATAGGTGGGTGGTATGTTCCAGAGTCTGTAACAGGAACTCCCTGGACTGGGCTTTGAGAAGCCAGTAGTCCAGGTAGGGAAAGACACAGAGTCCCTCCAGCCTGAGGGTGGCTGCCATCACTGCCAGGAATTTGGTAAACACCCAAGGGGCTGAAGACAAGCCAAAGGGTAAGGCCGTAACTGAAAGTGTGCCCCAAGAAAAGAAACCTTAGGTACTGTCAGTGGGAGGCATGTACCTGGATATGCAGGTAGGCATCCTTCATGTCAAGGGAGCAAATCCAGTCTCTCCCTGGTGCAGAAGTGGCAGCAGACCTTGGAGTGTCACCATCTGAAATTCTGTGTACTGGATAAACAGATTTAGCTCCCAGAGGTCTAGAATGGACCTGAAATCTCCTGTGCATGTGGACACCAGGAAGAAATGAGAAAAGAACCCTCTGCCATATTGAGTCTCTGTGATGGGTTCTATGGCCCTCTCTTATTTATTGAATTTCGTTGACCGGGTAGGCCCACTGGGCCCCGGAGGTCCCCTTTTCAGGGGCGACCCGGGGGTTAAAAAAATAACATACAGGTAAGCAGAAAGTATATACAGGTAAGCAGCGCAGTACAAAATTGGGTAAGTTCCATAATGTTTAACAGTGAAAGACACAAATTGGGTAAATAACATAATGTTTAACAGTGAAAGACTTCTTGGAGTTAACAATCTGATAGGTGGTGAGGGAGCATAAGGGAAGAGTTAGACATATATAAGACGTTATACATACTCATGTCAAGTAAACTAGGGAGTGTGCGAAATAACGACTAGAAATAACCAGAGAAACAGAATACCTTCTTTAGGGCTAAATGGGAGGGGGGAAAGTTGTTCCAAGAGTGTCCACCTTCCTGTGAGGGAGGGGCAGTGACATAACAATCAGTGAATTTTCTCCCAAAGCACTGAAATGTGGTCTGGAGGATAAGAGGACAGAACTGGGGGTTTCTCTGGAGGCCATTCCAGCAGTTCCAGAGTGTGGCCATTTCTATAATCTGCAGTACCCAGGCATCTCTGGTGGTTTCCCTCCACTTGCCCAAGTGTAGCAAGAAATGACCCCCTACCACCACCTCCTGTCTTAAGGGAGGGGGGTCAGACAAGGAGTCAGGTTGAACTAGCAGGAGCAGCCATGGTTGCACCTCCTCCTCTTGTTTTTTTTCCCATGGTGGAGGAGGGGGTGGACATAGCAGGGACAACCTGGCACTTGCCCTGAATCTTGCTAGAGGGCTTGGGTCTATGAGTAGACCAATGAAAGGGCACCCGCTGACCACTTTTTGGCTAATTGGTGTGGTACAAGGAGTGGGACTGATCTTAGGGTGCATCCAGAGGCTTGCAGTTGAGTCCTGGACATCTGCGCCAAACAACTTGTAGCCTCTAAATGGGGCATTAAGGATAGAGAATTGAACATCCTGGGCAAAGCTGGACACCCTCAACCAAGAGTGTCTACATAGGCAAATTCCTTCTGCAGCAGCCCTAGCCAAGGCATCTATGCTGCCGTAGGCAGCCCTAAGGAGGAGGGTACTGATGTCGGAACCGGCTTTAAGAGACTGCAGTATCTGCTGCTTTAGGGGATCCTTTGGGAGGGCCTGGGGCAGAGTCAAGGGCTTGGTACCAGAGCTGGTTTTGGTACTGGATTATATGGGCAATATAATTTAACACCGTGAAGGTCAATGTGGCAGAGGCAAAGGTTCTCTTGCTAATGTGATCCAGCCTCCAGAACTCCTTATCCAGGGGTAAAGAACTGAGATGTTTGGACCTCTTGATGTGGTCATGGGCAGCATTGATGACAGACAAATCTGCTTGAGGCTGATCAGCAAAGAAAGGCCTTTCTGCTGGAGTCTAGCAGAATTTGTTTGCCTTCCTTGGTATGATTGGTATCAAATTAGACCGATTCCAGGTAGCCATGGTGGCATCTTCAAAGGGCTCAATTAAAGGAAGGATGACCCAAGAAGGGGCATCTGGTAGCTTTAATAAGTGGCCAATCAACATCGAGAAGGATCTTGCTCCTCGGTGTCGAAGCTCATGGTTAAGTGTAACTGTCTCATAACCAAGACAAATGAGGGTCATCCAGGGGAACATGGAATGCACCTCGGGGTTTCCTCGCTGTCAGATGAGACTGTGGAGGAGGAGTTGTAAGAAGTGGCTCTCTTGTTGTCACTGTAATCGCCCTCAGGGTTCTGGGGCATGGGCTGAGACCCTGCTGGAGGAGCAGGAGGGCACTGCGTGGACAGGCCTTGGGGAGGAGCAAGCTTAGCTTGCATAAAGTCCCATAAGGCGGTAAGCATGGAGTTGAAGTCCATAGTTATCAGCGTCAGATCCATCAATGTTAGATAGAAACACAGAATCTGTTGGCAGATAAGCACCATACAGACCACCTAGTCTGCCCATTTCCCTACTTCGTTTGGCAATCCCTACTCTTATCTGGACTGCCTTTCCCCCACTCTGCTGTACAGCAGGGTGCCTTTATGCTTATCCCATGCACTTTTGAATCCCATACTGTTTTCGCTTCCACCACCTCCACTGGTAGATTGTTCCACGGATTCACCACCCTCTCTGTGAAAAAATACTTTGTAGCATTCCCCCTAAGCTTCCCTCCTTCTAGCCTCATGTTATGTCCCCTTGTCCTTGTGCACTTTCTTCTCTGAAATATGCTCCCCTCCTGTACCTTGTTTATTCCTCTAAGGTATTTGAAAGTCTCTATCATATCCCTTCTCTTCCTTCTCTCTTCCAGTGAATATATGTTTAGTTCCTTGAGTCTTTCCTCATAAGGCTTGTGGTGCAGTCCATGTATCATTTTTGTTGCTCTTCTCTGGACTGCTTCTATTCTGCCAATGTCCCTCCTGAGATGCGGTCTCCAGAATTGGACACAGTATTCCAGATGAGGCCTCACCAGTGATCTATACAGTGGCATCACCACTTCACTCCTCCTGCTGGTTATACCCTTTCCAATGCACCCCAGCATTCTGTTTGCCTTCCCCACTGCTTTTTCACATTGTTTGGCTGACTTCAGGTCATCGGATATGAAAACCCTCAGGTCTCTATCTTGACTTGTGGTGGCTAGAACCTGCCCACCCCTTCCCCATCCTGCATTCCTCTCTTGGGTTTCTGTGTCCCAGGTTCCTTTTCTTGCACTTCTTAGCATTGAAACCCAACTGCCAAATCCTTGACCATTCCTCAAGTAGTCTTAGGTCATCTCTTATTTTATCTAGACCCTCCTGTGTGTTGACTCTGTTACAGATCTTGGTGTCATCTGCAAACAGGCATACTTTTCCCTCCAGTCCAGTCCAGGATGACAGAACACTGAGGCTGGCATTGGGAACAGCAGCTGCACAGGCTGGGGCCTAAAGGGAGGCTCCTCGGCATAGGTCGGGGAAGGTGACGGCGGCTGGGGCTTGGGCCAGGTTGACTCAGGAGAGGGTAAAGGCTCTGGTCCCAAGATGACAGACAAAGAAATGGCCGAGGTCAATGGCAGAGGGTTAGGCAACCTGGCAACCACTGAGGCTGAGGCCGAGCCCATCGACGATGAGCCAAGTGACCCACCTGACTGTGTGCCCACTGAAAACAAGGGCCTCAACAGCAGGGGCTGTGAAGTCAGTGGTGCACCAGAGCCCATGGAACTGACTCCCACCACCTAAACATTGGTGGGGGAAGCAGTCAATGGTAGCCTTGCAGGGAAAAGAGAGTGTGAGGCAGAGGGGGCTTCCCCTCATGATGAGGACACCCCTGCCTCGGTCAGTGCACTGAGTGGCAACCAGGATCTAGGCAAGGAGGACTGGGTTTTCTTCTTGGGAAGGTCCTTGTCTCAATGCTTATGTTTCCCCATAAACTTGTCCTGGGCCTTGGAAGGCTGCTAGCCCAAGGACGCTGTGGGGGAAGTGATGGAACTTCAAACCTGAAGCTCCTTCTCTATCTGGGTGACCATCTACTTCAGCAGAAAGATTTTGAGGGGCTGCACTTGGCAGTTCATGGTGGCCTAATTGAAGCCACGGCAGATCATTCAAGTCTGAGTGTTGTGTTCTGGGCCAAGGTAGCAGACACAGTCCTCATGGTCCTCCTCCTCAGGGATCTTCTGCCCACAGGCATACTTTTTGAAGAGATTTCTGGAGGCAAAACTCAGCATAAGTCAAGAGGGAAAATAACTTCATTGCTAAAGTGGTACACACTAAGGAGAGAAAAATCAAAACAATTACTTACCATAGTAATGTTGTTTCTTCCAGGGGATCCCTCATTGTGCCAAACTAATGCAGTTAGCCCAGCAGGTTCAACTGCCCCAGAGACTGAAACTTATGTAAATGAAGGAACATTACAGTAGAACTTAAAACATAGTTCAAATCTCTGCCTCTAGGTGCTGCTGCTAATGGTAGTTTCCCTCAGATTCATTTTGAGCTAAGTGGAGAATAACCCCCTATTTATTATTCTGTGCTATCATAGCTAAAAAGTACTGCATTAACAAAGTAAAAAGGAACAACAGATGGCCCAACTGGGCAAAATATGGCAGACAAAAACTGGCAGAAGTGTGAGTGAACAGTAAGCAATGCCAGGCAATAAGTAAACAGGTAGCACTGCAGGTTGGGGAAGCTTTTCGGGTTCTGGAAGGGGAGGCTGAGAAGGATGTTTAAGCATAATGAGGGATCCCCTGGAAGAAACAACATTACTATAGTAAGTAATTTATTTCTTCAAACCCCAGGAATCCCTCATTATGCTTAATTAATGCAGACTATGAAGCAGTACCTTGGGAGGCTGGGCACAGAACCTATTTTAGAAAAAGGTTCTGCAAAACTGCAGTGCAAAATCTAGCATTATTTCTGGACTGTATAGTCAGGCAGTTGTGCTTTGTGAAAGTGTGCACTGTCTTCCAGGTAGCTGGTTTAGAAATTTCCAACATCGGTATGTCCCTCGCAGCTGCGACAGAGGCATCTATGCCACAGATGGAATGGTCTCTGAAGCCCCAAGGTGGCTTTTTGTCTGCTTTGCTATAGCAAAACTGTATGCAGGAGACCATCCAATGAGTGCTAGTCCTTCTTGAGGCTGGCCTGCCCTTGCCCATCTCACCACAGGTGAGGAACAGCTGTGAGTGGAATGACCTTATGTCTTTGGTGCCATTTGGATGGACAGATGTGTGGTGTTATGTTCTGTTATATTCTTGTACATGTTTAAAAATACCACATGGTAAATGCCAATGTGAAGAGAAGGGAATGCATTTTTTTAATGGCTGATAGTCCTGTAATGTGTAAAACAGCTTGCTTGGCAAGAAGCTAATTGCATTTCCTGACTAGCTGACCCGGAAGTAATAAAATCAGCTTGTGTAGTCATAAACCTTACAGGATCTTCCTTGTAACTTAATTGAAGGAAACCGGTTCAAAGTACAGGATGTTTTAGCTAATATTTGAGCAGCAAATGACCATTCTGACAGGCTTATGTGAATTTTGTCTTATGGGTGCAAATTGTCTACAGGGCACTTCAAAAGGCTTAAACTCTAAATGTCATAGCCATGTTAATTACATGTATCAATATTTGATTTTTGATATTCTTGGAATTTTGGAAACAGCAGAACAGTGCATCTTCTGGCCAAAAGGAGTAGTTGCTTTGACTCACCTGATAGGTAAACAGACCAGTTTCTTTAGAACTGGGATAATTGATGACACTGCAAATTACAGAAGGTATTTAAAGCCGTCACCTCAGGGCATGAGCACACTTTCCATCTGAACTTTTTCCTGACATACTATACCAGAAGCAAGACTGCCAGTACAAAGGAAATTGATTCTTTCATTTACTTTCTTTGGACTTCAACTTACCAAGAACTTAAGGTAGACTTTAGATAACAGTTATAGTGTGGTTTTCATGTATATTTTTCACTTCTGTTTCTGTCACTCTGTGACCAAATTAGTGCATCTTTTAGTTGTAACTGTATGATTCTTAATTAAGTATTTTAGTAAAAACATTTGTTTTTACGAGATCTGCCTGAGCGAGATTTTTCTATATTGTGTGTGTGATTTTGGCATGTTTATCAATAATCTGTGACTAAACTTATTGCCAAAGGGGTGTCACCATAGGTTGCCAAATTGGACAAGGGTCTGTAACAGGGAAAATCTGGGTAAAAGATAAGGAGAATATGAAAGTCTCAAAGAAGGGTCTGGGGGGATTTGAACCAGGTTATTGCACGCCCATGGGAGAAGGCAGAATCAGGGTTACAACGCTACCCCAGAGAGGTTGTGATGCCTGGATCTTCCCCCTTTGTGTAACAACTGAGAAAGGGTTGTCATTTGGCTACAAGATTTAAGAAGAGTATTGTACCCTGATCCAGAATAAAGAGGGGACCCTAGGACTTTGTGGTGAGTGTTCAGTTGTGAAGCCAGTGAGCACTATAGAAGGACTCAAAGATGGTATCCCCTGTTTCCCCCTCCCTGTCACGGATAGCACTTAGGGGTGGGCACTGTAAGCTCAGTGGACCAGACCTTCAGGAGTGGGTTCATGACAATGGCCACCAGAAAGACAGCATTCCAGGTGACATACTTAAGGTCAGCAGTAGACATGTGCTTTAAGGGGGCTTGCCATGAGCTTGGCTATTCACAGGTTAAGGTCCCAAGTGGGAACATGCTCTGTGAGGGGTGGATATAAGTGAAGAAGACCCTTGAAGTATTTTTTTTGAAAATAGGTTGAGAGGCCACAGTTTTTTCCTGGCCTGCTGAAATGTAAGCAGAGATTGCTGCCAGATGCATCTTAAGAGTAGAGGTTTTAAGGTCCAAGGCCTGAAGATGAACCAGATAGTCCAGCAAGGTTGGCAGTTCCACTTTTCAGGGATTGATCTGCCTAGGTTCTCACCACATGGTAAACCTCTTTCATTTGGAAGCATAAGTCTTCCTGGTTGCAAGCTTGTTATAGACACCAAGTATCCTAAGTACCTCTTCAGAAAGCTGGAGACCTGAGAACTCTAGCTGGTAAAGAACCAAGCCTTGAGGTGCAGAAACCTAAGGTTTGAATGGGTTATTCTGCCTTGAAACATGGCCAGCAGATTGTGTCTCTGAGGAAGGAGGATGGGCTGGAGCTTGGACAGTGCTAGCAGCTTGGGGTACCAAGGCTGCCTGGCCCCATCTGGTGCCACCAGAATCATGGATGCAGGCTGGCTCCTTACCTTCAGCTGGACCCTGAGCAGTAGGGGGAAGGGGGTATGCATAAAGAAACCTCCCTGACCAGTCCAGTGCTGCTGTGTCCACAGAAATAAGACCCACTGCTGGCGGCCTGCAACAGAACAGAGGGAGCTGATGGTTTGGCTCTGAGGTGAACAGATCTATTTCTGAAGTGCCCCACCTCCTGAAGACTGATTCCAGCACTTGCTTGTTTAGGGCCCACTCATGGGTCTTGACTGATCCTGCTGAGAGTGTCTGCTAGGGTATTGTCCTTCCCCTGGCAGGTGAATTGCCAACAGATGCATGCCCAGGGAGTAGGTCAGAGATCAGATCATCATTGCCTCTATGCAGAGTTTCGAGAATCTGGTTCTCCCTTTCTTGTTGATGTAGTACATGGTGGTAGTATTGTCTGTCTGTACTTGGACTGGTTGGACCATTAGCTAGGGGGAAAAGGCCTGCAGGGACAGGAAGACTATCCTGAGCTCAGGGAGGTTTATGTGCAGCTGTGATTCTCGAGGGGGATCATATGCCACTGAGTGTCTGGTCACCCGGATGTGTACCCCAGCCAAGGAGGGCAGTATCTGTAGTTAAGATTATGATTGGAACCTGCTGCTAGAATGTAACTCCCTACCTCAGGTTTTCCCCTTCCTTCCACCAGTCCAGTGTGTATAACAGGGTTCTTGTGACTGGCACCAGCTTGGGGAGTGAGCCCCTTCTTCGGGACCAATGAGACCCAAGGTGGTACTGTATGTCTCACATTTGAAATCTGGCACCTGGAACCACAGTTGTGGTGGAAGCCATGTGCCTTAGCAATCTGAGGAAGTCTCTTGCCTACCTGGGCAGTCCTAGGCAGAATAATCCTGCCAGGTTTTGAAGGTCTGACATTCTGTCTTGTGGGAGAAAAGCTTTTCCCTGCAGAGTATCCAACTATGCCTCTATGAACTCCAGGGATTGTACTGGTTGCAGGTGGAACTTTTGTTGGTTCAAAAAGGAAGCCCAGGGACTCTGGGGTGTCCTGGGTGAGTCTTAGGTGGTCCCTGACCTGCTGGGGAGACTTCCCCACAATCAGCCAGTCATCCAGGTAGGGGAAGACTGATACTCCTTGTCACCTTAGGTGAGCTGATACCACAGCCAGACACTTTGTAAACACCCTTGGAGTGGAGGAGAGCCCAAAGGGGAGAGACAAAAACTGGTAGTGGCATGAGGTTAACCTGAACCTCAGATACTTCCTTTGGCTTGGCCTGATTGGGATGTAGAAGTAGGCATCCTTCAGGTCTAGAGAGGCCAGCCAATCTTCCTGCTGGAGGAAGGGAGTCACTGCTGACAGAGTGACCATTCTGAACTTGGGCTTTGCCAAGTGTGTGTTCAGATATCTGAGATCCAGGATGGGTCACCATTCCCCATTCTGCTTTTGAGTGAGGAAATACCTTGAGTAAAGTCCTTTCCCCAGAGAGAGTTGGGAACTGCATCTACTGCATTTGCTTGCAGCAACTTTTTGACCTCTAACTCCAACAGAATTCTTTATTTATTTATTGAAAATGTTTCACCAGGAAAGGCACACTGAGCAAAAAGATGCTTGTTTCACGGTGCGACCTGGGGAGAGGGGTTACAGTGGAGGAAGGTATGCATACTATAGTTGAAATTAGGAGTAGAGCAATACAGATAATGAACATAGTTGGGTGGGATTACATTTGAACTTGTTACATAAGGAGAACAGTACAAAACATGATCATCAAGGACAGTGGTATACATATCATGGGTACACATCGAGGGCAATACATGATTACATAAGTGCCAGTAACAGAATTTGAGCTGAAGCGAGATGCACCAAGTTGGCAGTGGGAATTGGAGAGCGAAGATAGGGGGTAAAGGAGGGGTGGACTAGTAAACACTAGGTGTGAAGAGGGGTGCTTTAGGTGCAGTGGGGGAAGGAGAAGGGAGATAGTAGCAGTGAGTAAGACTGAAGAGCGTAGGTTATTTAGGAAGGAGGGGGAAGGGAAGGGAGATATTAGAAGTGAATAAGAGTGAGAAAGAGTGTAAATGCGTAGGGCAGTGTATAAGCTAGACAATTAGGTGAAGGCCGAGCCACTGGTCAGGCGCAAAGGGGGGGACGGGGGAAGAGAATCTATCAGTAGGAGGGAGGTCGGGGCAGTTACAATTTGGTGCAAGGAAGTTAGTGAGGGCAGAGGATAGGGAGTGTTTCGATGAAGAATGGCAGATCTGGGCCGGCAGGCCATTCCAGAGTTTAGGGAAGAGGTAAGAGAAGGCCAATTGGCCTGCGGTGGTCCTTCGGTGAGGGGTCACTAATAGCCTAGTGTCAGTAGACCTGAGGGTGTGGGTGGGGGTAGATAGGGAAGATAGGGAGGATACGAGGTAGGGAGCCGAGCCAGAAGTTGGAAGCGAATTTAACACTGTGAAGTAGGCACCGGTTACTCAGGGATGGCAGGGCCAGGGAATGGTAGAGCGTGCAGTGATGGGAGCGGGGGCATCGAGGGCAAAATGGCAGAAAGCATTAAAGAGGGGGTCCAGTCTGGCTAAGGTGGTCTTAGAGGCAGAACTGTAAATGACATCACAGTAGTCAAAGGAGGGTAGAATCATTTTCTGGACTAATTCGCCTGACAGGTAGCGGGAGACTAGTGCGGTTTCTATAGAGGGCACCAAGTTTTGGGCGCAATTTTGAAATGATGGAAAACACGTGTGTGGAAAAGGAGAGGTGGTGATCAAGCCAAACCCCTAGATACCTGAAGGAGGGCACTTCATCAAGGATGGTGTTATTTAGGGTACGGAAGATCAGAGGGGAGGGGAGTCTGGATAGATGCTGTCTAGTGGACTGCTGTGTGACTGAACTTCTCTGCTGGGACTAAAGTAGAAGAACTTTTGTATTTGGACCTTTAATTTAGGGTAAAAAAAACTAACATACAAAACAAAAAAAAAAGTGTGTGTTTGGGTTAACTGAACTGAATGGGTAACTGAAAAGTCATCTAGGTGTAAATCTCAGGTGACTGAAAGGACTTAACTGCTGTGAGGTTTAAATTACTTGTAGAAAGATCTGGTAAGTAGGGCGGAGTGGCTTAGCTAGAAGGAAGCTACATTTAAAGACTGCCTAGAAAGATTCTGCTAATAGCTTGGCAGAAGACACTAGGAGAAAGGACTGCTGTGTGACTGAACTTCTACTGGGACTATATTGCCTCCTTCCCCACCCAAAGCTAGTTCTATTTTTATAGGCACAGGATTTGACCGACAACAGGAACTTCCTGTTTAGGGGCAGGAAGTGAGTGATCACAGAACCACCAAGGACCCACCATCCCAGAAGGGCAAGAGTAGCTTCCGCCCCCTCTAGCTGCTGGAGGTCTGCCTCTGAACAAGTAAGTGGTCTACTGAGAAATATAGGATATTCTTGTCTCAGAACATGACAATCAGAGCTTAAAGAGCACACAGGCAGAAAGTAAGGAGAGAGAAAAAAACAGAGGAAAGAGTAAGGATTGCAAACAGTTAAGGGGCCAGAAATAAGACATGATTGGAGTGGTAGTAGTGCAGTGGCTGTGGCAGCAGTCTTCCAGAGATGTTCTGGAGGATGCGGTGTTGTCCCATCTGCAGGCACCTCTCTGGGCTGAGGGAGGAGGTTGCTCATCTCCAGGCTGAGTTGGCCAGGATTTGTGGGACCTCCTCTTCCATCCAGGGACCACCAGTGCCACTGCCGTTGCCCCAGAGGTTGCCAAGAAAGAGGAGCGGTTGGACCACAGTGGGCTCAGGGAGGGTGAGGGTGGTGGAACAGAGGCACATCCTTCTAGTTGTACCTCTCCACAATTCCTATGCCATTCTGGCAAAGTGTGGTTCCTCTATGGAGGCATCTACAGTGGAGACCAAGGAGGATGCTGGGAACCTCCACAAAGGAGACCCACAGGAGGGTGGCAGGGGACCCTGCAGGGGAAGGAAACAACTCCTGGTGGGGGACTCCATTGTTAGGAAGGTAGAACTGGGCAAGGAAGGGGAGAGGGAGGTAAGGTGCCTGCCTGGCGCCATGGCTTGGAGGGACAGGGAGCGAATCCTCAGGATTGCTGGAGCAGCTGCACAGTGGAGGGATCTGGATGTCATTGTCCACCTAGGGACAAATGACCTGGCTAAGAAAGGGATTAGAGAAGTGCAGGAAGAGTTTGTGGAATTGGGGAGGGGCCTTGGTCAAGCAGCACGCACGGTAACCTTCTCGGAGGTGCTACCCATCTATGGCATAGGAGAGGCTAGGGTGTTCGTACCATGGGATTCAATCAGTGGTTGAAAAACTGGTGGAGCTCAGGGATTTGGCTTCATTGGGGACTGGGGTCCACCTGGAGTGATGCAAGCCTATACTGGCATGATGGGCTGCATCTGTCCGGGGAGGAACCAGGATCCTAGGTGATAGGGTTTAAATGCTTCATTGGCAAGCTTTTAAACCAGCCAAGGGGAGGCACTGGAAAGGAGCAGGAAAATCCAGTCAGCCTCCAAACAATCAACGGTAGTAAGTGTGGCAAACACCAACATGGAGGTGTCGAATAGGAGAAGGGCAGGGTAAATGGTGAAAGTGACAAAGGCAAGAAGGACAGGGATGGGGCAAAAGGGTAAGGCCATCAGGAAATGGAGGTAATGAGTACCAATGCTCGTAGTCTGGGCAACAAGCCCTGAGCTGGTGGCCTTAATGGAAGAGGGATGCCTGGATATCGATGGCAGTCACAGAAACATGGTACACAGAGAACCATTACTGGATGTTAACATACCAGGGTACATAACTACAGGAGAGACAGGCAGGGGAGAAGAGGGGAGGAGTAGCTCTGTGTAAAGGAAGGATAAAAGCAACTGAACAAAAGAGTAAACAGGAGGAGAGGAGGCACTGTGGGTCACCTTGAGACTGGAAGGGCACCACAATCCACACAGGGTTGTGTACAGACCCCATGTCAGGGGAAGGAATGGACAAAGATATGATGGAAGGCATTCTTAGAATGGCAGAGAAAGGGGAGATACTGTTGATGGGAGACCTGAATATGCCAGATGTTAACTGGAGCACATTTGCTGCAGCCACAGATGTGTGTCCCAGGGTTAAACAGCAGGGGCCATTCTTGACGCCCACAGGTGGCAGGCATTAGACAGCTAGTTTCGGAACCCACTGTGGAGGGAGCAATTAGACCTCGCATTCTCAAACGGGGCAGTGAGAGGATCTCCAGATCTAGAAGGGGTTGCCATCTGGGACAAGTGACCATCAAACAGTGTGGTTCACGTTAAACTCAGCTACAGAGTCAAGCCATACAAAAGTGAGGGTACTGGACTTTAGGAGGGCTGACTTGGCAAGATGGGAGAGTGCCTCAGAAAAGCTTACTAGCAAACAGGCTAGAAGGAGGTGTGGAGCAACAATGGGGAATTATCAAAACCATCACAGAGGCAACAAACCTTTGTGTGAAGCAAATAAACAAATCAAATCGAAAGAAAAGCCACTATGGTTCTCAAGAGAGGTGGCTGTGAATGTCAGGAAGAAAAGATAGCATTCCGGAAGCATAAGGAAACACAGAAGGAGCAGGACAGAGAGCTGTACCAGTTAAGGCAGAAAGAAGCAGGGAGGGAAGTCAGAATAGCAAAGGCCCAAACTGAGGAAAAGATAGCCAACTCAGTTAAGAAGGGGGATAAAACCTTTTATAGATACATAAGTGAGCATAGAAAGACAAAGGGAGGGATAGTGAGGCTGAATAGAATGAACAGTGGGTGGGCAGAGGGGGACAGTGAAAAAGCAGGAATACTGAACGAATATTTCTGCTCAGTATTCACAAAAAAGGAGGGGGAAGTGCCTAATCCAATTAACAGAAGCACTCTTGATAGGGGGGTCGATCCCAGTCCTTTCACAGAAGAAAGGGTTCAGCAAGAACTCCTAAAACTGAAGGTGAAAAAGCAATGGGTCCTGATGGAATTCACCCCAGAATTCTAAAAGAATTAAGGAAGGAACTAGTGAAACCACTGGCTACTCTTTTAATAAATCATGGGAGGATGGTGTGGTACCGAGGACTGGAGGAAGGCAGATGTGATTCCCTTCACAAAAGTGGGACCAAGACAGAGGCAGGAAACTACAGACCTGTCAGTCTGACCTCTGTGGTAGGGAAGTGATGGAGTCACTCTGAAGGAAAGAATAGTTGAGTACCTAGAGGTCGTGGAGCACAGGATCCAAGGCAGCATGGGTTCACAGCGGGAAGGTCATGTCAGACTAATCTATTAGATTTCTTTGACTGGGTGACCAAAGTAGTAGACCAGGAGGGGCTGTGGACATGGCCTACCTAGACTTTAGCAAGGCATTTGACACAGTCCCACACAAGATTATTAGTCAAATTAACCAGTCTGGGAGGGTCCCAGGGTGTAGCCTGGCTAAAACATTGGCTGACAACAGGACACAGAAGGTAATTGTAAATGGAGTCCACTTGAAGAAAGGGCGGTTACTAGTGGGGACCGTGAGGGTTCAGTATTAGGTCCAGTCCTTTTAATGTCTTCATCAGTGACGTTGCAGAGGACTGGAAGGAAAGTATGCCTTTTGCAGATGACACAAAGATCTGCAACAGGGTTGATACACAAGGAGGCGTGGAAGGATGAAAAGGGACTTGGTAAGGTTGGAGGAATGGTCAGACATATGGCAGCTAGGATTCAATGCAAAAGTGTAAATAATGCACCTGGGAACAAGAACCCAGGGAAGAATACACAATGGGTGGGAGGTAGTACAACAACAAAACAGGAAAGGGACCTGGGGTAATCATATCAGATGACCTTAAGGTTAGCAAGCAATGTGAGAAGGCAGTAGGGAGGGCGGGGTATACTGGGATTTATAGGAGAGGCATCAGCAGCAGAAAACGGGAAGTTGTTATCCCTCTGTACAGACAGTTGGTGAGACCCCATCTGGAATACTGTGTCCAGTTCTGAGACCCCATCTCCGCAAGGACATAGACAGGATAGAGGCAGTCCAGAGGAGGGCACCAAATGGTGCAGGGCCTGCAAAAGAAGCCAGATGGAGGAGAGACTAAAGGAGCTTAATATGTATACCCTTGAGGAAAGAAGGGAGGGGGACATGATAGAAACTTAAGTACCTCAAGGAATCAACAAAGTCCAAGAGGGTAGCATCTTTCAGAAAAGAGACTTGCAAGAACAAGGGACACAATTTAAAGATAGAAGGAGGGGTTCTAGGGCAATGTGAGGAAGTATTATTTCACAGAGAGGGTAGTGCATGCATGGAACAGCCTTCCTGAGGAAGTTGTGGGGACTAAAACTGTGGGAGAATTCAAGAATGCATGGGACAGACATAAGGCAATTCTTGTGGGGGGCAGGAAGATATAGGCTGTTGGTTAACTAGGATCTGCGGCCTATCCTGTAGGTAGGGAAATGGGCAGACTAGATGGGCCTAGCGGTCCTTATCTGCCGTCAAAGTCTATGTTTCTATGTTTCTAGTGCCGAAAGACATAGACACAGTTTTCTTGACATTTAGGGAGAGTTGGTTGGTGTTGAACCAGTGCTGGATTTTGTTGAAATCGGTTTGAAGTTTAGAGGTGACTTCTTCATGGGTCCGGCCGGAGGTAGAGAGGACTGTGTCGTCAGCATACATGTGGATTGCGGTAGTGGAGCAAGAGTTAGACAGATCATTTAGAAGGATGGAGAAGAGGATGGAGCCAAGAACTGAGCCTTGGGGAACGCCGGTGGTGATAGGGAGAGGGGGGAGGTGTAGTCAGCTATTTTAGTGGATTGGGTTCTATTTTGTAGGTAGGCACTGAACCAGTTTGTGGCACCTGATAGGCAGGGGAGTAGGAGAGAATGGGATACCGTGTTGAAGGCTTTTGCTAGGTCAGTGAAAATAGTGGCAGTAATTAGCCCTTTGTCCATCCCAGTGAGGATGGAGTCATGAGTCTTAGTAGGGAGGAGGTGGTAGAGTGGTGTTTTCTGAAACCGGACTGAAATGGAGTGAAGAAGTTAGTTTCTGAGAGAAAGTGGGAGAGTTGGGATAGCACTAGGTGTTCCTGGAGTTTGGTGAGGCCGGGGAGAAGGGAGATGGGACAGTAGTTAGTTGTGGAGGTAGGCTCACCACCTTTTGGTAGGGGTAGGACAGTGGCATGCTTCCATTCGGAGGGGAGTGACTCGGTGATGAATGAAAGATTTAGTAGGGCTGCGAGAGGAATAGCGATGGCGGGGGCAGATAGGAAGAGGAGTTTGTTATCGAGATCATCAGGGGATTTGCCTTTGCCTTTGGAGGGGTTCAGGGAGCGAAGGGCATCTAGAGTTTTGGTGGGGGAGATGTGTCTGAAGGAAAATGGGTTCCTACCAGGCGGTAAGGGGATAGATGTCTGGGGAGTGGGTGTGGTTGCAGGAGGTAGGGAATCTAGGAGGGCCATGGCACAAGTAGTGAAATAGGAATTAAACTTGGAGGCTACCTTCAGGGGGTCGGAGAGGAGGAGAGGAGAGGAGAGGAGAGGAGGAGAGGAGAGGAGATTCCTTGGGTGAGGAGGAGAGTGGGGATTTGCTGTTTGGGGAAGAAAAGGAGTTAATGACTTTCCAGAATTTAGAAGGTCTCCCAAGATTTGCATTTAGGGTATTGTTAAAATATTCAGCCTTAGCTAAGTGGATGGCCTTTGTGCACTTGTTGCGGAGCATGCGGTAGGTGATATAGTCACCTGGGAGGAGCGTGGATTTGTAATTTCACCAGGCCTTGTCACGGGCTTGTTGGCAAGCTATCAGCTCAGGGGATACCCAGGGTAGGTAAGACCCACAGACTCTATCCTGGCGCAGGGGGCCATGTTTGTCCCAGGTGGTAAGGAAGGTGTTCCGAAAGTGCATAAGGGCAGAATCCATGTTAGAGCAGCTTGAGCTCGGGTTCCAATTACAGTGAGATAGATCTTCCAGAAGGGGGGAGAGGTTGAGGGATTTATATGACCATTGGAATATAAATTTGGGAGGGGATTTAACTCTGCGGATTTTGCGGACCAAGTAGATTAGGTGGTGGTCACTAATGGAAACAGGGAGGAGGCCTGAACTGATGACGCAGTGTGGGTGGGATGTAAGCAGCCAGTCTAGGAGGGAGTGGTTTCTGGACTTATGGTTTGAGCGTGTGGGTTCCTCAATGGTTTGGCTAAGGTTGAGAGTGGTTATCTCAGTTTGGGTTTTGTTAAGAGTGGGTGCTAGCCAGTTGTGGTTAAAGTCGTCCATAACATATAGTTCACCCAACTGGGCAAGAGATGAGAGTTGGCACAGAAGGTTGGTGACTGTTGAGGTTGGCGTGCCTGGGCAGCAATAAATACCAGCCACAAAGATGGGTAATGAGGAGGAAGGGGACAGTTTTACCATAAGAAGCTCATAAGCTTTGGGTTCAGCTTTTGTAAGAGAGACAGAAAAGTGTAGGTCTGATCTGATGTAGATAGCCACCCCTCCACCTCTGGAGGGCCAGTCTTTCCGAGTGATGGTGAACCCTGGAATAGCTATGGTATTATCTGGGAGGCTCGGGTTTAGCCAGGTTTCAGATAGGATGATTATGTCGGGGGCATGGTGGGTGGCTAGAACCTGGAGCTGATCAAGCTTAGGGGCTAGGCTATGAATATTTAGTTGGAGGAGGCATAAGCCTCGGGGAAGGGAGCCAGAACGAGTGTCAGTGGTGGCCTTGGCTGAGGGGTTTGGCATGGGGTGGCTGGGGCCAGAATTTGGGGTTGGGCTGGGATTAGGGTGTATATCCCCTGCAGCCAGTAGTAATAGGGCAATGGTTAGGTGGCAGAGTAGAACACGGAGAGACCGGGATTTTGCCATGCGCTGGTTGGAGGCGGCATTAGGTTGGGTAGTGTGGAGGGAGTGGGTACTTTAATAGGGGAGAGAGAGGCCAGAAGGCAGCCAAAGGAATAGACCGAGGAGGAGGGGGGCATAGAGAAATGGGAACAGGAGATAGCTGGAGGGATGCAGTGGACTTATAGGGGGCATTTGTAGGATGAGTCATGTTTATGTTGGTGTTGAGGGTGCAAAGTGTCTGTGGGGCTGCAGCTTTGGAGAAATCTTGAACTGCAGAGAGAGGCCCTGGCTCACCACCTCCACAACCCACTTGTCTGTGATAATACGTTGCCAGGCTTGGAGGAAGTGAGCAAATATCCCTTCTACCAGGAATGGGTTGGCGACCTGGAGAGAGCAGTCAGGGATTCTGCTTAGGCTGGGACCTGGCAGCTAGAGCAGGCTCAGCTCTCCTGGCACCTCATCTACCCCTGCCCTTGAAATAGTCTCTTGCTTGAGAGTAATCCATGGGCATGGCTGACTGGCAGTACGCCCTAGGGTAGTAGCCTCTACCCCTACATCCCCTTCCCTGAGATCTGTAGAAAGTGGAAGCTTTTTCTTTGTCTGAGTTGCTCTTGTTTTTTTTTTTTTTTTTATTATTGTATTTGTCACCTCCTTCCCATGGGACTGGCAGGTGGCTCTAGCCCTTCCCTTGGAGGGTCTCATTCTCCGGCCCCGACATGCCCACACCAGTCCTACCCCGGGAATTCCCCCATGGGTTGTCCCCTCATGGCAGGGTAGGGGTGAGGAGCGTCGACTTTCTCCTGTTACCTGAAACACAAATCTAGAACCCGAGGAAGGTGATGCGGGCATAGCTAGGACATCATGGAGCCTGCCAGCTCCAGTTTTCACGTTTTTCTTCCCCTCCCCTGCCACAGTCGCTCGAGTGCATGTAGAAGTACATGCATGCAGCGATCTATAGCACCTTTCCTATTCTAGCTACTTTCCATCTGCACTACCCTCGGGCCTCCACCGGGGGGCAGCCTGCAGAAGTGACCGAAACCCTCCCAGGAGAGGAGAGCTGCCCTACGGCTGCTCAATTCGGCTCCTGCCCTCCCCCCAGCAACCCAGGCTCATTACCAAACCTGGATCACCAGCGCAGCTTAAAGTGTGGCATCCAGCGCCTCAAACCTCAGTGCCACTGGGCCAACATTTTGTCTAAGTTGCTCTTACAGGTGGTTTTGTATTCGTCCACCTTAGAAACAAGAAACATAGACTTTGATGGCAGATAAGGACCGCTTGGCCCACCTAGTCTGCCCAGTTCCCTACCTATTGATAAGTTGCAGATCCTAGTTAACTAACAGCCCGTTTCTTCCTACTTTCTTCATGTATGCCTCAGTATTATCCTAAAGAGGGAATTGTTCTCACAGGGGAAGTCCATAGCCTTGGCCTGAGTGTCCTGGTCAGGTTAGTAGCCTAGAGCCAGGGGAACCTTTTTAAGGAGATAATAAGGGCCATGTCTCTGGAAACAAAGTTATTGGCATCAACAGCCATGTGAAACTGGTACTTCGTAGCATTCAATGCTGTCCTAGCACTGTCTGCTATGTCATTCCCTTCATCAGTAGGGATGCTGTTGCAGATGGCTAAGACTGAGGTCCAAAGAGCCTTTTGGTACTGAGTAGTAGAAGCCATGTAAGTAGCCTGCATCAAAAGGAGAGAGGCTACCATATACCCCTTCTTACTCATTCCATCCAGTTTCCTGGAGTCCTTGTCTGGAGGGTGGGAAGATAAGGGCACCCTGGTTTTATCACTGGCAGCTGCCTGGACCACTCCCTCATGGCTGGGGTGTGAATAGAGGTACTCAGCATTGCCTCTGTCCAGATGGTACTTCTTTTCCACCTTTTTGTCCACCCCTGGGATAGAAGTAGGGGTTTGGAGGATTTTTAAGGTTGCCTTTTTCAGAGATTTGTGAACGGGCAATAAAAGTCTCTTGGTGGGGGCTAGCCCCATCATCTCTAAAATGTCAGCTTCCTCCTCTTCCTCCACCATTTTCTGGGTGGCAAGGTCGAGTGTGTCCACCATTTGTCTGACAAAGGCGTAATAGTAGGAGAAATCCTCAGGGCCTCTAAATATGGAACCGAACCCCTGTTCTGGAGAGACCTCTGGTTCAATCTGTTCCCCATCATCCTTCTCTTCATTCTTCTCTCCTTCATAAAAATATTCTGGCCCCTGGGAAGTGGGAACCGGGACTTAAGGGGGCACCAGTGGAACCGAGGGTGCCACTACAGACCTCACAGACTCAAGGGCCTGGAGGACCTGGTGGACCTTGGCTATGTTCTCCGCAGAGGTCAAGCTTATTTTGTCCACTGAGAGCTCCCTTGCATCTTCAGCGGGAGGTTCAGTAACATGTTTTTCCTTCTGCTTTTTCTTAGTAGGAACCAGGTCCAAGCCCTGCTCCGCAGAGCTCTAATGTTTTTCAAAGTCCTGTTTTTCAGAGACCTTGGGGCCAGACAAATCCTTCAAGGCCCTATCCTTGGATTTACTGTGAGAGGGCCCTTCTTCAGAACTTTTTGGGGATGTGGAGGTGGACTGAGAGGCCATCTCTTTGAGTCTTTTTGGCCCTTTTTTTGAACAGTTTTAGAGGAAAGCTTACTGCAGAGCTCACAGTTTGCAAAAATATGGCTAGGACCTAAACACTTTAGGCACAAATTGTGGCCATCTGCCCTGGCCAGGAGTTGAAAACACATGGCACAATTTTTAAAACCTGTGGGTCCTGTTCTCTTTTTAGGCTGAACTGACATGCTAATTTGTCAGTTACACAGAAAATTCAGTTTCCAGAAAGAAATGTACACAAGTGTGGTCCGGTTCCTTCAGAGATAAATACCACTAGGAGGCAGTATAGTATAGTGGTTAAGAGCACTGAGCTTCTAACCTGGAGACTTGGGTTTGAATCCCACAGCCCTCACTTGCGTACTGTGTGACCCTGACCAAGTCACTTAATTTCCTTGTGCTCCCAGGTCGCACCTGGAAACAAGCTTCGGCTTAGTGTGCCTTTCTTGGTTAAATAATTTCCCCTTTCCTTTCCTTTTCTTTCCTTTCCACTAAATAGTAAAAACAAGTAGAGATTTAAAACTTTAAAGAGAAAGAGTGTCTCGGTTCTCAAGTTGTGGAAATGAGATGATAAAAAGTACAGTTACGTAAGAACTTACCGTAACAGTAGATCTTCAAGAGAGGCTCTTGCAGTAAGTAATTACATACAGTATAGGACTGATGCCGGCAGGCGGCAGGACCCCACAGAAAAATTTCTAGCTAGCAGTCCCTGGCGAGGGACCGCCACCATGACAGGTGACCGGCGTCAGGAGATGTCGGTATAAAGGGGCGGTCCCTGACACCCGCCTTCCAGTTCTTTCCCGCCACAGGCCAGAAAGGCCAGACGAGAGAGGAGCGAATATTTCCCTCACTGGAAAAGGAGCTGAAAAAGCCTAGGGGGATGGAGGGCAGGAAGGTATTTCCTACTGCAAGAGCCTCTCTCGAAGATCTACTGTTACGGTAAGTTCTTATGTAACTGTACTATCTTACTTCGAGAGGGATCTTGCAGTAGGTAATTACATATAGGACTGAATCCCAAGCAGTCTGGAACAGAGAGAGGCACCGGGAGGAGGAAACTACTCCAAAAAGCAGTTCTAGCTGTGTAAGCCTCAAGACAAGAGGCCTTGCAGAACAGCCAGCCCAAAGCCTGCTCTACGGTGAGAGGCAACATCCAAACTGTAGTGTTTAGTAAAGGTATGGACGGAAGTCCAGGTGGCGGCAGCACAGATGTCTGCCGCAGACACATTTTTGAAACAAGCCGCTGAGGCAGCTACTCCTCTGGTGGAGTGGCCTCTTACTTGACCCGGTAGGGTCTTGTTATATTTGTCATAACAGAAAGTGATACAATGAGCCAACCACTTAGATAGGCATTGCTTAGAAACAGCATTGCCTTCCCGTTTATGAGCAAAAGAGACGAACATTTGATCAGTCTTTCTGAGATCCTTCGTCCTGTTGGTGTAGTATCTCAGAATCCGGTGAACATCCATAGTATGGAGTAAATACTCCCCTTGATTAGAGTACTGCGTAAAAAAGGCAGGTAACTCTATGGACTGATTTAGAGTAGACCCAGCTACTACTTTAGGAAGAAACTTAGGATTTGTGCAAAGAGCAACACGTTCCTTGTGAAAAATCAAGTATGGGATTTTACACATCAGGGCCTGGAGCTCAGAAATTCTCCGAGCAGAAGTGATGGCCACCAGGAAGAGAGTCTTCCACGAAAGGAACTTCAAATCTGCAGAAGCTGTAGGTTCGAAGGGAGGGAGATTAAGTTTCTCGAGAACAAAGTTCAAGTCCCAAGGGGGAGAAGGAGTATGGATGGGGGGCCTCAGATGGAGAACCCCTCTGAGAAAGGTCTTAGAGACCTCCAATTGAGCAAAAGTTTAATTGTTTCGGTAAAACCGATGAAGATTGGGCTGATAAAGCACAAACTTTTCCGTGAGGCACTGCACGAGCTAACGGCAGGAAAACTGGAAGGCGGGCATCAGGGACCACCCCTTTATACCGCCTCCTGACACTGGTCACCTGACGTGAGGCGGTCCCGCCAGGGACCGCTAGCTAGAAATTTTTATGTGGGGTCCTGCCGCCTGCCGGCGTCAGTCCTATATGTAATTACCTACTGTAAGAGCCCTCTCGAAGTAAGATCTACAAATAATTGTGAATTTGTCTTAGGTTTTAAAACTGTAACCACAGTAAAACCAAAAACAATAGAAGAAAATTTGACTGAAAAAGCAACTAAATAGCGAAGTTTCTCCAGTTCGAGAGAACTGAGACAAAATTGGTGAAACATTAAAATAAATCACTAATCAGTACTAATAGAAACTAAAACCAAACAAACTAGAGGCAGAAATATGAGGAAAATAAATTATTTTTTATAAGATAACACTGAAATAAAAGACCTTCGGGGAAGTTGCTGAGAGGTCTTGCTACTACAGGTGGAGAAATTAATTTGAAAGAAATTACCATTAGCAGCATCACCTAGAGGCAGAAATTTGAACTGCGTTCTAAGTTCCACTGTAACGTTCATTCATTTACATAAATTCCAGTCTGCAGAGCAGTTGAATCTACTGGGCTAACTGCATTAGTTAAGCATAACAAGGGATTTCTGGGGTTTGAAATAAAAAATAGAGTTTTGATAAAGAATTTTGGTAAATGGCAGTTGACTGAAGCTGGTGGATCTTTTTGAAGTCCACTGTGCAATGGTCGATAATGGGAAAAGAAGTTAGGAGAGCTTGGGGGCTGCCCACTCTTCTATGATAGGCCGATGTTAGAGTATGATGTTGGAGTGGGCGGCCCCCTGTTAGACTGCTAACTAGAAAAATGTCCATGTGGTCCTAGTACCTGGCATCTATAGTTCTATTGGTGTGACCTCCTGCAAGAGATACCCCTGAAGTCAGATGATACAGATACAAACTGACATACAGAAACAGATTAAACTGTTGGTGGTATTTTTTTAGTCAATAGGGGAAATTTGGTCCAGACACTGAGGAAATTCCCCTGCTCTGACTGTAGGAGGACTCTCTGTTACCCTGACTTGCTATCAAGATGGCAAATTCTGGTGAGAATGAATGGCTGGAGGACATGGAGGTAGGGAGTAGTCCTCTTCCCCTGCCTCAGCACCCGTAGAGACCACTGCTTGTACCCATGGAGAAGAAAGTGCTGCAACAGAAGTGCTGGGGAATGATGTATTATTGCCAGGAGTGCCCTATGGACTGGCTACACTGATGGAATTGAACAAATCCACTACCAGTGGAGAATCTACTGAGTTGGAACCAGACAATACTAAAGGTGTGGGTACCCTGCATCTTTACAATGCCGAAACTGCTGAACTGCAACAACTTCTTGAGGCACAACAAAGGAAATTTCTCTATAAAAAATGACTCTTACAAAGCGTATTCAGCAATTGCAGAATCACAATCAGATGAAATCTGTCAGAACCGCTCAGCTGAAAGATTCTGATGTAGGTGCATCAAAGGAATCATCAACAGACTGGGCAGAGGCCACCAAAGATGCTGACACACTGAATGCCAACACAGTAGTGGAAGCTGAATTGAACAATCCTTCTCCTTACGCCTCCAAGTCACCATCAGGTGAAATGTCTGGAACAGCAACTACAGGCCCAGAGTGGTTTGGCCTACAATGACCCAACTCTCCAATGGCAACCTAAAAGAACTCTGAGGAATGGTCTGTGGCAGGGGCCCTGCAAGCCACAGGTTGGGAGCTAAATCCTTCAACCGGAGAATGGATAGCAGGCTCATCCCCTATTCAGATGCTGACACCAGCAGACTTTCAGAATGCAGGTAACACACTCACACCTTCAGGTACTGCACAATAAATTAAGTCTAATACAGTCCATGATGAAGCTGAGGTCCCTGAGGAATTAGCTCTCACTCAACATCTAGTATTGAATTTTCCAAATAGACCAAATTTGACTCCTGCACAGAGACCTGCAGAACTCAATACTAATACTAATGACTTGCTACCTGGACCTTCCCATCCACAGGGTGATGTCCATTAAATATTCCAGATAAAACCAACACAAGACCCTTTGCTTCACTTTTTAAAACCCTTTTACTTCCTGCTAAAAGACAATGCTGTTCGTCTATCTTATATAAGGGCATGCCTGAACCATGGGACAGAGTGTTTGTTGTTCATTCTTTAGTTATTTAGCAGTTCTTTTTAGCAGATCCTTGAGAGAAGGGACAGTTCCCCAGGACTGGAAATAGAGAATAATAGATAGGCAACTGTGTGTTATGGATTTTTTTTACACAACCGAGGGGTGTGATGACCCATAAACCTCGAGAGTGAAGCTCGAGAGGTTTATGAGGTCATCCACACCCCAAGGGTGTGTAAAAAAAATCCAGAAACACACAGTTGCTTATTTTTTTATTTTTTATAATAACTGGTGCAGAGTTTGCTCAGACACACACACACACACACTGTGCCTGTCACACATACACAGTGTACTAGGGAAACTTTTTTTATTAGGAAAAATAATACTGCTGACTGCGAGGAAGCAGTGACATTTCAGTGCTTGGGGTTGGGTAAAAGCCCCGACGGAAGCACAACAACGGATGTTTCAGCGCGCACTGGGTCAGGAGAAGCCTCAACCGAAGCACAACAATGGCAGGATCAACCAGATAGCTTTTTTTAAATTGTTTTCCCCAAAAGGCAGAATTAAGAAGAAACAGTGATTGCTACAAATTACTTACTGCAGCTGGTCTAGGATTACTTCAGGGACTGGTCTGCCCATCGCAAAGGGAAATTTTAGCCACCATGTTTTTTTTATATTTTCGGCCCGCCCACAGAGGAAGTAAGGTCAATAATGTGGCACACTACACGGAATAGGCTGCTAGTGAGAGGAAGTTTTAATAAATCATTTCATAATTATTACGGGCTCTTTGGAGAACCTGAAAGCAGGTTGATAAAGGGAGTCACCAGTAATTATAAGAGCAATAGTGGTCCCCATAAACGAGAGTGGTAGCAGCGAGGAGATAGGAAACTACTGCCAGGTCAGACTCACCTCAGTGGTGGGTTAGATGATGGAGTCACTGCTCAAACAAAGGATACTAGTATTCTTGAAGGGAATCTGGACAACTGGATACCAGGCAGCAAGGCTTCACAATGGGAAGGTCCTGCCAGATTAACCTGATTGAGTTCTTTGACTCAGTTACTAGGCCTGTGAACTGGGGGGAGCCATTGATGTTATCTGCCTTGACTTTAGCAGGGCCTTTGACTCTGTACCACACAGAAGGCTGCTAAACAAACTCTACAATGCAAGAGTGGGGCAGGAAGCAGTAGCATGGGTAAGTAGCTGATTTGAACAGAGAATTCAATCCATGACAGTAAATGGGGCAGCATCAGGGGATAGGGAGGCGGACAAGCGGGTTGCCACAGGGGCCCGTCCTCAGACCGTTACTCTTTAACATCTTCATCAGAGATATTACAGAGTAGTTGAGGGGTAAGATGTTCCTGTTTGCAGATGCCACAAAGCTCTGCAACATGGTGGACACTACACAGGGGGTTGAGCAAATAAAAAGTGAAAACAGAGAAGATTTGCCGGCACTGGCTACTCACAGTTATAGAAATGCAGTCATGTCAGTTGTGTGTCCCATTCAGCCCACAAAAGGATGCGGAGACTTAATCCAAGGTGCAAATCAAGTGCTATTTTTATTTCAAAAGTGCACAATGCAGCACGCTCCAGCTTCCATGCGAGCATTCCCCCCTTTCTGTATCAATACAATAGCTTCCTTATGTGTTTCACACCTCCCTGGCACTTACTCATAGGATAGCAGTCTACTACACCAACACACAACAAATAGAGTGAGCCTTAAAGTGACAGTGCTTCTATTTAAAAATAATTTTAAAAAAGGAACACATTCATGCACTCAGGTAATGAAACATGGGAAAAGATATGATTCAGAATATTAGATCCATCTAATTCAGTCCTAATAAGTATTAAAAATAATCTTTCTAAAGACAGTTTTTGATTTACACGTCATATTGTGTTATTGTGTCTTATTTTTGTTTTTATTTTTACCACTTCTGGACAAAGTACCAATCTGTGTCCTCCTCATTTTTATACATGGTTTCCCATGAGGAACCACGATGGAGACCAGGTACCAGGTGTTAATATCTATAAAAGAAAACAATAGATAATATATGGGGTGGTGTGTGTAATGAGATTTTACACACACACCCAAGTTGTGGAATGCTACATAAACCTCGAGGGCGTAGCCCGAGGGGTTTATAAAGAGCATCACATAACGAGGTGTGTGTAAAATAGAGTTTTATACACACCACCTCACATTTTATTTTATATAATTGCGATTTTTCACCTGAGCAATTATAAAAAATAAAATAAGCTAACAGATTAGTGTTCTGGAAGCCGCGGACCAGTCTGGATTCTGTGCGGTCCGCGGTCTTCCTTCTTACACTGCTGCACTTGTTGGAGGAAAAGGAAGCTGATATTTTGATTAAAAATGTATAAAAAAATAGATTTTTCTTTAAATATAAACTTATCGCCGAGCGGCGGTTGCAGCATCCTTCTGGGCTTCGAGAGGCAGGGGCAGACTGTGGCATGAACTCAGTTGCAATCGCTTGCTGACAGGGAAACACAGTGCAGGTTTTTCTTTTATTTTGCTTCTGTTTTCGTGGCTTAGTTAAGAAAAAGAGTTATTTTTTTTAAATAAAAAAGTAAATTATCGCCAAATATGAGGGACCATGTAGTGTGCTGCGACATGGGACTGCTTCAGGGAACGTGAACGTCCCAGAACAGCGAGTGAGGGATGGCTGTTCCAAGGGAAACCTGGTGCGTGTTTGCCATTATAACCAGCTCAGCTGGTTATAATGGCAAATTATAACCGGGTTTCCCTATGGGGAAAAAGTGCTACCCAGTAATTATAACATTTTTATGCATGTGAAGATTCTGCATTTAATTTACTTCAGTTTAAACAACTGTATCTGAGCATTTTCATTAATATCAGGATATTTTCATCGATGTTAACAAGTCTGAATATTACATTTCATCTGGATACATATCTTTTGTACAAGGGTCAGCATTTATTCAGTTTGAACTTTCAAGGAGTGGGGGGGGTGGATTTTTTATTCTTTGAGAAACGGTTTCAGGTCAATTCTCTCATTCAAACCTGGTTTCTCTGATGCCCCGGTTGCAAAAGTCCAATACTGTTCTCTTTTCAAGAGTACATTGTTGTAGTCACCGCCCCTTGGTTTTTTTGTTAGTTTTTCCATGCCCATAAAAGACCAATCATGTTCCTTCACATCACTAACGCTCTCCATGTGGTTTAATAGCACATTTCTTGGATCTCTACTGGTAGTGGCTCTCAGATGTTCCCCTATGTGTTTTTCAATTTTCTTTTGGTCTTACCAATACAGAAACTCCCACAGGAGCAAGTGGCCATGTATACTACCCCTTCAGTAGCACAAGTAATGAAACCTCTTATGCTGGCATTTCTTTTTGTTTTGGGATTCATGTAGTTCTTTATCTGTTTTACTGCTGTACAAAACTTGTAGTTGCCACACCTATAACATCCATCCTGCTTCATGGGTAACCACATTGTTCACTGTTCCCCTTTGGGTAGTACTGAATGTACTAGGGTGTCTTTCAGACTTCTACCTTTCCTATGAACTATACGCAGTTGTGTATTTCTGAGATCTTTCAGGCCTTGGTCTAGGCCCACCATGTACCAGTGTTTCTGGACTATTTTCCCTATCTCTTTTGCTTGAGCATTGTATGTGCTCACAAAGTGGATTCTGAGATCACCCTTCTCTTTCTTCTTTTTCTTTTCTTTCATGACCTCTGACCTTTCTAACATACTAACATACTAACATACTATTTGCCAGCAGATTAGGCCTTATGGTCTATCAAGTCTGCTCGAACCTAGATCCTTAGTTGGGTGCCGAGACCCTCCCATCCCTTGTGCTCCAGAAACCCCTATCATCCATCCCCACCCCCCCGGGACAGGCCATCATCTGATACATCCACTTTCTGTGTCTGTCCCACCCTCTTAAAGCTCTCCACTGTGGATCTCTGAACCAGCTCACCAGGCAAAGCATTCCAAGGGTCCACCACCCTCTCAGTGAAAAACCTCCTCCTCTTTCCCCTCACCCTTCCACCTTCCAACTTCAAACCATGCCCTCTGGTGATGCCTCCTGCTTTAGTCTAAAGATCCCTCCATGTTTACCCTATTTATTCCCTTGAGGTACTTGAAGACCTCAATCATGTCCCCTGTCTCTCCTCTCCTCCAATGAAAACAGGCAGAGCTCCTCAAGTCTGTCCTCGTAAGTCAAATCCCTAGCCCTCGTATCATCTTTGTTGCCCTCCTCTGCACCCTCCAGGAGCTGTATGTCCCTCTTCAAGTGTGGTCTCCAGTACTGTACACAGTACTCAAGGTGTGGTCTAACCAGTCCATTGTACAGTGGCAGAATCACTTCCTTGCTCCTAGAGGTGATCCCCTCGATGCATCCCAACATCCTGTTTGCCTTGCTAGCTGCTCTCCTGCACTGCTCAGTGTTATTCATACATGTATCCACCATGACCCTAGGTCTTTTTCCCTGTTGAGGCTTCCAGCACCTCCCTCCCAGAGTGTACATGTGTTTAGGTTTCCCACCAAGATGCAACACCTTGCACTTGGTGATATTGAAATTAATTTCCATGTGTGAGCCCAGCTTTCCAGGGTGTCCAGGTCCTTGCAGGGCCAACCTCCCTCTTCTCCCTCAACTACTGCTCCCATCTTGGAGTCATCCGTAAGAGACTCATTTCACACCCTATACCATCCTGATGTCTGATATGTATGCATTAAACAGGATTGGACCCAGGACCGAGCCCTGTGGTACCCTACCACCAACCTCTGTAGGGTTCGAGAGCTCCCCACAGACCACTACTCTCTTGAGTGCTGCCAGCTATCCAGTTTTCAATCCATCTGACCATCAAAGGGCCTATCCTAACCCCATCAGTTTCTCCACCAGACCATTGTGGGGGACAGAGTCAAACGCCTTGCTGAAGTCCAAGAATAATACATCCACAGGCTTACCCCTGTCCAGTTCTGATGTTACCCATTCATAGAACTCCACAAGGTTGGTTTGACATGATCTACCTGGCACAAACCCATGCTGCCACTATCCAGACCTCCCACCTCCTCCAAGTAAACCCCCAATCGTTCCTTTAGTATACTCTCCATTAATTTTCCCACCACCGAGGTTAAACTGATGGGTCTATAGTTTCCTGGTACTTCCTTGACCCCCTTTATGGATTGGTACCACATGTGCCTCTCGCCAATCCTAGGTACCTCCCTGTCTCAAGTGACCTGTTGAAAAGCTCCGCCAGGTGCAGCCAGTATGTCCGCCAATTCCCATAGTACTCGGATGAATGCCATCCGCCCAGGAGATTTGTCTTTCTTTAGGGCCTTGAGGGCAAACCACACCCTTTGGTGGGGATGGCATCATCTGTCCCTCCACCTTACTGGTCTTTTTATCCTTATCAGATGTGACACCCTGGGGTACCTTTCCTCCCTTTTGCTCCATTTCTGCTGCTCCCTGATCCCGCTCCTGCCGCTTCTATCCCTTTGTGCCTTGCTTTGTAGATATCCCATCCCCTCCCTAGTGAACACAGAGGCAAAGTACTGTTAAATACCTCTGCCTGGTCCCTCGCCTCTTCCACCCACCCTCCTTCTGATCTCAATCTGCTGAGATGGCCTTAGTTTTTCTCCGCTCCCCAATGTACCGAAGAACCCTTTTCCCTCCATGTATCCCTGTGCCAGCTGTTGCTCTTTACTGGACTTTTGCTCCTCACCATCATGGGTGACTTTTCTAGATGCAAGCTGGTACATTTCCTTATCCCTATCCCTCTTGTTGTTTTATATTTTTTGTAAGCCCTTCTTTTCTCTGACTGCTACCTGGACCTCACTGGACCACCAGCATGGTTTATGTGACCTTGCTCCCTTACGTTTCAACTTAGCGCAGATCCTGACTGCCTCATGAAGTCCCCGTTTTATGACCTCCCATCTCCTTTCCACACTTGTTGTTGAGGTAATCCCCTTCAAGTGATCCTTGAGAATATTTCCCATGCCCATAAAGTCTGCCCCACTGAAGTCCACTGCCAGTGTCCTAGATCTCACCCCCACTCCCCCAATGCTTATTTTGAAACCAGACAGTATTGTGGTCACTCCCAGTCAGGGGGTCCTGTACAACCATGTCCCTTACCAGATCCCCATCTGCCAGAACCACATCCAGGACATGCCCTCCCTTGTGGGCTCCATCACATGCTGTGTTAAGAACACATCCTGGAAGCCATCCAGCAGCCTCTGCTCCTTGGCCACCTTAGAGGACATGGTTCCCCAGTTAGTACCTGGCATATTAAGGTCCCCCATCAACACCACTCCTTCCCCTTTTGGACCACACTGGGCAATGATGTTGTCCAGCAAACCATCCTCTAGAACATCACTCATCCCGGGGGGCCTATATGCTACTCCCAGCTTGACCTTATCTCCTGCTGGGGATCGTAAGGTGACCCATAAGGCCTCCACGTTTCCCTCTGCCTCTTCTACCATAGCAATTTCTATGTCATCTCTAATGAACATAGCCACTCCACCCCCTCTGCCCTCCTTTCTATCCTTCCTAAGCATAGTGTACCCCCGTACATTTAGGTCCCAGTCATGGTTTTTCTAGTGAGTGTACCTCCTCCTTTGCTCTGATCACTATATTCTCTGGGTATTGTCTCTCATGAAATCTGTTTTTCATTTCTTCTGCTCTTTTTTTCATACGTTTCCCTGTCACTGCAATTCCTTTTTCTCCTAATAAACTGTCCTTTGGGGATGCCGGCAATGGTACGGCAGGGGTGGCTACTTCTGGCTTGTAACAACATGTTTCGATCTGTGGCCTTTCTGAACAGATCCATCTTTATTCCTCATGTACCATCTTTTTCTATTATTAGGTCCAAAAAACTGATTTGTTTCTGGCTAAATGAAAGTGAGAAACAGAGGTTTTTGTTTCGGTTTTCCAGGAACTTCACAAATTCAAACAGTTCTTGTTCTGTGCCTTTCCAGATGATAAAAATATTATCTATAAAGCGCCGGTAAAGATTAATTTTGTCAAAGTAAGGGTTTGTGTCTCTGTTCCTTATAACCTCCTCCTCCCACTTTCCCAGATGAATGTTGGCAAAGTTGGGGGCAAACGTTGCCCCATGGCTGTACCTTTTCTCTGCACATATTGTTTATCAGGAAAGAAAAAGGTGTTACATTTAAGGACAAATTCTGCTAGTTTAATAAGCATTTCTGTGGGTGGATCATCTGTTTCTCTTTTGTTCAAATGATGTTGCATAGCCTCTAACCCCCATCATGGGGTATGTTCGAGTACAGGGACTCCACATCTACTGTAACAAAAAAGCTACTTTCTTCAATTTCTATATCTGCTAGAGTGAGTAGAATGTCCCACATGTTTTTTACGTAAGATGGAATGCTTTGTGCCAGTGGTTTAATGTGAAAATCAACAAACTGGGATAGAGGCTCAGTGACAGAGTCATTTCCTGATACTATGGGGTGGCCCGGTGGATTTATAGGACATTTATGAACTTTGGGTAAACAATAAAAACATGCTCTCACAGGTTTCTCAACCATCAGGAATGCATAGATGTCTTTACTTAGCCAGCCCCTTTCTCTGGAGTCTGATAGATAGTTGTCTATTCTGGCCTTGTATATGGGAGTTGGGTCAGTGGGAACCTTCTCATGAAATTCCTTATTATCTGGCCATCTGAAAACCTCATTGTGGTATTTTTCTGTGTCCATAACCACAATGGAACCCCTCTTATCAGCTGGTTTTATTGTGATGTCCTTATTGGACCCCAATTCCTTTAAAAGCAATTTTTACCTCTTTGTTAAGGTTAGAGTACATGTCATACATAGTCATTTGCCAGACTCATACAAATTTCTATCCAGATCTAATAAATCACATTCACAACTTTTCAAAAAGTCTGTGAGGTGGGTGTGAGAGGAGGGCACAAAGTTGATGGGGGTTTGAATATTTGTATGTCTCTAGGACTAGCATCAGGATTTTCCACATTCTCACTTACCCCCATTGTTCCAGTGTCCATCCTTTCTTCTTCCTTTCTGTTGAAAAAGAATGTAGGCTTACATTTCTTGTAAGTTTATGACAGTCCACAATAGTTTCAAACAAATTAAACCTTTGTCTTGGGACAAAGGATAGTCCCTTATTTAACAGTTCTTTTTTCTGGTCAGAAAGGGTGTGTGTTGAAATATTAATGATGTTATTCACTGGTATCCTGTCCTCATCTTCCCTCATGTAAGCCATCCTAGTCTTCCCTTCAATTTCTGCCACCTCCGCCTCTTCCTGCCCCCCCTCCTGGTCCATTTTTTGGGGGCTTGTTGAAGTTGATCCTTTGGTTCTGTCTCGGGCCTTCTAGTGTACTGCTGGTGCCTGGTGACTCAGGATAGTCCTCTTCCTCTAGATACACTTCTTCAGAGCTACTTAGCTCCTAACCATAAGCTCCATATGGATTTTCAACAGGATTTTGAAGGATGGAACTGTTTGGAGTTGATTCCTGACTTATTGTGTTTGTGTTAAATCTGACCTTCTTGCCTCAACTGAAAATGGTTCCGTTTTGATAGTCGTCAGTATCTCGCTCAAATTTCTTTTTATAGCTTGAATTTTTCTATCATATTTTGCCAAGTTAGATTTAAAGTTTTCACTCAGTTCCTCATACATGGGATGATTTCTAAACTTGTGTAAATTTGCTTCCTTCACTTTAGTTTCCTCTTCGGTCTGTTTTTGTATTTTGGCGTTCTCTCTAAGTATCAGTTCTATATACAGTTTACTGGCTTCATGGCTGCTTTTTTGCCAGTTTTCTAAAAAGCCCTTTCTCTGTAGCCCAAAAGATGGCCTTTTTAATACTCTAAGACCCCTTGGGACTCGTTCCACCTCCAAATATGCTCTTAGTGATATTTTCCCCCAGTATCGTCTTTTGGCTCTGAAGGCTGCTTTATCAAATTGATTGAAGGCCTGTTTAGTGCCTATGGGGCCTTCATTATGTTTATATGTTTTTTTCAATAACTCAGTAAATGAGCTCATTTCCAATGTTCTGTTGGTGTAAATAATGTCTTTGAAAGAGGGGGCTCCCTTGTATCTACATTGCGTGTTGCTTCTCCCCTTCCGCTTGTGTCCTTGTCTGTTCCGCTTGCCATTTAAATCTGCAAGGAAAATACTGGGAGTCACGTTTCTGTGATACAAAATAGTGGAGTGTTAGAAAGGATCCTTAAGCTTGCGGGTGCACACTAAAATAAACTGTGGTTTAACTGGTGTATTTTCTCTTCTTAACCCATGCAGAATCACCCATTTTAACAGGTAAATGTCAGAAAAGTTTGTGGGCCTGCTCCTGGGTGGCCGTGCCTGGGCAGGAAAACACAAGTAAATGAAAACAGAAGATCTGTCGGCACTGGCTACTCACAGTATTAGAAATGCAGTCATGTCAGTTGTGTGTCCCATTCAGCCCACAAAAGGATGCAGTGAATTAATCCAAGGTGCAAATCAAGTGCCATTTTTATTTCAAAAGTGCACAATGCAGCACACTCCAGTTTCCATGCAAGCATTCCCGCCCCTCTCTCTGTCAATACAATGGCTTCCTTACGTGTTTCATGCCACCTGGCGCTTACTCATAGGAGCAGTCTACTAGACCAACACACAATAAATAGGGTGAGCCTTAAAGTGACAGTGCTTCTATATAAAAATCATTAAAAAAAAGGAACACATTCATGTAATCATGTAATGAAACATTCTGAATCAGATCTTTTCCCATGTTTCATTACATGATTGCATGAATTTGTTCCTTTTTTAAAACTGCCCTGATCCCTACCCCCCTCTTAGTCTTGTCCTGAACTGAAGAAGAAAAGAGCCACAATTCTCTCAAAGTGAGAAGAAAACCCAGGACAGACTGGTTGTACAGGATATCCCTGAGAAGAAAGAAACAAATGAAGCAGCTTTAAGGGGGAAGTCAAGCCGTTGGCTGAAACTTTTACTTTTGTTTGTGCTTTCATTTGAGACTTAAAGGGGCTCTCCTGGAACATAGGAGAGTTTTTTTTTTTAAACGCCAGCACTTGATACAGGGCTAAGTCTCCTTCTTAGAGGCACTTTTACCAGGCAGAGAAGTAATTCACTCAGAAAGGGGTTTTTCTGCAGACTGCTGGCTTTCTTTAATAACTAAATCAGCTATGTTTGTTTACTAGCACTCCAAATTCAGCTGAGGAAGCTTTTATTAGAACACAAAGGTAACAAAGGGGGTGACTGCTGGTGTGGTGTGTTTAAGCTTATTTTATAACAACCTATCTGTCACACCGTTACTTCCAAGTAGCTTAGGGAGCACAAAGAGGACTAGGGACCTTGGAAACAAGAGAAAACAAACAGAAGGTATAAGAAATGGGGTAGAAGGGTTTTTGTAAGGAGGTGGCCTGCCTCCATACAGAATAAAAGGGACAACATAAAGAAGGGAAAAATAGTGGTTGCAACCAGAGTTTTTAAAGAGAAAGAAGAAAAGGTCCAAAGTCTCAGTGGCAGGGACTAACCCTATCACTCTTACCATCTCCCTTCTTTAGAGGGATGGCATAACACCATAACCCCCCCTTCAGATACCAGGGAGGGATGGAACTCCCGCCCACCCACTCTCAGGAGTTACGTCCCAGGGTCCCTTTACGAACAGAAACTTTCAACTAGAACCATACATACCCTGGAACTATGACGTTTAACAAACATCTTCAATCCTGTCATCATAACATATTTCACTGTACATTTATTGCCATCCGAACTGGATGTCTTTCACAGTCCAACCTCTTTTTTTCTTAATAGAGGTTGGAGGAGCTCCGGCTCACCCAATCTGTGAAGCTACATCCCAGGGTCCCATTACACATGTTCTAAATAAGAAAACACTTATTATACCATATGCAATAAATGCTAGCTTTACCATGGTATCTGTATAATACATTGCTTAACACCTAGTATATATACATATCTATTTACACAGCTGCCCTTTTGTCTGTGTCTGGAATCTCTAGACCTGTGCCAAAACAGAACAGGAAATCTGCATTAATATTTTCACTCCCCTTTCTGTGTATGACGGAAAACTGGTATGGCTGTAAAGCCAAATACCACCTCATTATTCAAAGATTCTTTTCTCTCATTTGCTGAATCCAACAGAGGAGATTGTGGTCCATCATTTCTTCAAATTCAGCACCCCACAAGTAATATTTAAAAGAGTCAATGGCCCACTTGAGGGCGAGACATTCTTTCTCCATGGTAGAATATCTACGTTCCCTCTCTTGCAATTTCCTGCTTATGTATATTACAGGGTGCTCTTCTTCCTGTATAAATTGTGTTAACACCGCCCCATCCCTACCCCTGAGGCATCAGTTTGTACCACGAAGGGTTTATTAAAATCGGGTCTTCTTAGCACAGGGTATGCACACAATGCTGCCTTGATTTTTCTAAAAGCCATGTCACATTCTGGGATCCATTCTACCTTGTTTGCATACCTCTTTTTTGTTAGATCGGTGAGGGGGACCGCTATATCAGAAAAATTTGGAATAAAGCGCCAGTAGTATCCAGCCAGTCCCAAAAATGCACGTACCTGTTTCTTTGTTTTGGGCATGGCACAATCAGACACAGTGGACACTTTATTTACCTCAGGTTTTATTGTCCCATTCCCTATTATGAACCCTAGATACCTGGTTTCTGTCTGTCCTAGTCAATATTTTTTTGGATTAATGGTTACCCCTGCCTTTTTAATCACCTCAAATACCTGCTCTAGATGTTTCAGATGGGTATTCCAATCAGGGCTGAATATTACCACATCATCCAGGTATGCGGCACAGAAATCAGAATAGGGACTCAACATTTGGTCCATAAAGTGTTGAAATGTTGCGGGTGCTCCATGGAGACCAAATGGCATGGAAACAAATTCAAACAATCCAATTTTTTTTTTGTTTAGTTATTAAACCAGGTGAGACACACTAAACTGAAAGCTTTTTTACAGGTGCAACCTGGGAGCACAGGGAAGTTAAGTGGCTTGCTCAGGGTCACACAGTATGTAAGTGGAAGCTGTGGGGTTCAAACCCAGGTCTGGTCGGCTGGATGTCACCAGATTTTCAGCTCAGAGCCTTAAACCACTGCACTATACTGCTTCCCAATTGGTGTAATACAGGCAGCTTTCTCTTTTGATTGACGGGTAAGAGGGATCTGCCAATAATCTTTGGTAAGGTCCAGCATGAAAATGTATGCTGCGCTTCCCAAACGGTCTATAATGTCATCTATTCTGGGCATTGGGTATCTATCCAGAACAGAGGCAGCATTCACCTTGCGAAAGTCAAGGCAGAGGCAAATACCCCCCTCTTTCTTGTTCACTACTACAATAGGTGATGCCCATGCACTACGTGAGGGTGTGATGATGCCCATCTGTTCCATCTTTCATACCTCTTTTATCACTTCCTCTCTGATGTGGATAGGAAGTCTATAAGGCTTCTGATATATGGGGGTAGCCAGAGTAATTCTGATATCATGCTCTACCCCAACTGCCCTGCCTGGGACACTGGTGAAAGTTTCCCAGTAGGTACATAACAGATTTTGCAGCTGTTCTTGTTTCTGTGCTGACAATGCTGGGTTAACAAAAACCTCCTGGATTTGTCCCCTCTGTTCCAACCTGCTATATGCTATATCCAGTTCTCAGGTATCAGTCTCAGTCTGGATGTAACAGCTTAGTTTGGGTGCCTCCTGATGCTCATGCCATAGTTTTAACAAATTAGCATGATAACTGCTTATTAATTCTTATTGTGGGCATCTGTATCTCGTAGGTGACTGGTCCTACCTGCCTGAGTACAGTATATGGCCCCTGCCACTTCATTATCAGCTTGTTGTCAGTGACTGGTAAAAGCAGTAACATTTTGTTCCCTGCAGAAAACTGCTTCTTTCCTACCTCTTCATCATACTCTGTTTTCTGCTGTACTTGTTTCTCCAACAATGATTGATGGGCTAGGGTCACATATCTCAAGAGGCGCTTTCTTAAGGCAGACATATACTCCAGTATCCCTTGCTTCCCTATCTGGAGGTTTTCCTCCCAAAATTCCTTGATTACATCCAGCGGTCTTCTACGATTTCCCCCATACAGAAGGGAAAATGGGGAAAACCCAGTGGAGGCTTGGGGTAGTTCACGGTATGAAAACTGAAGGTATGGTAGAAAGGTGTTCCAGTTCTGTCCCTCTTTATTCACAAATTTTTGTAACATCCACTTCAGTGTCTGGTTAAACCTTTCTACCAAACCATCTGTTTGCAGATGATAGGGTAAGGTTCTTACCACATGTATCCCTAGTAACCTATACAATTCAGTTGGCATAACTGATGTGAAATTGGTACCTCTATCTGCCAGTATCTCTTTTGGAATCCCCATCCTGCTGAAGATTTTTGCCAATTCCTCAGCCACCCTGGATGCTGTTACAGTACACATGGGTATGGCTTCAGGGTACCTAGTGGCATAATTGAAAACCACCATAATGAACCTATTCCCCTTGGAGCTAGTTTGCAGGGGTCCTACTACATCCGTGGCGATGCGTTCAAAAGGTTGGCAAACTAATGGTATGTTCTGTAGGGGTACCAACTCTTTCTTTCCTGTCCGAGCAAACTTCTGGCATATGAGACAGCTCTGGATATACTCTGCTATCTGTTCATGTATACCGGGCCAGAAAAATCTATGCAACAGTCTGCTCAGAGTAGTATCCCTTCCTGAATATCCTGCTAGGGGCATATTTTTCAACTGTTTAACCAGGAGTAGCACACTAAGCTGAAAGCTTGTTTACAGGTGCGACCTAGAAGCACACGGAAGTTAAGTGACTTGCTCAAGGTCACCCAGTATGCAAGTGAGGGCTGTGGGATTCAAACCCAGGTCTCCAGATTTGCAGCTCAGAGCCTTAAACCACTGCACTATACTGCTTCCTATCATGGGCTATCTGCATCAGCTCTTTTCTATATCAATCAATCAATCAATCGATCAAATCTTTATTTATCCAGGTGATCACCATTGAGCAAGCTCATTTGCAAGGTGGACCTGCAGTTGGCTGGGACAATTGTTTAGTCACAGTTAAGGTACACATAATACAAAATGAACACGACAATTAGAGTAAAGATAGGAGCAGAATATAAACATTCTAAAGGCACATATACAATTAATATATATATAAATCAACAGTAACATGATATAACCAGCACCCACAGAAGCCTGATGTGTATTGTTGTTATATACAAACCATAGGAGAGAACGAGAATTGTTTATATTCTTGGCCATCAGCAGCAAATAGTAGGCCTGAGTGGGAGACTCTAAGCTATGGAGGTGCACGTGACATTGTCTGGGTCTCAGTCTTATGTGGTGGGGGGGTGGTGGAAAAAGAAAAGGGTGAAGAGGATGTTAAGGGCAAGTGGGGCAAGTGAAGGGTGGGTGGGCAGCAGCAGCAGAGGGGGATTGGGGTCACCGACTGGGACTAATGTAGGTCAGGAGAAAGCAGCAAACAGGCTGCTAGGAACGACGGTAGCAATTACAGATTTCGGCAAACATTTTGTCATAGAGTGTCTTGAACAAGGCAATACTGACAGGGGAGCTAAGTTTCAATGATCTTTATATCCTATTCCAGATCGTAGGCAAGGCATAGCTTATGGCGGCCCTTCCATAGACAGTGTTAGTCCTTGGGACTTTCAGGAAAACCAGCAAGTGACTTCTTAAGGCATAGATACTGATTGGACTCAGGGGTAGACAGTCAACAATGTATTGTGGGAGTTTGTTAGTAAGGGCTCGGAGCGTTCAAAGGGCTGTGTTTTTACACTGTCTGTATTGAAGGGAAGGCCACCCTATGGCTGCGTATAGAGAGCAGCATCTCCCCAAACAGGGATTGAGCAGGAGGTATCATATGTTCCCCATGACCATTAAAAGGTTGATTAGAGCGATGACGTCCCATGGTAGGTGAAAATCTATCCTGAATGACTCCTGGACCAGTACCAATTCCGCTACCTGGCATCTGTCCAAACATATCCGCAAGTCCTCCCAAGGGGTCTCTATCAAGTTTCAACCTGGGTGGCATAAAAGGTCCCTCCAGAAAGAAGTTGTTCCTCATTCCTTGAGCCAAAGGAGAAGGAATAAAAACTCCCAAATCCTTTACTGCATCTTGACGGATTTGATTAATCATCTTTGGTCCATTGTCGATAAATGCTTTGCGAGGAACCCATTTGTTTTCTTGCAACTCCACAGTATCCTGCAGCAGGAAACAAATCCTTGCTGGCAATTCCTTATTTGTCATTAAGGAACACATATGGGCAAAGTACTGATCCATGGTCTAGTCTCGGTCCCACAGTCCTCATTATCTGACAGAGGCACTCCAAATCCTCTCCCATATTTTTTTTCAAAAGTGTTTTGATGCACTTATGTAGGATAGATTCATGAATAAGGTCAAGCTTGCCAAGTTCTCCAATGAATTTGATGTTGCCCAGCATCTTGAGCTTGGCAATAGCCCACTGTTCCTCCTCCTCAGAGTTGAGGGGGTTGTCATGCTTGTCATAGATATCAACATTTCTGGTACGATTTTCAAACTCATCTTGAAGCTTTGAAATTAAAAGGTGCCTGAATGTTGTGCTTTGCCTTTGTCCCACAGAGGCTTCTGATGGGCCATCAAAGTTTGGTGCATCTTCTGCTAGGCGCAGATATAGCTGTGCATACAGTGAGCTGTATTTTGGCTCTTTAAGGGCTTTGTCTACAATCAGCAAGATGACTCCTTTTAGGACAAGTTTAGAATCTACACCCACATTGAGGAGCTCAAGGCATAGCTTGTCAAATTTATCTGGGGTAAGCTTGTTTAGTATCCCTCTTACTTTCCTAAAGATTGCATCGTGTCGTTCTTTGTCATTTGTGGAGCTGACATCTCGTCTAGTGCTTTGTGAAGGTACCCATCTCTGAACATTAGGCCCTGGGGTTTTCCCCAGGTACTCACTGTTGCCGGCAGTCTTGGGATAGTGCTGAGGTGCACCCCTACCTCCTCCCCAGCCCGAAGAAGCACTGAAACGAGAAACACCCCCTTCTGCAATCGCACGCTCCACTTTGGCAGCTTAACAATGAAGAATTTCCAAAAGAATAATATTCAAAGGGTAGGGTGAGGGGGGGAAACAGAAACTTTACCGAGACCCCTTCAGTTTTCAGGATTTGTTAGCACCAATTTAAAATGAAAAAATAATAATAAAATAAATAAAGAAATGTGGCTGCAGGACAGCGAGCAGCACAAACTGGCCACTTCCTTTACACAGGTGTCAGACTCATTGTTGTTTATTTAAGGGGAGCAATCAATTGAGTGGCCAGGTTTCCATTTCTGGGGTTCACACATTCCCTATACAGTATGTCATTTACTATCACATATCTTGGAAACCCTTTCCTGGGTTGTCTTCCCACCTGCAAAAAGAAATTGGTTAGTGTACCATCTTGCTTTTGTTCATAAGCCAGTGTCTCTGGTTTTATGTCCATAGGGCCCATAATATGTTTATTCTGTCAGTCTCTCTTCTCTTGTTTTCTGATGGTCTGCCCCTTTTGATCTTTCCCTGGGGTCTCATATAGTTCGTCTGGTAACGGAAATAGTCCCCCGAGTTCACCTTGCCGCTTTGCTTGTGCCTGAGTGGTTACTGTCACAAGAGATGAACAGTTCTGTTTCACCAGTAAAGTCAGAAAATCAGAATGGTCTTGCCCAATAATCACTGGGATGGGTAAATGAGGAACAATTCCTACTGCCAACTCCTGTGATGTCCCATTTACTGTCAGTTCCAAAGGGGTGGTGGCATAAAAATGAGTATCCCTGTGTATACAAGTTACCATGGTGCCTCTCCCAGTTATTTCTAGACCCTCTACAAGATCTGCACGGACCAAAGTCTGTTGACTTCCAGAGTCCAGCAAGCCCAGAACATTATGTGCCCCTACTTCTCCTGTTGCCACATATGGTGCCCAATTGGCTAGGGCAAGATGTCCCGAATCTCTTTTAATTACTGGGCAATTTCTTCTGGCAACAATGACATACTATCTCTGATAGGGGTAGTCTCTCTCTCCTATCTGTTCTTACATCAGGCTGTGATCTAGTATTTACAGAAGAATAAGGAGGTCTTACCAGGTTGTTGGAGGGGGCTGTTGTACTACTCCCTTGGTTCCTCCCTCTTGTAGGTTGAGCAGCCAGGAAGTCCTTAGCCAATGCAATGGTTTTGTCTGCACCCTCTGGTTCATGCTCACGCACCCATAGTTGTACATCTTGAGGTCGAACCTTTATAAATTGTTCTATGGTTATTGTCTCCATTATTTGGTGTACAGTCTTGCTACTGGGTTGTAGCCATTTGTCACTCAGATCTGTAAAATGGGCATAGACATCTCTGGAGGCATCTGAGGCTTGCATTTTCAGGTACTGAAACCACTGTCTGTAAGTCTCAGGACTAATATCATATCTCCTCAGCATCTCATGCTTCACATGAACACAGTCACTGGCCGTTGAATAGCCAGTCTGCTCTAAATGACTTGGGCTCATCCAGTTAGTTGGGGGGAGGGCAAGCCACACCACCCATTGGTCTTTGGGCCGACCACATGTCTGTGCTACCCTTTCAAAAGTGGTAAGGTAGGCTTCGATGTCATCTGAGTCCTGTAATCTGGCCAACTAAATGTCTCTTGGGCTTTGTGGATGTTCCACATGCTCTGTCCGTATAGCTTGGAGCCCCCTCATTCTATCTGCCCACTTAGCATCTTGACATCTGCGGTTGATCTCCCTATCATGGTCCAGCTGCACCTGTTGCATGTACAGTCACTTCAATAGCGCTCCCATATCCTCCATGGGAGCTTGTTCCAAGTAGGAGGTGTCCACTTCTTTTTCTGGACCCTCAGTCTCCAGGGGCTGTTCCAGGGGTATCCCTTCTCCGTGCTCACTGGGATCCCCTTCAGAAGACCTCTCAGAAGGTATCCATTTCATTTTGGGATGCGTATCCGGTAATCCAGATAGTAACTGAGCCCCTGTTTGTGCTGCCATATTTCTGGTGAGGATGCCTTGTGCCAGGCCACCCTCCACCATGTCTACCTTGGGCACCAGGAAGTACCCGCCGCAACACCTCCCTTCCCTGGCAAGGCGTTGCAGGCAGTAGAATCCCACTTCTGACACCAAAATGTTATAGGCTGGGTCTACAGGCAGACAATGTACACAGAAGCAGCAAATTCAGGTGCAATCCACTGTTTGCTTGGTGGGATGTTTATTGACTTCATAAACAATCTTCAGCACCAAAAAGTAAAAATAAATACAGAAAACAAAAACAAACAAATACTTAACTATCAATGGCAATCCCAAAGACTTTTTCTCCACTTACTGACAGGAACTTCCCTCCAGCTAGGTCGGGAAGAACTGACCCCATCTAACTTGCAACTTGGAGAGGTAGGGTTTATATACCCGCCTCCTTGGTCAGATAACCTAGTGTTCCTTTTTTAAAGTAAATTTGTTTAATATACTTCCAAAAGTAATATTTATAGGCATTGCTGTCATTTATACAAATGCACAAAACGCCTAAATGGTTTAATATATATAGTAAACTCTTTTAATAGATTTTAAACAACAATCAGGCTTTCCAACAATTGATTGACAGTTTGTCTATTTTAAATATGAGCCACTAGGGGCCGCTGATCCCCCAAAGTGATTCTGATTATGATGCCTGAACTGCTAGCAACCAGACCTTCCCTTTTATTTTCTAGCAACAGACTACAAGCTTCCATTTTCTTAAAGCGTTACCTTCTTCAGGTAATATTTTCATACTTTATCTAACCCTGCTGTAGACTGTTTACATATTTCACCTTTCTTAAACAAGGCACAAAAAAAAGATGTTTTCTTTGCACAATAGAAGCTTTGGTTTATTTTTTTAAAAGGTATTTTAAAGAAACAATGTCAAGACTTGCCCTATCAAACTGTCTGGCAAACTTCTAGACTTCAGGGTACATAATTAGCTTAGTCTTGTCCTGAACTGAAGAACAGAGCCACAATTCTCTCAAAGACAGAGGAAAACCCAGGACAGACTGCTTGTACAGGATATCCCTGAGAAGAAACAAACAAATGAAGCAGCTTTAAGGGGGGAGTCAAGACATTGGCTGAAACTTTTAATGTTGTTTGTGCTTTCATTTGAGACTTTAAGGGGCTCTCCTGGAACATAGGAGAGTTTTTTAAAACGCCACCACTTGATACAGGGCTAAGTCTCCTTCTTATAGACACTTTTACCAGACAGAGAAGTAGTTCACTCAGAAAGGGGTTTTTCTGCAGACTGCTGGCTTTCTTTAATAACTAAATCAGCTATGTTTGTTTACTAGCACTCCAAATTCAGCTGAGGAAGCTTTCATTAGAGCACAAAGGTAACAAAGGAGGTAACTGCTGGTGTGGTGTGGTGTGTTTAAGCTTATTTTATAACAACCTATCTGTCACACCATTACTTCCAAGTAGCTTAGGGAGCACAAAGAGGACTAGGGACCTTAGAAACAAGAGAAAACAAACAGAAGGGATAAGAAAGGGGTTAGAAGGGTTTTTGTAAGGAGATGACCTGCCTCCATACAGAATAAAAGGGACAGCATAAGGAAGGCAAAAATAGTAGTTGCAACCAGAGTTTTTAAACATCATCGTGAACAACAAGGCAGTCCGCCCCCCAAGTACTGTCTTTCAGAAATTTTAACACCCCAGACCATGACCTCATCATTGCTGATGCAATGTCCTTAAACTGGTCCTCCCTATATCAGACAGCTAATGTCTCTGAAGCTGTCAACCTCCTTTCCAGCACCCTTCAAAAACTACAAAACCACTATTATCCAAGCAAGACCAAAAGGGTTTGAGGCGCCTGCACGCGCTGGATAACCAAAGAACTTTTACTTCAAATGAAAGTCAGAGACTCTAGTTGGAAAGCTTTCAAAGCATCCCCTTCCCCCCACCTATGGAATGCCTACAGGCAGCTACACAATGCCTGTAAGCAGATGACAAAATTGATCAAAAAGAAATACTTCACTAACCTCCAGCAAAACAGCTTGAGGAATCCCCGGAGCTTCTGGGCATCAATTGGGTCCATACTAAACCCAAAGACCAATAAACAGATTACACAACTAATGTTCCCATCAGGCAAAATCAGTGACACCAAGGACATTGTAGACCTTTTCAGTGCCATGTTCACTGACCTGACCCCGTACCTTGGTAAGCTTCCTCCACATCCTCCATCCCACCAAGCAAAATACGGGAGCAGCCCCACTCCTTTAAACCCTGAGGCCTCCCACCCCCCTTTCTACTTCAGAGCAATTGGCACTGAAACCATCATAAAAATCCTGAAAACCTTACCTTCCAGTGGTAGCCCCGGTAGTGATGGACTCTACCCAGCTTTCCTGAAGATCATCTCCCCAGCCCTTGTAAGGCCACCAACACACATTTTTAACCTGACACTGTCCACTTCATCAGTGCCTAACACCTGGAAACATGCTAAAGTGATTCCCATCTTCAAGGCAGGAGACTCTCTATCCCCGGAGAACTATAGACCCATTTCCTTGCTCCCACATCTTAGCAAGCTGCTAGAGAAGGTCGTCCACTCCCAGCTGACAGATTACCTAAACAACTAAACCTTCTATGTCCCCTCCAGCATGGTTTCTGTAAACATCACAGCACCTCCTCTGCCCTGGCAGATTTTTCAAACCATGTCCTTAAAAATATGGACATGGGTAAGGCAACTGGCACTGTTTTCATAGACTTATCAAAGGTGTTTGACCTTGTAGACCACCCTCTCCTTCTCTCCACTCTTAGACAGCAAGGCTGTGCCCCGGGCCTGAAACCTGGTTTTAAAGCTACCTCTCAAACAGAACCCAGTCAGTGCTTATAGGCAAAGCTGCCTTTGCTTCCCTTCCCACAAGCACCGGAGTCCCCCAGGGATCAGTCCTTGGCCCCCTACTCTTCTCCATGTTTGTTAATGCCTTACTGACAGAGATCCTAAACTGCAACACACTCCTTTACGCAGATCATCTAGTCCTATTCCACAGTAATAAGGCTCTGGAATCCATCTCCTCCACCCTCACTGGTAACTTTGCTGTGGCAGACAGCTGGTTCACAGCCAGAAAACTCCTAGTCAATGGGAAAAAGACAAATGCCATGCTCTTTGGATCCAAGCCATTCCTTAACAAAGCTGCAATTTCTGACTTCTCCTTCACTGTATGCACACCTGCTGCCCCCGATCAGGTAACCTCTTTCAAATATCTCAATGTCACCCTTGACCCCTCACTCACCTTCAAGGATCACATAACCCAAATGACAAGAAAGATAAACCAGAAACTAGGGGCGTCATACTGCACACTTCACCTAATCTCACCTGAAGCTCGCCTCGCCATTGCACAAGGCAACCTTCTCCCCCTCCTGGACTACTGCTCCTCCATCTATTCTCTCACATCCTCAAAGCTACACTCCCAGCTAAACATGACATATAATGCTATCGGTCACTTTGTTCTCAAAGCCCCCCCCCATTAACCCACCACTGCACACTCTACCAGTCCCTGGGATGGCTCCCCCTCCAGTATCGCCTTGACTATGCCACAGGCTGCCTGGTGGATAATGTTCTTAAGAGTAACCAACTATCCCCCTACGCTCCCCTACTCATAAACAGAGTGACCACTAGACCTCTTAGGGCTTCCTTCGTTCCAACCCTTGAAGTACCTCGGGTCTCTACAGTAATGGGCAGCAAGGCTTTCTCTGTAGCTGCCCCCTCCCTCTGGAACAGGATTCCCTCAACCATTTGTACATCTCTATCCCATGCCTCTTTTAAATCCAATCTAAAGGCATGGCTACTGAAAGAGTCCACCTGCAAATGCTCACTGGGCTTCACAGGGAACCATAAGTCACCATAAGCCTTCCATAATGATAAGCATCCCCCCATTTTTTTCTTCTTTTGTCCCCGCTGTTGTCCCCCTCTCCTTCAACTCAACCCACATGTGACTCTCTTGCTGTCTCGCACAGCCCTCTCTCTCCACCTGAGCAAAACCCAATCATGACTCATACTGTCTCCCACAGCCAGCCAGCCTAGCTTCCAAATCCCGACCAGTGCTGGCTACCTGCCAGGACAGGTGCGCTTACCTAGGCTAAATGTCAACAGTTTGCTGCTGTTCAAAGAGGCACCTTGCTAGGTTAAATAAACACTAACCCACTTTCCTCTCTACTGCTGACTGTATTTCTCTGATATACCTTTATTTTACCACATCTGTACAAAAATGTAGATAACGTCTATTCTGTCTTCAATGTGTACTTGCAATTCTACAAACCAAATGTAAATAACTGTACACCAATTCCACAAACCAAATGTATATATCTGTATACCAAACTGTAAATGTGCTCACTGCATGTGTTGCTCTTTCGCTACCTTGTGGCCCAGGTCGTGACCGAAAATGGTCCACTGGATCAGTGCACTTACCTGGTTACCAAAAACATAAATAAATAAATAAAGATAAAGAAGAAAAGGTCACAAGTCTCAGTAGCAGGGACTAACTCTGTCACACCATCCCCAAATGACAGTACTAATCCTGCATCGGACAAATTCCAAGGTGCTGCTAGCATGCCCTCTCCCCGAAACCATGGGACTGAAGGAGACGGGATGACTACAAGGAGACATCTGAAAGCGGGACTTCCTGTACCTAAATTGACAAAAACTGACACTAACTCTCTCTAAAAAACATGATGTGCTGCAAAATCATTCTGAAGAATAAGAGGGGGATTTGGACTCTTCTTTGGTGGTGTCCTTTTTCCCCAGAGGTGACTACAGATACAGTACTTAAGTTTCTGTGGGTTTCTTGGGTTCTCAGAAATGAAAAGCAAAAACTAAGCTAAAAGATAAAGAAAAATCCCATAGGAGAGGCAAGAAAAGATGATAATTTTGTTGTTGTATTTTCATGTACGATGATTTTTCTTTTTACACTGTAAATATTAACAGTGTGAAAAGATCAGGAAAGAGGCATATTGTATTTCCTTTTCTTAAAGAGCAGCTGACACCTTCAAGAGAACTTTAACAAAACATAATAAATAAATAGATAAAGTTCAGTTTGTATTTTACATGACTTCTTTATTCCTCCTCCCCATTATTTATTGCTGAGGTCATTTGCAAGAAAACAGGATTTTTTGCTCCTGAAGAGTTCATCTATTTCTGTTGCTGTCTCCCTATCTGAGGTCAGAATGCACTGCTTGTGACATCACAGTTACTCTCATGGCAACAGACTGTGATGTCACAACACAGCACTATGACTTGAAGTAGGGAGTAAGCTGTAGAGTTTTCTTTGAGGAGTCAGTAGCTCTTTAAATACCTACAACTTGGCAGCATTTTTTACAAGATGTCAGATTTCACACCATTCAAGAAATCCGTCAAGCCTAAAATGACTGGTATTTGGGACCTTCATTCTAGTCTTTTGGGTCTGAAACATGTTCAGGAGTTGGAATTTTGCTCAGGATGCCGGATATTAAAGTTTTTAAATTATATGATTTAGTCCCAGGGAGAGTATTGATACCAGATGCAAAAATATGAAATGTACCATATAGATTAATCTGTACGCCCCACTGACAAAAAATTCATGTACTGAAACATTACAACTGATCCAACCTTGTCTCCACACATCACAAGGTGTTATCTTTGGTGGAGATTTCAACTGTAGCCTCTCCATACAAGATAGAAGTAAACATTATAAAACTCAAAAGCTATACTGTGACTCCAATTCCTTATCTGAAATTATACATCAAGCATGGTTAAAAGATGCATACTGTACTTAGACACTACCAAATTACACCCCCCACTTTCCATAAAGGTCACCTAGCAACACTTATTGACTATTTTTTTTTACATCTCAACATATACCGATTAGAGCAGTACAAATACAACCAGCAGAATTCTCAGACCATAATTTACTGTCTATTACCACTGGACACACGCTTCCCCTTAGTAAAGGCCCTGGTATTTGGAAATTTAACATTTCATTGTTACATAAAGGGCATTTTACTGTTTCCTTGTCCCATTTTCTAGCAGTCAGGAAGTCAGTATTGATACTCTTTGATAACCCTCTTTTATGGTGGGAAGATATGAAATATGAATTGCATAAATGTTTAAAACAATCTAGAAAAAACAAATGTTTAAATCTACATTTGGCCTATTTACAAAAATGACACCATTTCCAGAAATTATCTACAATAGCCCATGACACAAATCAAGACTTATCCCAACAAATCTATAAGATAAAACAAGATTTGATGTCTTTCCATGCACAAAAATCTAAACTATTACACCAACAGCAAAGGTGTGGTACTCAAGGCCCAGCAGCCTCGGTCTGCCCTTTTGAAAACTGTTACCAGAGAATAACAAAAAAAAGAAATGAATTGTATCTCAGATGACCAAAATACTTTACATAATACTAAAGATATTCTATGCACAGTTTCTGAATATACTAGACAAATGTATGCCCCCTCCTTACAACATCTCCTCTTTTCACTCACTTTCTGTCAGGACTTAATTCACCTAAGTTCCAAATAAAATGTTAATAAAAATTAGCCAGCCCATAACTAGTCAAGAGGTAATGGACTCTATTACAACATTAAAAAATGGAACACCACCAGGACCCGATGGGCTCCCTAATGAAATTTATAAAATAATTGGCCCTGACGTTGTACCCAAATTGACATTAGTATATAACTTTATGTTACAATCTAACTCTGTCCCTTTAAAGATGAATATGGGCACCCTGATTTATTTACATAAAAAGGATGATAGGACAAAATTATAAAACTGGAGACCTATCAGTATGTTAAATACCGATTTTAAAATTTTAACTAAAATTTTGACTAAAATACTCCTTATGATTGCATGCTTGGTAATCTCAAAAGCACAATCATGTTCAGTACCTGGTAGACAGATTTCTGACCACCTAATACTATTGAGTGAAATTATGGAACGTGGCGACAATGAACCCCTCAATGGCTATGTAGTCTTTTTTGATCAGAGGAAAGCATTTGACTCAGTTAATCATGAATTCCTAAAACAGTATCAAGTCACTCATACTGTAGTATACTAGATAACAAGGACTGTATAGAACTGCAACAGTAGTTTCACTGGTTAATGGCTGGAGAGGACCACTAGTACACGTTAGGCATGAGGTGAGACACGGCTATCAGTTAAGCCCTATTTTATAGATCTTTTTCATAGATCCCTTACTGAAACATATTACTTCTTCCCAGAACATATTACCTCTTCAAAACACGTTGGAGTGTATTCCACATAAAACATTGGCCTCTGCTGATGATATGTGCCTGCTGGTTGCTGATGAAAATTCCATTACAGAGTTTCTCAATATATGTGATGAATTTGGCAAAATATCAGGGGCTTCACTTAACATTGATAAATGCATAGGGTATAGATTGGGACAGGATACAGAGAGTATGCAGACTATCATAGTAAAAGCCAGCAGAATAGGCCCCATGGTCTATCGTGTCTGCTCGGAAGCTAGCCCCTTACTGGAAGCTTGCTCCTCCATCCCACCCCAGCCCCAGAGGTGGCCCTCCCTGGCCTCAGCTTCCCCCTGTACCTGTCCCAACCCTTCTTGAATTCTTCCACTGTGGTCTCTTCCACCAGACTCCTTGGCAGTGTGTTCCATGGTTCCACCACCCTCTCTGTGAAGAAGTGTCTCCTGCGCTCCCCCATACTTCCCCCCTTCCAGCTTCCATTCATGCCCCCTGGTAGTTCCCCCCTTCTTAAGCCTGAACACTTTCCTGGCTCTGCCCTTATTTATCCCCTTTACATACTTGAAAGTCTCTATCATGTCCCCTCTGTCCCTCCTCTCCTCCAATGCATACAGATTGAGTTCATCCAGTCTCTCCTCATAGGTCCTACCTTCCATGTCCTGAATCATCCTGGTTGCCCTCCTCTAGACCCTCTCCAACAATGCTATATCCCTCTTAAGATGGGGTCTCCAGAACTGCACACAGTACTCAAGATGCGGCCTAACCAGGGCATTATACAGAGGGAGGATCACCTCCCTCTTCCTGGAGGTAGTCCCCTTGGTTATGCAGCCCAGTATCCCGTTTGCTTTTGCTGCAGCTCTTCGACAATTCTCTGTGTTATTCATTTTGCAGTCCACCACTATCCCCAAGTTCCTCTCTCCCGATGTGACTTGCAGTGTGGTCCCCCCCCCCAGGGTGTATGCATGTCCCGGGTTTCTGATGCCCAGATGCAGCACCCTACATTTCCCTGCATTGAAATTCAACCCCCACTTCCTTGCCCACCGTTCCAGGGTATCCAGATCCCCCTGCAGGGCCTCTCTCCCCTCCTACCCATCTGCCAGTGCTCCCAGCTTTGAGTCATCTGCAAAGAGACTCAACCTACTCCTAACACTCCACCCTATGTCTGAGACATAGGAATTGAACAGGAGTGGCCCCAGGACCAACCCTGGGGACCTCGGCTGATGACCTCCTGGGAGGAGACTATCCTTCAACCACCACTTGCTGTATTCACCTGAAGACAGTTTTCCACCCACCTGAGCAACTGCCCCCACCCCATCCCCCCAGCTTTGTTAGTAGGCCGCCAGGGGTACCGAATCGAACACCTTAGTGAAATCCAGATAGAGGACGTCCACCGGCCAATGTCGGTCCAGAGCACCCATCACCCAGTCATAAAACTCCACCAGGCTAGTCTGGCATGACCTCCCTGGAACAAAATCATACTGCCTGTCATCCAGGTGCCCCAACCTTTCCAGCTGCCTCCCCCACCCTCTCCTTGATAATGCCTTCCATAACCTTACCTACCACAGACTTTAGGCTAACGGGCCTATAATTTCCCATCTCCTCTCTGGACCCCCCTTGTGGATCGGCACCACATGAGCCACCTTCCAATCTTGAGGCACCCACCCTGTCATCAGGGAGATGGTGAAGAGTGAGGCCAGTGGAGCTGCCAGCACATCCACCAGTTCCTTCAACACCCTTGGATGCAGCCCATCTGGCCCCAGCACCTTCTCAGTCTTTAGTAACTGGAGGGCCTCTCTCACCCTATCCACTGTGATTTTGCCCTCCCATTCCTCATCCTCATGCATCCTCTCCTCCCTTCCCCCCTTCTAGATATGAACCATCCCCTGCCCTAGTCTCATCCAGTCCTTCCATCGCCAACTGACCTCCTGGTTCAGTGGGCTCCTCTACCCTCCCATTGGGTTGGAAAGATCCCCCACCTCCCCCAGTAAAGACAGAGGCAAAGAACTCATTTAGCACCTCTGCTTGCCCCTCTGCTTCTTGGGCCCATCCCCCCAGTTCTAATCCTGCTGATCTGTGTCCTCACTTTTCTTTTCTCCCCTATTTATCTATAGAACCCCTTTCCCCACCTGTGGATACCCCTGGCCAGGTTAAGCTCCTTCTTCGCCTTGGTCCCCCTTACCATCCTGGTGACCCTCTAGGGGCAGGAAATCATACTCTCCCCTCTCCCTAGCCCCCCTTGAGCGCTTTAAGTGCACATAGGCAGCCTTTTTCTCCTCACCACCTCCTGCACCTCCTGGGTCCACCAACATGGCTTACTGGCCCTACATTACTTGTGCCTTACCCATGCCAGGCCCTGGAAGCCTCCTGCACCCCCTTCTTAATGGTCTCCCACAAGCTACCAGCATTCATGTCTGGCCTTATCTCATCCAAGCACCCTTTAAGAATCCTTCCCATGCCCTCAAAGTCCGCCCCCCTGAAATCTATTACTTCTGTGTTAGTGCAAATTTCCTCTCCCCTAGGAACATAAGAAACCAGACCGTGGCATGGTCACTGCCTGCCAATGGGCTGCTCACCTCCAGGCCCCTTAGCTGGTCACTATCTGCTAGGACAATGTCCAGGATCTGATCCTGCCTTCTAGGCTCCCCTACATGCTGGACTAGGAAGGCATCCTGGAAGACATCCATGAACCTCTGCTCCCTAGCCACCGAGGATGTCATAGTGCCCCAGTCTGCCCCCGGCATGTTCAGGTCACCCATGATCACCACCCTGCCCTTTCTGAGGCCACAGTGACCCCTGATGTTCTCAGCCAGATCATCCTCCAGTTCTGCTTCCATTGTGGGGGGTCTGTACACCACACCTATTGGTCAACTAAAACTACAGAAAGGACTCATATCAATTTTAGGAATACAGTATGTTACAAGAGAAATGGACATCCTAAATTGGGAACAGAAAATGAATATACTGTAGATAAACAAAAAGTAGCTAACTGGAATAAATAGAAACTTGGGAAGAAAAAAAGGGTATTTCTAATAAAAACATACCTAGTGCCCTTATTCCTGTATATATAAGTCATGTTTTTCCCCCACCTAAGAAGTTTAAAACTACCCTATTGAGTATATTTTTTCAGGCACTTTGGGGAAGTCGGCTTAATCCAATAAAACGTAACATCACTTACCTTATTTATTTATTTATTTATGACTTTGATAACTGGGTGAGTGCACTGATCCCAGGGACCGTTTGCAGGCACGATCCGGGCCATAACACATGGTGCAGGGTGACAGTGGAGTACAAGGTAACAGTAATACACATGAAACAGATTTGATACAAGAAACAATAGTAAGCACAAGATGCAGGTTTGACGCATAGGTCCATTTGAGAACAGTGAATACAAGGTTTCAGTATTGGACATGGGGAGATTTGGTACAAAACAAACAAATCGTAGGCACAGTGTACAATGTGTGACTGCATCATCCAGTGAGCAAGTAATACACAGAATACTCAGTAAAAAATATATATACAATATGTACAGGCAAGGAAGTCAAATATTACTGTGAAAAATACAATATAACAGTTGTAGGCGGGGAGTTGACTAGTGTGGGTAGGTGGGTAACTCCTGGGCTGGGGAGTTGACTAGTGTGGGTTGGTGTCAGACCCCAGGGAGCAGCGGCAGGATGAGTTTGCCAGGAACCAGACTTCAAGGCTGAACTTGAAACTGGAGTGTGTGTCAATGGAATGGAGTTCAGCTGCTAGTTTGTTCCACTGCAAAGGGGCAGCTGCAGACCAAGCTCTGCTACCCATGTTGGTGGATACCCTAGGAACAGCTAGAGGGGGAGTACCATTAAAGCGGAGGTTGTGGAGGAGCGTTCTGGTTTTCAGAATGGCAGTTAGAGGGGATTCTGGAGCCATGTGGATGATATTGTCTACCATGCAGCAGAGGGCTAGGTCAAAGTGGCCTTGTAGCGGTAGCCATCCAAGGGTATTATAGAGGGTACAGTGGTGGGTGGAGAATGGGTCCAATAAAGCAAAGCGACAGGCACTGTTGTAGGCAGCTGATTGTTTAGCCATGGCAGTAGCTGAGGTCCTGGCATAAATAGGGGAGTAGTAATCAAGAATAGGGAGAAGATTACCCTGGACAATGGCTAGTCTGGCTACAGGGTTAAGGTATTGCCTGACTCTATAGGCGGCACCTAACTTTTGATGGAACCTTCTGACAAGGGAATTTGCATGCTCAGTGAAGGTGAGAGAGGGGTCGAGTAGTACTTCTAAGTATTTGTAAGTGTTGACATCCTCCAGGGCTGGACCATTTGGGGTGAGAATGCGTAAGGGGGTATGGTTTTTAGTTTTGGCCAGAAAGGGCTTAAATACAAACAGCATGGATTTAGTTTTTTTGGCATTTACTAAAAGGAGGTTTTTTGAGAACCAGTTGTGGGCCGCAGCATAATTGTGCGAGAGAACTGAGGAGAATGTGGCCATGGATGTGTCACAGTGGAAAAGGACAAGGTCATTGGCGTGCAGGAGAGAGTGACAGTTGAGGCAATCAAAGGGAAGCGCATTAACAAATAAGGAGAAAAGGAGGGGACCCAGGATTGAGCCTTGAGGGTACCCCCACAGAGACAGACAGGGTGGGGGAGCAGGTTTGACCAATACACACGAATTGTGAGTGATCAGTAAGGTAGTTAGTGAACCAGCTTGTGACTTTCTGATAACAACCAAGGAGGCTAAGCTTGGAGGTAAGGAGAGCATGGTTAACCATGTCAAAAGCCTTTGAGAGGTCGACGAAGACAGCCCCGGTGGCTTTACCATTATCCATGTTAGAGAGAATGTGGTCGGTCAGAAGGACAAGGGCGAGGGCAGTGGCAGTGGAATGATTCTTGTGAAAGCCGTGCTGTTGGTTGCATAGGAGGGTGTATTTGCCTATGTACTCAGTAAGCTGATTGTGGACTGCTCTCTTGAGTAGTTTACTGAGATGAGGGAGGATGGATATGGGATGGTCATTGTCGGAGGATTTGGGGTCAACAGCTTTAAGAATGGGGATAACCTTAGCTATCTTCCATGGGTCAGGTATGGAGGAGGTGGAAATGGCAAGGTTAAAGATGAAGGTGAGTGGCCTGGCAATCGCTGGAGAGATCAGTTTAAGGAAGATTGGAGATAGCCCATCAGATCCGGAGGAGCCATGGTACCTACCCCTAAATAGAGGGGGAATAAATATGACTAACACTACGTTATTTTTTAACAGAGTACTTATTATGTCTAACATTAAACCACTACTTTAGAATAAAACTATAGGATGGGAACCCTGGTTATATGACAGCTGCAAAACCTGGTTCACACAAGGGGGAAAAATTCACTAAAGGCCCTAAGAGCTACTGTTATGATACCCAATTATATAAGAGAAATGTTTGGTAGATTGAAACAGTGGCATATTACTAGTCAGATAGTCATTTCTATGAATCAGAAAGGGTTATATAAATATAATGTGATATATGGTCACTTTTCACATTCCTGGAATAAATGGAATAAGAGTACTCTACACCTCATTTTTCCGGTAATAAAATGGCATATATGGATGTCTCGATGTTTGTTTACACTGCAACAAAAAGAAGGCTCATATCCTGAACTATTAGCAAACATTATCAAAGACCTACACAAGGTTTATTATAGAGAATATAAAGTTATGCTTAGATATGAATTACTAAAGAAACTGAAAAGTTTTCCATTGATTACCAATTCTGATACTGCTGTGACCTAATGTACTTATCTTTGTATCTTTTCTGATGTATATGTTTTATGACTTGATAACTGCCTTATGGGTGTCTCTAGTCTGATTTTGAAGAAAATGTCCCCTATTCTGTGCCACGGGATTTTTAATGGCCACCTGAATAACCACCAGAACAGGCAGATGGGACCTCAGTTTAATGTCTCATCTGAAAGACATCACCTCAGAAGTGCCGCACCCCCTCATGATGCACTACAGTGTCAGTATTGGGATTTATCCCAAGTTCCCAATGTGGGGATAGAACCCACAACTTTCCAATCTTCTTGCCACAGAGGCAAGTGTGCTACCTGCTGAGCCACTAACACCTATGCTGGATCAACATATATAATGATGTCACATCTACAGATATTCAAAGATAATGCATGGACCAGACCAACCCCTCAATTTGATGTAAAACATGTATACTGTCATGTATGTGCCTGGGTAATTTGACAATTGTAAGAAAAAAAAATCAACAAATATACTTAATTTCTCAGTGCGTGATCCTTGGGCAGAGATAACTGGCCTGCCAAGGAGGTGTAATCTGGTCCTTGTGGTGGTGATGGGGGGGCATCTGGTCCTTGTACACGTCTGGAGGAATATATTTTACTGGAGTTTTATCCATGAAAAGCGTAAAGTTGCCTTCATTGCTGGTTATTCTGTTTGCTTCACATGCAGAATTAAGAAAATTATGAGTCTTGCACTTGCAGTGTGATGTAGGATCTCCCAACAGTGCCCTATAATTTGTTTCATCTGACAATTGTCTATATATTTCTTTTGCACATTTTGTTTTGTCCATAACTACAATCATCCCTCTCATCAGCTTGTTTGATTTCAATTGTTTTATTTTCAGATAGTTCTTGTAATGCCATGTCCTCCTCAGGTGTTACGTTTTTCTTAAAATTGTGTCAATGTCTCTCATTGCATGTCTCTGATAAGTTGTTAATGCTGGTGATACGAACATATGAAGTTGCCAGCAAAATTAGGCCTTCTGGTCTATCATGTCTGCTCGTTGTGCAGGGTCTACAGCTCAGGCTTTCGACCCCGCTCCCCCCTTCCCGATTATTCCATCCCTTTCCTCCTTCCCTCCCATGACCTTTATCTTCCCCCTGTATCTATCCCAACCCCTTTTGGAGTTACCCCTTAAAGTAGCCCCTCATGAAGCTAGATAAGGCAGGGGAACTACAGAATGTTGATTTAGATCAGAACTAACAGCAGCTAACCAGCATGTTCATGTTATTTGGTGCACTTATATCCAACAGTGACTAACCAGAGTGTACGTGCTGTTTGATGCATTGATATCTAATTGTTGTTAACCAGCATGTTCATGCTGTTTGATACACTGATATGTAACAGCAACTAACCAGAGTGTGGATGCTGTTCGATGCAGAGATATCTAACAGTGACTAACCAGTGTACATGCTGTTTGATGCATTGATATCTAACAGTGACTAACAAGATGTGTGTGCTGTTTGATGCACTGATCTCTAACAGCAACAAACCAGAGTGTACGTGCAGTTTGATGCACTGGCTAATCACGGTATTCATGATGTCTGATGCACTATCTAACAGCAACAAACCAGAGTGTGTGTGCAGTTTGATGCACTAATTATCTGACAGCAACTAACCAAATCATTTGTGATGCACTGATACCCAACAGTAACAATCCATAGGGTTTGCACATTTTGATGCTCTATTTAATGACTACTAACCGCAATGTTCATGGCGTTTGAAGCATAAGAGTAAGTAAATGGACAGTGCAGTTTAATGCACTGTTATGCAACAGTGACTAAACAATTTTCCATTATTTTACACAGTGATATTTAACACTGAGTTGCAACTAGGCACAGTTTTAGTCAACACTGTATCACCAAACTGGAAACACCAAGCCACATGAAATTACAACTATACAAACTGGGCTTGTCAAACAGCTAACAGATTCCAGATGTTGGTAAGCGGTGGAAGTCTGAATCAAAGGCTGGGAATCTGGTATTGTTACCTGAGGTAAATCCTTCATCAAGTAGTAAAAACCTTTATTTTCCTCTCCAAGCAGAGCATTTGCTGGCAAATGGACATCTTCAAAGAACAGTTCGGCTGTGTCCTAAAAATGGAAACAAAAATCTCATTTCATTTTAATTCACTGACCAGATGGCATATTATTTCTGGTCAACTGTTGGTAACTCAATTTCACAACCTGTAAGAGATTTATAACAATGTTTTACCATCGAAGCGACATCACAATGTTGTTAACCCATCGATGGTATGTCACATCGATGGGTTAACAACTGGGAACAGTCTGCGCATGCGCGCTACAAAAATTAATGACCTTCCTGAAATGGCCATGGCGGTGAGAGCATGTCCCGGAATTAGCAGCTGTGACTGATCTAACAGCAGCTGTAAGCTTTATTTTTTTAATTCATTATGTGAACCATACATTGTAAAATATAATGTATGGTTCACTATCGGCAACCAGCTGGTTTAATCGTCTTGAGGTTTACAATGTCGCCATGGCAACCTCTCGATGGTTAATGAGCTGGTTACCAATGGCAACCCATACATTATCCTCTATGGTATGCTTTAGCCACTGTGCAGTTGGAATAAATTAGAAGCAAGGCTAGAGATAAATATTTGCACTACTGACCCTCTACTTCATAAGACTCCGAGTAGAATATTGATCTTGAATTTAATTTCATAAATTCTCTACTAAACTAGACATTTGTTTTGTATAACCAAAACATAAGTTTCCATCGTGCAGATTGTTTGGCCCATGTTCAGGAACAACTGAGGTAATGGCCAATAACTGTAGACTTCGGTCAACTACTATATCTTTTGTGCATGAAAAGAAAACAGACCACTCACAGGCATGGTGTTTGCAGGCTCCAAACTGACAGGATACACAGAGTTCAGCAATCAAGTTGAATTAAGGTACTGATGACCCTTGGATTTTGTTGAAAAGTGATTTATTTAGCCATATCCATGGAAATTAACAGACAATAGAGCTCGGCAGAGTCAAATGGTAAGCCCGCAGAAGTCTCCAATGCATCATGCTTTCACTCCTAGGCACTTTGTCAAGGTGTCAGAAATGAAATCACTTTTGAGCTCCGTCTGTGAATCCTATCTTTGATGCAGTTCACAGCAGTCAGCCAGCTTTGATATAATTCCTCTCAAATGTCTCACATTAAAAGAGAAGTCCCTCATTCATTTTATCATTCATAACTGCATCCTCCCACAAGGAACAGGTGCTGTCCCACAAAGAAAACGTACTGTCTGCCATTGCAAACTCAGTCTGAAGCCACTTTTACATTACACTGAGCTGGAGTGTTGTTGAGTCGACTCACTCTGCTCCACTCCACTTGCACTGTTGCCTTTTTCTTTTACATGCTGTGCAGCATTCCCATGCCCTTCAGGTGTTATGGGGGCATTTCTGGTGGGGAATAGGTGTGCACCAGTGTAAGTGAAGCAGCATTTTTATACACTTGCAAAAAACGCCTATTCCAGTGCACTCCGCTCCGCATACTCAACAAACCAGGGAATGCGTTTTTCCACAATGAAGCGGCTTGCAATGTTTCAACATCTCTTTACACTGCCAGATCTGCAGTGGTGTAACTAATCTGCACCGCTGGTACTGGTGTAGATCCAGTAATGTAAAAGCCCCTTTAAAGTACAAATTCGTACAATCAGTGATACTGCATGACAACTAAACTTACCACAAATGGAACCACTAGTTCTGAGTGTTCTGAATCTATATCTCCATGACTGATGTGTCCCAGCTTCTGAGGAACAATCTGTACCACATTTTCACTTACCAAGTGTCCAACATTTCAGTGGCAAATGATTGAGAGGTATGGATATGAAACACACCCAAACCTAATCTTGCAATCCTGAGATACTCCTGTACAGGTGGGATAGACAGAAAGGAATGGGAATGGGGTGGCTTAGAATGTACATGAAGGTACTGAAGTATCAGAAGACAAGGTAGTAAAGGGGGCAGGTGATGTAAAATCATTATGGGTCCTGCACACAATGTTGGGCGGGAGTGTGGGAGGGAGAAGGATGAGGGTAGGGGCGTGATACAGGCCACAAATCCAGATGGAAGAAGAGGATAAAGAATTTTGGGACAACATCAGGAAGATATCCACTAAGGGAGAAATGGTTATAGTGGGAGAATGAAACATGCCAGATATGGATGGAAACGTGCTAGATATGGACTGGACAGCCTCAGCAGCTTGAAGTGAGAGAAGTAGGTCACTGCTGGAAGTCATGCAGGACTGCCTCCTTGTTCACTGAGTTAGGGATCTGACCAGTGAGGAGTCCACCATTGATCTGGTACTCTCCAATACTGCAGTAGTGGAAGGAGTGGAAGAGAAGGATTCACGGGTCCAGTGGCAGGACCACAACTCAGGCATGGTTTAGAATAAGCATGGAAACTCTTTGCTCTAAGTCAAAGGCTATGGTCTTGGACCTTAGAAGAGCAGATATCAGAAGGTTGAGGCAGGCACTCATGGGCAAATTGGTTTATTTATTTAGTTTTGGTTTACCAGGGAGGGTGTGTTAGACAAACATTTGCCTATTTTCAGGCATGACCTGGGAGAGTATAAACCAATATAGAAGTTGATGGACATAAGGGAGGCAGTGGGAGTGGAAGCCAAGGGGGAAATTATAAATGGAGGCATTACAGAGGTGATGAACACATGCATGAAAAATGTGGTTAAAAGAAATAAGCAACGGAATCCACTAAGGATTTCCAGTGGATGGGGGAGGCAGCAAGGGCTATAATTATGGCCTTCAAGAAGTACAAGGGGAAACAAAGTGAAGCAAATTGAGAAGACTGCCAGAAAAAAAATGAAAGATGCAAAGAGAATGGCCTGAACATTAATAGCAGATTTGGAACTAAGAATAGCAGAAGGGGAAAATAAGGGGAGAAAAAGATGTTCTAAGGTCTATCAGAAAAAAAAGGAAATATAAAGGGGGATCATCAGACTGAAGAAGGTGAGAAGTTAGGTAGAAGATAATAGGTAGAATGGCGATTCATTGAACAATTAGTTTTGTTCTCTATTTAAGGTTGAAGAGAGTCACTACCAGTAAGCACCATAAAAGCATGAACAAGAAGAATGAAATGACTAGAACTAGTAAAGTTCACAGAGGATAGAGAACTGAAAGATCTAGAAACATAGAATTCACCAGCAGATAAGGACCACTTGACCCACCTAGTCTGCCCATTTTTCCCTAGCTACAGTATCAACATAGATCCTGCTTGATCTCTGGACCATATCCCACCCCTTTCTGCTAAGATTCCCTTTTGCCTATCCCATGCATTCTTGAACCCTACCACTGTTTTTGCTCCAACCACCTCCACTGGACGGCTGTTCCAGGAGTCATCCGGTCTTTCTGTGAAGAAGTACTTCCTAACATTTCTCCTGAATCTTCCCCTCCAGCTTCATAGCATGTCCCCTTGTTCTTGAGCACCTTTTTTTCTAAAAAAATATTTCCTTCCTGTACCTTGCTTACAACCATGAGGTATTTAAAAGTCTTTATCATATCCCACCTCTTCTTCCTCTCTTCCAGGATGTACATATTTAGGTAATTTAACCTCTCCTTATAGGGCTTCTGATGTAGACCCTGCACCATTTTAGTTGCCTTCATCTGGATGACCTCCACTCTATGTCTTTCCACAGATGTAGTCTTCAGAACTGGACACAGTACTCTAGGTGGGATCTTACCAGTGATCTCTACAGAGGTAATACTACCTCCCTCTTTCGGCTTATGATACCTCTCCCTATGCACACCAGCATCCCACTAGCCCTCCCAACCACCTTGTTGACCTACCTGGCCACCTTTAGGTCATTTAATATGAATCCCTTAAAGAAAACAAGGCACTGGGTCCTGATGGACTACATCCAAGGGTACTATAGGAGCTTGAGCAGGAACTGGTGCCACCTCTGACAGATCTGGTCAGGTGTTTCTTGGAAAGGGGTGGATCCAGTAGGCTGGAGAATGGCAGATAGAAGCATAGAATCTCTCAGCAGATAAAGACTGCTTGGCCCACCTGGTCTGCCCAGTTTCTCCCTGCTATAAAGTAATTACAGAACCAACCTGATCACCTGCTACATCCCCCCTCTGCTCTTCTACTAAGATTCTTTTATGCTCATCTCATGCATGCATGTAGCTCACCACTGTTTTTGCTCCCACCACCTCCACTGGTAGACTGTTTCAGCCATCCACCACTCTTTCAGTGAAGAAGTACTTTCTCACATCCCTCCTAAACTTCCCCTTTCAACTTCATTGCATGACATCATTTCCTGGAGCACCTTTTCCTCTGAAAAATGCTCCCCTCCTGTACCTTGTTTACAACCATGAGAAACTTATAGGTCGCTATCATGTCTCTCCTCTCAGCCAGGATGTACATGTTAAGGTCTCTTAGTTTCTCCTTATAATGCTTTTGATGCAACCCCTGTGCCATTTTAGTTGCCCTCCTCTGGACAGCTTCTACCCTGTCTATGTCCTTTCTGAGATGTGGTCTCCAGAACTGGACACAGTACTCCAGGTGGGGTCTCACCAACAATCAATATAGTGGCAATACCACCTCACTCCCTCTGCTGGTGATTTCCCTCCCTATGCACTCCAGCATCCCATCAGCCCTGCCCAGACATGGTACTACTCCATAAGTGTGGCGATAGGAAGGACCTAGGAAACTGCAAGGCAGCAGGCCTTACTTCAGTTGCAGGTAAGCTACTGAAGACTACAGTTAAGGGCCAACATGTGGAATACCTAGAAGCAAACAGGCTGCATGATAACAAGCAACATGGGTTTGCGGCAGGAAGGTCATGCCCGACCAAGTGTTCTTCGACTGGGGCACTGAGGCGCTGCACATGTGGCAAGCAGTGAATGTGCTTTATGTTGACTTTAACAAGGCCTTCAATTCTGTGCCATGTTGAAGGATCTTAAAAAATCTGGAGGACTTGGGAGTAGTATAAGTTCATATATCTTGTCAAATGTTAAATATTAGCCAATCAGCGCATGCCACGTCATCTGACAGGTGGGCGTGGCCTAAAATGGACCAATCAGAATTGTCCCTTGTTAAACCGGAAGTCCCTCCCTAAATGGGTTAGCCCCGCCCACTTTTGCCAGAAGTGAGGTAAGCTCGAACCTGTGTCCCGCCCCTTGCACAGGAAATGACACGTGTGAACCCGTGTCCCGCTCACTTGCATAGGAAATGACCCACACCGAAAACCTGGAAGGGACATAACACCACCATTTTGTAAGTGTCCTACGCCCCTCCTTCTTGTACATTCTTCTAACCCTGTCACTCACCATTTTGTGGGCATCCTACGCCCCTTCTTCTCATACACTCCTCGAACCCCTGCCACGCAATCCTGGCTGGAACCCGAGTCCCACCGTGCTAGTTCAAACTCCTGTCCCCCCCTTTCTCCTGCACCCCCACCATCCTGGCTCAAAACCCTGTCCCTCTTCACCACCGTGCCCCCACCCACCCCAAAAATAAGTTAGGGTTTCTGTAGTGTTATGTGCCTCCTGTTGGCTTGGGGGTATAACTGCAGGGGCATGTGTGTGTTTTTGATTAGGATATTTTCAGAAAGCAGTATTTAGGAGGCAACCTGATTGTGCAGAGGTTTTGGAGATCTGTTTGGAGACCCCCCAGATGGAAATCCATCTGCCTGTGTGAGTATCCCTTTTTCTGTTTTATAACAAGTTATAAAATGTGTAAAACTTTCACCAAAAGGATACCTTTAGTAACATTTATAAGCTAAAACAGGGGGACCTCTGTGTAAATAAGATGGTTCAACAGTTTCCCTGGATAGCATTACAAAATACTGGCTGTGTGTGCGTGTGTATGTGTCAAGATTTCTGTATTTACAGGGATCTGTAAAAATGCAGATATAAGCTTTTGTTTTAAAAAATAAAACTGTGTTTTAAACTGACAGCAAGAAAGGCTAAGAATCCAGTGTGTATGTTCCTCATTAGATAAGTAGGAAAGCAATGTCGTATATGTAGATTTGAAATATAGAATGGCTTTCTGGCCCCATGATACGGTTGTCAGTGAGCTGGGAGTCTGTGTTTCATTTACACTGCAGTGGCTAGAAGGGTTTATTGTTCCTCCCTGTAAAGGGATAAGTCATATGTTTTTTCATTATATACCCTTCAGAAAAAGCAAAGCATTAAACAACTTTTGTCTTTTGGGTAGTAAGATGTAGATTACTTTACACTGTGTCACTGAGTTAAGGATTCAGTTGTTTAGAAAAAGACATGAATACTAGAAAACAGTATAAGCTATTGCTTATAGCTTATAGTTGTTGACTTAGAAAAAAGGCATATTCTGCATACCTTTTATTATACGGTGACCCAGGCTTTAGCAGAATGAATAGTCAATGCAACCCCAGCAATCACTCTGAGTCAAAGAAAAACTTGTAAGCAGTTTTGTGAGGGCTTTTATATATTTTGTCCATGGGTGTTGAGTGGTCTAAACCTCACTTTCAGATTCTTGACGATATTGGAAATGCAAGTAATCACAGACATGTTGCATTAGAGTAATAAACAAGTTTATTACTACCAAGGGATAAATCACAGTTGCCCTAAGCAGTTCTTACCAATACGAACTGGGAGCCAGTGCTAAGCATTCCTTACACCTTGAGGTTTCTCTGTTGTCTCTTGGGGTCTCTCAGGTCTCCGAGGTGTAGAGCTTGTACATTACATTATATACCTATAATAATTACTATGGTTACCAAAAGATAGAAACATATCTAGTTACAGAGATGAGCCCTATTGGCTAAATTAGAGGTGGCTCCACGGTCCAAGATAACATTATACAATTCTGTAAAGTAATCAGTTTGAGAACAAAAGAGTTCTTATACAGAGTCTTACTTAACTCAGTGTAGTAGTACAAATCACCAAAAGATGGCGATGCCATCTTACATATTATAATTACTTCAAGGACACAGGTGTCTTAGCATCTGACTAGTAAGAAATACACAGAAAATACATGTCAGAATATATGTGTATTAGCAAGCAAAGTGTATTACAACAATATGCATTCATATCCTGACATCTACTCTTATACGGTAGATGCCCTTAGCCCTAAATATTAGTATAACCTATACCTAAGTGCTAGCTGTCTACAGTGTATCTCTGAGGGTACCAATTAGGGTGCAGGGACCTCGTGTAACAATGGGGATGGGGGAGGATGTTGGACTAACAGAGCCACATGTTCAACATTTTTTCAGTAGTAGCCATGTACATGGTGGGGTGTGGTGATGGGGGGCTGTTGGACTGACAGTGCCACATGTTCAACATTTGTTAGTAGTAGCCACGTACTTGGTGGGTGTGGTGATGGTTCTACCAAGAGGGCAGTTCATTCACAGTCTTATATATACCCCTGCCTGCTTACATAGCTCTTAGTGGAACACAGACAGGCACCCAGAAATACAGTTTGATTGTTAGAACAGTTTTTTGTAAAAATATCGCAGGATGGACCACTGGGGAGAAAGTGATAATGAAGATCTGTTGAATGCCATAGCAGACAATAATATGCTTAACGGTCCAGGAGAAACAGTATTTTATTTCTTTCAAAGCATAATAATTAAGACTTTAGCTGAAAAGGTTTAACATGTAACAGCTATGTTCAGTAACTTGTATGCATTTTTGTATAACTTAAAAGCAGACACCTTTTCTCTGATTGACAGTATATTATATAAAATAAAAATGTTATGAATGTATTAGCTATTGGACTCACTATATATTGTTGACTGAAATATAGTTGGGGCATGCTTTTTTTGTGGGGGGTGCAGAACATCATTTAGGTTTTTTGTGTGTATGTATGTGTGTGTGTGTGTGTGTCTTGATTGGGAGGGCAGTAGTCCAGATTATGTTTAGGCTGGTATGTATTTACTGCTAACTTTGTACACCTGATAGTATTTTCACCTAAAATGTAGAAATACCTATCTCAGACTCACCCGCCAACCACCTGTAATCAAAGTTTCAAAAAACAGCTGAGAATAGCAATGAAAATCTAGAGATAGCCACAGTACAAGGAGTATTCCTCATAATTGCCTCAGATATAATCAAGGATTCATAGGCTCAATAAAGAATTAAAATGGGTACCTTACAGCTAAGGAGATAAGGGGGTGTCTAAAATGTAACTAAAGGGAACAGGTTTGAAATGTTCACTATAACATGCACTGCTGCTTTAAATTTTGAGTTGGTGATATTTTGTATGAAGAGGTGGGGGGAGACCGAATTTGCAGTAAATAGTCACAAGTGGATAAATCTAATGCCTTAGTTAAATGACTGGGAAGGTGGTAAGATGGAGACAATAGAGAGTGGTGGTAAACTGGGTCAGATTGGCAGAAATGAAGGTCATGAGTTAGGTACCAATGGGTGGGGTGGGGTGTACCGCAGGGGTGAGTCCTGGAACCAGTCCTTTTTCAATATGATCATCAGCAACATAGTAGAAAAAATAACGTGCATGCCTCAGTTGCAAGCTTTCTACCCCCCCCAATGCCAGCAAGCAAGAGCCAAAGCCCAATCTACGTGGCCAGGTTTGTCTCTGATGCAAAGGTTTGTAATTCTGATGTTGTGTTAAATAAATAAATTAAACAGGCACTGAGGCATGTCCATGTTGAGTGGAGCTTAGCAACTCTTCCATCAAGTGGGGGGTCCTCTATACTAGACATGAGACCCTCTCGCCTACTTTAGGGAAAGTTGTACCTAACTGTACCAGTGCTAAAAATCGTAAAGATTCTTCAAACACACCATCAGCCCAGACCCCTCAGTAGTGTAAAGGTTCACAAAATATGCCACCAGCAGCTTAACCTGATTCAGTATGAGACTCTGTATCTGTACTTTCCCTCTCCCCCATCTCTTACCTCCCCTTCCTGGGACAAAATTGAAAATAGACAGAATTACCTAACTGTCCTAGTCAATAGCAACTAAATAAATAAAAGCTGAACTAAAGTGTCCTTGTCTAACAAATGACAACTATGTGGTTATCCAAGCCATTTATACTACCATCAACATGTAGGAGATTTAGCCAAGAACAACTTGGGTTTTGAGAGGTTCAGATCCCATCCTGGCATGGGTTAGATTTGATGTTTTTTGGGGGATGGTATCTACTAATAATTATTAGGTTCTGACTAATAAACATTTCTTGGCTCCCATAATGTCATGCATAGTATTGTGTCAATGTATTTTTGTAAATTTCAAATGCAAAGCTTTAAAAATGTATTATTTGCCTCCGTGAGGACAACTAGGTCTCATTTGCTACACATAAAGCTCAGAAATTATAATTAATCATGTATGAATGCTATTTTGTTCCCTCTTTCATTTGATGGGTTTACCCCCCCAAAAAAAAACAACCAACCAAAGTACATTTTCAAACCAGTCAACGATATCTTGGGTTAGTGTTGATGTAATTCAAGTAACAATTACATCATTTTCCTCTAGGTCCTATCAGCTTGATACACATAGTATATCAAATAGTCAAAAATCAGTCTTTGCTACACATTTTCTAATGGGTCTTTTATTAATGACCTCCTCTACATTATATTAAGGCCTCTTCTATAGGCTTAGGAGCCGAATGACAAATGATGCCCTCTGCCTGGCTGTCACTAGTTCCATTCAGTCCTTGGTGGATTATGATATAGTAATGTACGGATCTGCATCTGACACTGCTCTTAAAAGAATAATGCTCTCTCTCAATAAAGTGTGTTGCCTCATAACAGGGGCACCAAAGCTGACCCATACCTGTGATATTTACAGTCAAGTGAACTGGCTAAGCTTTAAGGACAGGCTAGACGATCACACCTGCCTGCTCGCCAAGAAGCTTACTACCTCATTCTCCCCTCTCTGGGACAAGCAGCTCATCTTCCCTGACCCTACCCACCTTATTCTACTAGGAGTTTTGATTAGGCCCTCTACAGAGTCCCTTTCTGTAAGACATCCCTAGAAGCAGACATCGTTCTTCCATGGGGCTCCTGTCCTGCACAGTGGCCAGCTTCTTCTGGTTTCCTCTACAGTGAAATGGGGGCTCCTTTAAAACTAAACCTTGCCAGCATCTACTGTCTGTGGATAGTTGACTGCTCTTAGCCTTTACTGGTCAATCTGGGACTGCTCATGGCTTGTCCCTCACTTTCCCCCTACCCCTCCCACCTTATCTTGGTCTAATTTCTCCCTCTCCACTCTGTTCCCCCCTGCCATTTACTCATCCTTTACTTGTACTATTTCCTATTCCTCCTTCTCAGCACCAAATATCCCTCTTCTCAACTTTTCTACCTGCCCCCCCAACCAGCTATCTCATAACTCTCCTTGACTGACTTCTTTCTGGCCTCCCTTTCTTTTCTTTAATTCCCTACTTGTTTATAAAATTAGCTAGCATTGCATGCACCATGTTTGCTTCATAATCATGTGCTCCACTCTCAGTTATGATGCACTACATTACTTGCATACTCTTATCCTATGTATTATGTATTATGTATTATGTATTGTATTAATTTCCTGTAATGTTTTGCACCCTGTCTGTTTTAAATCTATTCAATGTGTTTGCTTGCCATGCATGCTGCCCTTATTTATGATACTCTTACATATAATGTACTGTATTGTTCCCATACTCGTACCCTATGTATAATGTACTGTATTAATCTCCTGTAATTTGTTTGTAAGCTGTCTGCTTATAAATGTGATGTGGAGCGATTGCAAGAGTTTTTTACTCTAAGGGCTGTAATTCCAAGATTTCAGTAAATAACTAAATAAATATTGGCTATTTACTTGTAAAAGAAAATGGCAAATGTCTGGCAGGTACCCAAGGTAGATCATCAACCATTTGAGCACTGTATGCGCCCCCCCCAAAAAAAAACCACAACACTATTTTATACTTAGAATGTAAATTTTGTTTTCCTGTGTTTTCATTCCAGCCTCTACCACAGCTCCCTGCTTATTAATTCTTTTCAGATTTAACTCCTTTTGCCGAGGCTCCCAAGCACTCACAAAGGGTACTGCTACCTCAATACCTAACCCCAATGCATGAGCCCACAAAAACATGCACCTCTATCCTGCTCCCCTTATAATTATTCCAAAACATGTCCACAAAGTTTCCACTCATGTGACCTATATCCATTCTACCACATACCTCCTGAAATTTATACTTACCACTGCACCCCTTCTGAATTGCGTATATCTGCATCTCTCACAAATGTTGCATGTGTCCCTCCTTCTCTTCCTATGCCCATCGAACCCCTGCCATGCCATCCTGGCTGAAACCCTAGTCCCACCACCCTAGCTCAAACCACTGTCCCCTTCACCATACCCTGTCCCCCATGAACCTCAGTACTTTTCCCCCTTTCACCACCATCTGCCTTGCACCCACCCTCACCCCACTCCCAGAAATTGTGCACCAACCCTACCCCAGCAACATTTGTATTCCATCCCCACACAAACAAGATGCGTGCCCATCTGTGCATGTCCAGACTGATACCATATGTTTTACTCCAGCCTTTGTACTTCTGAAACTTGTTCCCCTGCACAGCTCCCCACAAACCTGCAACCTTTCACAACTTCCCTCACACCTGTACCCCTACACAGCTCCCCCAAACCAGTAACCTTTCACAACTCCCCGATACCAAATGCTGTTTTTACCTTCTCCTCACTCCCTTCAAAACAGTTGTCCCCCTGCACCTGGAACCTTTTAAAGTTTTATTCGTTCCCCACACTCTGAAAACTGTTTACCTCTACCTTTGTTCTCCCCAAGATTTTTATTGCTTCTCCTGTACACTTCCCAAAATTAATTCCATAATCCACACCCTTACCCAAATGTTTACCCCATTCCCTGCACAAATAGCAAAATTTGCAAGACTGCCATAATTCTACACCCCTTCTCTTGCAACCCTCAGAGAATGTACACGCACATCACTGCACCATTCCACAAATTAGTATAATTTGCACCACAGTACTCCAAACCTCTGTACTGTACCTTCCATGCACTACTGCCAAAGTCTGCACCCCACCCCTTTGTATAGTTTAAGAGGTGCGAGATACTAATACTACTATACTGTAGACTATGACAACATTTTAATTTTGCAGAATATGATAAAAGAAAATTCAGAGACATCAGTTACTGCCATTAGTGCAGTGGGATGCATGAAAACTTCATAGATTGACAGTCTCAATGGTATAGAATGCCAGAAAATGGTAATAACATTACAATGTACAGAATTGTTTCATCGGTGTAGAGGGCTGAAAATATCGTGCAAACATTCAGATATGCTTTTTATTTGGTTAAGTATATTTGCATGGAATTGTGATCACATGCTACTTTCAGTATTACTAGTTTTTAAATATGCCAAAAATGTATTTGAAAATTCCAGTTACTGTAATTTATGCACTGGAATCAGTACTCCTCACAAAAGTACATTTTGTTTTGTAGGATTGTTCTTTGGGGTTAGGATTTCATGACATTATGATGTGATGATACATTAACTGTTACAAACTTGCTGCTGTTGTATAACACAGCGTACTAAAATTATTACAATGACATCAGAGTTCAGTACAAGTCTCCAAATGTTTTTTTTCTTCATTTGTTTGTGTTTTTGTATTGTGTTTATAAAATGTTTGCAAAATAACTATTTGTGACAATGTTATGTCAAACTTTACTCAGTCCTTCTCTTCATCTTTTGTCTACAGCAGCAAAACGTTGATGGAAGACTGCTGTAAGGGGCTGGACAATGTCAGTCAGATATGTTAACATTTTATATCTCTATAGAGATTTCATAATATTGTGTTTGCTGTTTAAATGCATTTTGACCAGTATGACCCACACAGAGTAGAAGCACCTTTTTTTCAGAGTCAGTCCCATCTAATTACATTGAGACATGCCAGAAAGACATTGTACATTGAAAGATAACAGGAAGTTATGGAAAGCTGCACACAGTCAACATTCAGTACAGTTGATCGCGGTAGTTATTTACAAAAGATGACATACATACACTGATAGGTTAATCTGGCCTACATGGTTTCTCTGTGATGGCATAGCAGTCAACAATCTTAAAATGTGAAAGAAAGTATCACTGAGTGAAGATGAGCCAATCATAATTAGACTGATTTTTGTAATGGTAAGCCTTTTTGTTTGGCAGTCCAGTCAACAAACAGGTCTAGAAATGTTAAATATACATATCGTAAGCTGCTGAAGTTTGAGACATTCTAGTGGTATTTACATACATGGACACATGTCAATGCATCTATATTGCAGTGGCACAACACATAGATTTCAAACATATTACTCAGAGATTTAATTGTAGTGCTTCAGGAGTCACATGATGCAGAGTGTCTGGTAGCTGCCTTTTCTTGGGCTCCCACCTACCACCCTAATAAATAGCTTTTTTTGCCCAATTTACTGCACTCCTTACAAGAAGACATAAGCCCTACTGCTACCTCATTCGTCTGAGATACTCCCGGATCAGAGATACAGCTATCGGGAGAGATTTAACACGGTTGGGGAGGAGATGGATTCTGAGATGAAGCAGGCGGGAGTTAAACACACTCCACCCACGACACCAGAAAAAAGCGCTAAAAAAGCCAGAAACCTGAATTCGGGGCAGGCATCGAAGCAAACACCTCCCAGTACCCCGAGTAATCTACTGACCGAGGATCGCTTTCTCCAGGAGCTCCTGCCCTTTCGGGAAACCCTTCAGGAGATCTCCAGTGAGGTGAAGATGATCAGGAGCGACTTTGGAGCTCTTTCACGTGGGTAGGCGATATGGAGGCAAGATCGTCTTCACTAGAGAGCTGGAAGGGTAGAATTGACAGAAATAGCAAACTTGCAGCAAATCCAAAATTACAGCTGAAAACAGAAGATTTAGAGGGCAGAAGTAGGAGGAACAACATTCTGATTCTTGGCCTACCCGAATCTGAGGAGGGTGGAGATACTATCCACTCGTCAGCAGCTACTAAACAAGATCATCGGTCCCTCTACTCTCAAGCAGCAATACCACATTGAGAGGGCCCACCGTTCATTAAAGCCCAAACCTCAGCCTGGTGCCCCCCCCGACCGATCATAATTAAATTTCTCAGCTTTATCGAAAAACAGCATGTGGTGTCGAAAGCGAGAGAGCTGGAGGCAATCTATTGGGATAAGAGCAAGCTCCATTACACAAAGACCTCCGCATTAAACCCTAAAGGAGAACAGCTTTCCATCCCATTGTGAAGAAACTCATCGCCTGGATTAAATTTAGGATGAATTACCCAGCCAGACTGATGGTCTCCCTAGATGGTGTTTGGCACCCTTATGAGAACCCGGATCAGCTGCTAGCAGCTCTCACCATAAAACTCCTAACCTTTTCAAAGGGGACTGACTTTTCTACCTTGAACTATGTCCTGATAATGGATGTTCCTTTTCCCTTAGTTTTGCTGAATTGGAATCTTTTTGAATAGGATATCTCTTTCTCCTTTTAGATTTCCTACCTGTGGGATCCTTTTGTTGATGTGCTGGAGTATCGTTGATGTGGGAGGGGAGGTTGTAGGCTTCGCGGCCTATGAGGCCTGGCCAGGATCCTTGAGCCTTGAGCTCACGTCCCTAGTTAGGTGAAGAGGAACCAGGGGTTGGGGAGGTGGTTTCGGTGTTCCCTTTTTGGGTCGGACCGGTTTTGGTCCGTCGGCACGCTTTCACGGGGACTTCCTTTACTTAGGCCTTTCCTTAAGCCACCGTGGGAAGTCGCGGAGTGCAGTGGATCCAATCCCCAAGGGCCAGGACTTCACTGCTGGGGCAAATTACACCATGGCTATCTTTCAGCTTCCTCCTTTTTTGGTGAATTGGGTTGAGGTCAGGAGGTAAGGCCTACTACAGGCAAATCTCTATACATGGCGAAAATGGATACTTGTTATAATGTAAACACCAATTGGGGACAACTGGGCAAGAAGTTCCACGGCTAATCTAGGTCAAGGGTGGGGAGGGGGCTCGGGGAGAAGGATAAGCTCTGGGGGATTCTGTCTTGCGGCCTTATTAGGGAGATTCTGGTACCCATGTCCAACTCATGTAGGATTGTTGTTATGGCTTCCCATTGTTGCATGTGCAATTCAGGGGGGTCTTCTATGTATGGAGTAGACGTTGGTTCCAAAGGGGTTCGGTCTGGACTAGGGTACCTTTGGGGGTGGTCCCTGCTAATGTGTTTTAGTTGGGTGGTATTCAGTTTTTTGGTGTCATGGGGACCCATTGTAAATAGTTTAGGGAGATCATGGGAGGTCGGGGGTAAGCTTAAGGTCGGAGGTTGGTTTGATGACTTTATCTTTCCTGTTGGATACCCCAATTGGTTTCGACTCTGGGTATAGATATTGGTTATGCAATTTCAAACTTACAGTTTGGCAATCTCTTTGTTATGACATGCTTTTTCAGGGAGGGGTGGGGGTGAGGGAAGGTGCCACTTCTCAAGGGTCGGAGGTAATGCCATGGATCGTTATTTACTTAAACTGCTTTTCATTTTCACTGTTAAATGGCTTTAGGCCATATTAAAACTGCTACCTGGAATGTCAGAGGTATTAGAGGTAACTAAAAAGGCAAATTTTATTAAATTGTCTCTCGTTGGTATTGACATTTTATTCCTGCAGAAAACCACATCTTAATCTCGGAAGTTAAGATGTTACATTGTCAGGGTTTTCTCAGGTTTTTGTTTCTGAAGGGACAACAGTTAGCAGAGGAGTGGCTGTCATGATAAGGCAAGAATGATCATTACGTACGGAGAAATGCTCTACAGATCCAGAGGGAAGATTTGTATTAGTTAAAGGTTTACTCAATAGCATGAATGTAGTTCTGGGGGCTATATATAGCCCAGTTGGTGGAGACCCTAATTTCCTTATGCAGCTAGCAACCAAGTTAAGCGAATTTTTGCCAACTACATTTATATTAGGGGGGGACTGGGACATCGCTCCCTCTCAGGACCTAGATAGAACTTATAGACCCATAAAATACCCCACATCTGCCCAAATTGCTCTCAACGATTTCTGTAACCTATTAGGTTTATGTGACCCTTGGAGAGTACTGAACCCTTCTAGTCGTAGCTACACATTTTACTCTCAAATACATAAATCCTGGTCAAGATTGGATTATATTTTAGCGAGCACTGCTCTTCTGGCTAATATCTCCCTTACTGGCATAGAACCGATTGTTATTTCAGATCACTCAATGGCATGGATTAAGCTGTCCCCCAGCCCTCCGGGCCAAAGGGACACCTCTTGGAAGCTCAATACACAGCTTCTGAAGGATGAGCATACTATTTCTCATGTCAAGTCTTTGATCTCGTCCTTTCTTGAAATCAATCAGGGTTCAGTTCCCAAAGAAGATTTAATCTGGTGCTCGCTAAAATGTTTTCTTAGAGCCGAATTTATAAAGTAGCTTCTAGGAGGAAGAGGCTGAGGGAAGCGAAAATTATCTCTCTGTCCAATCAGATCAAAAATGCCGAAGGTGCCCTCTCTCTCTCTAACTCTCAAATAGACTTAATCTATGTAGACTCAGAAATGAGTATGAAGACCTGATTAAGGAAAAAACAGAATATGCTATTTTAAAAACTAAAACGCATTACCTAGATCAGGGGGAGAAACCCGGGAGGCTACTTGCCCTTAGATTAAGGGAGGTGGAAAACTCCAGATTGATTCCTGCCTTAAAGGCGTCTGATGGCTCAATTAAAACCGCCCCGGACATAGCCAAAATTTTGAAGCCTTTTATAAAAATTTGTATGGTAATGGGGCTTCTTCACCATCGTTCAGATAGGAAACTTTTTGGAGGGTGTGTCTCTCCGAGACTGCAAGCACACCATTGCGAACTACTATCCTCTCCTATCACTTTAAGTGAGGTTGAAGAAGTCATTAAAGATTTACCCTTGGACAAATCCCTGGACCTTGGCCTTCCTCCAAATTTCTACAAGCCTTCTGCAAAGAGATCTCCCTGCCCTTCTTAAATTGTTTAACCTCTCTTCTGATTCGTTAGATCCTCATTGCTGGAGGCCACAATAATTTTAATTCCAAAATCAGACAAGCCCAAGTTGGACCCAGCTAGCTATAGGCCAATTTCATTACTCAACTACGATATTAAAATTTTAACTAAAATTCTTTCTCTGAGAATCAAACAGGTCTGGCAAGCCCTGCTGAGTCACGAACAAGTGGGATTTGTCCAGGGGAGGTCAGCCACGGATCATATGCGCACACTTACCCATATTTTTCTAAATGCTCAGGAGTCCCAGTCCCTATGGCTTTAGTTGCCTTAGATGCAGAGAAGGCCTTTGATCGGGTTAGCTGGGAGTTCCTGTGGACTACTCTCGGTAAAATGGGTTTCCCAGAGAGTTTTATTCATTGGATAAAGGTGGTGTACAGCTCGCCTTCTGCTAGGGTTTATTGTAATGGTGTTTTTTCATCTCGCTTCCTCCTGTATTCTGGTACTCGTCAGGGATGCCCCTTGTCCCTTTACCTATTTAATTTATATCTGGAGCCCCTTTTACTTCATATTAAAACCTCACCCAAGATTTCAGGATGTGTCATTGCTCAACAGACATTGACCCTATCCATTTTTGCAGATGACATCCTTTTACATCTCTCAAATCCTGAGTCTTCATTACCGGAGGTATTGCAAATTGTTAACCAATTTGGTAAAGCATCTAACTACAGGTTGAACTTATCCAAATCGATGATATTTCCACTTAATTCACTTTTGCTCCAGGCAAACATATCTCAATTTGGTATGAAATGGGCTTCGAACTCCCTTAAATATCTGGGCATATATTTGGCCCGGGATGAGGCGATGGTTAAAAAGCTTAATCTGGACGACCTGTTGGACAGAATCCAAAAAGATCTTAATAGGTGGGACAACCTTCCCCTTACTATAGGGGGGCGTGTCAGTCATCTATCAAATGAACGCTTCCATGAATCTTCTACCCCTGAACCTTCTCAACATTTGGCTTCCTAGATCTTGCTTTCAAAAATACATTCAATAGTGTCCAAGTTTATTTGGGCGTAAACAACCTAGAAGAGCTTTCCTCAAGCTCAGCTTGCTAAGGATAAAGGAGGTCTTCGCTTGCCTAATTTTGGGTTTTACTATTGGGCCAGTCACTTAGCTAAGCTTGGTCGGTGGATTTGTCCTCTGAATGAATACCATACACCCATTTGGTTGGAGCTAGAGCTTAAACTATTGGGGAAATACAATATACATCCTCACCATATTTTTTTCTACAGTTATTCCTCCCTACCGGAGGATATTCGCAACTCAGTCATAGGGTTTTCCATTAAAATTCTCACTCAGTGCTGGAATTTCTTTAAAATCCTGTACACTAAGGATATGGCTCAGCCACTTGTCCTTAATCCTAATATTAAAATTGGGGGACACATGCTGTCCTTAAACTGGCTCCCACAAATTCAGGATTGCTCGGTGGAGGATCTCTACTCTCAGGGTTCCCTTGGCTCCTCTTATGATCTGTTAGCAAATCTGAATATTTCTCCCAAAAAACATTTTCAAGATTTACCAATTGAGACACTTTGTAGGCAAGACTTTCGGGTTGGTGAGAATACCCTCTCAAATTAGGCCTTTCCTGGAACAAATCAGGATCTGTGTTACAAAACCCCACAGCATAGCTTGGCTATATAATTATCTCTTGCTTACAAAATTCCCCGACTCATTAGCAGGTTCCAATGTATGGGCTCCTCTCGTACCTGACTCTCTTATATCTTGGAGTCAGATTTGGCGAGATATGTATAAATATCTTACTCTGGATAGGAACAGGCTTATACAGTTTCACATTTTAAATAATATGTATTACACACCAGCAAAGTTAGCTAAATTTGACAGATTAAAATCTGATAGCTGTACAAGGTGTGGTATGGGAGTAGGGAACCTACTGCACATATTTTGGTCCTGTGTTAAAGTTGCCCCATTATGGCATGCAATTCGTAATAGTTTGGATCCGATCTTGGGTCTGGAGGAACTATTCACAGCTGAAATTTGTGTAATTGGTCTGTACTCGAGCATTAGTGTTAAAGAACAGAAATTCCACATGGCCATAATTTCAATGGCAGTCAAAAGGCTAGTCCTTCGACATTGGCTAGACCAAGTGGCCATCTCCTATAATAATTGGCTTGAGGAAATCTCCTTATGTTTTAAGATGGAAAGACTAATAGCTAGTTCCAGAAACGCTATGCCTACTTTTCATAAAAAATGGGGCAAGTTATACGCTTTATACCTTCATTGAACTCTCTACTTGGATTCCTCTGACGGGATCATTATGGTTTGTTTTTATGTGGCTAACTGTATCCTATTGCATACTGATCCATGGCAATAGATAGTTTCTCTTCAGGGTTAACCTGGAATTCGAGGTGGCACCTTCCAGGGGTGGGTAGGTGGGTTTGGGTAACTTGCTACATGATCTGGTCATGTCTCTGAATATTGTCAAGGTTTTGTCTTGGATCTGCCTTGGCATCTGTATTACATGTCTGTTGTTGTGCTAAAACAATAAAAATTTTGAATTTCAAAAAAAAAAATTGTAGTGCTTCAGAGAACATTGCTATCGTAAATTTAGTATGCATGTATTTATATTTAGCAAAGTAATTCTAATTCTTACGCAGTAATAAAACATATGGTGTAATCAGAGATTGTGCATATACATGTATGTTTCAGTAAAACAAAATGCATTGGAAGTGGAAATGTATGCTTTTGGGGAGAGAGTAAGGTGGGGGGGCTATTTATCCAGAAGCAAATGATTTGGGACCTTTTATTATACTAACATAGATGTAACAAAAAGAACATCGTTCCTTATCTTTCAGACCAATAAGTCCTTCCTCAGAAACTTAATGAAAGTTAGTTATAAAATCCCATACTTTTTACACACACAGATCAAGCAGACAAAAACAGAAAAAAATCTCACTGCTTCAGAATGCTCATTTAAAAAATACAAAAGAAAATGTCAGAGAACTTGAACAGTACCAGTTCACCTTCAACTAAAAGGGCCTCAAGGTCAGCTGTGCTTGGTGCTCCTTGAGAAGCAGTGTTTTTGTTTGGCACTTATACTGGCATTTATACTGCCAATTTGTATTATCATTTATAAACTCCTGTTACTACACTATATGCCTTAGGGTTTGTATACCTTTCTGCTTGAGTAACTCTTATCTTATTCTGAAAGTATCTTTAAGTCATTTTAATTTATGTGTAGTGCACTCCTTACATGTTATACTTTTGGATAGTAAAATGTAAGCTATGTTACTGAGTCACTGATTGGCATGCAACAGCTGTTAGTGTAAACTGTGTGTCTTAAGATGGAAAAAACATGAGAGAATCAATCAGACAATCAGAACATAGATGTTACAAAAAGAAAACAATGTCTAAGCTTTCAGACCAACCAAGTCCTTCCTCGGAGACTTATGAAAGTTGTTCAGAGAATCACATTCTATTAACACCCAGATCATACATAAAAGAAACCCAGAAAAAATTCTCATTGGCTTAAAGTACTGTACCTATTTTAAACAAACTCTGGCCAGAGCTGGTAGAGCTGCTGGTGATGAACTTTTGGGTTAAAGATTTTAAATTACCAGAGTTATAGGCCTGCATTTGCAAGATGTAACATTGGCTCATCAAGTTGTTGTGTTTTAATATTTTTATACCAAATTGGCAACACAGCCTTGTTATAACCTTGTGTCATGGACAAGGGCAGAGAACATTTTCCTCTCTTGGCCTAAAGGTGATTTCTCGCAGGGACTGTAAAATCACCTTTTGGAATGCAAAAACACATTTTGGCCAGGAGTTGGAAAAATGGCAGCTATCACTTTTACGAGGTGAAATTTACCACATTAAAAAAAATTATATATATATATATATATATATATATATATATATACACATATTTAATTGTACATGCTCTTAGAAAGGCAAAGGTAACAACACAACTCTAGAGATAAATAACAGCATTGCTTGTGCCTCTACTCTCCTTTTTAGGTTACAGTACTGTACTGTAAGCTTACAGCACTAAGGCCTCCTTAAAATTCAGATTGCGAAAGTTGTTTAGTAAAATTGCTAGGCAAAATTGCCAAGCTAGGCACTCAGGACAATCAAGCAACTGAAGCAACAAGCAGCTCACCTGAGTAGCTGAGGGAGCCAAATCTCCAGCCTGATAACTTTCGAGGTAAAGAGAGCCTCTTCGCTTCGTCTGGACGCCTGCAGAGGGGTGCTACCTGATGAACACTTATATTTTATGAACTTTGTTCCTGTTCACCACTGGGTGGGCTTGTTATTTGCTTCTCTTTGTGCTAGTAATGCTGAAGTGTAAAGCTAGGGACTCACTGGTTTTTCTAGAGTTGCCTTGCTGATTTCATCTTAAAGCCAGATATACCAAGCAGCTAATATAGATCAGACTTGTTTAATATGGTGGTATTTGGAGCTAATTTGCTGATTACAGCTTAAAGCCAGATATACCAAGCAGCTAATATAGATCAGACTTGTTTAATATGGTGGTACTGAGCGAATTGTGCTTGTAATCTGAAGGCATTAGGTTAGCTGGGTCCTAGTGTGACCTCATTTTGGAATAGCCCTGTTTGCTTAGAGTGGAGCTCCTTTGTAAGTCACAACATATTATCCCACCTGCATAGTAATGAGAGGCTTTGTTTTCTCCACTACATAGGCAGCTCCCCCAAGCTAGGCACTCGGGACAATCAAGCAACTGAAGCAACAAGCAGCTCACCTGAGTAACTGAGGAAGCCAAATCTCCAGCCTGATAACTTTCGAGGGGTAAGAGGCCTCTTCTCTTACGTCTGGGCCGCCTGCAGAGGGGTGCTAGCCTGCCAGCGCTGCGCCGGTCTGCCCCGCCACCCCAACCACCTCCCACCCAGGGGCGTGTCAATTTAAGGATCCACCCGTGACATCACATCCGTGACATCACGTCCTGTTGCCCAGAACCTATCTCCCATTTTCCCATTTGCAGGTTATACCTGTTGGCCACTAGAGGGACCTATGCTCCTCACTACTTCCTACTCCTACCTGTACAGCACTACTTCCTGAGATCTTGCTCACCACAATGTATTGGCCCTACCTCACGCTCTTCCTGTGCCTATCCCCACTAGCAGTGCACTTACCCACTTACCCATCTGCTAGTCCACACTGTGCCCTGGCACCCCTCCCTCCCCTTGCTCCTGAACCTCCTCTCCTGCCCCTTGGGACCTCTGTGTGTCCCCATCCTCCCCACCCTGCACATAGCTTTCTCTTCACCTCAGGCACATCTGGGTGTCTTCTTATTCCTGCTTTCCCCTCCTGTACCTCCCTGCCCACCCCCTGCTCCCTTAGCCTCCCTTCCCCCCCATGTCAATCGTAGGAAAACCTCTCACCATCTCCCAGCCAGGGTGTTAGTCATGCTACTACTCCTGTCAGGGAACATTCATCCCAAACCCTGGCCCGGTTCCCAGGAGCTCCCCAACTCGCACCACAGGCCTATGCATGGTCTCCATGAATATCTGTAGCCTCCTAAAAAAGTTTGACTTACTACAATGCCTGGTCACATCAATTAACCCTGATGTCATCACCCTGGTTGAGACTTGGCTGTCGAAATCCTCCCCTGACTCCCTAGTCTCCCTTCCTGGTTTCACCCTTTTCCGGTCCGACCGTGTTGGGAGACGGTGCGGCTGCTGCGCTATTTATGTCAAGGAATCTCTCCCCGTACTAGCCCTGCCCGCTCCCATCCTTGACTCCAGGGCCCAGGCGCTTACGCTGAAACTAACCCCTGACCCTTTAAAGGGACCCCTTTATCTGACTACTGCATACGTGCCCCCCCAGGGACCAAATGCAGGCCATTGCCTCTCTTACAGAATACCTTACCTCTCTACCTCCTTCCGCTGATCAAATTCTGGTGGGTGACTTAAATGTCAACTGGCTCAGCCCCTCCTCCTCCTCTACCCGAGACTCCTTTTCTGCAATAGACCTAACGCAACTAGTTACCCACCTACCAGGACTAACCCCAGAGAGGCTCCAGTACCCTGCTTGATGTGGTACTCACCAACCCTCTAATCGGATCCCCAATGTACAAGTCCTCCAGACTCTCTTAGCAATCACTCCCCATTCTATTCCACTGGTCATCCTCAGTCCCCAAACCCATAGCACAGTCCACATGCCGGGCGCGTCTAATACCTGGTGGACTGATAAAACTTAAGGAACTTCTGTCCCAAATTGACTGGTCTCCTATACTGGCAACTCCTGACATCGACACAGCTCTCTCCTTCTTTACCCAAACTTTTAATAATGCCTGTGATATCTTTGCCCCAGTGTTGACCCGCCCGTTCTAAAGGAAGAATGCCCCCGCTACTCCCAGCTTTGATCCACCAGCTCAAACATAGGGACAACCTATGGCACCATGCCATTGAGACTGGCCGCCCAATGACAGGCGGTTATATGCCGCCCAAACAAGTGCACCAGGCCATCAGAAAGCGAAGTCTGAGCACCATCGGTCCTCACCACTGCCTCATGGGGAATCCCAGAACCTTCTGGGATAACATTAAACAGTTAAATGGGAGTGCACACTCCCCCACCCACCCAGATCAACATTAATGGTGTGATCTCCTCAGACCCAGCCCTCATAGCCAACCACCTCAACACCTCATTCACTGACCTTAGCCCTATCCTCCCTACAAATTTTTTTGACCCTCCTCCCCCAGCACCTGCCGTAAGTCTTTCTCGCCCTTATTTTCTCCTCTGCCATGTTTCTGCCCAAGAACTTAGGCCGCACCTTGTCACTGCCCTCAAGAGTAATAGTACAGGCAGTGACACCCTGGATCCGTGTATCCTACGGCTGGTCTTAGACACAGTCCTTACCCCGATCCCATGCCTCATCAACCACTCTCTTTGCCTGGGGAAGGTTCCAACTGCCTGGAAAGTCGCCACTGTCACCCCTATCTTTAAAGGTGGTGATAGGACTGTGGCTGGAAACTATCGACCCATCTCCATTCTCTCTCCTCTCTCCAAGGCCTTGGAAAAAGTGGTGGCCTCTCAAATCTCTGACTACCTCTCCACCTACAATGTCCTTTGTCCTGAGCAGCATGCTTCTGAGCGGCCACAGTACCAACACAGCCTCCTAGAGTTCTCCAACTTTCTCCACTCCTCCTTAGACACTGGTTCTCTGGCTGGTGCTGTCTTCATTGACCTCTCAAAAGCTTTGACACTGTCTCCCACCCCTCCTTCTTGATGCTCTTAGTCTCTCTGGTTTGCTGCTGGGCCTATCTCCTGGTGCACCAGTTATCTGTCTGACCACTCACAGCGTGTAAAAATTAATGGAACCTACTCAGACATCTGTCCTATCTTTTCTAGGGTTCCCCAGGGCTCCATTCTGGGCCCCTTACTATTCTCCCTTTACCTTAACACCCTTCCACGCTCTTGCTCGGGGAACATTCTATTGTACGCTGATGATGCAGTCATCTTTGCCTCAATTCGTAACCCTATTGCCCTCCAGGACTCGCTGCAGAAGTCCTTCACTGAAGCCGAGGGCTGGTTCAAGGAACATAGATTGGTGATAAATCTTAAAAAAACAAAAACCATGTTCTTCTCTCACCCCCAAAACAAGTCCTGCAACTTCAAACTCCTCATTCACTCTGGGTCCTCATTCCCACTCGAACAAGTTTGCTCCTATAAATACCTAGGGATCCATTTTGACCCCTCCCTCTCCTTTCATGGACACATCGCTGCCCTAGCCACTGCCACTAATATCCGATTGGGCATCTTACGCCGGTATAAACACTGCCTCCCCGGAGGCTCTTGACTCATAGTCCTCCTCTATCCTGTCCTAGTGGACTATGTACTGCCGGTGTATGGTGCTGCTGTCAGACCGCACTCCATAAAATTACTTTTCTCTGAATAAGGCCTGCAGGTTAATTACTGGAGCACCTAGGATGATACACACCTGTCTACTGTATGCTAAAGCGCTGGTACTTGATCTCGACGCACTCAAATATCTTACCTGTACCTTACAAAAAGACCCTCCTTGGGCTTTCCCCACCAGGATTGACCACCACCATATCGCCTGTCCCACTAGTTCATACTGGACCTCTGGGAAACCCTCTTGTTATCCCTAGAGCTAGGACCTCTACGGCCAAAGAGCCTTCAGTTTTAGGGCCCCTCCTGGTTCAACACACTGCCCCCTCCATCTCGAGCTCCAACTATATGGTGCTTCAAAACTTCATCGTAACCACCTTATTAACACCGATGCTGTAACTGCAGCAGTCAAAGCCGTACTCAGTACTTATGACAAAGCTTATTACTAAGCTGCTAAGGACAACATAACTCTGGTATTGTTTGCATCCATCCTACCTGTACCAGCTTGTTTGTATCTATGTCTTAATTTACTGTTATACTTATGTGTTGTACTGTTATACTGTGTATTTTGGTTTGTCTTACTGTGACAAGGTACCTTTGTAAATGAGCCTATGGCTCAAAGGTTTTCCAAACTGCTGTTTAAATTAAAAAAAAAAAAAAATTGCTTTATAAACCAAATTAAAAGCCAAAGCCAGTACAGCGGCTGTGAAACCATTTGGGGGGGGGAGTGTATGGTTGAAAATCTGACACCACTAATGGGTCAGATCACCACTGCATAAGAATATGTTTGACAGACTGACATGGTGACATAATAGAGAATTATTCTTTCTTTCCACAACTCAGTTACTCAGGATAGCCCAGCTGAGAGTCAACATCTCTTATTTATTGGGGTCCTGCTTCTGCTCATTTCCATAACTTTGTAAACTGAAGCACTGGAAGAATATGAGACTTGCCTGTGGTTGCAGTATTTGGCTCTGGTAGGATTTGAACCTGTGACCCAGAGTGCCTCTTTTTTTTTGGAGGGGGGGTTATTAAGCCCCGGCATGCTCCCTCCCAGCACAGCATGCAGCAGTGGCTTACTCCCTGTTTCACCCAGTAAAAAAAAAAAGCAAAATATACATATTTAATTTACGCATAAGTTATAAAGGCAAAGTTAACAAACACAACTCTAGAGATAAATAAAGTTTTGCCTACCTCTACTCTCCTTTTAGGCTGCAGTCCTGTATTGTAAGCTTACAACACTAAGATCTCAAAATTCAGATGGCTGAAGTTGTTTAGTAAAATTGCTTTATAAACCAAATTAAAACCCAAACCAGCACAGAAGCTGTGCAGCCATGGCGTGGGGCATGGTTGAAAATCCAACACTACTAATGGGTCACAGCACCATTTCTCTTGACAACATGGTGTGATCAAATAGTGAGCATAGCCAACTGCATAAGAATGTTTTTGACAGACTGACCTGGTGACACAATAGAAAATCATTCTTTTTATTCCACAACTCAGTTACCCAGGATAGCCCAACTGATTTCCTCAACTCAATTACCCAGGACAGCCCAGCTGAGAGTCATTTCTTATTTATTGGGGTCCTGCTTCTGCTGATTCCATAGCTTTGTAAAGTGAAGCACTGGGTGAATATGAGACTTGCCCGTGAATGCAGTATTTGGCTGTGGTGGGATTTGAACTTGTGAGCCAGACGCACTGGGAGAATAGTAGTCTACTCACCTGGTAAAGGTGATTGCATGAGCATTACCTTACAGCATCCCCCATCCATTACTATGTGGGTTTACATCCATCTCATAGACTACAGAAGCACATGTGACCAGATGAAAGAAATCCAATCTGCCTAGGTCCTTCTCCTCACCTCAGCTCTCCAGCTCAATTCTTCCAAAGCTGTAAACAATCTAGAGAAGTACTGGGGTAAAGCTTACATTACAAGATATTAGAACAAAGAGTAGGGTAGAACGATTCGAGGAAACTGATCTGGGACAGCATACATATTTATTTCTTATTTGCTACGTGCTAATCACTACAGCATGCTGGGCGAAATTCTGTCGCGACTTCCACTGCCCATACTATTTTTCTTAGCTGGTACATCTTCTAGAACTCCCAGATTGGGCCGGGGATGCTGTAAGGTGATGCTTATGCAATCGCCTTTACCAGGTGAGTAAACTACCATTGCATATTGCATCACCTAACAGCATCCCCCTCCCCCATTCATTACCATCTGGGTGTTAAGAAGCAGTGAAATGAACTCTGGGTGGAAGAAGATGGCCCAGTTAGGAAGTCGCATGGTTCAATAATGCTTTTCTAGCAAAATTAGTTTTTTCTATGTTTGATGCATCTAATCTGTCATGTCTACTAAAAGTATGTGTCGATTACCATGTTGCGGCTGCACAAATGTCCTGAACTGTTGCCCTGTTCAGCTCTGCCCAACAGGTGGAAACCATTCTTGTGGAATGTGCTATAAAGTCCTGGGGCCAAGGTAGGCCCTTGAGTTTATATGCCTCTGTGATGGTCTACTTGATCCGGTGTGCCAGAGTGGATTGTGCAGCCACTTGGTCCTTCCTTGGGCCACTAGGGAGAGCGAATAATCTGTTGGTTACCCTGAAGTGTTTAGTCCTGTCTAGATATGATACGATAACCCTTTTCATGTCCCAGTGTTTAGAGTTCATGTCTTGGCAGTTGCTGTTTTGCTGGCCTCATGTTGGCAGTTCTATAGTCTGAGACATGTGGAATGGAGTAGCTACTTTGGGGAGAAAGGTCGACACTGTTCGCAATGTTACTCCGTCATTGTGAAACACAAAGAAGGGTGATTTGTATGAGAGTGCCCTGATTTCACTGATCCTTCTTCCTGAGCAGACTGCTAAATACTGTTTTGAATGTCACCCATTTCAGGTCAGTGAACTCCACTGGTTCGAATAAAGGCTGAGTCATGGTATCTAGAACTGTGTTTAGATCCCAGGGTGGCACAATCGGTTTGCATGTTGGGTGAATGTTAGCTGCCGCCTTTAGGAATCTGAAGACATCGGAGTATGCTCCAGGTGAGAAGTTGTCAATGAGACCCACCCCTGCCCAACCGCTGCCGCTTGGACCCTAAAGGAAGACACCCAAAGGCATTTATCCAGGCCCTGTTGAAGAAAGGCAAGAATGTGTGGAATTTGAACTGGTTGGTCAGATAGGTGATTTTCTGCCTGCCATCCTAGAAAAATTCCCCATTGGCAGCTATAAGTATTGGTAGTAGATGGGCACCTGGACTGGATCATAGTATCCACCACTTTTTGGGTGTAACCCTTGTTCAGCAGTCTTTGCCTCTTAGCAGCCAGGCCATGAGGTAGAGAGGATGTAGATTAGAGTGTGCAATTGGACCATGCATTAGGAGGTCTGCTCGCAATGGTATCATCCAGGGGGTGTTGATTGCCATGGCCACCAGTATTGCAAACCAGTGTCTCTTGGGCCAGTAGGGGGCTATTAGAACCATTGCAGTTCAAGAGTGGTGAATCTTGTTTAGGGTCTGTTGCAGAAGTGGGATTGGGGAGGAAGACACAAGCTCTCTGAAATTTACAGCTGTGAGAGAGGGTGTCTGTCCCCATGGTTTGAGGTTCTTTGAATCTTGAATAAAAGTGTGTCAGCTGAGTGTTCTTTGCCGTCACCATTAGATCCGACTGCAATGGTCCCCAGCATTGGTTGAGTTGATGAAATACTTGAGGGTGTAGGGACCACTCCCCTGGAGTGATGCTCTGTCTGCTCAGACAATCGGCCTAATGTTCAGTTTCCTGGCCAAGTGTATGGCGGTGACTGATTGTAAATTGGCTTGTGCCAAGTTTAGGACCTTCCATGTCACTTGTAGCAGATGCAGACTCCTTGTTCCCCCTTGATTCTTGATGTACGCCACTGTTGCCCTGTTGTCCAATCTTATGAGGACTCTCTTGTTGTGTATTTGACTCTGAAAGTGAGGCAGGGTGTGGTATACCGCCCTATTCTCCAGGATATTTATTGACATTTTTGATTCGATTTTCGACCATCTCCCCAGCGCAGGTCTGTGGCCAAGAGTAGCCCCACATCTTGTAAGGCTTGCATCTGTCTCGATCACCATGTTATGCTCTGTGTCTGGTCCTTCCCCTTTGGTAATATTGTGCTTGTTGGTCCACCATAGGAAGGACCACCTGGCTGAGGGTGGTAAGTTGATTGGCTTGGATAGATCATGATACAGTCTGTGGCCTGCTTGTATGGTGAGGACTTGTAGTGTCCTCATGTTCCATAGAGCCCAAGGGACAAGTCCTATGCAGGAGGCCATCGAGCCGAATGCCTGAAGAAGAACAGCCAGAGTCGGGTTCTTGTTGTTGGCCAGGTCACAAGCCTGTGATACGACTTTGTACGTCTTTGTCTGCGATGGTCTGACTTGGTTTGCCTTGGAGTCTATGAAGGCCCTGAGATGCTCTATGGTTTGGCTGGGTGTTATAGAGCTCTTGTCCCAATTCAGTATCCAGCAGTGTGCCTGCAGGGTTGAGACAACTAGCTGGGTGTGTTAGTGTGCTAGGTTCAGTGATCTTGCCCGGATTAGCCAGTCATCCAGGTAGGGAATAATATGAATCCCTTTTTGCCCAAGGTGGGCTGCTATTGCAACAGATACCTTGGCAAATACTCTGGGTGCTGAGGCTAATCCGAAGGGTAATGTTTGGTACTGGTAATGTTGTCCCAGGATCTTGAAGCATAGGAATCTAAAGTTGGATGGTCATATTAGGATGTGTAGGTATGCATTCTTTATATCTATGGATGTGAGGTAGTCACCCTGTTGAATGGATCGCAGTGTAGTCTTGAGTGTCTCCATCTTGAATCTCTTCTGAAGAAGAAACTGGTTTACAAACTTGAGATCGAGCATGGGTGCATGTCCCCGGATTTCTTTGGGGCCAAAAAGAAAATTGAGTATATGCCCTGATCCCTTTCTCCTGTGGGCACTGTGGCAATTGCCTTGTTTGCCAGGAGACTTTGCCGAGTAGATCTCATTGCTCATATTCAGTCTGGTTGATGTGATACTGGGGACACCACGGTTCTGCTCACAAGTGGCTTCTGGTTAAACTCTATTACGTATCCCTGGGAAATGACTTTGAGGACCTATTTGTCATCTGTTGTCTTGCTCCAGACGTGTGTAAACTGTAGGAGCCTTGTTCCTATGGGTAGGTGCTTGAACAGGTGTGCCAGTAAACAGTCCTGTGGGTTGTGCGATGTCTGCTGCCTCGAGTCAGCTGGAGTGTGATCCACCTCTTGAGGAGCTGTAATTATGCCTGCCTCTTTGACCTCAGCCACATGGTTTTCCTTGTCCGGCGTTAGAGAAGTATGCCAGTTTGAAGGAGTAGGGCTTGTTTTGGTAGTATTGGTTTGTAGGTCTCCTCTCGTGTCTCCCCCCGTAAGGACAAAATCTGTCCCGAAAGGTGGGCAGATAGGTGTTTTTGGAGTTCCTGTCCTTGTCGAGCCTTTTCCCATCACCCTTGTTCTTAATGTATTTCTCCAGGCCTTTGCTGAAGACCAGGTTCCCTTTGAAAGGCAACTTGTTCAGCATCATCTTTGAGTCAGAGTCCGTATTCCAGATCTTTAGCCATATAAGGCATCTAGCTCTGTTAGATAGCATAGCCAATCTGGTTGTCATCTTTAGGGCATCAATAGAGGCATCCACTGCGTACTTGGCCGCCTGAATGGCGTACTTGATGTCTGCTTGCTTGGATTCTGGATCTAGAGTTGGCACCAGTTCTTCGAGCCAAGTGACTAATGCTCTGGACATATAAATCACTGCTGTATTTGCTCGGCATGCCACGGCTGTCATTTTGAAGCACTTCTTCAGGCACTCCTCCATTTTCTTGTCTGTGAGGTCCCTCAGGGGTGTGTTAGTTTCCAAGGGAAGGACAGTCTTCTTGCATAACCCAGTAACTTGGTGGCTAACTGTGGGTGGGGTGCACCAGGTTTAATTGACATCTTTCTGGAGAGGATAGAATCTGTTGAAGGTGCTCCTCTCTGCTATTCTGGGTGGGTCAGGTGACTCCCAGTCCTTAGTGATGACCTCCATCAGGGACTCACAGATGGGAAACTGCTCATCCTTTTTCTGCTTTGACCGGATATGGGGATTTAGTTTAGACTGTTGCTTAGGCTCTTGAACCTCGAACCCCATTGTCTCTTTGACTGCTCTTAGGAGCTCTGGGAGAGACTCAACCATAGTTAGCTTCTTAGTGAGAGTGAGTTCCTCCTCATCTTCCTTAGGATTGTCTTCCTCACCTGCATCTGAGTGAGATGAAGCATCGAGTGGAGAGTCAGGTGGGTTAGGATTACCACCAATACCGCCGTTGTTTGATGTGGAAGCTTGGTTCTCTCCTTTCTTCCCTGAAGACTTAGTGATTGGTTGTTTCTTGCAGGTGTCGGCGGATGCGTCCTTAGGAGTATTCGATAATGCTTCCACCCTTGCCAAAATTTTCAGCGTCACTGCCTGCTGAGTCCTAAAGAACTCCTCGGCAGTAGAGGGTAATTTCTCTGTCACAGCCTCAGTGGACTCCATGTCCAGGTCCTGTTCCTGTTCACTTTGTACCTCTGTGTCCTCCTGCTGCTTGCAACATGGTGGGCAGCAGGGTTCTGATTGGTTGCAGAGGAGAGTGATTTGGCATGACCTGCATTTCTTGGTCTTGACCATGGTCAAATCTATGAAGGGAAGGGGAGACAGAAACAGGCTGTATAGCAGGGTAGTGACAGGGACTGGATTACTGTTATTTCTTAGAAATAAACCCCACATCAGCTGAGCTGTGTGAATTTATATACATACAAATATATATACACATATATGTAGCCACCTTAATTGAGATCAGAAGAGACCCTTCTGTCGGATCCTATATAAACCATTTAGACCAAAAATCAGCAGAATAATATCTGGCTCCAGATATCAATAATTGTCAATAGCAACAATAAGGTATAATTCATTGTCATGATGTATGGGCCACAGTCCCAGAAAAGGGAGTAGTATTGCTTAAAATATATGCATGAGCTCCTTAAATATATGCATGTGCTCCAGTGGCTACCTTAAGGCATAGGGCAGCAGTGTGCTTGTAAATGGAGCCCAAGCCTTGTACCCATACCTCCTGAATTGGCAATGTTTTCTGACTTAGAGTAGTTTGCACTGAGAAGAAATCCCCCTTACAATTATTAGATATAGATGGGGCGAGAGTGCTAGGTCTCTGTAAGGGTGAAGGGCGAGGGCTAGAAGTTGGATTGAGATGACCACACTAAGATGGCTGCCGCAACCTTATTAAGATGGTGGACTTGCAGGAGGAAAGCGTGCTGGTGTCCACAGATCACATTACCTAGAAGTGCTTATTTTGAATGTGCTATCAGCAATATGGCGACCATCATGTCACCGCTCATGCCTGAACATCGTGGTCAAGGGTGAGGGGCCCTCAGAACAAGATGTTCACTTCATATCAGTGGAATGGCCAGGAGAAACGGAGGAGCAAGGGGTGTCTGGATCTCGCTGAGGAGTGACTAGTAACTAGTAAGGAGTGGGGCTGAAGAGGAGCGGACAATGTGTAGTCGCACCAGGTGAACACTCTCTCATTGTTAGTGTGCTAAGGTCCAAATTAAATTTTTTTTTTTGACAACAGGATAATTTACAAATGCACTGCCAGGAGTGAACAATTAGGTGTGGCAATCCGGCGCCTTAATAGGGTCCATTTGCAAGGGGACTCTACCTGCAGTTGGGATCTTGGAACCGCTTGCAAGGGGTTCCAAAATCATTGGTACTGTCTGGGTGGGGGGGCGTAGAACGCTATGAGGCGCCATATTTAAAAGACTACAGGTGCATAGTAACCTTAATGCTGTACTCACACGCTGAGCCCTACTGGCTTCCAAATCAGAAAAAGTTATGAAACTTTACTAAAATACATACACCCATCTAGCTAGTGACACAGCATATCCAAGGACCCACAACTCCACGCCTGCAACAAACCTAGTTCGAGCAGTAAAACCTGAATCAGAAAATCAAAGCTAGGAGAATCGCAGCTGAGGTATAACAAGCTGTATTAAACTAAACTCTGTAGATAAGACACCACACTGAAGACGGGGCTGCTGAATCAAACAAACCTCATTTTTGTGCATAATCATCTATTTACTTAAATATTTAAAGCCAAATAGCAAACAATTAGAGCAGAGGTCACTTAAATCATATCACTGCATCGCACAGCAGCTGCTGAATACAGTAACCACCCTGCTTTGCAAATTAATAACTGCATACCGTTGGGTGACAGTAAAAAACATAATTTATTTCCTTACCTTTGTGTGGAAGCTGAGGAGCTAGGCAGGGTGCATGTAGCCTCTGCAATAGACATTAAAGAACTGGAGAGCTGAGGTAAGGAGGAGGACCTAGGCAGATTGGATTTCTTTCATCTGGTCACATGTGCATCAGTAGCCTATGAGATGGATGTAAACCCAGATGGTAATGGAAGGGGGATGCTGTAAGGTGATGCCATATGCAATATGTGGCTTGCCAGTGGTTACAGTATTTGGCTCTGGTGGGACTTGAACCTGTGACCCAGATTGCCTAATTTTTTTCTTCTTTTTGGACTGTTACGCCCCCGCATGCTCCCTCCCAGCACAGCCTGCAGCAGTGGCTTAACCTCCCCTGTTTCCACCCATCTTCGCTGTAAAGTAAAATGTGTAGAACCAGGGCAGAGCCCAGTACAACAGCAGTGCAAAGGGTTAACATTCAGCACTGACAAATGCTTCTATAAAATGTACTTGCTGAAGACAGCCTAACACAAATGTAAGATCTCATTTACAGTGGGATCCTGCATCCATCCAGTGTGTAACAGCTTGGAAGAGTGAAACACAGAAAGGTTACAATTACTTTCCCCAGTGTTAACATAGTAATGGATTGGTATCTGTGGTGGAGTTCAAACAGTTTTATATTCAAACCTACTGAACTATACACTGAATGTGGACTGGCATGCAAAATTGCTCTTAGCCAAATAATGCTCAAGCCAGTGACACCTTACCATTTGAGACAGTTAAACTGCTCAGACATCCAACCCCTGGGCAGTATCAAATCCTAACATAGTACTAACAGATTCAATCGACTGGGGTCTCTCCCTCACACCCAGGCTGACTGCTGGGACTGCCACCACCTCTCTCGCCCCCTCCCTTATTGAACAGTTCGACACTGAACTCCAGAGAAGTCAAAGTTTTGCACAACTTTGGAAAAGTTTTCATGAAAATGCGCAGTGTGGCAGCAAACAGATTCCATGAATCCGACAACTACAGTGCCAGTAAAACAGGATCTCACCCTCACTCCCGGGATAACTGCTGGAACTGCTACTGCCTCTCTGCCCTCCCCCTCCCCGTTATCAAACAGTCCAACACTGAACTCCAGAGAAGTCAAAGTTCCGCACAACTTCAGAAATGTTTTCTTGGGGGGGGGGGGGATGAAGAAGATAGTAAAAGCTATGGGGGCTGAGGTTCAGAAGGGCACTTATTTGTGTGCAAAGGGCACTTTTTTCCTAAACCAGTTTTTGCTATACAGAAATACAGTAAATGTACATTTGTGATGATGATCGTAATGTTAAAAATGCAGTTACACTATATAGGAATATTTAATGCAGAATATTAACAGCTCAGCTGTCAACTCATTTCCTCCAGTAGCTCCATATGAAGTCTGAACCATCCATTGCTAAACCTGAAACAGTGACCACCTAGGTGAAAAAGAAAGCTGGCATGGTGATATGCATGTAAAGTGCTATTGTATCATACCTCTCAACTGCTATGAATTTGGCATAGCACTATGATTTTTACATAGACATTTACCCATGCTCTGCAAAGGTTTACAGATGTTTCTCATGAAATTAAAGCATTTCTGGACACACAAACTATGAAATCATTGAACTAACTTAATAGAAACATTCCTTAATACAACATATATAGGGCCTACTATTTATAGACATAATACTCTTTAAAATAAGAAAATTCAGCCCATTCTAGCCATTTGCTCTGAATTTTAAAGACCGGTGTTATGAATTTTAATGCTTAAGAGGCTGAGAGGTGTGGGTGCTATATTAAAGCAAACTGCATTCTCTGAAATGCAGTTACGTTCACTTCTGTTACCTACCTCTGCAGCTGCCCAAAGTCAACCCTTTTATCTCTGTAAAACCTAATTCTGAAACAACCTAGCTGTCTAACAAACAGGAAGTTTACCCTTTCTCCTAATTTTTTGTGTTATTTCTTTTCTCCCCAGCTTATATCCATGCCAGCATCTCCTTCAGGCGAGCCAATGCTTCTACTGACCCATCTTATCCCCCGAGCCTCCACTCTCCACTCTCAAATGACAGCCATCTCCCCGGGTAACCTGGCATAACCCTTCGCCAGATGGGTCCCCCTCCTCCGAGGGGAAAGCACCAGCCAGGGGGCCACAGACCAGCACAACATCTTGGCCCGGGGAGGTGCTGCTGAGGCATAAGGCATCGGAGGCATTGACGGGCTCAGAGAGCCCGGCAGCCATCATCCGGCGTGACAAGGAGCATTTTCACATTTGCTGTGTACATCCCTCCTTTGCTGTCGCGCAGTGCTACTGGTCTCCACCAGAGGCCGCTGCTGACCACCGACTCCCTAACCCACCCCTGCGAGAGAAGAGCAGTCCCTACAGATGCTCAATCTTTTCCGGCCCCTGCCAGCCCCCAGTGTCCCGAGTCCATTCCCGAACCTGGGTCGCCAGCGTGGGTCCAGTTAAGGCACCTGTGCCTCAACCCTCTACGCCACCGGGCCTTCTCATAATTTTTAAGAAATAAAAGTTTGGAGTTTTTTTTTTCTTGCCTGGGCAATCCACAGGAAGACGTTTGCAATTTTCAGGGATGGCTTACTTCCTTAATGCTCATGTGTGCACTAAAAAAATCAAACTGTTATGAGAATCAATAGGGAACAGAGCTGCTGTTTGTCAAGGTGTCCTGGTCAGGACACATGCATGCAACTAAAAGGCTATGGTCTTCTTTCACAACCTAATTGTCCTAGACAATAGTAATTGGCAATCCAGGCTTTTGCTGCCATTCATGAACTGGACTTTTTGTCACTTGTTGGATTGCAGCTATTTGCTGCTCCATTATACACGAGTGTGATGTCACACTCATGTATAACAGATAATTACACACAGTTATTTCAGTTAAGAAATTAGGCATGACAGGATGTGCATTATTGTTGGCTATTGCCATGACTTGGGAAGTGAGGCACGAGGCAAAGCAGAGTGCCTCACACACACTCATGTGAAATGTGTTATCCTACAGTTGTGTACAGTCTACAGTAAGCGCTTTATGGAGATTATAAAATTACTTCCCTAATTTTCAGTCTTAGAACTTTGTAATGTGGTTCAGAAAGTGAAGGTAAAGCAGCAGTGCAACAAAACTTGACCAAAAATGTGACTACCTTTTTGTCACTATAAAAGGTTCCAGATAAGTTCCAGTACTATTTGGTGGTAACATTTTCAGTTCTACCAACATGTGAGTATTTTGTAAATGTATTAATTTAGTTGTTATCAAGAAAAAAATATGACCATCATATCTGACTTTGAAATACCTTTATATATTGCTGGTGACAGTCATATTTTTGCCACCTAACAAACAAGGCTGCTTTAAAGGGACACTGTCAGCTGTTTTTGCATTATATTATTTCTATTTGAAAATCCAAATTTTATGATTGCTTACCATCTCTTAAATTAATTGATGCTGCTGGTTGTTGTATCTGTTGTCTTTTTTAGTAGAACTGGATGCTTACAGACATCCCTACCAGCAAGGAGACATGTTTGAAAAGACTTTGATAAGAACAGCAACAACACACAGAAATAGTAAACAGTTAAAAACTCTTACAATATGTGTGTCATGGAGGAGAGAGGATTAGTGGCTGCAAAGATAGAAGAGTACCTGAAGTTTGAAGGCTTTGCAGTGGGGCACAAACCTGGAAAGAGCACAAAGTGGAGATGGGTGAGGCTCTGGAAATGGAGGGGTGCAGTGAGCTTGAGACAGGAAAGGGTTCATGGCAGAGAGCAAGGGACAATGGCAGTCATTGGTTTGGCAGCAATGCTATTTTTTTGTAAGTGTGGTATGTGACGCTGAGCATTGCACTGTCGTCGTGGTCTGGGTGGGATTTCTGTTTGTGACTAAGGGACAGTATTTATAATTTAAAATCTGTTTTTTTTATTCAGAGGCATCTCCCTTTAAGTGGCTGACATAAAGGGTACACTGTGGATTGGGACCCATACCCTGACAAGGAGTTGCCCTGACTACAAGCACTGGTGGGGAGCATACCTCTTAACCTGTCATCATTAAAATGAGGGAAATGGACACTCAAAATGAGGGACAGTGAGGGACACTGTCCCAAATAATGATGGACACATCCACATACATGGAGATACACCCTCAGAATACTGTGCCACTGTATTTACTAGTACAATATTTCTTATTGATTTAGCATCTTGGAATATTATAAATATAACACGCTCCCAGCCCGCATGGGCTCTACGGCAGCAGGAGCAGCCCTGGACCTTCATCAGCTGGCTGCAATCCACTCACTGGACCCGCCAGTCCTCCACTCTGCTCCTCTGCCCAAAGAATCCTCCTGAAGCCCACCCAGAGTGCAGCTCCACTGGCTGTCTTGCCACTGCACTCTGCCTTGGAAGCTGCCCACCCTCCCTAAGTGAAGAAAGTGCAGCTCCCAGCCCGAGTGGGCTCTACGGCAGCAGGAGTGGCTCCTGACCTCCACTGGCTGGCTGCAATCCACTCACTGTACCCACCGGTCCTCCGCTCTGCTCCTCTGCCCCAAGAATCCTCCTGAAGCCCACCCTGAGCACAGCTCTACCGGCTCTCTTGCCGCTGCGCTCCACCTTGGAAGCTGCCCACCCTCCCCAAACAAAGAAAGTGCAGGTACACTCCCCAGCTACAGCAGGGTATCCACACCTTGAAAGCCTTGAATCTCATTGGACGATTTGAGCTGCAGCAGGCCACCTATTGGCTACTGCAGTGTTTGCAATTTTTCCATGAAACTGGCGCCCACTAGCTGCAGCGTCCCCTTCTGACTGGCTCTTGATTCTCCTAATAATTTGGCTTTCAGTTAAATGCAGGCTTTTCAACAGTAATTTTATTGTAAATTACCTGGGTTTTAAACTTTAGCTTCTGATAACCTATTTTTTGTACTAATTGTGCCTTCAGAGTGGGAATATCGCTGTTCTTCATATCAGTTCTTACAGCCTTTTTTTTCCTGTGTTTAAAGTAGTGCTTAGCCAGGATATTATACTGTTACTAATTGTCCAGCCTGCATAACTTGTTCTTTGACTGCTTCAAACCTCTAAACTCTCCCTCACTTCTCCTATTTACCCTGTACTATTTATCTTTATCTCTGACCTAATCTAAACCATTAACTCTCCCTTGCTCCTCTATTCTACCTTCTCAAACCACTTGTTCTGCCTTATGTTCTTGACTCTCCCTGCCCCAGATCTAGCCTGTCCTCTGTCTCTGTTTCTTCCTTCTACAGCCTGGCTACCTGGCCCTTTTGTCTTGCTAATTGTTAGCAGCTGGCACCAGGAGTTTAGCTACCCCCACCTCTTGCTTTAATTATTCCTTCCTGCCCCATTTAGCACCTCTTCTAGTCTAATTTAACCTATCTTGCCACTCTCATGTGCCTGCACTGTTTCTTTCAGCCCATTGTCCCCACAGCCTACTTAATCTTTCTTTCTCTCCCTTCCCTTCCAGCTCCCAGCCTGAATGCACTCTACAGCAGCAGGAGTGGCCCCAGACCTCCACTGGCTAGCTGCAATCCATTCACTGGACTCGCCGGTCCTCCGCTATGCTCCTCCACCCAAACAATCCTCCTGAAGTCCAACCTGAGTGCAGCTCCACCAGCTCTCTTGTCACTGTGCTCTTCCTCGGTAGCCGCCCACCCTCCCCAAATGAAGAAAGCACAGGTACGCTCCTCGGCTGCAGTGGGGCATCCATGGTTTGAAAGCCTTGACCCTTATTGGATGATTTGAGCTGCAGCAGGCCACCTACTGGCTGCTGCAGCATTTTCAATATTTCCTTGAAATAGGCACCCACTAGCTGCAGCATCCACCCTCTGACTGACTCTTGATTCTCCTAATAATTTGGTCCGCCCTCTCCGGGCCCGACCTCTATTAAATGCTGTAAGTATCGCCTCCCCTTGCAGTCTATTAGTTAGTCCTCTTAGGCTTTCCTAGCACACTCTCTCCCATTAAAGGGCTACTCTGCCTTGGGCTACTGCCTAGTATAACCTCTATAATGTCTCCAAATGGTGCACTGCTCATGAGGAGTACTCTTATTCTTACCCTCCTGAGCCTACATAATCACTTGCACATCACTCAGATTCCTGGCTCTACTCCTTCCCTCCCAGGGACATCTCTTAATGCACACTCCTCAGCAACGTTGTCATATAGTGTCATATTACCTACTTCCTTTAGGGAGCTGACAACAGCTAGTCCACTGGATTATCACAGGTGTTATCCAAGGTGCCTGCACCCAATGGCTCTCTACTTAGGATTCTCAACCTAAAGGAAGGATACTCATACTACCAAAGCCAGTGTAGGCAGTGGAAACTCAGCCACAAACTGCTAAAGGAATATCTCTGCTGCACAGCCCTCATGCTCTTGCTACTCTCCTGGAATATTCACCTCAACCCAAGCCCTCAAACTCCCTCGACAGTGCCACAAGATAATGTTGGTCAACCTATAGTTGGCTTACTTAATATATGTAGCCTCTTCCCGAAAATGGACAACTTGTATACCTGTACACAGCAACATAACTAGGACATCTTGTCAGCAGTAGAGACATGGTTCTCCCCCAACATTGCGGATGCCTCAGTTTCGATCCCAGGTTACACTGTGTTTAGGGCTGATCGCGTAACCAAAAGAGGTAGTGGTTGCATAATCTACCTCAGGGATTACTTACAAGCTCACATCCTACCCTTACCTGACACTGGGAGCAGCATGCAAGTCCTTGCAGTAAAAATATTTCTTAGCAAGCATAACAAAACCCTTACTGTCCTCTCTGTGTATATCCCACCAGGACAGAAAACCACTGGGCTTGACTCATTACTCAAGTGTCTCAGCACCCTTAACCTCAACACTGAAACTCTGCTACTGGGTGATTTCAATGTTAATTGGCTCTCCCCTGCAGCAACTCCATACAGGGATGCAGTGACAGTGGTGCTCCTCTCCCAACTTGTCTTGTCACCCACTAGGATAAACTACAAGACTGGCAGGAACATTACTGGGTTCTATCAAACAGGCCAGAACACATCTCTCACACCACTGTCCTGCCTAATGCTTATAGTGATCACTCGCCTGTTCTATTTCGCTGGATCAGTACATACTCCAAACCCCCTACTAGAACTGTCACAAACAGAGTCCTTAAGAAGGTCACTTTGACCAACTCAGAGCAGACCTGAGCCAACAGGACTGGTCCCAAGTCTACTCTTTCACTTCTGTTGATACAGCTCTGGAGTGTTTCATCCAGTTATTCAATGCAATCTGTGACAAACACACACCAATAACGGGCAGATTTACAGGGGCGCTAAGGGTGCTATAGCTTCCCCATCACAGAGCTCCCCTATCAGTAGCACACTGTGCGGCATTCTTAAGTGGTCTGCACTAGTGCCTCATGAAAGCCGCCTGAGCCATGCGGGTCTCATCCATCCTCCAGTGTCCTGGTAGTGCAGTAAACAACTGCCCCACCCACATTACAAAGCTGACCCCCCCCCAGGAAAAAAATGGTCTTCGGCAAGAATTTCTTACTAACTTTCATCCTGCGCCCTGCGGTCAGGTCCCAACACTGTGGCAGCAGCTGGTCTTGCCTTGGTGAGCCTGAGCATTTGTTCTCTACTTTCGCAGGCTTGATACAGCTCCTTTGTTCCTGCACGGGGGGAGGGTACAGCTGCAGCAAAGTGGAGCTGACCGTAATAATGCAGATCTCAACCAGGTCCACCTGGTGGTTGTGGCTCCTAATTTGCTGTTGCGTCCAGTAGTGGGTGTGTCAAGTAAGGAGTGCCTTCTTTAAATGTCTGGGCTGCCAAAACAAGAGTAAGCTATAATTCATTCACTCAGAAGATTAACGTCAGAGCAAGAGAGGTGCAAGTATACTACTGAGAAGCAGACAGAGCAAGAGTGGAGCCTACAAGAGAAGAGCGGAGCCCAGGGTTTTAGGCAGCGGCAGTCCAGTAATGCGGGGTTGGTCTGGTCTTGGTAAATCAGCACAAGGCATTCAAGTGAGTTTCAGGTCATCTGCTGGCAGCTGAAGCAAGCTGTAATTGAGAGCTCTTCTCACTAGGAGTCATTGGGTCAGTGTGTGCCGTCTGGAGAGAAAGAGCTTGGTGGCCAGGTGACCGGAGACAGTACTCAGCTAGCAGCACATAGACTTCAGCCTGCTGAAAATGGATTAAGTCTTCATTTAATCAGGTGCTTCTTACTTTTGAAAAAATGGCTTTCACAGTCTCAAACTATGGTGGGTGGGGGGGCGGCTGCTGGGATGGGACAGGACATTAGTGTTCCATCAGACTGGGTGTATAATAAATGTTGTATTAGTGTTATTAATTTATAGTATGGGGAGCTTAAATTCATGACATTAAAACATTTAAGGTAACTGCTGTTTTTTTCCTTTTTGGCAAATTGATTTTGGTGTGGATTGCAAGAGAGGGTGTTGGAGAGTAGTGCCATCTATAAGTATGCTAGGAGTGGTACAAAACTAATGCTGAAGCAGGTCTGGTCTCAGCAACAGCATGAACCTGGAGAGGCAGAAACTGGTACATGAGATCTTTGAACTGAGGTAAAAACTTCAGCATGTATGTCTAATCTATGTGGTCTTTTTAGTTGTGGTTGTACAGTGTGAATGAGCACAGAGGGAATTAACAGCAGTAGGGGATTTGAAGGTGTTCTGCTGTATATTATTGCACGTGCAGGAGTTTCTGCATGATTGAAGAGCAAAATTGGCAACAGAAGTCACAAGACCTTGTTTGGCACATTTGCACAGGTAGTTACAAAACCGGAGTAAAAAGTGATATAATCAAATATTTAGTTTATGTAGTTATATGTGTTGATTGGGGGGGGTTGTGATGTACCCAAGCAAGTGCTGTTGCTAATCTTCAAAAAATACATTTTTATATTTGTTTAAAGGCAGTGTTCTGTTGTCTGCTTACTGATTTCTGGGGTCTATCATGAAAATGAGATGCCTCCTATATACCAACGCAATTGATGTTGCTGTTACTATTCTTAAATAAAAATGCATTTTTTTTTTATTTTAGTCTTTGGTAACCGGTTAAGGCCCACTAGGCACAAGTGCCTGTTTTCAGGGGTGACCTGGGAACACTGGGCGGTTAAGTGACTTGCTCAGAGTCACACAGTATGCAAGTGGAGGTTGTGAGAATCAAACTCAGGTCTGGTCTGCTGGATGTACCAAGCTCATTCACACCTCGTTCCTCTAACCTCTAGGCTATATTGCCAGCCAATGTGTTGAATGGTGGGGGTGCATAAACTAAATATTTGATTGTATCACTTTTTACTCCGGTTTTATAACTACCTGTGCAAATGTGCCAAACAAGGTCTTGTGACTTTTGTTGCCAATTTTGCTCTCCAAGCATGCAGAAACTCCTGCACATGCCATAATATACAGCAGAACACCTTCAAATCTCCTATTGCTGTTAATTCCCTCTGTGCTCATTCACACCGTATAACCACGACTGAAAAGACCACATAGATTAGACATACATGCTGAAGTTTTTACCTCAGTTCAAAGATCTCATGTACCAGTTTCTGCCTCTTCTGGTTCATGTTGTTGCTGAGACCAGACCTACTTCAGCATTAGTTTTGTACCACTCCTAGCATACTTATGGACGACACTACCCTCCAACTCCCTCTCTTGCAATCTAAACCAAAATCAATTTGTTATATTTATTTAAAGACTGTGTTCTGCTCTCTGCTTACTGTCTTCTTGGGCCTATCATGAAAATGAGATGCCTCATATCATGGGGTTATCCCAGTAAAGGAAATTTTAAAGCAATAAAAAATTATTTATTTATTTAAAAATTAGTTTTCTTTGTAATAAGTTGCTCTATAGAATAAAATCTGTTTTGCAAAAATAGCAAGCAAACTTGAAATTATATTTTCAGAAACTAGGTAACAAAGGGACTTTGTTCCCATATTTCTATAATTATTTTATTTTTTCACTGAGGTAAGGTTGGGGGACATGTTCATCTGTAATGCAAGACAAACTGGGGTGGGATGACTTTATGGTGATGTCATAATGTGCTTGAGTGAGTGACATTTGTGAACTTGTTTACTTGAATTGTCACTTAATTTGTCTGTAATGTGTCTGTATCACCAAGTCTCTTTCAACTTGTCTCATTTTTATGTGTTTCGGATGTGCTGCTGCCCAGCCACAGTCTTTTGGTATTTTGTTTTATTTTTTGGATGGGAGGGTACTTTGTGCAACATACTGTGGACTGTGGGGACTCTGGGGATGGTGCTAGGGTACAACTCAGAGCCAGGTGAGGGAGGAAATGGGCAAAATTTGTATTTGAAATACCCTCCAAAATGCACCAGAATGCACCAAAATGTAAAAACATTTCTGGGGCCTAGGCGGCCCACCAGACCCCGATCTATTATTTACATTTTTTATCTGACTTTAGCTCCCCCATCTATAGGACTCCTGGATCCACCCTTAAAAAAAAGCAGAAAATTAAAGGCCATAGCAAATCTTGGTTCTCACCTGAGCTTCTTGAGAGCCTGAAAGCAACAGAGAGCCTATGGTATAAAGCCTGGGAGACAGACAAACAGGTTGATATTCAACTGTACGAAAAGGCTCACAATGATTGCACTAGGGCAATACGTGCAGCAAAAAATCAATACTACAAGGACGCGCTTACCCAGTCTTGGAGTGACAGTAGAAAATTCTGGGCTAACCTCAAGGAAGTCACGGGGAAAAATAATAAGTCAGCCCCTACAATGCTCTGCATTGATGGACTACCTACAACTGACCCAGAAATAATCGTTAGATCATTCAAGAAAGCGTTTACCACTCTCTTTGGAGTGCTACCCCCGGACTTCTTCCACCCTACTAACTTCTCTGTCACAGCACAAAGGACCAGCTACCTTCTAACCCTCCATTTTGTTTCAGAACCATCTCTTTAAATGAAGCCAGGAAATGCCTTCTAATGGTCCTGGGAAAATACCGATATAGTGGTGATTCCCTTGACCTAAAATTTGTAGCCCTATCCTTGGAAGTCATTCTGGAGCCTCTAACTCACATAATCAATGCCTCTCTAAGATTCTCTCAGTTCCCACAGCTATGGAAAGCAGCAATAGTGATGCCAGTTTTCAATAGTGGTGATTGTTCCCCACTAGGAAACTATGGACCCATTCCAACTCTCCCACCCTTATCAAAGGCTCTAGAGAGGATTGTCATGGATCAATTAGTTGAACATCTGGGAAATACAACATTCAGTGTCCAGAACAATATGGCTTCTGCTGTAGTACATGATAACTTATCCTAGTAACAGTGTAGAATGGTTTAGTCCACATCCCCCTGCAGTTTTGGGCTAATGGTATGTCTTGGGTGGAAACTGGGTTTTAGAAAGTGCATGAGCAGATTGTAATAGTGGTTCTGCTGAGGCCTGCTGATCTATCTAATGTATGTTTGTTGAATAAACTTCAGTGCAGTTAGAAGTTGCTTATGGTGTCCAGTCATTCCTAAAACCAGCAATCCGGTAAGAAGCAACTAAAGTGAAATATTATATGGAGTCAGAAGTGAACTTGCAGTGCTGCAGTTGCAAGAAAGGAGAAAAGTTTGTGCTGCCAAGAAAAGAAACAAAAGACAGTATTTGTGAGTACCTAAAGCTTACTAAAAGACTGTATAACAAAATATTTTTGGCAGTATGGAGCAATTTAAGCCACCTCCACCACTACTGTTGACCAGAAATCTTGCAGAAAACTGGAGAAGGTGGGCACAGAGATTAAGTCTGTACTTCACAGCCACGGGATTAGATGATAAATCAGAGGAAATGAAAATTGCAGTCCTGCTGCACACGATCGGGGATGATGCCCTCGAGGTGTACAATACCCTCAATATAATGTATGCTGACCCATAAGCTAAAAAAACAGCTGAGGTTATGGAAGCATTTAAGAATTATTGTTCAAGGCAGGATGGTAATGCAGGCCAAAAACCAGACCGCCAGCTACCAACATATGAGACATGTGCACAAAAATCAAACACTTGTGGGAGGTGTGGCAAGGGACATACGCCAAATGCTTGTCCAGCTTATGGACAAGAATGTCATTAATGTGGTGGCCTCAACCATTATGCAAAAATGTGCAGGTTCAAAAAGTCCAACAAACCTCATGAGAAAATGACCAAAGGGGTAGAAGCACTATTTGTAGGTGCTATAAAAAGAAAACAAGAAATGGTGCGGACACAAGTACCAGATGAAGGGTGGTACACTACCTTGAAGATAATGGGACAGCCAGTTAAGTTCAAGTTGGACACTGGGGCTGAAGCCAATATACTGACTAAAGAAGTGATTGTGCAGTTTCCATGCAAGGTACAAATCAACCCGACCAGTACTATCCTAATGGCATATGGAGGAGCACAAATTAATCCTGAAGGGAAAGTGACACTAAAGTGCAAGACACAAGACAGAGAGGCCAATCTGCAGTTTTATGTCACTAATACATTGGGAGCTTCTCTACTGGGTCAACAGTCATGTGTCATCCTGGATCTGATTCACAAAGTAAAGGTGCTTAAAACCAAGCCACCAAGCACAAAAGAGGAACTTCTTGCACAATATAAATCAGTATTCGAAGGCCTAGGAGAATTCCCAGGAGTTTATCACATACATACTGACCCAAATGTTACTCCTGTGATACATGGGTGCAGGAAAGTCCCATATGCAATCATGGACAGACTAAAACAGACACTGGAACAACTGGAGCAAACTGGAGTGATTAGCAAGGTAAGAAAACCTACAACATGGGTAAATAGCCTTGTAATTACTGAAAAGAAAAATGGTGAGATCAGGGTGTGTTTGGACCCTAGAGACTTAAATGAAGCTATCAGAAGACATCACTTCTCCATCCCCACATTGGAGGATATTCAGAATAAGCTTGCAGGTAAAAAGTTTTTCACAATTCTAGATGAAAAAGATGGGTACTGGCAGATCAAATTAGATGACAGATGTGCAGACCTATGTACATTCAACAGTCCATGGGAAAGGTACAAATTTCACAGACTTCCTTTTGGTATACAGTCTGCGAGTGAAGTATTCCAGCAGAGAAATGCTGAACACTTCGGGGACATACCAGGTGTTTTTGTAATAGCTGATGACATGCTTATAGCTGCAGCTACCAAGCAAGAGCATGACAATAATTCGGGAAAAGTAATGGACAGAGCAGTTGAACTCAATGTAAAGTTCAATAGTGACAAAATACAGTATTTGGTGAGTGAGGTGACATACATGGGGCACATCATAACTGAAAATGGGCTACGGCCTGATGAAGCCAAAGTAGAAGCAATAGCCGAGATGCCCCCTCCCGAAGATAAAAAAACACTACAGAGACCGTTAGGGATGACTCGATACTTGGCGCAGTACATTCTGAATGAAGCAAACCTCACTGCACTACTAAGGCAGCTACTCAAAAAAGATGTCATGTGGCAGTGGCAGCCAGCACAAGAAGAAGCCTTACAAAAGCTGAAAGAGACTATTTCTTGTGCACCAGTATTAAAATTCTTTGATCCAAAAGAGGACATTGAAATCCAAGCAGATGCATCTAAGGACGGACTAGGTGTTTGTCTACTACAAAGAAACAGACCAATAGCTTATGCATCTAGGTCATTGTCCAGTGTTGAAAGAAACTATGTACAGATAGAAAAAGAGTTGCTAGCAATTGTGTTCTCTCTACAGAAATTTCTTCAGTATGTTTATGGAAGGTCAGTGAAAGTAAAATCAGATCACAAGCCACTACAGTCCATACTGAACAAACCAATTGGAAAGGCTCCAGCAAGATTGCAGCGGATGATGTTACAGATACAGAAATATGACATACAAGTAATATACAGTATACTCCAGGAATATATATTCTGATTACAGACACTCTGTCCAGGGCAGTACCAAGAAAACCAGCAGAGGGAGACATTGATCTAAATAGTGAAAAGGTCATATACTCAATCCAAGCAACAGAGACACTGCCTGATAGCATGTTAGAAGGGCTAAAATAGGCCAAACAGAGGGACAGTGTTACAGTTGCTTAAAGAAATGCACCTCAAAGGATGGCCTAATAGGAAAAAACAAGTCAGCATCAAACTTCAGCACTATTGGCCCATGAGACACAATATATACATAGAAAATGAACTCATAATGGTGGGTAAAAGAATCATCATACCCAAAGAGCTGAGAACAGATATGCTACAAAGACTTCATGCAGCACATCAAGGAATACAAAGGTCGAAGGCACAAGCCAGAGCTGTGATGTATTGGCCAGGCATGAATCGAGAAGTAGAAATGATGGTTGAAGCATGTGGACCTTGCCAGGAACTTCTTACCCAGCAACCATAAAGAGCCAATGTGTCCACATGAAATACCTGACATGCCATGGTTAAAGCTTGGTGCAGACATTTTTGACTTTAGGGGACACTCCTACTTAATAGTAGTGGACTATTTTTCAAAATACCCTGAGGTTCTCAGAATGCCTAAGAAGGCGGCAGCTACAGTTATTGCAAAATTGAAAGCTGTATTTGCAAGACATGGAATTCCAAAAGAACTGGTAGTGGATCATGTACCATTTGCAATTCATGAAATGAAGCAATTTGCAAAGTTGTGGGAATTCAGAATGACTCATTCCAGCCCAGGATACCCACAATCTAACGGTTTAGCTGAAAGAATGATCCAGACAGTAAAAAAGAATCTTTCTGAAGCCTATGCAAGGTCAGACCAATCCACATCTCACATTGCTTAGTCTTAGAAATACACCAGACAGAGGACTGAACTGTACACCTTCTCAATTGTTAATGGGAAGAATGTTGAGGACAACATTGCCTGCAAGTGCAAGAGCACTGCGACCTGAAATACCAAAGGATGCACATAAATATCTGAAAAGACTACAGAAAGACAGAAACAGTATTACGACAGGAATGCAGCTCCACTTACTCCATTCAGAGAAGGGGAAAGGGTATGCATAGAGACTTCTAGTGGGTGCAACCTGCTACAGTGGAAAGAATCCGTGATGAGCCAAGATCCAATAGTGTGATTACACCTGCAGGACAGCGATACCGCAGGAACAGGAGACACCTGAGGAGAGACCGAACAGTTACTTTGGAGGCTGAAGAGCAACAGGCAGATGAGTCAACTGAATCCGTATTGTCACAAACAGTGGAATCCAGGGACAACAGCCAGGAATAGGACACTTGTCAAGAGTATGAGCAACCTGAGATGGAACCTATTGTTTTCAATGACACTTTGCCAGAAAGTCCTGAGGCTGTACCCAGTGTGCAGTTTACTCGAATGACCAGAAGAGGGCGTCTGCTTAAAGTTCCCGAGAGGTTCAGAGATTTTGTTATGACTTAAGTCAGTGGTAAAGACTTATTTCAACAGAGTTCAGTACCAGTGACTTTAGACCATAACTCTTCACAAAGTAAGACTCAACCATTATGTTAATAGTGCTTGGTATTTATTTGTCATTGATATGCAAACCAAAACCAAGGTAATTGCTTTCTTTTACTAGAAGGGGAGATGTAGTATATGGTAACTTACCCTAGTAACAGTGTAGAATGGTTTAGTCCACATCTCCCTGCAGTTTTGGGCTAATGGTATGTCTTGGGTAGAAACTGGGTTTTAGAAAGTGCACGAGCAGATTGTAGTAGTGATTCTGCTGAGGCCTGCTGATCCATCTAATGTATGTTTGTTGAATAAACTTCAGAACTGTTAGAAGTTGCTTATGGTGTCCAGTCATTCCTAAAACCAGCCATCCGGTAAGAAGCAACTAAAGTGAAATATTATATCCACAAAGCTCATAGCACCACTACTGCTCTGCTTGAGCTTATTGGCTATATTCACAATTCCTAGAGCATGGCAACCTGGTTGGTGCAACATTTATTGACCTGTCAAAAGTGCTCAACATGGTTAATCATGACCTCCTAGCTGAGCAACTAGTTACTATTGGTCTTTCCAACAACACTGTAGGATGGTTCAAATCCTACCTCTCGGACTGATCCCAGCAAGTTAGGCTTGACAATGTCTTATCTAACAGCAGACCAGTTTGCTCTGGTGTCCCCTAGGGCTGCATACTGGGTCCCCTAATGTTTAGCATATTTCTAAATCAGCTTCCAAGTGCCTGTTGCGGCAAAATTCTGCTCTATGCAGATGATACAGTCCTTTTTTCTAAAGCTACTGACCCTAGTACCCTGGAGGACACCTTACAGGACAGCTTCACTTCAGTGGAAAGATGGTTCAAGGATCACAGACTTGTCATGAATTATAAAAAAAACTAAGGCTATGATGTTCTCCAGTCTGCAGAATCTACACCAATCGCACCCTTTTCATCAGTATCAATGTCAACAGTGCATCACTTGACCAAGTACAGCAATTTAAGTACCTTGGGGTTACAGCTGACAGCACCATGTCATTTGTCTACCATACAGACAATATTGTAAAGGCCCTCAGCATACGTATTGGCCTTCTACAAAGGCATAAGTATAGTCTTACCCCAAAGCTCTAAACCTGGCCATCCATAGCTCAGTGGTCTCCCTTGTTGAGTATGGAATTGTAATCTATGGGTCTTCAATGGACACAGCACTCCACCGCATCAAAGACACCTTAAATAAGGCATGCCATCTCTCCACCGGTTCCGAACAGCACACACACACTTGTGATCTCTACACCCATGCAAGCTGGCTCCAGTTCAAGGGCAGGCTTCAGTTCCAGATCTACCTGCTGGCCAAAAAAGCAAGACTAGGTATGCTGCCTGCTGGTATCCAGATGCTCCTCACCCCCCCTACAAAAGTAGCCACCCCACAAGAAGCTCTGGGAGTATGGTCTTAAAGGTCCCCAGATGTTGCACCTCACTAGGACAAAGAGCTTTTGCCCACCAGGCACCCAAATGGATTAAGAACCTGCCTCAAGCCTCTCTGCTAAATCAACATCAGGCCCCTTTAAATGTGAGCTAAGAAGTCATCTGGTTGCTAATGCTTGTTGCAACTGTTTCCAATAAGTCCTTCAGCCCCCATGACTGTTGCCTAACCTCAGCACTGCCTGGCCACCTTCTCTACCTCCATACTTCTCCCCTTCCCTCCCTTCCCTTAACTGTCCGACTCTCTTCCCCCCTTACCATTGACCCTCCCTCCCCTTGTCCTCTCTCCACCACACTACGTCTGCTTCTATCCCACCACCCCTGAACTCATAGATACTACTTGTACTGGTCTTGCTCTGCCCTAACACCCGGCACCTTTAGTAAATATATACCTGCTACTCAATATTGGTATTGCCAGTATGCTCAATATAGGTATCCTTTACCTCCTTTGACAAGGTCCACAATCTGGGCCAATTCCTGTAATATACTCTCTTTGTAGTTTGTCCTCTCTCTGGTGCCTCTCTCTGCCTGTGCCAACCTCTCCCTCTGTCACTCTCTCATCCTCCCTTTTTTCTATCCTTGAGTTTGCTAGTTCTCAGTGTATATAGTGTTATTTATTTTCTGCATTGCCCTGTAACTTGTTTTGCTTAAATGCCTCCATTGTTGTCAACTTTATCTCACAGCTTAACCTTAAGCTGTTGTTTTGTTTCTTACGATATGACCCTGATGTGGAACCTCTGTAATAAACCTGTTCCCAAAGGTTTAATCTGTGATCTTTAATGAAGAAATAAATAAAAATAAATAAAATAATTTATAGCACATTCTCTGCATGGGCAGAACCTTTTCCATGAGGGACAGATGAGGAACAGAGAAATTATGAAGGATAAAATACCCTTCATAGAATATGTGCTAAATCTGAGGCATGGTTTGCAGCCGGATCTTCTATTTTTTGCCAAAGGGCTTCTGGTGCAGTGCTAAAATAGGCACCATATCAGGGGAGGGGGGAGGTGTTAACTGCATTAACCCAGAAGCCATTTTGAGATAGGGCACAGGCCAAGACCGCACAGTGCTGCCACCTATTTGCAGCTGCAATCTGCAATGGCCATCTTAACAGAATTTCTGCAGATGTTTAAATGTGTTATGTTGTTTAGTTTATGAGTTCATTACCTGTTGTGCATTTTGGGGTGGTTCTTGTGTATTTTGGGGTGGTCTGGTTGAGCTGGGAAGTTAGTCTGGAGGGAAGGGCAACATGCTTAGCTGGGGACTCTAGGAAGGAGGCTTGGATGCAACTTGTTGACTGTGCTTGAAGGCTTGGGATTCTAGGGAGCTGGGCTTAGTGAAACTTATTGGGCTGAGGATGGTCAGGGGCCTCACTCTTAAGCAGCTGGTTGTCCTATTTGGAGGAGGATTCAGGCAACATGCTGAACTTGGGGGATTCTGGGGATGGGACTGTGGTGCAACTTACTAGGCTAGAGGAGGAGGTGGCAGGGTAGCAAATTCTGTTTCAAATGCCCCCCAAAATGCACCAAAAAAAATGTTATGGGGGCCTAGGTAGCCCCCAGACCCCCGGCCTATAGTTTCGATTTTTGGTGCGCACACATTTTTTTGTAAAGATGGTTACTACCCTGACTCTCCCTACCCTTTCACAGCCAGACCAGGTATCCTTGCTGAAGGAAATAATGGCTAGTAAAGTGCAAGAGGCAATACTTTCTTTGAACACGGGGGATATCTCCCAGGGAAGATGGCCTGCCAGGTGAGTTATATAAGAAAATAGTCCACATTTTGCTTGTGGAATTCGTGACTGTATTCAACAGTTCATTATTGAAGGACCTGATGTCTAGCATGCTGCCAAAAGGAATACTTTATTTGTACAAAAAGGGCCCTAGAAGAAGATATTGGTAACTGGCGCACCATCAGTCTTTTAAACACAGACTGGAAATCCTACAAAAAATTGAGAAACAGAATGGCTACAGTAGCTGGATGGTTAATTAATCTTGCACAGACCTGCTTGGTTCTGTGCAGAAATATTTTTGACAGTCTGTTTATGATTACAGGATTTTTGGATACCTGCAATATTGAATGTACAGAGGGCATTCACCTGGCTTTAGGCCAGGAGACAGCTTTTTGTAATTTTTCACATTATTTCCTTTTTCTGGGTCTCAGGAAATATGGTTTCCCACCTACTTTTGTACACTAGTTGAAACAGATATATGCAGCTGCTTCAGTAACCCCCTTGGTAACTGATAAATTAGGGTTACCATGTCCAGTGCATACAGGGATTAGGCAGGCCTCTCCTTTAAGCCCTGTTCTATATATCTTTGGCCTAGACCAAGTCCTACAGAAAATGAAGCAACATCAAGGGATTTTAGCATTACAATCATCTCTAGATCCATTTCCTCAAACATTTGTGGCACATGCTGTTGATCTCTGTCTTCTAGCTCCCAGTGTGTAGTCCGGGAAAAGAACACAGTCTTGTCTTGATTTGGGTAGAATTTCAGGGTCAAAGGTTAACCTTCTAAAAAGTAAACGCTTGGTGGTGGGACCAGTTAGGATCCTCCCTGTAGAAATTCAGGGGGTTAAGATAGAGTCGGGTTCTTTAAAAATCTTAGGAATCATCTTTGGTCATGGGACTATGGCAGAACTGAATTGGAAAGCAAAATCAGATATGACAGAATGTAAAGTTGTAAAGTGGAAATCATAGCCTATGACAAAAAGTATCTATTTATGCAAAGCTTTTTTGTTGCCAATCTTTTTGTGTGTAAGTACTGTTTTTCCTCCTCCACTTATATTGGAAGAAAAATTATATAAGATTTTTTAGACTGTTATGGGGCAGCAGGCTTAACTCCATCAAAAGGAATAATGTTTACTATCCTCTGAAATAGGCTTATCTACGATTAATCCAGTGATTTTCTTTTTTTTATCCTAACTGAGGAAAATATACCCTAGATCCTCTTTTTTTTAGTTATGATATAGTTATTTTTTTACATAAGTTACAAGGTGGAACATTAAAGGTGTTTAGAGAGCTTCCGAATCTAATGCCAGGCTATATTCTGCTCTGCTTCACCAAAATTAAGCAATGGAAGCTCTCTCTGGGGGTCGTACAGGATGGTACAAAAAAAGAACTCTATGAACATATTTTGGTGTCTTTTTTTCCTGTGGCTCCTTTACTTGATTGTTCCCCTAGTGTTCCAGTGCAATACATAACGGCCCAGCTTAAAGAAGTAAGAATTCTCATGAAAATGTGGGATACCATGTGGATTAATTGCCATGATAGCGTAAATGTAAGAAACAAACATAAGCACAAACCTTTGGAGGACACATTCTGTTTAAAACCTGGCTGGGGAACTCAACTAGAAACAATGGGGTATTTGTGTTTTCAGTGTGTAAAAGTATTGCTCCCTTATGGCCACATTTGTCACTGCAGTGGAAGGAACTGTTATTTTCTGATAAGACTTTTTGATTCTTCGATCCATGAAGTCTTTGCAGGCGAATGGGAAAAATATCATTTTGGAACTCTGTGATATATTCTTGCCTGTATTAAATGATGTATCTGGTAGGTTAGATTCCAGTTTATTTCATACCATCAGAAAATCCCTCTGACAGGTTTAATAGAGAAAACTGCATGGGAGTGTACACAGATTTATAATACAGATGCACATATGGTGTCTTTCATGGTTCTGAGCAATTTGGCAATCTGTTATGTGGATACTGCCTTGATGCTGAGCAGGGGTATAATTTTACACTTTTAATGAAAAATGGATTGATACCCTATTTTTTTGCTTTCCCTTGTCTTATGCTTTTCATGTTTTAATTCAGTAGAATGCATGAACTAAGATGCTGAGTATTATTTTCTGTATGTGATTTATTAGTTTTTTTCTGTTATATGTACTTTGTTTTCTGTTGTATTTTGGTTTTATGTTTATTTTATTTTGCTTTAAATAAAAATTCCTCTACTCTTGCTAAGGGTCGCTGTTGCTTCTGACAAGATGGAGGATCCCGGAGTGGACAGTGGAGGAGGTTCTGCTGGTGCAGGGATAGGGGAGATGGCCTCCTCCCTATCCAGAACTAGGAGGTTGCTGTAATATTACTGGGACAGCAGACTGTTGTTTCTGAGGAGAATCAAGTAGACTTTGTTGAAATGGAAGATGTGACCCTGAACACTCAGCTTACTGAAAAGCAAAAGCACCTATTTGTTTTGCTGGAAGAGGTGGATGCGCCATTGGATCAGAAGAAAAGGAAAGATTCCTTGGTGCAGGGTAAATTCATCTGGAAATGCCAATTGATGCCATACCTTCAGTTTCACACTTGTGCACAGATGCTAGTCAGGTTTCTTGAGATGACAGCTAGAATACAAAGAATTACAGTCCGTAGAACGTGAGCCCCCTCCCTCCCAGTAATGATGGTGGTGGCTGTAGGTGCCTTCTTCAGTCTGAAAGAGGGAAACAGATTGGATGACAGACCTGGTTCAAGTACAGTACAGGAAAGCTGGTCTACAAAGGGGGCCTTAAAGGCAGTGGGTAGGGTTTGGTTGGCTGATGGAGCAAAGTAGCTGCCAAATCTGTTAGAAAAGGAACTGACAGCCATGATGGTAGCTGTTAGAAATGAAGATGTCACAACAACTGAAAGCAGTGTTTCAAGGAAGGCAGGTGGTTCCAAAGGGTGCAGCCAAGTGGGAAGCAATGAGTTTTTTGAAAATGTCTTTAGGGATACAGCAGAGGGTGGAAGTAGTGGTAGTTTTATTTATTTAGTGCCCAATCCCAGACATTCTGGGCACTGTAAAACATAAGGAAAAGAATCTAAATAACATAGTAGCTTATAATAAATTAGACAACATAACTGAGAAACGGACTGTGGAAAAGATTGGAAAGGCTGCTGAAAGTGAGGAGATGAGCAAAACAGCTGACTGACAATGGTACTTTTTTTTTTTTTTACTGTTAATCTTTTTATTGAGTAGATCTTTACATTTTTTTCTGTTTCTTTTTACAAGCAAAAAGAACCAAAAGGATGGAGCATTAGAATGACATGCAGGTGTGGTACAGCCAGAATATACCAAATTGTTCAAGTTTACACTTGATCCAGAGACATTAAAATTGGATATTCTATAAAGTCAATGAGGGGAAATAGCATTTTTTTTTACTTCAAGATGCTACTGTATTCATTGCAGGGACAAGTCTCGTGTTGGGGAAGGGGACAATCACTCCTGCTTTACAGAATGTTGCTGGTGAGATACAGAATTGGGGAAGAACAGCTGCACAGACAAGAAACAAAGCCCCTGCAGCTACTCTAGATATGACTTCAGACAATGAGAAGGGGGGAGGGAAGGGGAGACCCCATACCCTTTGCCCGGGGACAGTCCAGTGGGCCCTCTGGCAACAGCTCTACTTCTGAAGATACTGCTCAATGCCGGTTTAAAATGTCAGACCTACAGTATTTAATAAATAAAGTGCTGGGCATACTAAAAGAAAAAAATGCTGTGTGTTTGTGGTATATGGGGGGAGCTATTTCATCGTACTGGATATATGATCCCTGATGCAGCAGTCTCGCTAAACTGTTACACTCTATTCAGAGAGGACAGGCTTGACAAAAGGGGCGGAGGCTGTGCAATCTATCTCAAGGATCTTCTCCAGGGCCACACCCTCCCCAAACTAAACACTGGGAATAACATACAAGCACTGGCAGTCAGAGTACTACTAGGTGCCCACAAAAAATACTCACCATTATATCGACCAGTATCCTGCCCCAAAGAACAGGCCAATGGATTTAATTTAGTACTCAACTATTTAAATAGCCTGCATCAGAACTCCAAAGTGGTAATGGTAGGTGACTTCAACATTAACTGGCTATCTCCTGATTCAGCTCCTACAAAGACACTATCTCTTCCATAAATATATCTCGGTTGACTCCCCTGCCAGAGTAAACTACCGCACTGGGTCAAGTATGCTACTGGACTGGTTACTCACTAACTGTCCAGAAAGAATTTCCAACACCACCATCCTCTCAGATTCTATAAGTGACCACTCCCCTATTCTATGCAGCTGGTCCAACAAAGCCACTAAACCCCCTGCCAAAACCATCATAGGCCAGATCCTAACAAAGGGCCAGCTTGAACCCCTAAAATCATACCTCAGGCTACTCAAGTGGTCCCCTATTGACTTATCTGAAGATGTTAACCCAGCACTAGACTATTTTATTGCAGCGTTCAGCTCTGCCTGTGATATCCATACTGCATCAGAAATGAAAGCTCATGGGCATAGTTAATTCTTGGATCACCCCATCCCTTCTCGACCTCATGACCATCAGGGATAACTTGTGGTATCAGGCTCGAGCATCCAGTAATCTGGATGACATGCAGCAATACAGAAAGGTGAGGAATGCCTGTACACGGGCTATCCGCCTTGCCAAAAGTCACCACTATAAGGAGGAACTCGCCAACTCCTGAGGTGATGGCAGAATGTTCTGGGACCTAAAGGGGAAAAACTAGCAAAATCTCACCATCCATGTTAGATATAAACGGAGTCATCACCAAGGACCCAAAAATAATAGCAGACACATTTAACAATGCTTTTACCGACCTCAGCAGCATACTCCCTGCTGACTTCTTTGAGATATCTGAGAAAAATAATAATGGAGAAAGCAATGGTTCACAACCAAGCCACCCTCCCTTCTACTTCAAAATAGTCATCAAAAATGAAGCTGGAAAATATCTACAATGAGCTCTAGGAAAATCACATCTAAGTAGTGACTCCTTAGACCATAAACTTATCAACCTCACCCTGGACGAGGTGCTTACCCCTCTAACCAAAATACTGAACCTCTCTCTGAGGCTTGCCCAATTCCTCCAGAAATGGAAAGCTGTAGTGGTAACACCTGTCCACAAAAGTGGAGATAGGGCCATGCATGCCAATGACTGCCCTATGTCAATTCTACGCCCCCATCCAAAGCTCTGGAGTGCCTTGTGTCTAACCAGCTAGTTGATTATCTAGAAAAATATCAGATGCAATGTCCCCAGTGGCATGGTTTTCGAAAAGGCACACAGCACCTCCACAGTGTTACTAGAGTATATGGGGTACGTTCATAATGTTCTTGATCATGATCAACTAATGGGGGCGGCCTACATCGACCTTTCCAAGGCATTTGACACGGTCAACCATTCCCTACTGCTAGAACAACTCTCCAGCACTAGGCTCTCTCTCAAAGCAGTGAGTTGGTTACAAAGCTATCTAGGGAACAGAGCCCAGCAGGTCAAGGTAGATGGGGTCCTCTCTGACACCAGCAAAGTGCACACAGGTGTCCCTCAAGGATCAATACCAGGTCCACTACTCTTTAGCCTCTTCCTAAACCGCCTCCCCCCATTGCTTACTCCAACAGAATCCTCCTCTACGTGGATGATGCTATGATTTTTACCAGTAATTTAGACCCTATGCTGCTGGAGAAGTAGCTCCAGCACAACTTTACAAGGGTAAAGGCCTGGTTCATAAAGCATAAACTTCTCATGAACTACAAGAAGCTAAAATCATGCTGTTCGCTAACCCACAAAGCAAATATCAATTTCATCAACTTACTATCCTTAATAGCATTAGCACCCCACTTGAACTGGTCCACTCCTTTAAATACCTTGGGGTAATACTATATAGCTTCTTATCCTTTGCTAGCCATGTGGACCATATTGCCAAAGCAGTAAATACAAGAACAGGCCTACTGTACAGACACAAACACTGCATGACCACCGAGGTACTCTGCCTCGCTGTAAATTAGTTCTATTATTTCCATCATAGACTATGGCCTGGTAGTCTATAGCACTGCAGCGGATTCAACTCTAAAAAGGATCACTATAGCACTAAACAAAGCTTACAGACTAATTACAGGAGCTCACCAGCTTATACACACCTGTAACTTATATGCTCAGACTAGCTGGCTACATCTCAAGGGCAGGCTGCAACACAAAACCTGTCTCCTTGCCAAAAAAACTGCATGGGACAAACTCCCCTGACCATCCAGAACATAGAAACATAGAGGTTGATGGCAGATAAGGACCGCAAGGCCCATCCAGTCTGCCCATTTCCTTTTCTACCTTATAAATGTGCCATCGGCCTTTGCTCTGCTAGTGGCCTATCTATTCATACTCATCTGTATTGCTCCCTTATGCCTATCCCATGCCTGTTTGAAGCCCTGCACTGTATTCACAGCCACCACTTCCTGAGGTAGGCTGTTCCATGCATCCACCACCCTTTCTGTGAAAAAGAACTTCCTCACATTACCCCTTAATTGGCCTCCTTCTAATCTCATGCGGTGTCCTCTTGTCCTGCTATTTTTCTTATATTTAAACATGTTAGACTCTTTCACCTTGTTAATGCCCTTAAAGTGTTTGAATGTTTCGATCATATCACCTCTCTCCCTCCTCCTTAATCCAATGGCCAACCCCTATAGGACCTGAGGAAAGGAAAGGAAAGTCAGCCCTTCATGGTCCCTTTCTACCGGACCACACAAGATTAAAGGTCATTCACCTACCGGCCCTCAACTGGCTTAATACCTTCCCCCGGGATATCCTTGCTGAGCCGAAGATCAGCCACATCAAACAATAGCTATGCCAACACCTCATGGTACTCTGTAGTTGTGATTGCCCTCCCTAACAGGAATCATTATTTAAACCCCCCAAATCTCTCATTGCACTTAGCCTGCTGTCTAGTTACTCTTTCCACCCCCCATCCACCCAGCCTTCTCCTCCCCATCTTCTCCCCCTTCCTCACTTACCCCTCCCTGCTCATCCCAGTACTGGACAAAGCCATTATGGCCTTTTCTCTTTGTCTAAATTATGTACTCAAATGCCTTGATCACACATTTGTTCTCATTTTGCCTAATGTTAATCACATCTCTGTTGATGACTGCAATCTTATTGTAATGTTTGTTTAACTCTGTGACTCAATTGTCTTAGTGTTTGTATACTGTTGTTTTCCAACATGGAACATTTGTAAAAGAGTTCCCAGCTCAAAGGTATTGTAATCCAAGATCTTAATAAATAAATAGACTAAAGCAGTGCTGTCAATGAATTAGTTGGGGGGAGGGGCTTTCTCTCTCCATAAACTATAATAATGATCCAAAGTTAAGGTATCTTATATAAAAATAATATGAAACAAATCATGCTATAGCATTTTAAATTTTGATATTGGGTATTGTAAATAGATGAAACAAAGTTCAATTTCTGTATTTTTTGTACTATTATAATTGCCATATATGTGCGAAAATGGTTGTTATGTGATTTGTGTAGATGCCTATGTTTTTTGTTTATATGGTCCTTATTATTTTTTATTGTACTAATTGTGATTGTGATTGTTTACTGTGATTGTTTGTCTTAAAAGCTTGTAATTGGATGTTTGGCTTGGACCTCTTTGGAAATAAGTTTTTTAACTCAACAGAGTTTATTCTATATTCCTGTGCATTCTATCATGAATAAGAATAACATTTTACAAACAAACTGAATAAATAAATAAAAATGTCTGTAGAAAACTGCTTAAAGTATCCATGAAGTTTTACATGGCTCAGGTGATTGCAACTTTGATGTAAATTTTTAAACTCCTGCCACACTAGAATGATTCCGCAGACAATATATTATCCTTAAGATGACTGAACTCTGGTATCCTTTCCAGGCAATTCCCCTAACAAAGCCGGTGATATGCACCATCATTATTCTACTTAAAAACAAGGGGGTCAACGTACTTGATGTCTGGTACAGGCTTGGCCAACCCTTTGAGGTTCTGGCCATCTTGAGCCCATCATGGATGGGACACATCTGGACTGGGGGATGGAAATTCTGTGTGCAACTGAGGCATACCAAGACATGCCTGAACCATCTGCTCAATTTCCTTTTCCATGGAAAAGACCATGCCCTATGTTTTTGTCCTGACCAGAACAGCCCAAGGCATGGTTCTGATGTGGGTTCCCTGATCATTTAAGCAATGCTTGTGACAAGGCACAGTGTACCTTGTGCATGAATTATGGACATTCCAACAAATTTTGTCCAAATGACCTTCACTGTAATCTGTGTAAAGAGTCTGGACATTCTTATTGAACGTGTCTGTGTGCAATGCACAATAGACAGAACAGATAGGATCAAGACTATTTACTCGACAGGACACAGAAAGCAAAAGTTGTTAAAGCCCAGAATGAAAGTACAAGACAACAGCTCACACAGACTCTACAGCCCCCCCATCTGACTCTGACCCTAACCCTCCCCTCTTCATCTTCCTCCTGTTTGTGCACTGTCTTCACCTCCCCCATGAAACCAGGACACCCCACCTGAAGAAGAGAATTCAGAAGTTACCATGTCTGAGTAAAGCCGGGGTGTGGAGGAAGCACACCTAGGTGCCACTATGGATTCAGATCAAGAACAGAGGTGAACCACAGGAAACAATTTGTTGGACACTAACATAAATGACTCCTCACAAGTGTCGGAAATAGAAGAGGAACTTATGCCTCCATTAGAACCAGTGATGGTAGTTGTGAGGAAAGGATCCCTCTGTACACTTTTGCCAGAGCCCAAGGTTGGAAGACGGGGTTCAAAATCTTCAGACTTGGTCCTGACTAACACATATGATGCACTATCAGAGGGTAAATCATGGGGAGACTGAGAAGATAAGGTGGAGTCAGAGTCTTCCCAGATGACAGCCTTGTCAAGTGCAGAACATAATTCCAGGGGGATCCACATACACAAAAGAGGAAAATTAAATCAAAGGCAAAGGAATCCGCTTAGTGTTGTGTTTTATAATATTATGGTCATTGGGGTATCTCCTGACCCTCACCCAAAATGATCTTAACATGACCATGAAACCTAATCTGGGGAATGCATATTTAAACACAAACAGCTTGAACCACCATAAACAAAAGTTATTTATTGGGCCCCATATCCAAACATTTGTTATATGCTAGCACAGAAATGGTGCTGTGCTTGCACCAATACCCACCCAATGTATATCCAAAGGTACTGTGTTGGCGCGGTTTCCTTTGAATATAGGGCTGACTACACACTGTTCAAATGCACTGTGCTGGCATAGCACAATGCATTTGCACAACACTGAATACAGCACTAAAGATAGTGCTGAACCCAGGGGGCAATGCATTTGCACAGCACAGAATATAGCACTGAGGACAGCACTGAACACATCGGGAAATGCATTTGTGCAGCACTGAATATAGCACTGAGGACAGCACTGAACACAGCGGGAAATGCATTTGTGCAGCACTGAATATAGCACTGAGGACAGTGCTGAACACAGCGGGAAATGCATTTGTGCAGCATTGAATATAGCACTGAGGTAGCGCTGAACATGGGGGCAGCAGTGGGCCTGAGTAGGGCACCAGTGAAAGATACACAGCACAGCAGCATAGGTATCAAAAATAAACATTAGTGTACAAAAATGGCAATATGCCATACAGAAAACACAAAAAGAAAAATAGGTACAGCAACAACTGGTGGGGAGAGAAAAAATGAACAGGGTAACCGCCCATATTGGGTAAGGGTAGGAGAAACAAAGGAAAAAGGGCAACCAGTCATGGGGGAACAAAAGAAAATGGGCAATTGCCCATGGGGACAGCAAAAGAAAAAGGGCAACTGCCAATGGAGGGGAGAGAGACACAAAATAAAAAGGGCAACTGCCAATGAGGGGGAGAAATAAACATTAATGGCAACCACCTGTATAAAGGAGGAGGGGAACAAAACATTAAGGGCAACTGCCTGCACGCTGGGGACAAAACATCAAGGGCAACCACCTGTATAAAAGGGAAGGAGGAACAAAACATCAGGGGCAACCACCCATATAGAGGGGAAGGGGGGGATAAAAACATCAAGGGCAACGGCCTGTATAAAGGGAAGGGATGAAAAACAAAACATCAAGGGCAACCGTCCATATAAAGGTGGAGGTGGGAACAAAACATCAAAGGCAACTGCCCACATAAAGGGACAGGGGGAACAAAACATCAAGGGTAACCACCCATATGAAGGAGAGGGGGGAACAAAACTTCAAGGGCAACCGCCCATATAAAGAGGGGTAACAAAACATCAAGGGCAACTGTACATATAGAGGGGGAGGGGGGAACATCAAGGGTAACTGCCATAAACATTCACTATTAAAGAAAGGACATCAGCTGACTACAAAAAGCAAATATAAAGTCCAATGTCCTATCAAGCGGCTGCAGGTGGTGGTGGTGCCTGCTGGCACAGTTCCCATGCCGATGCTGCTGGCAGTCCCAGATAGCGCTGGTGCAGTTTTCAGTCACGCAGGTGCAATCATCCACATGCCATACTAGTACGCATAACAGCTGGACTTGTCTTCAGAGGAGGTCGTCCCGTACCTCATTCTGGGCTACAATGTGCTGACCACTATGTGCTCCTGTATCTCTCTGGGCACCTGTGGAAAGGAAATACACTGAACTCAGCCAGTTGTGTACACAGCATGAGGGACACAATGTGGCATAATATGCATAACAGAAGAACAACCAGCAGACACATGGGACACCATGCCACACATAGGTGGAGGGAGTCAAACAGTCGGACAGCTGTAATGGAATGTGTGTGGCATACCAGAGACAGCACTGCTGACCTCAGCAATAGAGGACTGCACATACAATGAGTGTGCCACGCTGCAATGGAGCATGACTGAGATGTACAAGGGACACACGACAATGGTAGCAATGCCAGATGTAGGAACAGAGCACAAGAAATACAGTGCCAAGCCAAAGACTAATAGGCTGTGTGACAGCCCAAGTGGCTTGGAGTTGCACACATACACCCAGCATCCTGCCAACAAGCCATCCAGCATGCAGGCTAACACAGGTTGTGAAGGCCAACAGATATCCATGAACCACCCTGTTCGGCTGCAGGGTCAGGCCCAGGCATAAACATGGCTCACGCAACACAGCTATATATGGCTGGGACTGTCATGCAGCACTTTATGCAGCGAGGGTAACACGTGTGTGCAGCTGTGTTGTATGTGGGTGTGTGCACTGCACACTGTACCACAATCAGCAAACAATGGCAGTTTGGAATGAAGAGGTCCCCCATTCCAGCAGCTGCTGGACCCAGCCTAGGTGGATGGTCCCCACTCATACAGAGTCAGTGCAGGACCATGGACCCTACTAAGACACAGTTGTGTCCAAATGTATTCATGGCCATTCCCATGCACAGTGTGATAATCATGTTCTGGCCATCACTGTGTTGGTCAGACACTACTGATTATGCATCACAATGCTGGTCACATATGGTAAAGTACATTCAGTGCCACCAATGCCCACACTGCTGCTCACCCCATGCCACGTAAGCTGAGCTCTGTTGTGATGCAATGGCATGACACCCAGTGCATATGACACTGGAGATGGAACTGCAGCAGGCAGACTACCACAGGTGGTGTATAATGCACACAGCATGACAGTGGTGTACTGGTACAACACTGCCCCATGCCTACCTCCACCAGACAGATACGCATAGATAGTCCCGAGCATGTGGCACAACAGATCCGACTGACAGCGACAGGTACAACAACTGGGGCGTAACCACCATCTTCCTTATGCACTAGGTTGGCGACACAGGGGACACACCACTGCATGGTGTAAAGCATGCCATGGCACAGTATACACACAGGGCAGCATGCCTGCTGCAAGGAGGTGTACAACAGAAGGCTGCACAGACCATGACACACCACAGTGACAGCTGTGGGACAATGCCCCAAGTGCAGAGTGACTGTCCCCAACCACAACTGCATAGGTGATGCCCCCCCACCCCACAAGCATGCATGCAGCATGGCGAATCACACATGGACATCTGTCTCCAACTGCAGAAACATACAGCATAGTGTAGACATGCAACCCAGACTGCAAAACACACAATGCAGGGTACTTAAGTGGATGCCTGATGGTAGACTGGCTCTGCTGGGCCCCATCATGGCCAATCCTGTCTGCACCACTGTTGTACCCAGGCCCTGGCCTGGCTCTGCTGGCCTCTGAGGTCTGTGGAGGAGAACAAAGGAGACATGATCAATATCATGCAGTGGAACACACTGCACACTACCATAAACCCTAAACAGTAAACACGCCCATATGCTGGTATGGTGCACCAGCTGTCGCATGTGCATGGTGTGGATGGACATGACTGTGCAGGGTTATGTCTTACCATTGTGCACAGCTGTGGCACCACACAAAGACAGGTGTGGTATGGTTGGCCCAGTCTAAGCAAGAATGTTACATCCCACTGCTGTAGGTATTGCCCAGCACAATGTACAACAGACCATGTAGTGCCCCAATCCAGCCGTCCTCTCCACCCCTGCCTAACATACCCATACATACCAGCTGCAGGCCGTGTACACCTCATAGTATACAGTATGATGCATGGAGCACCAGGTCTCACACAACAGGAGTACAAGAAGCATACCTGGCAATGGCGGGTGTAACAACTGGGGCTGTGATCATTACCACCATCTCCCAACAGGGGTACAAGAAGCAACAGTAGGGGGAGAACAAGGTACTGGAATTGTAAGCCAACACAGTAGCTGGTACAAAAGTGACACATCCTGTGCAATATAACAGGACACAGTGCATTGCCTGGCATATGTATACCAGCACCCATGCTGCATAACATGGACAGTGTACACAAAACAGATGGTGGCCACATCCAAGTGCTGTTTGGTACACCTACCACCACAGGTCCATGTAGAACACATGTTACAGCCCCCTGGTTGTACCTGACAATAGGCATTTACATGTCTAGTGTACCATACCCGGTAGAAATAATGAAATAAAATGAATCCATACCAGCCATCCACCCTGACACTGCAGTCTTGTCACTGTGGCAGCAAACAACCATGCTCCATGGCAGCTGCACACTTCAGGGATCCGCAGCAAATCCCGTAATGCACAGGGCACCAGCGACATCAATTGAGACATACACCTGCATCCATAAGATCAGGCTATACAGTGCAACAGGTCCCGCAGGATAGAGGGGACACAACAGGGACACACAGGTGCAGTGCACATTCCCTCAGGGACAGTGCCCTGGAGGTATATTATGATGGAAACAGTATTGCACCAAGAGACAATACAAACCATACACAGAGCCATCTGTACTCACCAGGCCTTGCACTATGCAGCTCTTCACCATCGCCCACACGTGTTCCAGGTGGCATGCCTCCCGCATTTAGAAGTCACTGTATCAGGGCGCTGATGAGCAGCGAGCTGTGTGGACGTGCTTTCACCTTGCTCCGTCTAACCGGCTTTGCAATTGTGAAATAAAGTTAAAGATTTTCACTTATTTTGATTATTGGGTGCTTGGTAGAAAAGTGGCAGACAGCATGGAGGAGTATTTAGTGGCGAATCCCAGCAAGAGTCAATGAATAGCGGGGAAAAGTGGAAAGAAGCAAGTGGCCACCAGCCAAAGTGAATACGAGGGTACAGTGTTGCTTTTGGCTAACGAGGTTAGCGTGCTAGGCTGGGAGCTAACGGGCCAGGTGCTTGCAGCCCTGGGACCACGTCTGAGCAAAACTGAAAACAAGCTGGATGCCAAACTGCAAGAAGTCCTTGACCAGCATGTTTCTCACGGAAATTGGATTGCAGAGGCTGAAGACCGTATTTCTCACCTGGAAGATGAGATGGCTTCAGTCCCGGGGCAAGTTGCAGCACTACAAAAGGACTTGGAGAACTTTAAGGAGTCCTTCGATTACCAAGAAAATTACCATTGCAGGCTAAACCTGAGGCTCGGGGAGCTGCCAGAGGGCAAGGAGGGTGGAGATGTTTTGGGGTTCTGTGCAGCAACACTGCCGATGCTGCTGGGCCTCACACCAAAAAAAAAAATGGGAGGTTAAGCTGGAAAGAGCGAATAGGGCAGTTATGCCCAAACCACCAGCAGATCAGCCTCCTAAACAAATCATCATGCACTTTCTTAATTATCAGGACAGAGAGACTGTACTGAGCATGTATAGAATTAAAGGGGGCCTGATGTTCATGGGCTCTAAACTGTTTATATACCAGGATTATTCAGCACGACTGCTGAAAAGGCGCAAAATGTTACAACACTGTAATGACCCAGCTCTGGAAGATGAGAGTGGAGCATTTCATGATATACCTGGCCACTCTGAAAATTCGCCATGAAGGTACTACTTTTTCATTCTGGGAGGTAGACAAGGCTGCTACATTTGTGAAGGAGCTGCTGAAGAAGATCAGATGAAAGGGAGCCGCATGGAGGGGGTATCCTGCTGAGAGGGATCATTAAAACTGTTTGCTGGACTTGTCCCTGAACCCCCTTGATTATGCCATTGATCATTGACCCATTATTTCTTGGTACCTTCGGAGCTTTTAGGAGAAGCGGCATTTCTGATGGGGAAGTGTGCTGATGGGGCATCAGGTGGTTCCCTGTTTGGACCTTTGGACTTATAGAATCGAACTGTATTTGGTGACTGAAGTTCGCCCCCATACCGGCCAGAGGGGATATTAACAGAACTTGGAGGACTTGAGGCCTATCGAGGGGGTGCAATGTGTGGTGCCTTCAGAGGCCTGGAGATGGTTAGCGTGGAAGGCATGGATGAAGGAAGTAGGCCCAAGCTAGGCCTCCTCGTGGTGAAGATGCCAACTGCCAGGAACGTAGGCTGTACATAGGCTGGTTGGGGGGGCAGCGTGTGCTTTTAGTGCGCTACCTGGCCTCCCTGCCCTGGTACTGGCCTGCCGTATTAACAGGGTGCTGGACTTTTATTCAGCACACTGGACTGTGGGACGCTGAGTGCTCGTTACCAGTGTGGGGGTTTGCAGAATTGTCTTTTAAGATCCAGAGGGAGATTACTGATGAGGGAGGGGATGATGGGGGTCTCGAAGTAGCAGCGGGGATAACAGGGATTGTTAAGATTCGTTTTTGATGCTAAATACATTTTTGAAATTTAATGTCTGAATCTAGCAAAGTCAGGGCTATGTGTGGAAAATCCTGTTGAATTCACAAGCCGCTGGGGAGGAGGGAGGGCATGATCGTTTTTTTATTTGTACAAATCAGATTTACAACCTTTGAGTCAGAGACTTGTTTACAAAGGCACCTCGTCACAGAGAGGACAAAACAGTGATACAGAGTTCCAGATACATACAGGCAGTGTTACATACATTATGTACAGTCAATTTACATAGGTTACATATGAATAAAATAAGGGAGAAATATACCCCTGTTATACAATTACAACATAGGCAGAGAAAAACATGACTTGCAATGTTGGAGCGACTAAGGAAAAACTGCCCTAGGACCAGGCTACAACATAGGGCAGACTGGTGACTGCAGATGCAGCACATAAGACAGATGTCTAGAAGGGGAGTGGAACAATGGAGCCTGTGAGGAGGAGGGGTGTGTGTGTGTGTGTGTGTGTGTGTGTGTGTGTGTGTGTGTGTGTGTGTGTGTGTGTGTGTGTGTGCAAGTGAGCTATCTGGAGGGCATTGTCGAAATTAGAGTGCACTGGAAAGCATGAGTCCATAGAAGCCCAGAGGGAGTGAGAGTGAGCAACAGTTAGTTACATTTACAGCAGCGTGTGTTGAAAAGATGATTATGAAGAGCGATTTTAAAGGGACCAATTTTGGGAGTGTTGGTGATGTTGACTGGAAGAGAGTTGAACCAGGCGGGAGCTCTGTAACAGAAGGATCTCTGAGCTAGGAAGGTCCTAGTTCTAGGCACCAGTAGATGGCCTTATCCAAGCTGTGGGTGGAGACCATGGGGGTGGCATGCTAAAGGGAGGCAGACACCCCAGGGGGGAGAGCCCGAGCAGAATTATTTTGGCTAGTAGGCAGGTCTAGTAGTGGAGTCTTTCTTCGAGGTCGAGGAGGTTGGCAGTGGAGTAGAGTAGGCAAGTATGGGTGAGCCTGGGGACTCCGGTCAGGAGCCTACAGGCCTTGTTGATAGAGAGTTGGATTTTACTTGAGTGCAGTGTTGTCAGCAGCTTTGTATATAGGCAGGCCATATTCCACTAGGGACAGGACAGAGGATGTGATGGCCAGCCAGAGAGCATCGGGAGGAAGGCAGTCCTTATGGCGGTAAAGAAGGCCAATCCTGGAGTTAGTGGCGGTCGAGAGGGCTTTAATGTAAATTTGGAAAGTGAGGGCAGTGTCGAAGGTAATCCCTAAGTATTTATAGGTGGACACTTGCTCTAAGGGGTGCTGAGTGCTGGGGAGGATGGGGGGGCATTTCTGGCTTTATTTTGGTGGTGGGTGAAGAGGATCGACTTAGTCTTCTTTAGATTAATGACAAGTCTATGATCCTTGAATCACTTTTCAGCTTGGTTGAAGGTGAGTTGGAGAGAGTCCTAGAGTGAGGCAGACTTGTGGTGTGAGGCGTAGAGAATGGCATCATCCGCATATAGAAGAATTTTGCCAGAGCAGGCACTAGGCAGAGTGTTAAGGTAGAGCCTGATAAGTAGGGGTCACAGTATGGAGCCCTGGGGAACCCCGGAGTGGACAGGTCGGGTGTTGGACAAGGTCCCATCGATTTTTATGCACTGGGATCGAGCTGAGAGGTAGCTGGAGCACCAGGCAAGGGGACCAGTGGAGAAACTGATTTGGTAGAGGGAGTCAAGCAAGAGGGGATGGCAAACAGTGTCAAAGGCCTTGGAGAGTTCAATGAACACTACTCCAGCAAGGTTACCAGAGTCAAGGTGGGAGTGCAGGTAGTTGGAGAACTCTAGGACGGCTGTGGCAGTGCTATGTCCTGAGCAGAAACCATGATGCTCAGGGCATAAGATGGCATACTTGGTCAGATACTCGGTGAGCTGAGTGGTCACCACTTTTTCTATAGCTTTGGAGAGAGGGGGGGAAGAATGGAAATTGGCCGGTAGTTGTTGAGGGAGGATCTATCACCACTTTTGTGTATGGGTGTGACAATGGTTGTTTTCCAGACACTGGGGAATAGACCCAAGCAGATGGATCAGTTAAGTAGATCAGTCAGAGGGACTAGGACATCATCATCTTGGATGAGGCATAGGATCCTGGTGTCCAGAGTGTCATTACTGGGGCTATTGCTGCCTAGTGCTTTTAGCAGGTATGGTCTGGCTTCTTGAGTGGATATTTTGCATAGGTGGAACTGAGGGCATTGTAGGACAGGGGGCTGAGATTCTGGCACAGGGTCAAAGAAACTACTGGGGAGGACAGAACTAAGATCCGTGAAGGTGGTATTAGGGCAGTTTGCTATGTTGAGGGGGTCCATGGTAATAGAGCAGTCAATAGAAAGCTGGGATGCGGTGGAGCATGATTTCCCATTCAGCTCTTTTATGTTCTCTCAGAAGGTCTGGGTTGACCCCCAGGAGGAGGTAAGGGTGGCCTGGTAGTGGTCCACTTTGGCCTTGCGGATCGCCCAAGTGCACTTATTGTGTGCGGCATTGTAGGCATGCCTATCCGCCACCTTGCCCGATTCTGCAGCAATGTGCCAGAGGTTATCCCTCTCCCTGAGTTTTTGGAGCAGGGAAGGGGTGACCCATGGAGCATTTCGTTTTTTGGTGCAGAGCCTGGTGAGCGGCGCATAGAGATCACAGGCCTTGTTAAAAGCCTGTGTGAAGAGGTCAAGCGCTGTGTCAGTGCTAGGAGCATGGTTGATGGGGGACCAGTCAATCTGGGCGAGATATTGCTTAAGTTTTTTCATTGGGGATTGGTAGGCACTCATGCATATAATGCAGTTAGTGTCTGGGTATTTCATAGTTGTTTGGAGTTCAATGGGGTGGAGGGGACCGGGGGAATAATGGAAATTACTATAGTAAAGATGGTGGGGGTCGGGGTTTGTTTGTTATAGGGGAGGGAAGTTCATATAATCTTTTGAGCTACAGCAATGTTTCACTGTGTAATGTTGGGGGGAGGAAAAGGTGTTGGATGTTTGTGGGGATAATGGCTATGGAAGGTTGAGAGGGTGGAATGCTGGTTAGAAGTTGTTACTGTGTTTTAAAATGTTCATTTTTCTACAAGTTTATTCATACTAGGTGCACAATGTTTAATACACAGTGGGAGGAAGCTGGTAATGAATATTGGGGCTGTTGGATGATTGCATGAGGTATAAAGAGGCCACTGGGATTCAAGAGGTATGTACAGGGAAAGAAACATGGCATACATCATGGCTAAGATGAGGGATATAACAGTGGTCTCATGGAATGTAAGAGGGATGCCACTCCTGTAAAGTTTATAAGTCTGTTAATTGCCCTTTGGAGGCAAGGGACTCGTGGCTATGTTGCAAGAGACCCATCTCACTGACCCTGAACATGCAAAGCTGGCACGTGGATGGGTGGGGGCCTGCTTTGCAGCATCTTTCTCATCTCACAAAAGAGGAGTTGCCATATTGATACATAAGAATTTTTCATTTCAGGTCATGAGGGTGGTAAAGGATCCAGGTGAGGGCCGGTACGTATTTGTTACAGGGGAAGTTTATGGGGAAAGGGTCACATATGGAAGTATTTATGCTCTGTCGGTGTATGACCCAAACTTTTACAGAGAACTCCTCAGCTTGTAAGTCAAAGAGCAATTCCTGGGTCTTATTCTAGGAAGGGATATGAATTGAATTATGGACCATCACCTGGATCATACCGAAGGTTGGGGTCAGGTAAAGGAGGCTATTTGTCAATGGCAAATTGGTATGGCTGACCTTGATATGGTGGATGGATGGAGCATGGCTAATCCAGGGTCAAGGGAGTACACCTTTTATTCCAATCCCCATAGTATGTGGTCATGCATTGATTATATGTATCTACCTCAGGAGTGGTATACGAGAACACAGAATATTAAACATAGTCCCATACACATCTCAGACCATGCAATGGTCATACTGGTAGCCTCTGTAAATGAGCAAAGGGAGGGCCCACCGCCATGGAAATTCCACACCTATATGCTGGGGGACAAAACTTTTAGGGAGTATTTGGTAGAGCAGTGGCAGACATATATAAGGTCTGATGCGGGCTCCCCCACTTCCAAGGCCACAATAAGGGATGCTGGGAAGGCGTATATGAGGGGATGATCATTAGCTATGTTGCCCGGGCCAAGAAAAAGTGGCAGGAAAAAAGAGTAGATTTAGAATCCTGTTTAAAGGGTCTGGAGAAAAGGGTGGCGGAAGGTGAAACCGGGGGAGGGCGTCCTACTGCAGGTTACCAGGGAAGCCTTGAATGCACTGCTGCGGGATGAAGCATGGAAATCATGGATGTTCTGTAAAAAACAGTTGTTTGAATGGGGCAATAAACCCAGACCGTTGTTGGTGCATCTGATGTGGGGAGGGAGGGTCCCTGTTCTGATCCCTGATATTAAGGATGAGAGGGGCACATTCCACTAGAATATGCTGAAAGTTAGGAAATGTTTCCGGGGTTTTTACAAGAAGCTGTATCAGGTAGAATGTGAGGGTAATCTGAATCTGGCTGGAGATTTTTTGGGTGGATTTACTCTCCTGGGGGTGACTGAGGAGCAGAGGTCCAAGCTTAATGAGCCCATTACTAGAATGGAGGTGATAAAGGCCATACAGGGCTTGAGGGTGGGTAAGACTAGCAGTCCCAATGGATTTCCAGTAGAATACTATAAGTGTCTGGCAAATCAGCTTGCAGAACAGCTGTGCGAGGTCTTTAGACAACCGAGGGGGAGAGGGTTACGCTTCTTGCCTCGTGTTTTGAAGTTATCTGTCTTATCCCTAAACTGGGTAAAGACCCGATGGAATGTGCCTCATGTAGGCCTATTTCTCTGTTAAATTGTAAAAAATTTTAGCTAAGGTGTTATCCCTCAGGCTGGAGCGGATCTTGTTTACCCAGACCAGACTGGATTCATTAAGGGGCTCCTCTTGTATCATAATGTTCACCGTTTACTGAATGTGGTGTGGAGAGTGAACTGGTCAAAGGAAAACACATATATAATAGCTATCGATGCAAAAAAGGCATTTGACCAGGTGGAATGGGGCTACCTGTTTGAGGTGTTGAACTAGTGTGGTCTGTGTGACACCTTTTTTGGATGGGTTCAGGCAATGTACAAATACCCTAGAGCACAGATCTTGGTAAATGGTGGACTTTCAGATAAGTTTGGTCTGGCTAGGGGGATGAGACAGGGGTGTCCTCACTCCCCTCTATTGTTTGCAGTAGCACTGGAACCACAAGCACTGGCAATTAGGCAGTGTGAGGGAATTAGTTGGGTTACGGGAATGACAGGTATTCAGTATAAGATTACCCTTTATGCAGATGATATGTTACTATTCGTGAGGAACCCACAATCATCAATACCCTCCCTGTTAGCTATGATTGATACTTTTGCCAAATTCTTAGGGTATAAAATAAATTTCAGTAAGTCAGAGATGCTCTGTTTACCAGGAGTGGGGGGGGGGACATGGGGATTAAAGGTGGTGAGTAAGTGTTTCACATACTTAGGCGTTCAAGTGGGTAAGTCCTTGGGATCTCTATATGAGTTGAATTACATGCCCATAATCAAAATAATAGAAGCTGACCTTCGATGTTGGGGTTCTTTACCCATTTTTTGGCTAGGTAGAATCAACTTAATTAAAATGAATGTCCTACCCAGAATTCTCTATGTTATGCAAATGGTGCATGTTGGGTTAACTATTGAGGATATTAAGAGGGTTGAGGCTGCATTCTCATCCTTTATCTGGCAGGGGAAGTGACCCAGAGCTTGTCTGCAGAGACTGAAGGTGGAGACTGACAGAGGAGGATTGAATTTCCCGGATCTCCGAAATTACTTCTTATCCATCCAGCAAAGGTACATTCAGGACTGGGTAAATCAGCCAAGGGTGGCTAGTTGGGTAGACCTGGAGCAGGTTGGCTGTCCCGGCAGGGTTTCAGCCTACTTAGATAAACAAGGGCGTAAAGTGTATTGGGCTCTAGGGGAGAGGAACCCACTGGTAATGGCGGTGCTGGATGGGTGGGGGCAAATCATGTGAGTGAGTGGCAGTGCTGGATGGGTGGGGGCAAATCATGAGAGTGAAGAAGGTGTGAGATGCTGAAACATTGTTGCTACCAGTTGCTAGGAGCCCCTTCTTTTTGCCAGGGTTAGAAGACCCAGGGTTCCGGGAGTGGGAGACCAAGGGAATAAGAAATGTGGGAGACCTGTTTCTGAGTGGGGGTCTTTGCACTTTTGGTGATTTGCAACAATATCTGGGCCTGGATAAGCACTATTTTTTTAGGTACCTACGAATTCGAGTTTATGTCATAGGCTTAGGGAGGGGCAAGGCTGGGTCCCCCGAGATGGAATGGGTGGAGCAGTTATTATACCAGGCCAAGATGGACCCCATGGGGTTTATTCAGAAGGCAGCATGGATGGGGAAGCAATATTTACCTGATCTTACCCAAAAGACCAGGATACTGTGGGAAAGGGACATAGGGCTGCCGATAGGAAAGGACAACTGGAGATTGACGATTACCATGCACATGGGAATAGTGGTTTGTAATAAATTTAAGGAGGCATTTTACAAGTTTGTTCACAGGCTTTACTGCCCTCCCACAATAGTGTATAAATTTCACCCAGCAGTTTCACCCACATGTGGCAGATGTGAAAGGGAGATGGGGACATATTGTTTTTGGTCTTATCCAATCTTACAAGTGCTCTGGAAAGCAGTCCTGTTGGAGGTGGGCAATATGGCAGGAAGAAAATTTCAGCCTGATCCTCTTTTGTGTTTATTTGGGCTGAAGAATCTGGTTGGGGAGGAGTGGGCCCCACTCCCTAGCTGGGCTAGGGTTTTCCTAATACTGGTCTGACACTGTATGCAAAACGCTTGGGTTTCCAAAACAGCTCCTTCAGTGCAACAGTGGCGTACTCTATTCCTGCAGACCTGTACCGGTCCTGAAGGAAGGCTTGGAGGGGTAGATATGAGTGATGGATGATGGTCATCCTCAGGGTTGGGGAACACTTCACTGGGGAACAGCCTACCCTCTAGTGGACTTGAGGGGAATCTCCATGCAGATTAGCTATAACAGATTTGAATGGTATGAGAGTAATTTATAATCAAATGAATAACCAAGCATCAACTTCTACTGTCTAAGTGTTGTTTTATTTTCAGAGGACATGTGCACTAATGGAAGAATTATTTGAGTAATGTTTTTTTTTTTTCTTTTATGTATGTTATTGTTGTTCTGTTTGTGGATGTACACGTGGAAAACTTTCAATAAAAAGATTATATTAAAAAAAAGTCACTGTATCTGTGGTGACATTAGTCACCTGCGTGGGTGAGCCCAGTATGTCTGGTGAGGTGCTGCTCCACAGAATCACACACCTCACACCTTGGTTTGTCAGAAACCACCCCTTCATCAAGTAGCTGGTCCGAACTGGCCACAAGCAGGTTGGCCAGCTCTGCTGAAGACTATCCCTGGTTCTGCTGGCCTGCTCCTTCTGCCAGACAAGTTTGCTCCCTGTCCAGTGCTAGACCTCTCTTGAAGCTTCAAGCTCTTAAAAGGTTCTTGGCTTTATGGGTGTATCCTTTCTGTTTGCACAAAGCATACATTACCAGGTTAGTGCTGTGCTAAAGTCAATCAGCATACTTCAGGTGGGGGTGTGTTGATTCTTCAGTATGCACCAGGCATGGCGTGGTATGTGCACAGTGCACACACACGCAGGCCTGCGCAGATCTGCACAATACCATTGCACATGCCTGTACAGTATGATGATGCTGTCCATGATATGCGACATCACATCTACACTGCATATGAATGTTGCACTAGCATAATCTCAGCACTAGTGCTAGCGCAATTACGATTGTGCTTGGAGCAAACTTGTAATATTCAAAAAGAGTATGGAAAAGAGCTAATTTCGCATTCTAAGGGCAAAAACCACATCAGCATGTCATTACTGGAATGCATTCATTCATTAGAGTGTCTAATTGTGGGCTCCATGTCAATATGGTGAAGAAATAACAGCAAGTACAATTACGACAACGGCAAATCAGCGAACGTTAATACAGCAATCGGAATTTACAGCAAATGCAATTACAGCAACATTTTCTTTCTGTGGGGGGCTTTGCCCCCCACACTCACCTTACTTATATATCTAACTCCAAGGTCATATCACCTCGAGGAGGGGAGGAAGAAAATGTCACCATAACTGCGGTCGCTGTAAATTCTGGTCACCGTATTGACTCTCACTGATTTGCCGTCACCGTAATTGTACTCGCCATTATTTCTTCACCGATTTAACGTACTACCCTAATTGTGCCTGGAGCATAACTAAAAAGAGCAAAGTACACCACCAAGATTGCACAGTGGAACTGCAGGCAGCTATAGGTAGGTGTTTCATGGAATGGCTGACAATAAGGACATGGCTGATCAGAGCACTGTGTATATCCTGTATATGGCTAGATTATTGCCGTATCTTCACATGGCTGGGTGCAGTAATAGGCAGACAGTTGGATGTGTGTTTGACCCAGACTTGCAGGAACACATTCAGGTCCTCTGCATTGTATACACAGGAACTCTGTGTATACAATGCTTAGTGGTTTCTGTCCTCCCTATTTAATACAGGTACAAAGATGGAGGATAATTCATGGAGAAAGAGAAAACAAATGTTCTCAAAGGAGGAGATTCTTGCCTTGGCCCAAGCATATGTGGACTATGAAGACCTAGTCGACAGAGAGAGGGGAACCAGATACAAGATAAGACAAGCATGGGACACAATAATAGAGGCTGTCAATGCTGTGGGTGGCAGAGACTGGTCCAGGGATGAGGTCACGAAGAGTGCAGGAGACATGACAAGGTGCACAAAAGACATCATGGTCCAGGTAAAGGCCAGCCAACAGGCCACAGGCAGTGGGTCCAGTGCTGAAGTACCTCTAACCCTGCAGAGCCACTAATGGCCTCAACAGTCAGTGCAGTATCGATGAGACCAGTGTGCCTGGAGGTGGCTATGAGAGCCAGGTTGGACCGTCACAGCTGTGTGAGTGATTGTGTCACACCATCACATTGAGCCTGTGTGTACATGAAACAGCAGTGTTGTGCTTTACATGCTTGGGTGGGTGGGGGTGGGGGTGCTGGTGAAATGAACCATGGCTGGACAAGGGAAATATGCAGGCACAGGGGTACACCACAAATCCATGTTCTGCCTACACATCCTACCTTAGCCCTATGTGTGCATCCTGTATGGCCTGTGGTACACCATGCATGTGGGACATCACTGCTGCATACTCTGTCTGAATATAGTGTACCTCTGTGTAGTGTTTGTCCAGCACACCAGGATGCCCTGAATTTGCCTACCTCCCCTCTGTTGTGTTCATGGTCACTTTTTTCTCACTACAGCCCCCTGCATCTCCCATCATGTGTCTAATGAAATAGAGTATTTGTGGCAATACAGGTATATTTAGGAGGCACACACTGAGCTAATGTTTCACATCTACCTACCATATTCACATGTGTGTTTCACCAGATCCTCTTCCTTACTGATGTCCCCTGTTGGCAGCCTCATTGACCTGGTAGTTGTGCCATCAAAGACCCCTCCAGACTTTGTGTTGCACAATGGGTGCAGGCTGCATGATACAATCCATTTTTCTGGCTGGTGTGTCAGTCTGCTGTGTACTCACCTACTGTTCCACACTGTGTTATCTCCTGTGTGATCACTGGTATTGGGGGTGGTGTGGTGTGGTGTATACTGCACTGAAGGTGTACGACCACTGCACAGCAGGTGTGGCATGGGCTGCAAGACTTAGTGCACTGCTCCCACCTGGATGGCATGTTATTTTCTTTCAGCCCCCTTTTAATCCCCCTGTCTGGATGACATGTTGTTTCTTTTAATCCCCCTTTAACCCCCCCTCATCCGGATGGCATGTTATTTCTTTTAACCCCCATTCTCCTTCCTGGATGGCATGTTATTTCTTTTAAAAATTTCAGTTTGCTGAAAGAGTGGAGTGAAAGCACCTAGCTTTACCTTAAAGATACATTAATATTTATTTATACTTCTCTTCCTTCTGAAAGTAGCAGGGTAACCAGTGAGAAAAGATCTGTAAACAATGGTTGGGGCACTTTGAAACTTGGCAGACAGTGACTGGGTTACCTTGAAATTTTGGTTTTAAATTGTAACAGGTGATGTGGGGGAAACTAGGTCAGGAACTTAACCTTGGGGTGAGTAGATTCAGGAAGCCCTGTGAATCAGGTGTTTAATTGAGGGGTTGAGCTGAGAGAGGCTTAGTGCCTTCCAACAAATGGAAGATTTAAAAGGTCAGGTTAGTTGGGGTTCTGAGGTTGGAGACCAGAGGTTGTTGTAAAAGTGGAGTGAAAGCACCTAGCATTACCTTAAAGGTAGATTAATATTTATACTTCTCTTCCTGTTGAAAGTAGCAGAGTAAGTGGGGACAAAAGCTCTGTAAACTGTGGTTGGGGAACTTTGAAACTTGATAAGCAGTGACTGGGTTTTCTTGTTTTAAATTGTAACACGTGGTGTGGGGGTTGACCAGCGGAGTCCCAAAGGGACCAGTGCTTGGACCAGTCCTCTTTAATGTCTTTTTAAGTGACATTGCAGAGGTGCTGGAAGGGAAGGTGTGTCTCTTTGCAGACAACACAAAGATTTGCAACAGGGTTGATACTCCAGGAGGGGTAGAGAAAATGAGAAGGGACCTATACAAGCTTGAGGAGTGGTTAGGGTTGTGGCAGCTAAGATTCAATGCACAGAAGTGCAAGATCATGCACTTGGGGCACAGAAATGTGGGGGGAGGTACTGATGGCTACCAAGCAGGAAGGGATCTGGGAGTAATCATATCTGATGATCTAAAGGTTACCAAGCAATGTGAGAAGAGTCAGTGGAATGCCAGGGTGCATAGGAAGAGGTATCTCCAGCAGAAGAAAGGAGGTGGTGATGCCACTGTATAGAACATTGGTGAGACCTAATTTAGAATACTGTGTCCAGTTCTGGAGGCTGCATCTCTGGAAGGTCACAGAGTAGAAGCGGTTCAGAGAAAGATGACAAAAATGGTGCAGGGGCTGCACCAAAAGTCATATGACAGGAGACTGGAGGATCTCAATGTGTATTCCCTGGAGGAGAGGAGAGACAGGGGGATATGATAGATACTTTCAAATACCTCAAGGGTATAAATAAGGTACAAGAGAGTAGCATCTTTAAAAAACAAGCGTTTGTCAATGCCGACTGTTGATTGCTTATATGTGCTGTTTAGGTATTTGGAAGTAATAGTACCATGCCTAAGAACTGTCATGTGCCCCCCTTCCCGACATCCACTGTGTCTTTCTGTTCAGTATTCACAGAAGAGGGGGAGGGGCAAGGGCCACAGCAGTACAGCAGCTGCGAAGGCATGAAAAGGTGGACAGTAGTCCATTCACAGGCAGAAGAATCCTGCAGGAGGTGACTAAATTGAAGGTGGACAAAGCAATGGGACCAAATAGCATACACCCAAGAATATTAAGAGAACTGTGAAGGGAGATAGAAGTACCTCTGTCAGCCATGTTCACTGAGTCATTTAACACAGGGGTGGTACCAGAGAATTGGAGGAAGGCACATGTGATTCCTCTCTACAAATCCAGCAGTAGGGAGGAGGCGGGGATCTATAGGCCGGTCAGCCTCACCTCAGTAGTGGGGAAGATCATGGAGACATTGCTTAAAGAAAGGATCTAGAAGCCAGGACCACAGACATGTATTCACACCAGGGAGTTCATGTCAGGCAAATCTGGTTGATGTCTTTGACTGGGTGACAAAGGAAGTAAATCAGGGTGGGGCAGTGGACAATGCTTACCTTGATTTAAGCAAAGACTTTGACACTGTCCCACATAGGAGGCTAATAAACTAGCTGAGAAGGCTGGGCAGGGGGGAAAGGGTGGTAAGCTGGGTTAGAAACTGGCTAAGAGACAGGAGGCAGAGAGTGATGGTAAATGGGGTGCAGTCTGGGGAGAGGGGGTTACCAGTGGGGTGCTGCAGGGATTGGTCCTAGGGCCAGTCCTGTTCAATGTCTTCATTAGTGATATTGCAGAACGGCTGAAGGGAAAGGTCTGCCTGTTTGCAGATGACACCAAGATCTGTAAGACAGTGGATACCCCAGAGGGGGTAGAGAATATGAGGAGGGACCTGGGGAAGCTTGGAAAATGGTCTGAGGACTGGCAACTGAAGTTTAATTCAAAAAAGTGCAAAATTGTGCACCTGGGACACAGAAACCCTATGGAAAACTAAAGGATTGGGGGGGGTTGCTGACAGTCACAAAGAAGGAAAGTGACCTGGGGGTTCTTCTTTCAGATGACCCGAAAGTGTCAAAGTGGTAAGGCAGCTGGGAGGGCCAGTGACATGCTGGGGTGCATAGGCAGGGGTATCACCAGCATAAGGAGGGAGGTAATGATGCCATTATATAAAACCATGGTCAGGCCTCACATGGAGTACTGTGTGCAGTTCTGGAGGTCACACCTTTGTAAGGATATTAACAGGCTGGAGATGGTCCAGAGAAGGTTGAATGAGATGGTACAGAGCTTGCAATGCAAGACTTATGAGGAGAAATTAAAGGACTTCAATATGTACTCACTGGAGGGAAAGAGGGGATATGACAGAAACATTCAAGTACCTCAAGGGTATAAGTATAACTACTGAGAAGAAGGAGACAGCTGCTAAAGACACATGTGCCAGCTTCTGTGCAATATGCTTTTGTTCTTATAAATCTGTAATCTCCAGCATTTCAGTAATCACATGACTACACTGCCTTCTTTAGGCAATTTTATGTTGGTTGATGCCTGGTGTCAAACGACAGACAGAGGGCTCACCAGATTGTGTTGCCATTTGAAAAACTTCATAGAGTGTCCTTTTACTGGTAAGCATTTTGGAAAGCTGGTGAAGGTCTCACAATTTTTATTACGATTTTATCTTCTTATGTCTGTCCCCTTTGGTCCTCCCATCCCCACACCCCAACAGTCATCAGTGGCCACAGCTGCAGCCTTCTTCTTGCCGAGATGGTGGGTGAGCAGCTGCCTTCACAGTCTGTGAAGTCTGACATCTTTCAGTGCTACTTACTGGTCATCTTTCAACATAGGCAAGGTGCTGCCAGCCCAAAACTAACTCAGGACAAGCAGCTTTCAAAGTGGGGAAGAAATGGAGTGAGCAAGAATCAAGTACTCATTCAGATGTGGCGTCGATTTTAAGATCAGCATACTGGTGTGGGCACCGCAAATATAAGCCCAGATCTTTACCAATTTTTGCCTTATGAAGAGTAAAGGCTTCTCGAAGCACTGAGGTTCTGTTTATTATACTGTAAGTGAGCTGCATCTAATTTGGTAATTTATTGTACCTTACACCTGGATGTATGGTAGGCCCAACTTTAAATAAACACTGCACCTGAGTGAACACATGATGCCATAGAAACATAGAATTTGTCAGCAGAAAAGGACTGCTCAGCCCACCCAGTCAGTCCAAGTGTTCTCTACCTACTTGTAACTCCTACCTGTCTGTGTTACTGCACGTCTTATTCTGCTTGCATCCATCAGGACCTCCTTGTGAATGAGCTTGCTCAATGGATTTTTCCTGTAATGAACTTGAACCTACTCCACCTCCTTAGCCCTATTGATCTCTGTTGACCCCCTCCTTCCCCTTTTTCTAATATAGCCCTATGTTTATCCCATGCATGCTTCATGTTCCTACCATTTTAGCTTCTGTAACCCCCCTACAAATGGGGGTTCCCAAAAAGTCTTCAATGAGCTTGCCTAAATGCTCACTGCCAGGCTGGTGTCCTGCATTTTAGCAGTTTAAATGTGATTGCCAGAGAGTGCCTGTATAACCTCTGTGCACTATCTCTTTAACAGCTGCCTGGATTGCAGTCATAAGTAATCTGAGAGGGAGCTCTGTTAAAAGATGTAACTGTTTGCTGTTCATTCATTAGAGTAGTAATAATAATGTAGTTTGTCTAACCTGCTTTCTTTGCAGTAAGGACTGTTTTGTTTATCCCCACCATTTTGGCCTGGAACTGCCGAATTGGACCAATTAGTCTGGTGGGACCTAAAATTGAGCCGGACTACAGGAGCTATCTGGAGTCTAAATCTGTAGGAATTGTAGTTTTGGGCTTTTGGCACCTTTTTGCACCTGAAAGGGGAGCTCCTGTTGTGACTGACAGACGAATCAGCCAACTGAACCTTTTGGAACTGAGGGGAAATCCCCAAGCTGCCTGCTGTTTCAGTCAGATCTCAGTTGGGAGCTGAATGAACAAGAGCTTGAGATGGTCAAGCAGCCGTCTGAGTAGTTTTGAGTGGGAGAACTGTGGAAAGGCCTGAGTTGTGGCCTGCATGTCTGCCTGCTGCTCCTGAGAGGGAGAGAAGAGAATTATTTCGGACTAAATCCGAGTTTGTGAGAACAAAGTAAGCCACTGATTTTTTACCAGGCTCATACCTTAAGAAGACCAAAGATATGCTGAATGCAGTCGGCCTGTCAGGATTTCCAGCTGCTTTTGAATCCCTGGTTTGTGCAGACTTTGCAATTGTGACTGGAGAGCGGTTTGCCTGGTACAGTAGAATTTCTTTACATGTAAATGTGCTGTGTATTGAAAGTGGGTCGTGATTTGGTTCCCCACTGTGTGAACTGTGTTCTGCTTACTGGTACTATAGAATCCTTTATAGGTAAATGTGCTGTGTATTGAAAGTGGGTCGTGATTTGGTTTGGAAGCTTTATCCAGCCTAATCGGACTGAATCCGTGTTCATCTCCATTCGGCCTGGGCTATGCCACTCTGGCCCTGCCTGACTACCCCACTGCACAGAGAAAGCCACAGATGAGAGACCTGCCTGGGGATCAGCCCCCCTACTCCATGCTTGAACAGGAATGACGCCTTGGTGAATCATGTGGGCCCTGCTTCTCCTGGCACCCCAGATTAACCACTTGTTGTGTCGATTTTCATCCAGCCTGTGTCCAGTCTTGGGTATTGAGAGTAATCATCAGGGTAGCTCCCTGCAACAACAGCCTAATCTAAAAATGTGTATTCCGATTGTCTTGTTGTTTTCTTTTCACGAACTGAGCCCTCCGGCTCCGGATTACAAATAGTGTGTGTTGTGCATGTTTTCTTCCATCACAGGGCCCCAACCAGCTGCAACGTTCCTGGCTAGCCCACCATTCTCCATCTGGGTACCCAGAATGTGTGACTGTTTATGGACCCTGAAGTGCATGCATAACCATTTGATTGATAGAGCCTTTAAGCAAATTAACCTGATTATGCCCCTCCCTTGTTCAAGACCCTTAAATAAATCAGATCTAACCCTTTTTTTGCATTTACCCTGACTGAGGTTCCAGTGTGTGCAAGAGTACTGTACTGATGTTTTTTTGTTGTGTATAACCTTGTTTTACAGGGGTTCCCCAGGGCAGGGCCAGAGGAATGCCCTGGTGTTAAGTGCAAACAGTGTGCGTACTTGTGTGGTGTATCAGGGGTATCGTGAAAGTGACCATTGTGTATTGTTCTGGCCACTAGTAAGGAAAGAGAGGGTTTACAGTGTCCCAGAGGGCTATGCCCAGGTTAGCTTGACCACTATCAACCCTGACCTCCGGGGTGGAGGCACCAGTTTCAGAACTCAGGTCCCTTAACCTACTATTAGCCAAGCAGGCAGGAGTAGTAGCCCTTGGGATAGCACCACCTAGGGGTTACATTTTGGAGGCACCGCTGGGATTTTGTACCTTCTAGTGGCCAAAAATTATGAATTATTGTTAAAGATTAATGGCTACCCCAGTAGAAATGGCTATACATAAGTTGGTGGGGTGGTGTACTGGGCAGGAGATTGACCCCCAAAATGCTTTACTTACACTGGATATTCCCATGGGTACCAGTAAAGACACTATAGAGGGAGCAATCTCCAAAGTTGAATGTTTAAAAAACCCTGTGGTGGTGGGCTGATTTGATCGCCCAAACTTTCATAGCCTTGGTAGAGTGTAGTGACCTCATGGACAACTCTTAAGTGCCACAGACTATTGCCCCAGAAGGGGTTCCAGCTGCCTGGAGAGTGATAACAAGACAGTAAAGACCCCGGGGAGGATGAGCTCCCACCATTATCTGAGACTTTTGAGGAGAAATTCGCTAAGTTGTTGGAGGAGGAAGGGAAAACCGTAGAGAACTTTAAGAAACTATTCCTGCCACCTGGGGGTGTTCCTTCCCCAACACCCCTCCCACTCCAGCACCTGTTACTGCCCCACCTTCTGTGCCAGTGCCAATGCTGGTCCCCATATCTGTACCTGCTATTAGTCACTACTCCTACCAAAGGCTGATAATCTTCTTAGGCACCCTCCCCACCCCACAGGGGGAGGATGACTGGGAGACCTGAATAGACTATGTTGCCCATCTAGTACTTGAATGACAATGCTCAGAAGCACAGAAATGAAAGAGGTTGAGTGAGAGCCTCCAAGGTCCTGCTAAGTGGACCAATAACCCCGAAGCAACTGCACAGGACTATCTTGATGCATTGGAGAATGTGAATGGGAGCCTGGATTCAGATGAGGATCTGTGGTGGAGAGTAAGAAATGTTCAGCAGTACCCAGGAGAGCCATTGTCTGTATAGGTAACTCGGCTTGAAAAGCTGCTACAAGAGTGCCTTTGAAAGGGTAGTTTGCCGTCAAATTAATTAGATCAAACTAGGCTGGAGTGGATACCTAAATCTGCTCTGTTTTCAGAATTGTTACTGCTTCAGTTGTGCCTTGCCACTCGACTGGAATCGAACCCCTCCTATGACGAGTTAATGAAAGAAGTGCAGGGGTTGAGCAAAGGTGACCCCATGGGGAACTGCACCCATATCTACTGCTACACAAGTGACCGAGAGTGATCAACCAAGTGAGGCTCAGGGACAAAAGTCAGCACTTAATGAGCACTTTGAGAATGCAAAGGACTTCCTGACCTGGGCTCAGCATTGGAAAGATGAGCTACTAAAGGAAGTCAGAGAGTTGAAGACGGGTGCCTCTGCAAGGGTTTCCCCCCTGGAACAAGATTCTGGTCCCTTTCATGATGTGACTGCCATGGGGGTGGGGGTGCACTCTCAGGCATCCTCTACCAAGGGTGTCTCCAAGGCTGAGATCACCGGATTGACTGCCACTCTAAAGGAACTGTTAAGACACGTTGCACCACTCTCACCACTGCAAGCAAATACTAGACCCCAATCTCTTACTACTGCTTCAGTTCCTCATATGATGTTCTCTCCCAGGATGACCCAGAAGTCTATCATTTGTCACAACTGTGGAAAGGATGGCCATATGAAAAGAGAATGCCAGTCTCAGAAGGACTTAGAAAGAGTAGTAAACAGACTCCAAGGGGAGCTCCGAAAAGCAAATCAATGGCCAAGGGGTGCCCGAAATGACCACAGTGAGGGTTCAAGAAACCCTAACTCAAATTTCTTTGTGGCTAAATCGTCTGTCCAGGCCTCTGCTACTGCCTCTCCAGACTGATCCAAAATTGTGGGCCCTTCAATGGAGACTACAGTGACTGTGAATGGTATTCATACTCGGGCTGTGCTTCACAGTGGGTCGCAAGTGACCATTGTATTCCAGGACTGGTGTGACAAACACTTATCTGATGTGCCTTTGCAATCCCTGGAAGGCCTACATGTGTGGGGCCTGAGTGACAAGTCTTATCCCTACCTAGGGTATATCTGCCTCTGGTAGTCTTTTCCTGCAACTGTAACGGGTGTAGAGGAGCGAGTAGAGACATTGGCCCTAGTGTGTCCCCCCACCAGACTGTATGATGGGGTTCCCCTGTTAACTGGGACAAACGCCCATATGTTTGGAAGACTGGTGCAACTCTGTCATGAGAAACAAAGACGAAGGACTGGGAGGGCCCAGAGAATTCCGGCTCTGAGCAAGAGGGCCTATGATTTGCAACAGAAACCCGAGGAAGTAGACCAGAATGAACCGGTGGGGACTGTGTGGAAGAAGGATCCCAATTCAATGGTACTGACCCCTAATGCCCAGTGTACCATACAAGGGGAGGTCCGCCTCTGGAAAGATGTCAAGAACAAAATACTGATGTTGGATGCACCAGGTGATGGAAAATTGCCAGAAGGATTATTGGTCAAGCCCAGCATCTTGCCTGCCTGTGCCCATGCCTATGCACAATGAGTGATGGTCCAGATTCACAATGTGTCAGATCGGGAGATCCAGGTAAACAGTGGGTGCACCCTAGCTACAGTACACTGCGCAGACACTGCTGCAGTATTGCCCAGCAACAAGGACCCTGGTGAGAAGGAGAGAGTGACCCCAGACTTGTTTGACTCTGGTGACTCCCCACTGCCAGCTGAATGGAAGGCTAGAATTAGCAAGAGACTTGCTCAGAGAGACCAAGTGTTTTAGTTGAAGGAATGGGATGTAGGATGTGTCCAGGGTGCGGAGCATCACATACGCCTGCACGATGAATGGCCATTTCGAGAGAGGTCCCAACACCTAGCCCCAGCAGAAATAGATGATGTGAGAAGACACCTGCAGGAAGTGCTCACTGCTGGCGTGATACAAGAATCCAGGAGCCCATATGCCTCTCACATTGTGGTTGTGCATAAGAAGAATGGGTCTGTGAGGTTGTGTGTTGATTATCGAACCCTGAACCAGCGGACCGTCCCAGACCAATACACTATGCCTTGTATACAAGATGCCCTGGACTGCTTGAATGGGAGTAAATGGTTCTCGATGTTGGATCTTCACAGTGGATACTACCAGATCCCGATGGCCCCAGAAGACCATTATAAAACAGCTTTCATCTGTCCATTGGGGTTATGCAAGTTTCTGAGGATGCCACAGGAGATATCGGGCGCTTCTGCCACCTTTCAGCAACTGATGGAACATGCAGTGGGAGATATGAATTTGCTGGAATGCCTGGTGTACTTGGACGATGTAATTGTGTTTGGGAGCACCTTAGAGAAGCATGAGAACTGACTGTTTGAAATCCTAGACAGACTGGAAGACTTCAGCCTCAAGCTGTCCAATGATAAGTGCCAGTTTTTCCAAACCTCTGTGAAGTATGTGGGGCACATGGTATCTAAAAAAAGGGAAAGAGACTGATCCCAGTAAGGTTGAAGCACTGACTACTTGGCCACAGCCCCATAATCTGAAAGAACTACAACTCCTGGGGTTCTGTGGCTACTACCGCAGGTTCATAAGACTATTCCAAGGTGATTCGCCCACTCTTGAACCTTACCCAGGGTTACCCTCCTACCAATCATAAACACAAAAAAGGGGCCATTAAAGAACCAGAAAAAGTATATTTCCACCCAGGTGAACTCTTCGGGCCCTGCTGGATGCCTGACTGTGAAGCAGCCTTCCATGTGATCATATACCAGCTCACCCACGCCCCCATCCTCGCTTATGCTGACCCCATCAAACCCTATGTGCTGCATACAGACGCAAGTCTGCAGGGTCTAAGAGCGGTGCTGTATCAAGACCATGAGGATGGCCTGAGACCAGTAGCTTTCACCAGTAGGAGACTGATCCCGTCCGAACAAAACTATCCTGTGCATAAGTTGGAGTTCCTTGCGCTAAAATGGGCCATCGTTGACCAGTTTCATGAATACCTCTATGGGGCAAAGATATTTGTGAAGACTGACAATAACCTGTTGACCTATGTACAGACTTCAGGTAAGTTAGATGCCACTGGGCACCAGTGACTTTCTGCATTATCAATCTATGATTATGTTGTTGAATACAGACCAGGCCTGAACCATATTGATGCTGAAGTCTTATTCCGAAGGCCCACTTCCAAGAGTGATTGGGTCAGGCTGTCTAAACCTGACATTCGAGCATTGTGCCAAAAAGTTTGATAGAGATTAACAGATGTCTGCAGACACAGTGGACTGTTCAGTAGATTGCTTGGGCCCTTCTGACTCCTGCATACCAGCTGCTTATTGCCACTTCTCTGCTCTAGATATTAGTGCACTACCTCAATTTGACAATGACAGCATTCAGTGGGCTCAATCCCAAGATCCTATGATTAAGCCAGCACTTGATGCCCTGCGTGTGGTGAAAGACGCATCTAAGTTACGTTCTACTGACTTGCGAACTGCTTTATTGTTTAAAGAAGGCCTCAGATTGAAGTTGTTCAATCAGTTGTTGTATAGAGAAACAGTAGATCATAGTGGCAAAGTAGACAAGCAACAATTGGTCCTGCTCACAGCCTTTAAAGATTTGGTACTGAGGTCTATCCACAATCACATGGGGCACCTTGGTATTGACAGAACCCTTGACCTGGTACGATCTCGCTTCTACTGGCCCAAAATGGGGGCCGATGTTGAGCACCATGTAAAGACTTGTAGTTGCTGCCTGCAAAGAAAAGCACTGCCTCAGAGTGCTGCCCTTCTTGTTAATATTTATTTATTTATTGAGATATTCAGAAAGACATTTGAGTCAGAGACTCATTTACAAAAGGTTCCATGTCATACATAGAGAGGTACAGGGATGACATTACAGATTTAAAAGCATTACAACATGTCGTAGAATAGGATACACAACTTGATACAGAAAGTGACTGAAATAGGCACAGATCACATGAATACAATGTCACAGCACAGCCAATAAAAAAAAAGCATTTGTCATTGCCGAATGTTGATTGCATTGGTCTGTTGAGCTCGCACAGTGGGCCTTTGTCACTGGCTCAGTCTGTTTGTCCCGGTGCTGCAGGCTGCTCTTCTGTACTGGGCTGCTGCGTGCGTTGGCACCTTGTTCTGCCGAGGAAGAAATACGCAGCTGTCCTGACAGAGCTCCATTGAGGTGGCTCACTCCCCCTATCTCACTCACTCATTCCATTTCTCCTGGTGCTGCAGGCTGCCCTTTTGTACTGGGCTCCTGCCTGTGTTGGTGGCTTTTTCTACCCACAAAGAAATCCACAGCTGTCCCGACAACTCCGTTGAGGTCGCTCACTCCGCATGTCTCACTCACTCATTCTGGTTCTCCTGGCGCTGCAGGCTGCCCTTTTGTACTGGGCTCCTGTCTCTGTTAGCTCCATTTTCTGCCCACAAAGAAATATGCAGCAGTCCCGACAAAGCTCCATTGAGCTCGCTCACACCTCTTCTCTCACTCAGTCATTCTGTTCTGCCGGCACTGCAGGCTGTCCTTTTCTACAGGGCTCCTGCTAGCGTTGCTGCCTTCTTATGCCCATAAAGAAATCTGCAGCAGTTACAATACAGCTCTGTTGAGCTCACTCACTCACTCATTCTGGTTTTCCTGCCACTGCAGACTGCCCTTTTGTACTGGGCCCCTGCATACATTGCTGCCTTTTTCTGCCCACAAACAAATCTGCAGCAGTCCCAACAAAGCCCTGTTGAGCTCACTGACTCCCCCTCCCTCACTTGCTCATTCTGTGTCTCCTGGCGCTGCAGGCTGCCCTTTTGTACTGGGCTTCTGCCTGCATTGGTGGCTTTTTCTGGCCAGAAAGAAATCTGAAGCAGTCCCGTCACAGCTCCACTGAGCTCGCTCACTGCCCGTCTGTCACTGTTGCATTCCGTTTCTGCCGGCGCTGCAAGCTGGCCTTTTGTACTGGGCTCCTGCCTGCTTTGCCGCATTTTTTGCCCACAAAGAAATCTGCAGCAGTCACACTAGAGCTCCGCTGAGCTCGCTCACTACCGCTCTGTCACTCACTCGTTCTGTTTGTCTGGGCGCTGCAAGCTGCCCTTTTGTACAGGGTTCCTGCCTTCATTGGCCCCTTTTTCTGCCCACAAAGTAATCCCAGCAGTCCTGACAGAGCTCCGTTGAGCTCACTAAGTCCCCTTGTCTCACTCACTCATACTGTTTGTCCCACCGCTGCAGGCTGCCCTTTTGTACTGGGCCCCTGCCTGTATTGACGCCTTTTTCTGCCCACAAAGAAATCTGCAGCAGTCCTGACAGCGCTTCGGTGAGTTCGCTCACTCCCCCTCCCTCACTCGCTCTCTCGTTCTGTTTCTCCCAGTGCTGCAGGCTGCCCTTTTGTTCTGGGCTCTTGTGTTGGGGCCTTTGTCTGCCACAAACAAATCCGCAGCAGTCCCAATAGAGCTTAGTTGAGCTCGGTCACTCCCCCTCCCCACTCAGTCGATCTTAATCTATCTCAAACACTGATTTCCCAGAGTGACCGTGCTATTGTCCAGCAGGAGTGCAAAAACATATTTTAGCCAGGATGTGAAAAATGACAGCTGTAGTGCTTATAAGGAGTTGTGAAAAAATGCCACTGTTGAAAATGTGGCGTGACAGTATTACAACTTTGCGAAATTACAAGGGTGCATGGAAACAGTTCAACGCACGCTTGTAACACAGTCATGTTATAGCAGTCCCAACAAAGCTCTGTTGAGCTCGCTCACTCCCCTTCTCTCACTCGCTCATTCTGTCGTGCCGGCACTGCAGGCTGCCCTTTTCTACTGGGCTCCTGCCTGCGTTGCTGCCTTCTTATGCCCACAAAGAAATTTGCAGCAGTTACAATACAGCTCTGTTGAGCTCATTCACTTGCTCATTCTGGTTTTCCTGCAACTGCAGGCTGCCCTTCTATACTGGGCCCCTGCATGTATTGCTGCCTTTTTCTGCCCACAAACAAATCTGCAGCAGTCCCAACAAAGCCCTGTTGAGCTCACTGACTCCACCTCCCTCACTTGGTCGTTCTGTGTCTCCTGGCACTGCAGGCTGCCCTTTTATAGTGGGATCCTGTCTGCATTGGCGGCTTTTTCTGGCCAGAAGGAAATCTAAAGCAGTCCCAACACAGCTCCACTGAGCTCGCTCACTCACCCTCTGTCACTCTCCCATTCCATTTCTGCCAGCGCTGCAAACTGACCTTTTGTACTGGGCTTCTGCCTGCGTTGCCGCATTTTCTGCCCACAAGGAAATCTGCAGCAGTCACACTAGAGCTCTGTTGAGCTCAATAACTACCGCTCTGTCACTTGCTCATTCTGTTTCTCTTGGCGCCGCAGACTGCGCTTTTGCATGGAGCTCCTGGCTGTGTTGGCAACTTCGTCTGTCCACAAAGAAGTCCGCAGCTGTCCGGACAGAGCTCCGTTGAGGTAGCTCAGTCTCCCTCTCTCATCGCTCATTCTGTTTGTCCTGGCGCTGCAAGCTGCCCTTTTGTAAGGGGCTCCTGCCTGCATTGGCACCTTAATCTGCCCACAAAGAAATCCCAGCAGTCCTGACAGAGTTCCGTTGGGCTCACTAAGTCCCCTTGTCTCACTCGCTCATACTGTTTCTCCCACTGCTGCAGGCTGGCCTTTTGTACTGGGCCCCTATGCCTGTATTGACGCCTTTTTCTGCCCACAAAGAAATCCGCAGCAGTCCTGATAGCGCTTCGGTGAGTTCGCTCACTCCCCCTCCCTCACTCGCTCTCTCGTTCTGTTTCTCCCAGTGCTGCAGGCTGCCCTTTTGTACTGGGCTCTTGGGTTGGGGCCTTTGTCTGCCACAAACAAATCCGCAGCAGTCCCGACAGAGCTCAGTTGAGCTCGGTCATTCCCCCCCTCTCACTCGGTCGATCTTAATATGTCCCAAATACTGATTTCCCAGAGTGACCGTGCTATTGTCCGCAGGAGAGCAAAAACATATTTTAGCCAGGATGTGAAAAATGACAGCTGTAGTGTTCACAAGGAGTTGTGAAAAAATGCCACTGTTGAAAATGTGGCATGACAGTATTTCAAATTTGCGAAGTTACAAGGGTGCATGGAAACAGTTCAACACACGCTTGTAATACAGTCATGTTATGGAGTTTCATCGCCAAATTTTCAACATAGGGGTTTTAGGACCTCTGCTCAGGAACAGTGCCACTGTCATTTTCTTAATCTGTCCCGATCACTGATTTCCCACAGTGACCACGTTATTCTGCGTCGGAACTGTGAAAACACATTTCAGTCAGGATGTGAAAAATTACAGCTGTGCTGCTTATAAGGAGGTGTAAAAAAATGGCACTTTTGAAAATCTGATGTGACAATATTACAAATCTGCGAAGTTACAAGGGTGCATGGAAAGTGCTCAACGCACACTTGTAACAAAATCAATTGATGGGCTATCATCACCAAGTTTTCAACATAGGCATTTTAGGACCTCTGCTCATGAACAGTATCATTGTCATTTCCTTCATCTGTCCCGAACAGTGATTTCCTACAGCGACCACTCTATTCTGTGCCGGAAGTGCAAAAACACATTTCGGCCAGGATGGAAAAAATGACAGCTGTACTGTTCATAAGTAGGTCTGGGAAAATGGCAATATTGAACATCTGGAGTGAAAATATTAGAAATTCACGAACTTACAAGCATGCGTGCCAACTGCGCAACGCACGCTCGTAACACAGTCATTTTATGGAGTATCGTTACCAAATTTTCAACATAGGCATTTTAGGACATCTACTCATGAAGAGTGTCACTGTCATTTTCTTAATCTGTCTTGAACACTTATTTCCCACAGCGACCGCGCTATTCTGCGCTGGAAGTGCGAAAACACATTTAGGCCAGGATGTGAACAATGGCTGCTGTACTGCTCACAAGGAGGTGTGACAAATGCCAATGTTGAAAATCTGGTGTGAAAATATTGTAAATTCGCGATGTTACGAGTGTACGTAGCAACTGTGCAATGTACGCTGGTAAAACAGTCATTTTTTGGATTTTTTCCACCAAATTTGCAACATAGGCTTTTTGAGAGCCCACCTCATGAACACTGGCACTGTCATTTCATTAATCAGCCCTGAAGGGTGTTTCTGCGCAGTGACTGCGAAACCACCTTTTGGGGCCGATTAACGCCATGACAGTTCAAGAATTCATGAGAAGGGGGTCCCAAAAACCCCATGTTGAAAATTTGGTGAAAAAATTCCCAAAAAGGCCCGAGATATGCAGTAAAGTTGAAAAAACCCTATTTATTACATTATACAGCTTACCGGCATTTCCTCAGTTTGCGGTCAGCTTTGAAGAGTGAAGACGTGTTCCTGGTCCAGCAAAGATCATCACGCCGAGCTCCAGAGGTAAGTATGGGGTATGAGGGGGTGTGAGGAGGCAGGGTGCACAGTGGATGGGTGCGGGTTGTGGGGGGGAGGCAGGGAGACTATGAGGGACCGTTTCCTTTTTTCAGATACAAAACCTAAAAAAGACTTTGTGGGACCATTTTTCATTTACAGGGGCATGTGGCACTCTAGGGTGTGCTCCCAGTGTGCCATCAAAGTTGTTTTGGAGGGGGGCAGCTGTAGCCAGCGGGACTGGGCACCTCTGTCAGCAAACAACAAAGAGGAGTGAAATTCATTTCTGCTGGCGGGATTGACACCCCATTGGCAGGCAATAAAACTGGGGGTTACATGTACGTGACGGAGTGGGCTCCCCTGTCAGCAAATAAACGTATGAGGGTACATATTGTTTGTGAACATGGCAGCAAGCCGCTGCCATATTCACAAACAATATCTCAGATCCTACATCCCGCCCCTGCAATGATGGGTCGCTCCTTCGTTGCAGCGGATGGCTGACACTGCAATGACGAGGTGGCCCCTCATTGCAGCGGCTGATTTTTTAGAAAGTTGTGGCACGCTGGCTGAACTAGTGTCAGCAGCAGCATGCCACGGCATTGGGGAATGGGGACAAGCCTTTGCAGGCTGTGGGGGCATTGGGCACAACAGTGCCATGCCTCCACAACCTGCTTGTGGAGACAGCTGACGCAACATGTTTCTTGCGCATGCACGCAATCAATATAAAAATAAAAGATGTTCGAGAACAAGGTGCCAGGATATGAAAATAGAGGGGGTAGACTTAGGGGTAACGTGAGAAAGTATTTTTTCATGGAAAAAGTGGTGGATCCACGGAACAGCCTTCCAGCAGAGGCTGTAGGGACAAAAATGGTGGGGGAATTCAAAAACGCATGGGACAGACATAAAGGAATTCTAGCAATAGGAAAGAGAGGGTAAGCTGCAGATTATTTAGGATCTGCGGTATATGAAACAGGTAGGGAAAATGAGCAGACTAAGTGGGCCAAGCAGTCCTTATCTGCCATCAAATTCTATGTTTCCCTCTTTTAACCCCCCCCCCACCTTGATGGCATGTTATTTCCTTTCATCCCTCTATTATCCATCCCCCTAGATGTCATGTTATTTCTTTTAACCTTCACCCCTCCCACCTGGATGGCATGTTATTTCTTTTAATCCCCCTTTTAAATCCCCACCCAGATGGTATGTTATTTCCTTTCATCCTCCTTTTCCCTTTTAATGCCCCTCCCCCATCTGGATGACATGTTATTTTTTAATCCCTTTTAACCCCTCTCACCTGGATGGCATTTTGTTTCTTTTAATCCGCCTTTTAACCCCCACCCTTGCTCTCTGCCTGTATGGCCTTATGTTTGTTTATGTTTATCATTTACAGAATACATTTTCAGAAAACATTACAGTCAACTGTGTGATCTGTACTCACCTTCAGGGTCTAAAGTGGTCTGTGATGAGGTGGGCTGTGTAGTCTTGGCCATTCTGGGATTACACCTGTCCAGCTGCTCCTACATCTCCTGGTCCTCTGGCTTGGCATCTGCTGCAGGGTGTTCCTCTGGGGCCAGTGGGCCTATCCACAGTGTGCAATGATGTGTAGTATACAACAGGCAAGGAATATGCCACAAGCCTTATAAGGTGTGTATTGGAGGGCAACATTGGAGTGGTCAAGGCACCTAAACTGCATCGCATGCCAAAGCCACGCTTAGTGATGCTGCATAGATACATAGATACATAGACAGTGTCGGCAGATAACGGCATTGTCGGCATTGCATGTAGCAATGTGTGCCACTTTGTAATACCTTTCCTCTGCAAAGGATGCAGGTTGTAGGACACTGTGTAGGTAAAGGGCATGGGTTAGTGACATCATCAGCAACATGGGAGGGGAGAGGCCTTTGGGATATACTCACTGACGAGGTGCCCACTAGGGATGTCCCCACCTTTGAATCTCTGGTACAGGATAGACTTGTGCTAGATGAAGGCATTATGGGCACTGCCAAGGAACCATGCCAGGACACTGATGATGCATCCTGTTGCATCACATACCACCTGAGAGTTGATGGAATGGTACCCCTTCCTATTCACATAGGTCTCAGATCCATCAGTGGGTGCCCGGATGGCAACATGGGTGCGGTCAATGGCATTGAGTACATATGATAGGTGCACAACTCAGTAAAACTGCTGCATGGTTTCTGTAAATTCTGCTGGTGTGGTGGGAAATCCAATGAACCCCCCAGCATGGATCAGCAGGGCATCTAGGAACTGGTCCAACAGCCATGAGGTGGCAGACTGCGAGATACCAGTGGTATTCCCCACTGGTGTCTGGAAGGTATGGTGGACAGAAAGCACAGTGCAGCTGTCACTTTGAGCTCTAGGGACATTGCATGGCTGTGCTGGATGTCTGTTTGGAGGCGGTCATGCAGCACCTCACACAGCTGCACGATCTTGGGCCTGTTGAGGCTGTACCTGCCTACAATTTGTTTGTCACTGAAGAATTCGAATGTGACTCATGGATGGTACAGTTTGCAGCACTGCACCCCCGGGGCCTGGGCCTGGGCCTGGGCCCGGGCCCAGGGGGGTTATTGGGCCTCTTCTCATCTTGCATTACCAGCTGCATCAGGTATACAATGTGAGCCATTTTGTTTTCAGCAGTGTCCAATATCTGTGTATGTGTGTGTTCTGCTATGCCTCTGGGTTTGCCCCAGGTTAAGGGATGCTTTTTATAGGCAATAGTTGCATGGTGTTATTGTGCTGTGCTATTCTGTTAGCACAGCGCTATATCTCTGAATATCATGCTGCACACAACATGCACATCGCAGCCCCATTTCAGTGCTGCATATATTAATTCTGCACTAGTGCACTAGCTCAGACAACACATACAGTGCAATCCTTTGAATATGGCAAACAGGTGCAAATACATGCACAGCACTAGGACAAATAATTTGCACTAGGTGCAATGCTTTGAAAATCTGGGCCATTAACTTTTAATTTATTCCACGATCTTCTGTATAAAATTCTTTTGTGTAAGAAATCTATTTAAATTCTTTATCAGACCTCATGTTAGTCAAAAATATGTGGAATTGCAGTCCATCATATTAGTCACTGGGGAAGATCCATGTGATGGGGTAGGTATGTTGTGTAAAGGGGACTGGGTGGGTGGACAGTGACCAGAGTTTTGGACATAGCGCATGGCCATGCTCTTCAGTTAGATATTTCTTGTGAAGGTCATTATTTACACCTCAAACGTATATGCTCCCCAGACTAAAAAAGTAAAGATCAAGCTCTTCAAGGCTGTATAGCATTCCTGTTCACATCAAGGAAGGCAATTTTTGTTTGGGGGGGACTTCAGTTGTGTCTTGTTTGGTGACGATAAAGGTGCTAGGACTCGGATTATTCTGTGATTGCCATTTTCTACTGAAAATGGACACTGTGGTAGGGTTAAGAGATGTTTACTAGAATTACATACATCTGGAGGCCATGTGTAGTTCCAGAAGTTTTTTTCTTTCTTTCAGAACATGTATCAGCTAACAAGGTGGAGCTGTTTTTTTTACAACGCTATTGGATCATTTTCTGATTGACTGTGCTCTGTGTTCTGAGAGAGAGCGATTTATCTTCTGAATAAAATGTATAAGGAGGCTAATTAAAAGTCTGCTTCCTGAGTCTAATGTGCAATGTGCCCAGAAAAACTTTTTTTGGAGGTAGGGAGTTGGTGAGAGGTACATAGATGACATGGGGGAATGGTGGCTAGACGCTAAGTCTGAGGTTAAAAACCTGATACAAAAGGTAGACTTAAAAAAGAAAAGATCCAATTATTTAAAATATCTGGACTTTAGGAACCATCTTTTTTGGCTCATCTCACAGGTTCATATTTCCCAGGGTTCCTGTCAGGCCTAGATAAAGCAAGAAAAATTCCATTTGCAGAAATTACAGTATAAAAGAGCATCTTCCCTTCTGATGGAACAACGGAATGGCACATAGGGTAAGACCAGTACTGGGAATGTGTATGAATGTTGCAAAGAGAGTGTTCAATCCAAAATTTTGGAGGCTTTAAAAATGATAAGGGAGATCTTTGTACTGGACAGGACAGCGTGTGTGAGGTAGAATTCAAACATTTACCCTCTACATTTTCAGGGGTACCAAATAAAAAAGATAAGGAAATACAGCAATTGTTAAATTCAGTTGAGGTTTGTAGGAGGTGAAGGAAGCCATGTCCACCTTGAATTACAACACTGCTCCAAGACAGGATGGGCTAACATCCACAATTTATAATGTTTTCAGAATTCTTTGTTAAGATGTTAAGTCTTTAACAATTTGGTTAAAATTAATGCTTTTTGTTCCAACTTTGGATCTGCCATTATGGTGTTCCTGTTTAAACAAAAAGATGACCCTTAGTAGATAGCAAATTGGTGGCCTCTCTGTTTATTATATACAGACATCATAATTTTATCTAAAATCCTTTGTACATGGCTGAGAAAACTGGCAGGCACTCCCATTTACCCATCCCAGACCTGTGCAGTGCCTTCTAGAAATATGCATAATAATCTGTTGTTGACTAAGTAAACTGTGTAAAGAAGTGATTGAGGGCTTTTGAATTGATTCATGCTTAGCATGGATCAGGAAAAAGGTTTTCAATTTTGTATCACATGCTTTTATTTTTCAGGTTGTGATACACTATGGTATCCTAGTACAGTATGCATAATGGTCAGAAGCTTCATATATAACTGATATAAATGTCAGTTATGTCTAATATCAATGGGAATTTAGGGAATAGGGTTCAATTTTCCTGTGATGTAACACAGAAACAGAATTTGTCAGCAGATAAGGAGAGCCTGGCCCTCCTAGTCTGCCCATTTTCCCCTGCCTATAGTGACACTGTAGACTCCACCTGATCTCCGCCTGCCATCCCCACTGCCTTCCTTACCAAAATTCCCATGTGTCTATCCATGTATGCTTGAAGACTGCCACTGTTTTTGCTCCCACAGCCAGCACTGGAAGATTGTTCCAGGTGTCCACCACTCTTTCAGTGAAGAAGTACTTCCTCACTTCCCTCCTAAATTCCCCCCTTCTAGCTTCGTTGTATGCTTCTTGTTCTTGTACACCTTCTCCTCTGAAAAATACTTCCTTCCTGGACCTTATTTACCCCATGAGGTATTTATAGGTCTCTATCATGTCCCCCTCTCCTGCCTGTCTTCCAGAGACTACATATTGAGATCCCACATTCTCTCCTATAGGGCTTCTGATGCAGCCACTGCACCATTTTAGTTGCATTCCTCTGGACAGCTTCTACCCTGTCTATGTCCTTCCTGAGATGTGGTCTCCAGAACTGGACACAGAACTGCAGGTGGGGACACACCAGTGATCTACCAGTGGTATCACCACCTCCCTCTTTCCGTTGATGATACCCTGCCCTATGCACCTCAGCATCCCACTGGTCCTGCCTACTGCCTTGTTGCACTGTCTCACCACCTTGAGGTCATCTGATGTGATTACTCCAAGGTCCTTTTACAGTTTACTGACTGTCAGTATAGTTCTACCTCCATTTTAAAGTCTGCCTCTGCATTTCTGTGCCCTAGGTGCATAATTTTGCATTTGTTTGCACTGAAACCCAGCTGCCATACCTCAGACCACTCCTCGAGGTTTCTCAGGTCTCTGTTCATTCTCTTCACCCCTTCAAGAGTGTTTACCCAATTGCAGATTTGGTGTCATCTGCAAAGAGGCATACCTTCCCTTCCAGCTCTTCTGCAATGTCACTTATAAAGACATTAAAGAGGACTGGTCCAAGTACTGAGCCCTGAGGTACCCCACTGGTCACCCTCCTCTTCTCTGAGTGCCACTTATCACTGTCCTCTGTCACCTATCCATCAACCAATTTCATACCCAGTTTGCCACCTTAGGACCCACCCCCAAACTGCCCAGCTTATTTATCAGCCTTCTGTGTGGTATGGTGTAGAAGGCCTAGCTGCAGTCTAAATAGGCCACGTCTAACACCCCATAATGACTATTTCCCCTGGTCACCCAGTCAAAGAAATCGATTAGGTTACATAGAAACATAGACAACAATGGCAGAAAAAGACTATAGTTCCATCCAGTCTGCCCAAGTTTCCTATAATCCCTGGAACCTACTGTTCCTACAGGGTACTAACCTTCCCCGACCTCTCTCTATTCTCCTCCTTGGTCCTATGGCCCCTGGTACCCGCTATCCCCTTCATTATGTACCAGCCCTGCTCGACTCCTCTGACTGTTTCTGCTCCCACCACTTCAGCTGACAGACTATTCCAAGGTTCCACCACCCTTTCCGTAAAGTACTACTTCCTCACATCTCTCCTGAACATACCTCATGTTAATTTCCATTCATGCCCACGTGACCGCAATTTGGTATTCAGGCTAAATAGTTCCATGCAGTTCACTGTGTTAATTCCTTTACGGAACTTGAAGGTCTCCATCATATCTCTCCTCACCCTTCTGGTCTTCACTGAGTACATATTTAGTGCCTTGCTTTAGGTTTGTCTGGCATGATCCCCCCCCCATGAATCCATGTTGCTTTGGGTCTCGTAACCTGCTGGATTCAAGATACTCCACAATCCTTTCCTTTAAAAGCATCTCCATTAAATTCCCCACCACTGATGTCAGAGTGAACGATCTATGGTTGCCAGCCTCCTCCCCGCTGCTGCTTTTATGCAGCAGGACTACATCTGCTCTCCTCCAGTTCCCCAAAACCACTCCTGTTTTCTGTAAGTTGTTAAATACAGCTGTCAGAGGTGCAGCCATTATCTCCTTGAGCTCCCTCAACACCCTTCGGTGTACCCCATCTAGCCCCATAACTTTATCTACCTTCAGATTTGCAAGTCCTTTCAGGACTCTGTCCTCTGCGAAAGGACTTGTGTCTACATCCCTCCCCACAGTGTTCCTACGGCTTTTAGTGGTCCATCCCTCTCCCCTTCCACTGTGAAGACAGAACAGAAGTATCTGTTCAGGTTATCTGCTTTTCTGATCCCCTCTGCACAGCCCTCCCCCTTTAACCTCCTCACAATCCCTCCCTTGTCTCTCTCTTTTCAATAACGTGTACCCAAAACAGGTCTTGTCCCCCTTAGAAACCCCTTTGACTTTCCTTTCCTCAGTTTGCACCTTTGCACCCCTCACTGTTTTCCCTGCTTCCCCCTGGGTGCTGGGTGTGGAGTCAGCCTGTGTTCCTCTGGCCCATTCCCTTCAGTTGGCCATGTGATTGGATTTGGGAGCTATATCTGCCAGATTTTCCACACTGGACCATCATTGGGGACCTGACCGTGCTGTTCATCTGGAACTTTAATCCGTCTATTGGATAAAATTCTTCCTAGCCCTACAGTGCTGGTGTGAGCTGCTCTGATTGTGACTGGGAACTGCCCCACTTGTCTAAGTTCACCTGTTTCAAAACAGTTTAGCCCACTAATGACATCTTGTCCACAGTGACTGGGGTCTGTGAGAGGGCCCCCAGCCTGTTTTCAAGGCTGTGTAGCTCCTTTTGTGTGTTTGAATTGACTGCTATTATTGACAATATGTTGTTGCCCTGGCAAGTAGGGCATTTTTGCTGAGTTCAGTGTGATCACTTGCTCTCCCATGCTTAATAGCTGGATATCTTGCTTTCTGCTGTTTTGGTGTGGGGGGTAGTGGGTTGTTGGGGAGGGGGTGTCAGGAGTTAGTGGTTGTGTATGTGGTGTGTGTGGTTTAGGCTTTATTGTATTAGTGTACGTCTGCTGTGTGTGTGTTTATTTATTTAGTGTAGTTTATTCACTGTTTTGGGGCTTTAGTTAGTTGGCATGTGTCTGGGGGTGCCTAGGAAACTGGGGCAGGCTAGAATTGTGTATGGGGCATCCCAGCTTCTTGACTTGTGGCCCTTCACCGACCTTCCAGTTTTAAACACCACAGCGCGTTTCTGTCGGGAGGTCGGGATTAGGAGGTACCCCAGTGGTCGGTCATGGCGGGGTGCCTCATGCGCACCAGAAGGGGGCAGGATAGAGGTCATTTGGTGTAAAAGGTGCCCTAGGTTTCAACGGATCCTAGAGAGAAGCCAGAGGTGTTTGGTTCCCATCCCCAGGGTTCCCACCAGACCGAGTGGGCATGCAGCTAGAGGGGCTGCACTGTCCACCAATCCCCTGAGGGCAGTGCTGTGCAATGCCAGATCAATCAGAAACAAGACCGCAGTTACAGCGGATCTGGTTTCATCGGTCGATCTGGCATGCATTATGGAGACCTGGGTGAGTGATGATGCTGACCCAGTTTTAGAGGCTGCCATCCCCCCCCCCGGGTACTCCATTGTGCACAGCCCCAGAGTGGAAAGTAGGGGCGGGGAAGTTGCCATCTGTTTTAGATCTGAGCTAGGCTTCACCGTGCACCCAGTGAGAACACAGAGTTTGTTTGAATGTGTGGCCATCCATGGAGGTCTGGGCACAGGTTACAGGATCTTCCTGATTTACTGCCCCCCTGGGGTGGCAGGAGAGTTCCTGCAGGAGGTAGCCAACTTCATCACTGGTGAAACATTGGAGGCCCCAGGTGTTCACTTCTGGGGGACTTCAATGTTTGGGCCAATGACGAATCATCTAGGCTGGGTTATCACCTCCTCCAGATGATGTCATCTCTTGGCCTATTGCAAGAAGTTTGTTCTGTGATCCACCAGGGCAGTCACATGCTGGTCTTGGTCTTCTCGCTGGGGCTTGACATTAATAATCTCAAAACTGATCGGGTCATTTGGTCTGATCATTGCACGGTGGAGTTCTTGTTCAGCTCCCCCCAAAAAAAGCCCTCCTCCTGCAGAGATTGTAAGATACTGCTCTTTGAGAGGTTTGACCTCAGAGGGATTTCTGGCAGTAGTTGATCTGTCTAGTGTGGGTAGTGCATGCACAGGGGGTGTGGGTGAAGCAGTCACCGCCTATATTAAAGCGATGTCTGAGGCACTCAACTCCCTTGCACCAGTCCGTGTATGACTCAGATCTTCTCTCTCAAGGTCCCCTTGGTTTGATGGGGAGCTCAAAATGATGAAGATCAAGGGTTGGAGGTTAGAGCACTGCTGGCAGAAGACCAGGCTGGAGGTGGACAGACTGGCCCAGCGTGCACACTATGTTGTGTACCAGGGGGCAGTCAACCATAAGAAGGCAATGTTCCTGTCCAGAGAGATTGCCACTGGGAAGAACCAACCAGCTATACTTTTTTGAACTGTGGACAGGCTACTACTTCCAACTTGTCTACAGCCAAAAAAAGCTTTTTCGTATGCCCTATGCGATAGGTTTGCTTGGGTCTTCTCGGACAGAGTTTCTGCTATCAGGCAGGGAATCCAGCCAGTGAGCCACAGTGTGGCTAACAGTGGTCACCCTGGCTGTCCGAGGAGCACTTCGCCTGGTTGAGGGGAGTTTAAACCAGTGGAGGAGGCCAAGGTCATTGAGGTTGTTTCTAGGCTGAAGCACACATATTGTGAACTGGACCCAGTACCAACTCATTTCTTAACGGGATGTGTTGACTTTGTTGGCCCAGTGTTCGCCTTGATTGTCTGGTGTTCTTTATCAGAGGGGGTCTTCCCAGATGCCTTGAAGGAGGCACTGGTGAGACCCCTTCTGAAGAAACCATCTTTAGACCCTGACGTCAAGGTGAATTACCATCCTATCTCCAACCTTCCATTTCTGGAAAAGGTTGTAGAGAAGGCTGTGGCAGAGCAGCTCGAGGAACACCTCATGGCATTTGATCTTTATGAGCCTCTCCAGTCTGGGTTTCGTGCCGGGCACAGTACAAAAACCACATTAGTTCATGTGCATCATGATCTCCTCAGGATGAGAGATCAAGGAGAGGGGACAATTCTCATTCTCCTTGATCTCTCCTCAGCCTTTGACACGGTTGACCACTGTGTGTTGCTCGACCTCCTGAGGGAATTTTGTGGACTCGCCAGCACTGTCATCTGTTAGTTTGAGTCCTATCTCACAAACAGGAGGCAACAGGTTGTGATGGGGAATTTCTCCTCCTCCCCTAGCCTTCTGTCTTGTGGAGTACCTTAGGGTTCATTCCTGTCATCAACGTTGTTTGCTGTGTACATACTGCCCCTGGGTGAGATCATTAGGAAGTACAGTCTGGATTTTCATTGCTATGCCGATGATACCTAGCTGCATCTATTCTTTGCCCCCAGGACATCGAATGCAGTGTACGTACTGAACAACTGCCTGGCCAAGATCAATGACTGGATGGCCTCCTGCTGGTTGCGACTGAACCCCAATAAGATGGAAGTACTAGTGGTAGAGTCGAGCAGACGGCATGGTAGGATGGCCTTTAGCGCAGAAACCAGATTGTTTCTGGGGTCTGTGCCATTGAAGGCCTCCTCTAGGGTGTGTGATCTAGGTGTTATCCTCAACAGCGGATTGACACTTGAATTTCAGGTGTTGTCCGTTGTCCGGACCAGTTTTTGCCATCTGAGGAATATAGCTAGGATCGAACACCTAGTTCTACCCAAGGACCTCCCCACCTTGGTACACACCTTCGTGACATCAAGGCTTGACTACTGTATTATGCTCTACCTTGGGGTCTCTTGAGGTACCCTCCACTGACTGCAGCTAGTGCAGAACGTAGCTGCCAGGTTGTTGACGGGGCAGCCAAAATACTGCCACATCACCCCAGTGCTGCCCGAACTGCATTGGCTGCTGGTTCAGTGGAGGGTTCTCTTTAAGGTAGGCTTGCTCACCTTTAAGACCCTACATGGACTGGGCCCTGGCTACCTGTCTGATCTTCTAACACCTGCTGCCTCAGTCAATTCCCTCTGGTCCTCCTCTAGGGAGCCTCCTTGCAATTCCCAGGATGAGGTTAAAAACTGCAGGTGGCAGAGCTTTTAGTGTCACCAGCCCCGTCCTGTGCAATTCGCTTCCTCCATCAGTAAGGGAGGCCCCTTTAGTTGAGGCATTCAAGGCCCACCTCAAGACCTTTTTATTCGGCCAGGCATTCCCAGATATTGTCTTTTAGATTCTTTGATAGAATGGCCCCTTCAGGAATTTGCTGCTAGGCCAGGCCTCCTGCTTTGGGCAGTCTGCTTTTAATTATGTTTATTTGGTGTGTTTTTTATTTTAATTATTGCATTTGAACTGTTTTTTGATGTATTTTAATTGTATGGCACACAGTGCCTCTGGGACTGGGTACCTGGAAAAATAAAATTTGCCTTGCCTTGCCCCTGTTTCTCATGGTACACCTCCCTAACCTCTTCCCTCTGCGTCTTTTGTACCTCCTGAATACTACCCTATTAGCCTTTACCTTTTCTGCCACTAACTTTGAGAACCATAATGGTCTCTTTTTCTTCTGTTTTGGCTCACTTCTTTTGCACAGAATCTTGTTGCTTTCACTATGATATCCCTTAATTTGGCCCACTTGTCCTCTACCCCCCCAAGGCAATCCCTCCCCCGTAGGTTGTCTCTGAGGCATTCACTCATTTTTAAAACAATCTGCTCTCATGAAGTCCAGGACCCTTATCCTTGTGGAATTTGCTCCTGCTGCCATCCTTATGTTGAACCACACTGTATGGTGATCATCATTCCCCAAACAACCTCCCGCCTTGACGTCTACAACACTGTCCCTGTTACTGAGCACCAGGTGCAGTATTTCCCCACCATGACTGGACTCCCTGACTAGTTACCTTGAGAAATGCCCACCCACTGGGTGACTAGAATGTCCCTGCTTCTAGCTGAGGCTACAGCTAAGAGGCTCCAATCTACATCCAGCAGACTGAAGTCACCCACCAGCAGCACCTCCCCTTTTTCTGCCATTGTGCTTATGGCTTCCCCTATGCCATATGCAGTTCCTCTCCCAGTGTTGGAGGTCTTTATATCACTCCAGTATGAATAGTGGCTCTATCTCCTGTCTCCAGGGTTAGCCATAGTATTTCCAACCTCTCCTCCTCCCCCCTCAGCTTCCTTGTATCTCCTTTGCTTTGATGTCCTCCCTTACATACAGCACAACCCCTCCTCCCTTCCTCCCCACCCTATCGTTCCTGAACTTAGTGTAGCCTGGTATTGCTAAGTACCAGTCATGCTTGCCTGTACACCATGACTCTGTAATGGTTACAATATCCAGGCCTGCCTACACCATGGTGGCCTCCAGGTCTGTAGTTTTAGTTTCAAGACTCCTTGAATTTGCACACGTGGCCCTGCACACCTTGCTGCCATTCAGCCTGCAACCCCCTTCCACCCCTAGTGCTCCAGCTCCTCCTTCCCTCTCTTGTTGCAACTTTTGTTCCTGTACTACTTGTCCTGTACCTCACTGCTGTTCCCATTATCCAGCTGTCCGGGAATCCTCCTCCACTCTGGTCCTCTCCTCCTTCCTACTTCTTTAGTCTATGGGGAGCAGTTTATGCCTTTCTATCTCCTTCCACCACCTCCATCAGCTAGTTTAAATATTAATCAAAGTAACATATAAACTGTCCACTCAAGACTGCAAGATGCAAGCCATCACCTCTGTATAGGCCCATATCCCTCCAGATTGGTCACCAGTCCGCAAATGTAGTTGAACTCTTCTCTACACCAGTCCTTCAACCACGAGTTGAACTCCTGGTGCACAGAACCCTAGCCCCCACCCCAGCTGTAGAGAGGCAGCACCTCAGCGAACACCACCGTGTGTGCTACCTGCCTGAGACCCCTCCCCAGTTCCCGGACAATCCCAGCCCTGTCTCTTGCTAGGTCATTGGTCCCCAGGTGAACAATTACATCCAGCTTCCCCTCCTGCCCTGCCCCCCTAGTAATCCTTAGGATTAAATGTCTATCCCTCTGAGCCATGGCATCAGGCAGGCACCTTACCACCCTTGGCCCCAACTTCCTGTACCCATATCTACCCCCCCAACAATTGAGTCCCCAACCAAATGTTGCTTCCTCCTTTGCTGGGGTCTTCTACCACCCATCTTGAAATATCCCCTATGGAGGGCCCCCAACATCCTCCCTTGCCACTATTATGGGTGCCTCCTCCCAGCAGTCCTGTCCCACCAGAATGATGAAGGACTTCTGTAGTGGCACTTGCTGAGGAATGTGCCCCGATCTACTTCCTAACCCTCCGAGAACCCACCACAATCCAGCCAGCCCTCCAGGCCACAACACAGCAGCCCTTTGAGCCCTCTCCTGTATATTCTTACTTTGCACCCTATTCTCAGACTCCTTTTACAAGATCCAGTTATTAAATTCTTACAACCACAACCTACTGGGTTAATGGTGAAACTCTCTATTTATATAGATGACGTTTGTTTTATGTGGCAGACTACAATCTGGAGTTCAAGTGGTGAACCGTTTTATACAGTTATTAGAGTTTTCAGGTCCCTGAATAAATCTCTTAAAGAGCACAGGTATTCAATGTGGGGGTAGTGCCAGTGCAGAATATTACAAGCATTTCAGTTGTAAAAGGACCCATTTCAGTTCTAGGGATAACATTTGGGACAGGTGATATGGCAGCAGAAAATTGGGGTAGATTGTTGGGAAAGAGAAACAAAACATGGACAGATGGTAGATTTGGCAGCAGCTCAAGAATCAAAATCTAGCCAGAGTCATGATGGTTGCAGTTGTGTGCGATGTCCGCGCATGCCACTATAATAAAGTATGTTAGAGCTTTCCAGCATCACTCAATGTTGAACAAGGAAGAAAAACAATAAAACAAAATGAAAAACAAAACAGAGTATAAAACTAAATGAAAAGCAAAACAGAGCTTTACAAGCTCAGGTAACCATGACAACCATGTCATGGCCAGTGTATGTTTTGGGGCTTACAATGTATCTTTTATTTACGAGTTTATTTTGTATTTTTCACCATGATGGCAGGTTAAACACACACCTTTATTGCTTTAGTGCACTGCACCTCTGTATATGCTCCACCGTACTCAACAAAATGCCAGCAGGGAGAAAGAGAGAGAGACCAGGATGCCTGAAGTAAACTAATTTACTCAAATCACCTCACTCTCTCGGAAGTTTTCTGGACTGGCTTTATTATAATATTAATTTTCACAGCTCCGGTTCAGGAGCAGAATATGTACAATGTGTCGACAGGCACAACACATAAAAGTCACATGGCTTGTTTCAATTTATACTGTACGGGCTACCAGGCTGCATATAAAATATCCAGTGTCTGTTAAGTTTTGTTTGTTTCAGGAGCAGACTTATTTATTGTCTTTATATGCGCAGAGCATGCTATCACAGCATGCAAATGCCACTTGGCTATCTTTTAATGCACTTTCTGGTCGAGAAGCAAATACTGGCTGGTGCAGCAGGAGAAACTACAAAGAGACACACAGCCAGTCAGAAGGATTTTTTTTTCTCTTCCTGGTTCGTTTCTTTTCCTTTCTGGTGGGTGCAGTAAGGGTAATTGACAAAAGTTGCACTGCTAGAAAGAAATGTACTGCACTCTCATCTGTCAGGACAAAAAACAATTTCCCAACCATGGCCAGAGAGCAGGCCTCTCTTCCTTCAAGACGGGACACTTTAAACTGTCTAGCATAGATAGAAAACCAGCTTTCAGACCAGTATTGAGGGTGGTGAACCAGGCACTCTGTAACCATATGTATTGTTTATGCTTCTGTATTATTCTGTAATATAGTTTAATATGGGAACATATTTTATATGCTTGTAAACTATTCAATATGTGATAAACCTGTGCACACCATAGGGGACTATTGAAACCCTCGCACATGCACATGGAGCGATCACTGGCTATCTTGGACTGGGCAGGATCTTTTGCACATGTGCATTACTGCCACAATATTCACACATGTGCAGTGACATCATGGTAGCCATCTTGGGCATGGCAGACTCTAGTTGAACTAATGGGTGGCTACAACCAAGAGAGAAGTTAATAGTGCTGGAACTGGTCTACTAAATGGAGACAGCAGAGTGCTTCATTCAACTGGCACAGTGACAGTGCTGCAACTCCAACATTGCTGTTTGGTCGGATCCGATGAGGTGAGCTGCTTTTCTCTAACAGCAAGATGGCTGCAGAGCTCTGCCCCTGCAGCTGAAAAAGGTGGTAATAGTGAAATCCTTTCTTCTTTTCCTGTTCTCTTTATTAAATGTTTATTTACCACCAATGACTATGGAAGCCAAACTATACAATTTGTTTTCCCAACTCATATGGGTAGCAGACTGAACCCTAGCAAAATAAATATTGTTTATTTAGCATTAGGAAAATATGGTGCAAAATTGATCAACCATTTAGTCTTTTTATTATTCACTATTTCTTAAAACAAATTGTGGTCCCTGTCTTAAAAACAGCTCTAAAGTGTGGACAGAATGGGTATCAGGATAGTATGGACTGATACTAGAAAACTGGGGGAGGAGTATCAGGAAAAATGCTTATTGTGACAGTCTACCAGCCTGAGCAAAGGTGGCAGTGGAGAAAATTTATCAGTAGAAATTGGCTATAGATCAGGTTAAGATGGGATCCAGGAATGCCTTATATGGGGTCTTTCTTACTAAGAATTTTGTATCTCAGGTTACTTTTGGAGGGGTGGACCCTTTATGCTTTCCCAGTATTTTACAACTGACAGATAAGAGGCTTCTTGCTTGGGTATGGGGCACAGTTTGGAGCTCCCATGGGATTGGCTGGGTGAGGGACAATATGAAGAACAAGAGCTTGTAGGAAAGATTTTGTCCCAGGAGATTTTGTTTGGCATATTTTGAGACGGGAACATTTATTATTGAAATGCCCTTATGCAGTGGATTTATGGACTAAATCAGCATTTAACAGGAATAATCATTGTGGCATCATCCTAGTTACATGGAAATTATCCAGGGTCATTTTCTTTCTTGCTCAGAGAAATATGAAATAAAGTACATTGATAATTATCTTTGCATGTTGAGTTCTTTGTTCTTTTTTTTTTGTGTGTATATGTGTGTGTGTGTGTGTGTGGCAAAATGTAAATTGATTTTCCAGCAACTAACTTGGGATATGGATTGAGTGCTGTGCCTCACAGAATATAATGTTAGGTCAGTATACAAGAAAGAATCTCTGGTCCTCCAGCCGCATGTCCTGTGAAAATATTGGGGATCGGTCAGATGGTTATAGCTCTCACTGCATGGGTCTGATGCTCAGGATTTTTTTTTTTATAATTTTGCTCTTGTTTATGTAAAATAAGTTTTTGAGATACTACAGCAATTATTGCAGCAGCACAAATTTCTGCAGCTGATACATTCCTGAAACAGGCAATATAAGTGGCCATGCCTCTGGTTGAATGGCCACGAACAACTCCACCAAGTTCCTTTCTGTAATTCCTACAACAGAACGTGATACAGTTCACCAACCATCTGGAAAGACACTGTTTAGAAACTGGTACACCCTCTTTCCCAGAGGCGAAGAAAACAAAAAGCTGCAGGATTTCCTGCAGTCCTTCGTCTGATGAACACAATATTGGAGTATTCTATGTACATCTAAGGTATGGAGTAATGCTTCCTCTGGAATGGCATGCTCAGGAAAATAAACTGGTAGGTGGATAGTTTGATTTAAAGCAAACTCCGACACTACCTTAGGAAGAATCATAGGGTTGGTCCATAAAGACACCCTGTCTTTTTGGAAAATCAAATAAGGAGGCTCACACATAAGAACCTGAAGCTTGGAAATCATTTGAGCTGAAGTAATAGCAATTAAAACTAACATTTTCCAAGAGAGGAAGCATAAGCCACAAGTCAGGGCTGGCTCAAAAGAATCCACAGTGAGTTTCTCCAGCACAAATTTTAGGTCCCAGGGCAGGACTGGATTGCAGATGGGAGGCTTCAAGTACAAGATGCTGCTCAAGAATGTGCGAGATACCTCTAGATGAGCCACCTTACAACAGCCATCAGTAGGCACATGGAAAGCTGAAATAAGAGCAAAATGCACTTTAATAGAAGAGTATTGTAGTTCTGCATCTGACAAGGACAATACATACTGGTTGATGACACCTGTTGGAAACTGAAATAATCGAATGGCTAGGTGAAGTTAATGCATAATAAATTCAGTTTCAGAAAATGTAGGAATTCAGTATTGTTCAGATCTAGCCTGGAGCAATGTGATGAGGCAATATCTCCAGTTGTGCTGAAACACCTTTCAGAAGCATGGAAGCAACTGATGCTGGGGGACATCCCAGAAAGTACAAAGCCAGTTCAGGCCAAATCACTTTTCTGTCCTGCCAGAATAGGATGGCATCAGTATTTCAACTAGACAATGGTTCTGCTAAATAAGCCTCTGTCATGTAGTCTGATGTCATGTCTGTGCCTTCATTCATAATGCCCACGCCATGTCAGTATTGTGCGTCAAATAGCTCCCATGTCTTTTGTTGTGTATCCTGGAATTGGATCATCAGTTTCTTCCTCTTCCCACTGGCCTCATAATCATCATCATTATTATCACCACCATGCTGATGCACCCTAGCACCAGAAGCTTGGGAAGTAGGCCCAAGAGGAGGAGGCTGAAGTCTGGTCTCAGTGCGTTGTCTGCACTGCTCTTTCTAAAGTGTCCACAAGACATTCTGTTTGACATAGTCAACACACACAGGAGAAATGCAGACATCTTTATATCTTGGATCCAGTAATGTTGCCATGCTAAACTAGGTGTCCAGTCTAATGTTCTGAACCATTCTTCAAGTCGTGTCAGAAACACTTCTGACTCTTCCTCAATAAGGACTGCATCCCTGCTTCAGCTGCTGCTGAGATAATGAGCTGGCACCCCCACCACCACCAGCAACACCACCTTGTCCAGCACTAATGTCCTGATCACTATTGCTCATGTCATTATCATCACTACTGATGCCACAGCCATGACCACTGGCACCACCGTGACCAGCCTTGCTTTGCTGGGTTGTTGTTATGGAACATCTTGTATAATGTTGTGTGTGTTGTTCAAGTACACTCACCATAGTCAGGAACATGCTACTGTGAGAGTAGTGGATTCAGCAAACAGATCTTTGGTGGCCTGTTCATTAGGTCTCACAAGTGGAACCAGCTTTTGCAGCACACACCACTGCATCCAGGACAGGCATTCCCTACAAGGCACATTGTCAAATTCCATAGCCAAGAACATTGCTTTCTGTTTCACCAGTATTTCCACCATGTAAAAGACAGAGTTCCACCTTGTTTCCACATCTTTAACAGTGTTTCCAATTCGTTGTTTTAGTGTGGTAGGCCGCCACCCTGTATTTTTCTACCACCACTCTATATTTTTTAACCACCACCCTATATTTTCTGCCATCACCCTAATTTTTTTGTTTAATAAAATCCTCCAAAATGGTCTTTTGCCACCATTCCTTATTGTACTTCTACTCCTGTTTTAATATCAGTGCTCTGTACCTTACTAAAAATGGTACTACGTCATAATTGCACACACAAACCCATGCACAGCAAGACTGCATTGTGGGTAACGTGTATGGGATTAGAGCGACAGGGAAACATCAGCAATGCGATAGTATCGCTAACCCCTGTCACTCACCATGGAGGAGGAAGTGGATGTAGCCACTGCCGGTCAGGTGCTCAGTCGCATCGCTCCCATGGTGAAGTGGCTAGAGCACCTGACCCTGCATTGCATGGGTTGGGAGGATCATGGTTTGATTCTCTGCTAGGGAATCTCTTACTTTGATTTATTTTTTTCTTGCCCTAGTGTCTATGCCCTCTCAGAGTTGATTATAATATTTCCGGGGGGGGGGGGTTGCGAGGGGCGATTCCCCAGCAAAACAAAAGAAGACCTTTCGGGTGGTGACACACACTGTTTGTTGCTGTGCGGTCGTGATGTGCATGGAGTCGTCTGCGACATTATGACCCTGTGCCACTAAAAACCACTTGTGCACATGCACAGTGCATATAGGAGTCCACAGAATAATGTACCCTTGGACCCAATCACCATCGTCACTGCCCTGTATTCCCAGACAGTGGGGAACTCCATTAATCAAGCAGTGTTGCGGTACATTACGCTTCTATTGGTAATGTCATAGGACCTCAGTACATTTGGAGGAATAATGGAAATATCCTGTAATGTCCTGAACGGTGTCCAGTATTTCTTTTAACTGTGCATGTTTCTCAAACACATAAGTCATCACCAGATGTCCTCCTGTTATAATAGCAAAGATAAAATCACAACTTAAAAATCGCTACTGCAAAATAGCACTTGAATTAATAGCAAGTAGCATTAAATGGCAACGTTGTAACAATAGTGATAGCACCTGGCACTTCCACACAATAATCGTGATGGACAAATGAGCGACAATACTGAAAAAGGAAAATGGTCTTACAGAGTACAAGGACTCAGAACAGTGCAAAGCAATAAGCAGTTATGACTACTGGCATGTCAAAATAGCAACTTTTCAAGCAAAAAAAAAATAAAACAGTCAGCTGAATTCTCTGAAACCCCAATTAGCCAAATAAAAGTAAAAGCTTTATTTCAAGTATTAGTTAAAAAAAAAACTAACCAAAATCAGCCAAATCATACAAAACAGCTAACAGATGCAATTGCAGTTATCTGCTACTGCTAGTGTAAACAATTCACACTATGCATGCTGTTGAGCTAATATGACATGCTTCACACCTGAAATTGGAAATTGTATGTGAGTCCTCTCAAGAAGTCATAGTAGCTTCTTGTTTCATACTATGTCACAATGGTCCGAACCCTTTCGTTAGAGTCCTTGCATTTTCACTTACTGCCACATCCAAGTGCCCCAGATATGATCTGTTCCAATTTGAATTCTGTCATTCTTTGCTCTTCTAGGAGGCACTGTATAAGCCTCCACACACTCGGGTGACACCCCCCCCAGATGGCTATTAAAACCATGATGCCAGACTTCGACCACATTATTCGTGCGGGTTAGAACTCTGGCACTGGCATCATTGCAATTCCACTGATCTGGAGGGAAAGCAGCTCTTCTTCTACCAGACCTTCCCTTTGGTCTTCCGATCCATGTCGCTTCAAAGTAATCCATCAGTGGTAATAACATTTCTTCGTTACTTTGAAAAAATTCCCACTCTCACATTCTGTCAAATACACTGGGTACATCATGTGGGGGAACAAAGGCAAGAGAGAGTAACATGCGTAGTTGTAACTCAAAGTCTGGGTCCTCACAATACCTTTTCTGCACAAGGGGTGTTTCTGTATCTTCCTCGACACTGCTTGTGCGAAATGGAAGAATCAGCCCCTTAAATCTGTACATGGGAAAGATGAAGCAAAAGTCTTCCATGCTGATTTCTCGAAATCCATGACTGCAGTTGTTGGTTGCAGTGCAGGGAAACTTGATTTTAACTGATTAAAAACCCTGGAATAGGTAGTGGATTTTTGAGAACACATAAGCACATAAAGTGCTGTGACAATAGATCCTGACTTCAGGCCATGTATTGTGTAAAGTTGGTTGAATAGAGATGGACAAGATTTAAATGTCCCATCCAACATCCAAACATTGCACTCTCTGAGGAACCGCACATTTGCATTTGTTGCAAACATAAGGAAGTGGTTCTGCTCCTTACTGCTGTCAAATAGTAGGAATAGCTCACCAGAAGTAGTGACAGTGAACTCAGGAGGTATTACAAGTTCAACAACAGAGCTAGGCATCGTGGGACACTCGCGTTCCACCTGCCTGATTCTTTTGGCTGTCCTTTTTATAAGGGAACCCCAGGTAAATGGCCAGCAACTGAGTCTGGTGCACTGGTAGTATACTGCACTACAATCTGTGAGATACCTTCAACACTGCTGCTGGCTCATTTCCTAACACTGGCCGTTATCTTTCACACCCCAACATCGCCTGCATCAGCTACATGACTGTGCTCCTTAATTTGAGCAGTTACCTTATTTGCCACAGTATGTAGTCGAGCCAGGCAGCTATATTTATGAGAACTGGGACATTGCCAGTACACTTTCCTGGCTGCCTGTTTGTCTTTCTGATAAACAAACCCTCCAAACAGAGCAAGGGGCCTACCTTTTTGACTCTGAATCAGTTCAATCTCCATTACAGCACAGTTGAAGAAGGACCACAAAAACAGAGCCATATATCCATTTTTGGAAATGGGCATCACCTGTGCTACCTGTGCTAGTGCATTCTGGGATACAGGAGGACAGAGAAGGCCCTGTGTACCTTATTGGTAGTTGCAGCATTACAGTCGCGAATATTACATTGGTGCTAATATCGCGGGTGCTGCAAAGACTAGTACTTATTTTATTTCTTGCTATTAAATACTCGTGCAATTGCCACTCGCTATTTTGTAGATGCGATTTTTACATGGAACTCCACCAGATTTACTGCATGTGCAAAGTGAGGTGCATGGCAGAAACTCTCATCATTCATGGCCTTCAAGCATGTTACTCCCACTGTCAATCACAACAATTCCCACCATCAGGATGTGTGGGTACAAGCAGATGTACAGCAGTGATTGTATGACATGCAGAATGTTCTCCACACTGTCTCCTCTCCATGTCTGACACATTAAGTAAGGCACTCCCTATAGCACTGTTCTTCTGAGAGGCTGCTTCAGGATAACTCCTGCAGGGACTGGTGCAGGTGGTGGAGATGAGGCAGCAGTGGTGTTGCTGGTGCTTGACACAGCCCAATGAGAAATCCTATTAGCATGTGTTAGCAGGAGATCCAGACCTATGTGAGGCTTCTTTGATTAAACCTCTTATATAGAAAGGGTCCCAATATCGACAACATAGTTGCTAATAGCATATTTAAGCCCATACAGGATGAACGAAGGCATACTTGGTTACCACCGCCACCTACAGGGAATGTAAAGTGTGAAAGGTGCTCTGCATGTAAATACAGTGTACAGAGCTTGAGTTTTACAATTCCACACACAGGTAAACAGCTAAAGGCTAAGCAATGTATTAATTGCTTAACACCTTTTGTGATTTATGCAGCAATCTGTCCCTGTCCAAAGGTATATCTTGGTCAAACTGTTCAACCATTATGAAAATGTATGCAGGACATATGAGACTAATTATTTCCTCGGCAACATATATACCGTTAGGCCTGCAGTATTCTCTATTTCACAAAAGCAATGTAGATGATCTTCATTTTATGGGTCTTGAGTGGGTTAAAACTTCATTACATGGGGGTGACAGAACAAAGATCCTATTACAGAAGGAATCTAGATATATCTTTTTCTTAAACACACTGTTACTGAATGGACTAGATTATATAATAGATATCAGTCCATTTTTTTAAAATATTTGCTTTAATTTAGTAGCCTTCTTGTTTGCAAACTGGCCTGGGTCTGTCTTTTACAAGCCCTTGTAATAATGTATTATATTGTGCCTGGCTCCCTGGTTTCCCTGGAGACTTCACATCTACTTACATACATATATACATATATATCTTTTGTCAGGTTTAGGGGTATTATACATTTTTCCTATGTTCTGTAGATAGTACCAACCAGGATAGTGCCGTCTTGGTATTTAACAACTGCCTTGTGGAAATCTAGGACTGGATGAATTCGAGCTGGCTAAAGCTGAACACGGGAAAGATGGAGGTGATGGTGGTGGAGCCAGGTCACCGGATAGAGGGGTTAAGGACTGGTCAGCCCTCTGGAATTTATCTAGGGGGTGCCCAGATCCTTAACTCTGAACAGGTGCAGGACCTGGGGGTGGTGTTTGATGATGGACTGACCTTACGATCTCAGGTGTCAGCAGTCGTAAAGTTTTCCTTTTACCATCTTAGGAACATCACCAGGAACAAGTACCTTGTTCTGTCCGGAGATCTGCCTACACTTGTCCATGCCTTTACGACCTCGTGCCTTGATTACTGCAACTCGCTATACTTAGGACTTCCTGGGGTTGATATCCGCCGCATGCAGCTAGTGCAGAATGCAGCAGCGCGCTTGTTGATGGGAGTTTCTCTAACATCTTATATTACCCCTATTCTGCGCAGTCTACACTGGCTGCTGATTCAGTGGCAGATCACCTTTAAGGTTGGTTTACTAACCTACAAAGCCCTACATGGACTTGGCCCTGACTACTTGAAAGAGCTTCCGATTCCCTATTGCCCCGAGCGAGTGCTTCATTCGGCCAGCGAGGGGTTGCCAGAGATCCCAAGGGTGTTTCTGAAGTAATCTGGGGTGTGTGCATTTATGTATGATACCACTACCATCTGGAATCCTCTATCCCATCAGCTGTGGGAGTGCATGACAGTTGGAGGCTTTAAGCAAGCGTTGAAAACTTACTTATGGTGCCAGGCCTTTGATGGCACTTAGTAAATGAACGTTGTTGTATTTTACTTGTTTTATAATGTATTTATTGTTTTACTATCTTTTTAATTCTTTTGTAAAGCGCCTTGATATTCGAAAGGAGCTTTTCCAAAATTAAATTATTATTATTATCTTCTTTTTAAAAAATGTCAAAAAAACCTTTTGGATAAAAAAAACTTTCAATTAGACATTATTTAGACAAAGAGAAAAGTTATTTAATTTTCTGACTTGTCCATTTATTGTTAAATTCGTAATCACAGTTTTTGCATTCTTTTTTCTTTATATTTATATTTGATTTCATTTGAAAACTAAGTCTATGGAAATCTGTAATTTGGCATGTGATAATTATTAAAAATTTTTACTATGCATTTCTGCTTCAGTGCCATTACAATGCTCTCTAGTATTTATCTGTATGAAGTGATATTGAGGAATAAATTGTTGGTTACATTTTCCTTTATGAAATTTGTTTATTGTATTCAGTTATTAATATTTCACATTTGTTAAATTCCATTTTTGATCTATTGCTTTAGTATGTCTGCACCCAACTAAGTGGTCAGCTTTCTTTTAGCTTAAGTATTTCTCCAGACTTTTTCCCATAGAGGCAGTGCAAACTGTTTAGTCCATTTGATTAAAGAAATCATCCTGTGATTACATAATTTAACTTTCGGTTTCTATGGACAAACATGTTTCTTTGCAAGGGGATACAGTCTGGTTGTAGTACATACCATGCACAATGGATCTAACCTGATTTCAGACTTTAGTCCTTCCTCTCACAACTTGTATCCCCTCTTCCTTCTCAGCCACCCCCCCCCCCATTTTCATTAACTTTATTTCTATATTTTCTATTTACTTGATGCAGTTGAATAATTCTATGTCATCATCTCATTTTGGGATTTGTTATTTAATTGATTCAATAATAATACCTTGCTTTGCAGGAGTTGAATAGTATTAAAAAATATACATTACGGCTGTATATGAAGTGGGCTACTTGGGATTCTTTACTTATCCAATGTGGTTTTTAATCAAGCAAATTTTCAGCCATCCAATTAATTTGTACTGATTTCAGCAACACCATGGTACATGTAATTTTTTTCCTTGGGTGTTTAATATGGGTCAATGGTCTTGTTAAATACCCACTTGTTTTGTGCTGCCAGCAGGCAGATTAGCAGCTGTAGGAGACATCAACTAATTATGAAGTTTATACAAATTATTAATGTTTTGACTTCTACTCCATCCCCCCAATGAAGACTTGTTCCAAGTGCCAGGGTGTGTTTGGTGCTTTCTGCAGGCTTTATGTCCAATAAATTAAGATTTTTTTTCAATGTTACCTGGCATCTACTTCACTTTGTTTTGGTTTCTGAGTGCATTTTATTTTTCGCTTTGCTGATTCTAGTGAGCAATGAGACTCAGGAAATTTTAGTTTGCCGTACTGCTCCAGATGTCACTAGTGAAATGCACATATTTACCCCTCTGCCTGCTTCAAAAAGGTCATTATCACATACGTATGGCCTCATATGTTGCGTAGAGAAAATGCCAAGAAAACATGAGGTGTGATGCAATGCTATAGATTTCTGCTCATACAAAAGTCATCAAAAGCCAGTGTCTTCCACCATGGAGAAGGGCTGCAGATTAAGCAACATCATCTCACCAATCAATTGAGTTATTTGCAAAACAGCTGGATGAGTAGGTGGCATTTTTGTGCAGGCATGTCCTGGAGTGTGATTTGTTTGGTGGCAATAAATACTGGACTAGCAGTGGTGCTGCTACTATATCCACTGTCACCATTATCCCTGTCTAGTGGTGGTGCTGGTAGTGTTAGTGTCAGTTGGAGCAGTGTTTTGGAAAGAGTCAGTTGACTCAGATTGCTGCTGCCGTGATGGCTGCATAATTTGAACAAACCATCTGATCCTGCCACCCCTACCTGGTTGCTGCTGCTGAGTCTGACCTGTGTGTGGGGATTGTAAAGGGATGTGGATGTTAGCAGAATGACATATTCACACTTTAGATGATCAACCAGAACACTGGTTCCCCATGTCTGTGTGGATTGACCCCATCTGATCTTTGTCTCACACATATTGCAACACTCACTCAGTGGATTTGTGGGGTCATCCCTTAAAATGATCCCTTACTGCGAGATCTCTTGGCTTTCTTAGCTATACAACCACCAGACTGAATGATCAGGGGCCTTAGAGGAAATAGGGTGACAATTGAGAGATTCCTTTTTTAACTGAATATACTTCTTATAAATTAAAGAGCACAAGGTAAAAGCATAATTAACAAATCAATCTAAAAGGCATGAGCAGGGTGTAACAATAAGTCATCCCAAGATATATAAATGAACAATAAACCATGGAAACAGGTTTTTAGATTGGGAGGTAAAAGATGACAATCAGAGGAGAAAAAAAAAACAGTTCCTGATTTGGGTCTGTACATTGCAAGGGGACTAATCAACAATGCATCCACCAAATAATAATGTTAAACATGGAGACCCACACTTACAAGCAATGAAACAAAGCAATTCCATTTCTAAGCTATTTAGAGAACGACATCCAACTTTTCCCATCTCTTCTTATAGCAAGAGTTATCATGTCTTAGGCTAGCTAAAGATTTTTCCATTCTTAGAATAGTCAGCAGTTCTGCATGCCATTCCTTATAAGAAGGAGGCTGACTAGCCATCCTGTGTTTCAATATAATCAGCTTTTCCACTGCTGCAAGGAGGGCAAGATAGTACTCCTGCAGGCTAATCAGCTGGTCAATACCAATTCCTAAAAGACACAGTTCAGGTTTGAAACATTCTTGGAGTCCCAAAAAGGGATCCAAGTGGGATTTGATTCATTCCCCAAAGCCTTGAATAGAGTGGCAGTCCTATAAAAGATATTTGAGAGTGCCCTCTTGACTTTTACATTTCCCACAAACTGGGGCTTCTAAAGTCCCCAAAGCAAATAAAACAAATAGCCTCTGTGTTGTGTAATAAGCATGATGTAAAATCTTGTATTGCATCAGCCTTAACTTATCTTATTTGATATAGTGATGCACAAAGTCCCAGGGAGCAGCAGATCTATGGGTGGAGGAAAATCTAGGAATTCCTTCTCCCAATAGCTACACCTTGACAGGGACTCAGCCCCCAACATATCTCTTAAGGCTTTGTAAAGATTAGATACTGCATGAGGTTGAGTCAGCCGGTCTGCTAAATTTCATAAGATTTTACCATCAGAAAAATGCCATGGTCAAGGGCCCAAAAAATCCGGTAAAGAATGTTTAAATTGAAAGAAAGAAAAAACTACTAATTGGGGTGCTTGAGATGTTCTACAAAACACTGCAAAAGTAATAAATCAGTGTACCTTTATAAGATCTAATATTTTTTGCAGATCTGCTTGTGGCAAAAATGATAAAGGAATGGGTTTATTACCAGTCTTAATGTTTGGGTTTAGATGAAGCAGTTGCTAAGGGTCTTTATGTGAGACATACTGTAAAAGACAGCAAAGTTGTCCATTAATGCATATTGACCAGCCTAATGGGAAGCCCCGTAGGGCAGTAGGAAGTCTGGACCAAGTGATATATGGCAGGGCCCTAGACAAGATACCAGGAACTTTGCAATAATATAGCTCTATATCTTTCCACTGTGGGTAGAGTTGTCCTGTGCTAATCCACATGTCTGGTGGGTACTAGGCCAGGAATTTACTGGCTTCAGAAATGAGATAATGCCACAAACAGTTCGGGAGTTGAAGCCTGCCATGGCATTTTGCTAATTATAACTTCGAATAGGCAATATGAGTCTTTTTCCCTTTCCATAAAAATTCAGAGATAGTCTGATGTAACACAGTAAACCAAGCCTTGAGTAATGGGACCCCATCATACTAATAGGATAAAGGACCCTGGGTAAAATATTAATGTGGATAACTAAAATTATCTCCCATAGTGACAATGGCAAGGTTAGCCAATGGACCAAGCTGGCCTTTATGGCACTGAATAAAGGCTGCAGGTTGCGGTCAACTAACTTTTTGACACTTTGCGTTGGATAAATCCCCAGATATTTAAGGCACTCTGTAGACCTGCAGCTCTGCAGCTCTGGTGAAATGCTGCTTTTCCTTCTTGCTGAATTAAGGGGGAGAATGATGGTTCTGGATAAATTTAATTTATATCCAGATAGACACTCATAATCTAGAAGGACCTGGAAGGCTAAGGGCAGGGAGACCACTGGGTTCGTTAGATGCAGCAAGATGTTATCTGCATACGTGGATAACTTGAAAGTATGGACCAATAGGAATTCCAGAAATTTGTGGGTGTTGGATAAAATGTCTTGTCAGGGGTTCCAAATACAAATTAAATAAAAAGGTGGACAAAGGGCAACCTTGTTTCATGCCCTCCTGAACCTAAAGGAATCTGATAAAACCCCATTATAGAAAATATGAGTCGTAGGAGTAGAATACAGTAAACGGACCCATTTAATTAAATCAACTGAGATCCCAAAGGCCTGAATGGTGTGAAACAGAAAATGCCACGAGGCCTGTTTAAAGGCCTTTTCAGCATCCAGGGAGGCCAGCACTGCAGGGGTACTGGACTCCTTGGAAGCCTAAAGCAAATTAAAAATTTTCTTCATATGATCTGAAACTAGATGGCCTTGCACAAACCCAGTTTGTTCTCGGCCAATTAATGGTTGTCATATTCAGGCCAATCTACTTGCTAAAGTGTTAGAAAGTATTTTGACCTCTACATTTAATAGAGAAATTGGTCTATAGTTATCAACCTCCAGGGGATCCCTGCCCGGTTTAGGGATCAAAGTGATGAAAGCTTCAAGAAAATCTGAAGGGAAGGTGTTATGTTGAAAACAAAAGTTGTAAAAACCCATCAGGGGAGAAACTAATTCTGCTTTTAAGGTGGCACAGAAATTGGGAGAAAAGCCATCAGGACCTGGTGACTTATCCAGGGTAAGGGAAGAAATCACTCTGTCTAGTTCTACAAAAACATTTGCATCCCAAGCTTGGTGCCCTGTTCAGGAACTGTAGTTGTATTCCCTCTATGGTTAGGCGTGAACTTATTCAGAAGATGATCCTGCCCATCTTCGACTACTGTGATGTAGTCTACGGTGCTGCTTTCAAGTTCTCCCTGGCCATATTGGATACCCTCTTCAATTCCTTCTGCCGTTTTGCCCTTCATACTCCCTCTCACACCCACCACTGTGATCTCTATCGTGCCCGATCCTTCCCCTCTCTTACAAATATACGACTCTCCCACTGCACTAAATTCACCTCCAAACACTGGCTGGATGAACTCCCTTCCTACCTCTCCCCCTCATTTATAACAACCCCACTCCCTCTCACTCCCTTAGATCAGACTCCCCTACTCCAGCAGTCCCCCGCAGAGCCACCCTCATCAGTCAATCCGGTTACCCTCACCGCCTTCCAAATGTGCGGAATTCCCTCCGCGCTCAAATTCGTCACTCATCCTCCTACTACTCCATCAGCTCTGCCCTTAAAAACTTCCTTACACCTAGCTGTTCCTGCTACAACTCTCCCTAACTCCCCCCTCTAAGCCTCTGACAAACCCTACCCCTCTTCAGTACCCATGCAATGCCCCTGCTGCAGCTCCACTCCCCACCCACCTAAAAACCAGCATCCCTTCCCTTCCACAATCCCTTCCCTTCAGACCTTCCATTGTTCTCTTACTGTGAGTTCTCAATCATCCAAAGTTGTACCAAGGGCCAGTCCCTGCCCTATCCTTACATCATTAACCCAACTCTTCCTTCCACTTCTCCACATCCTGAAGGGCTGGGATTAGGCCTTTCTCCTCTCTCACCTTCGCCCTGTCTTCTGTTCTTCGAAGCCTATTCCCCCTCGCTGCCTACAACCTACTTCCCTCCTACTGTACTCTACCTCTTGCTGCCACAACCTGCTCCCTTCCTGTCATGCTTGACCCTTGCCTTGTGCAGGCAGGGTCTTCAGCATACTGGAGGGATCAGGCCCCAGCAGACCTTTCTCCTCGTACCTCTTCCTTTGCCTCCTCGCTCTATCCCCTTCCACCACCCTCCCTCCCTCACTTCTCTGCCTACCAACATACCTACCTCTCTCTCTCACCTTCCCTTCTTCCCCTTACATAGTGCTAGATATGGCTAACCCCAATCTCTAATGCACTTGTATTTAACTTGCACTTCTGTTATGGCTGACCCATAATCTCTACTGCACTTATAGTTAACTTGCACTTCTGTTATACCTTAGCCAACCTGTTCTGCCTGTGTTTACTCCTCACTAACTTCCCTAGACAAACTACAACAATTCTATTCAGCCATTTTCTAACTACACAGTTATGTGCCATTTAGTGTATGCCTAAATGTTATTTTGTGTTGTTGTATCTATCTAGTCCAAAAGTGTTGGCATAGCATCTATCTAGTTCAAAACTGTTAGCATCCCACTATTTCATTACTCCTGTACAGTCTGCCCAAATTATTTGAATGTAATCCACTGTAAATTTATATTGTGTACCAAATATCTGTAAACTATCCTCATTGTTCCTATCCCCCCAGTTGATCTGGCAGACGAGCAACTTGTTGCTCAGTGTGCCTTCCTGGTGAAACATTTCAATAAATAAATAAACTTCTAAGACAGTAATACAGGTGGTCAAAATATGAGCCAGGTTGGGCTCCAAACTAGGAAGATTAACTTCCTCCAAGTAAGCCTGAATTTTAGGCCTCAAATCTAGTGGCTCTGCTGCCTCATCATAAAGTTTTTCATAAAATTGTTTGAATTCTCCTGTAATTCCCTGGAGGATGTTAACACCACATTATTCAATCTAGAACGGATGCACTTTACCAAGCGAGCCATCTCTATTTGTTTAAGTCACATAGCTAATAGCTTGCTAGATTTTTCTCTATACATTTCATAGTTAAGGCGAGAGCAAAGTAGAGCATGCTCCACCTATTCTCTATTCAATTCTGCATAGGCTGCTCATTCTTGGTTAAGGTGTAACCAGTTGTCCTCCGGAGAAGTGGGACTAATATCCTTTTCTAAACCCCCGAATGGAGCCTAACAATTCATGAGCTTTTTGTTCTCTGCATTTTTTCTGCATAGATGCCAAACGGATAATCTCCCCGTGGATGACACATTTGTATGTATTCCAACAAGTGGCCACAGACTGCACAGATGACCTATTAATAGCAGAAAATTCTGTGGTCACCTATTTTAACTTAGAACAGCCTCTGTCATCCTTCAGGATATAATTGTTAAGCCTCCAACGCTTATCCCTTTCACAAGAAAGAGACTGGCCCACCAAAAGTGAACCCGGGGCATAGTCCAAAATGACCTGACTGTGTATTTCGCAGAATCTAGGCAGTTTGAATGAAGACAGGGCTTATCAGTGCATAGTCTATATGGGAGTGGGTATTATACACTTGGGAAGAAAAGGTATATTCCCTATCAGAGTGATGAAGGGAGCGCCAGAGAGCTACTAGTCCACAAGTATCTAATAAGTCACATATCGCCCTTTGCGCTGGGGAAAGCTCTTTTCATGTAGCACTGGATCTGTCAAGAGTGTCGTCTATGGTAAGGTTCCAATCTCCCATAATTATTTTGGGGAGGGAACTATGGGTAGAAATATTATTCATCAGGGACACAAAAAAAGGAAGGGGTGTCCACACTAGGTCCATAAATGTTGCCTACTAATAATTCAGATGTGCCAACTGTAACATGGAGGAAAAGGTATCTGCCATCTGTATCTGCATATTCTTTAAGTACTTGGAATGACAAATTTTTACCAACCAAAATTGTGACCCCGCCCTCCAGGAACTATTGCCAGCGCCAAAAGAGAGTCCTACCCACAACCGACGGAAAAGATGCATGTCCTTTGTCAATAAATGGGTCTCCTGAAGCAGTGCTAAGACCATTATAAAAGAGGCTAGGGTGCTTAAGGACCTGAAAGCATTTCATAGGGGAATTACCTACCCTTAATGTTCCAGGTGACATAAGTTAAGTGGGGATAAAGCCATAGCAGAAAAATAACAAATATCGATAGAAAACATCAAACATTTAAACATATAGAAATCAGGTCCCCCAACAATCATAAAGTAGAAGATGTCCCTGGATACAATAAAATTCCACTCATGTCCAACCCACCACGGGACCAACTGTACCTTGTGCTTTGAAGGAATAGTAGGAAAAACAATAAAATACATCTTAACATTTAAATCCAAAAACCCAGTGAGGGTATGCAATAGTAATAACCAGAAACATAGAAACAATAAACAATTCCCCTGTAGTCTCCCACCAAAAAAGGGAGGAGAGGGTAGGGGCACACCCCATAGGAGAAGAGCATCTCTCCCATGTAATGCTCAGCCCATGATGACTCAAAGAAGAATTACACATCCACTGCCACTGTATCTCTGGTAATATCCATCAGCTGTAATAGTTGTCACAGCCAGAACTAAAACATGAGAAGAAAGGGGAAGGAAACAAACAAAAAAAAGGGCAGGGAGGAGAATTAGGTATCACCCTGCACCCGGAACAAGGAGTCACTTCAGCGATCCCCCGAAGCGATGGTCTTATACAGTTTAAAAGAAAAGCACCATCCTCTGTTCTACTATAAATATTGTTAATTTAAACATGAATCCAAAAGCAAATTAAAGGCAGAGGGAGCACTTCAGTCGGTAGCTAAAGAAAATAAAAACTAGGTATCCATGTAGGCCAGTATAAGGAGCAACAGGTTCCAGGGTGACAAAAAGTATTATTCAGTATGTGTGAGACGAACTTAAACGTGAGTCCTATAGTAAACCAAGACTAGCTCCACAGAGTTGTAAATCGGCTCCCAATCCAGTTCTGTGATCTCTCGAGTGAGGAATCCATGCCAGTCTGAAAAACAACATAAATGTCTGCCCCAGTAATCGTGTCCACAGAAGATTAACCCATAAATAGTAAAAGATACATGGGTCACTATAGTCTTCGGTCCAATAACTTCCTGGTAGTTATGAAACCTTTATCATGCGCAAAACAGATCACAAGATTACAAACAAAATGGTCCACTCTATGATGTCAAAGCATAGTGACATATTATACAATGGGAAAAGACTGGATCCGTACAAAAGCAAATCAAATCCACTCTCAATTCAATGAAACATAGAGGGGCAAGCAAACACCACTGTGCACTATGGAGCAGGTTATCTTTGGGCAGAAAGCAAGCTATGGAAGCTAGTTGTCAGCTATAGCCACAGGGGAAAATCAGCGATACTGGCAATAGAGGGTAGAATGGAATTCAATAAAAAGCTCCTCACCTACCCCCAAGTTGTCATATTTCTTCAGACTGTGAAAGAAAGTTGGGGAACATGCCTGGAAAGCTTCGACCTATTTTGTTCAGCCGAGGTGAATTCAAAACCCCCTGAAGCCATAATAACGAAAAGTTGGCAGGATAGCTCATTTAAAATTTAATGCCCACCCCTGGTAAACTGCCTGCTTAATGTCCCAGTAGGCTAATTGCTACTCCCGGACCAGTGGAGGAACGTCGTCAAAAATGAAGCAGGGGTGGCCATTCCAGGACAAGGGACACTTTAGTCAAGCTTGTTGAAGGATATGTACTTTGTCATGGTAGTAGATACACTGTAGAATAATGGCTAGAGACTTTCCTTGTGGTGGTGGTTGGGAACGAAGGGAGCAGTGGCCTTGCTCAATAAGATAATCTGAGTCAAAAACCGGTGGGCTGGCAATTTCTTTCAGAAAGCCTTGTATGAAGGTTAGCATGTTAGAGTCCTCCACCCATTCCAGGATCCCTACTGTCACCAGGTTGTTCCAACAGTTCCTGGCTTCTAAATTGTTGGTTGTGAGCTCCTGTTTCTGTAGCCTTTTCTTAATGTCTTGCCTCTCCTGAAGATCACGGGTCTGGGAGTCATTGAGGGAGCTGATCAAACATCAGCATCCTCCAACCATCGGTTGAAAGTCTCCAAAGCTGGTTTGAGGAGTTGCAGATCTTGAACAACCCTAACCAAAGTAAGTTTAATTCTGGCCATATCAGCTAGTCAAAGATCCAATTTGTCAGGCTCTGCTTCTGATTCGGGGAATCTGGAGTAGGCTTTTTTGAGGTGGCTTCAGCCTAGCTTGAGGTAATAGCATTGATTTTGTTTGTCCAACATTTTCTGGTGAAGGAGCTGTGTCCATGTCTGCCAAATTAGTTCCAGTAGAATCCATAGCAAAGGCGAAGGTGTCTGATGCAAAAACACAAAAATAAAACTGTTATTGAATACAAAAATTAAGCTTATTTAACACTGAGAGTACGTAGCTGAGGAAAACACATCCATGCAGCTTGAGGGCATCACATGACTCTGAGAGATTTCTTTTTCCTGATCATGGGGCGGAACAATGTAGCTGTACCACATGATCACCAGAAGCAGTAGCAGCAGTAGGATGAGATTTATTTATTTAAGGTGGGACTGGGAACTTTGCCTGGGATTTGGATTTCTCTGCTTCATCAGGTTGCTTTCATTCTTTTCTTTTCTTCATTGCTTTTCTTACTTTGCCACTCTTGTGCTCCTGTATAGGTGGTGGTGGTGGCCTCCACACCTCAGAATCATAGTCCTCATCATTGTCCATTGAACAGGCTTAATTGGAGCTTTTGAATTCCTCTACAACAGAAAAAGGATTCTCCTAAGAAAGAAAAGTGTTAATTTATTGTTTTAAGTAGATAGTGTGGGTGGGTAGGACTCTTGTGGTTGTTGTTGGGTGGAGTGGGTAGAAATGGGATTAGATAGTGTATGACTGTTTGGTAGTGCTTGCGTAGGAAATTTTTATTGTATTTATAGTATGACTAGTCACTGAGTAATTAGTTTAGAATTGTATTATTAGTTCTACTTGCATTGTGTGTTTTGTTAGTTGGTTTAGTTATTTTAATACTGTTTATATTTTATTAGCTATTTTAGTTGCGTAGGCATGTGTAGGAGTCTTGAGCCCCTTCAAATCAGCTACCCGGCAGCCCTGCTGCATGACCTCCACCCCTTTTGTGATCTCCCCCTCCTGGATACTGCTATAAGGCATTGCAGGGAGGTGAGTATTGGTAGGGGGCATGGGGGTATGTGGTGATGCGCCGGTGGCTCAACAGAGGTGAGTGGAATTGAGGTGGTATGGAGCAGAAGGCACCCTAGGAGAAAACTGAGTCTTGAGAGAGGCCCAACTTGTTTGGCTTCCATTCCTAGGGTTCCCACCAAACTGCAAGGGCAGGCAGCTAGAGGGCCTACAGCCTTCACTGATCCCCTCTGGGCAATGTTATGCAATGCCGGGTCAATGAGAAACAAGACCGCAATTACGTTGGACTTGATTTCTTTGGTTGACTTGGTGTGTATCACAAAGACCTGGCTGGGGACAATGCAGATCCAATTTGGAGGCATCTGTCCTGCCCGCATTTCCGTGGTACGCTATCAAAGAAGGCCCACGAGGGGTGGGGTGTAGCCATTTGTTTTAGATCCAGCTTGAATTTTTCCATACATCCAGTGGGTTCTGCCTCATCATTTGAATGTGTGGCAGTGCATGGGGATCCAGGGGTGGGATGTCGAATTCTCCTCGTTTACTGCCTTCTGGGGTCAGGTGGAGAATTTCTGCAGGAGGTTGTGGAATTTATCGCTGACAGGTGTTAAGAGTCACCCAGATGGCTTATTCTGGGGGACTTCAATGCCTTGGTTGATGATGAATCTTCACAGCTTGGTTCTGACCTCCTCCAGCTGATGACATTGCTGGGCCTCGCACAGGCAGTTGCCTCTGCAACCCACCATCATGGCCACACCTTGGACTTGGTATTCTCACTGGGTCTCAAGGTCACTGACCTCAGGTTGATTGGGTAGCTTGGTCCGATCACTGTATAGTGAAATTCTCATTTGGGGCTCCCCCCTGATGGTCCCCCCAATTGAGATGATCAGCTATCACCCTTTAAGGGGCTTGTTCCCAGAGGGATTGATGGTGGTGGTTGATTTTTTCGGTGTTAGTGCTGTTTGGGCAACTGGCTTAGGTGAGAAGGTGGTAGCCTATAATAGGGATATCTCTGGGGCACTCAATGCCATCCCACCAGTCTGTATATGACCCAGGTCTTCTCACCTGAGATCCCCATGATTTGATGGGCTCTCAAGGTGATGAAGACCATAGGTCAGAGGTTAGAGCGTTGCTGGCGTGGGACTCAGTTACAGGAGGATAGACTGGCTTTGACGAATCACATTGCTGATTATCAAAGGGCAATCAACTGTAAGATGGAAGAGTTTCCTGTCCAGGGAGATTGCCACAGGGAAGAACAGGCCAGGTCAGCTCTTTCAGACTGTGAACAGGCTTCTTCATCCTGTCTATAGCTGAAAAGAGTCTTTTCAGTATTATTTTGTGAAGTGTTTGCTCTGTTCCTCTGTTCAGGTATCCTCTATTTGGGCCAGGATCTCACCAGTGGGTCTAGATCAGACCCACAGGGTGGGGTCTGGGTGGAGCAGGGGCACTCCTACTGTCTGGGCAAAGTTTTGGCCAGTGGAGGTGGCCGAGGTCTCCAAGCTGATTTTGAAGCTGCGGCCCAAATGTTGTGAACTGGATCCAGGCCTGACACGTCTCCTAGTGGGCTGCATTGAGGCTATTGAGCCAGTGTTCACCAGGATAGCCAGGTGCTCACTTTAAGAGGGGGTCTTCCCCAATGTCTTAAAGGAGGTGCTGGAGAAGCCCCTCCTGAAAACAAAATCTCTCGACCCTGATGTCCTGACAAATTATAGACCAATCTCCAACCTTCCATTTTTAGGGAAGTTTGTTGAGAGAACTGTGGCTCTGCAGCTTGAGGAACACCTGGAGGCCTTTGACATCTATGAGCCATTACAGTCCAGGTTTAGGATGAGGCACAGCACAAAGATGGCACTAGTCCAGGTGCATTATGACCTCCTCATGGCAAGAGATTGAGGGGAATGGTCAATTCCAATTCTCCTCAATCTGTCATCAGAATTTGACACTGTGGATCACACTGTTGTTGGATTGTCTTAGAGAGTATTGTGGACTCACTAGTACTGCCATCAACTGGTTTGAGTCCTTTCTCTTGGACAGGAAGCAAATAGTGGTGATGGGGAATTGTCTTCCTCCCTGATGCCCCGACCTGTGAAGTTCCTCAAGGCTCGATCCCATCACCGATGTTGTTCACGGTATACATGCTGCCCCTGGGGAGGATCATCAGACAGTACCATTTGGGTTTTCACTGTTATGCAGATGATACTCAGCTGCATATGTCTTTTGCACCAGGGATAAACAGCGCCATCCAAGTGCTGAAAAAATGCCTTGCTGAGATCCAGGATTGGATGAACTATAACTGGTTGAGACTTAACCCAGATAAGACAGAGGTACTGGTGATTGAGCCAGGTTGTGGGCATGATGGGGATACCTCTGGAACGATAACAGGTTTGGTCCTGGGGTTGACCCCATTGATGACATCCTCTAGCGTAAGAAATCTGGGCATTGTCCTCAATGACAAGCTGACATTTGAAGCTCAGATGTTGGCTGTCATTAAAAGTGTTTTTTACCATCTGAGGAACATCACCCAGATTAAACACCTCATTCTGCCCGAAGACCTGCCATCACTGATATATGCCTTTGTAACATCTAGACTCGACTAGTGTAATGTTCTTTACCTTGGGGTCAGAGGAGGGAACCTCAGCCAGCTGCAACTAGTGCAGAATGCAGCGGCCAGGCTGCTGACAAGGCTGTCTAGGTCTTGTCATGTGACCTCAGTCATGCGGGGTCTGCACTGGCTGCTGGTCAGGTGGTAGGTTCTCTTCAAGGCCCTATATAGTTTGGGCCATGGCTACCTGTAACACCCCATTACTGCTGCCAACCCAGCTCGCTCCCTTTGTTCCTCCATCCAGGGCCTCCTGATGGTTCCAAGGACTGGGATGAAAACCCCAGGTGATCACTCATTCAAGGTGGCTGGCCCAGTCCTCTGGAACACACTGCCAAGACCCTTGAGGGAGGCCCTTATGGTGGAGGTGTTCAGGAAGGGTCTAAAGACTTACCTGTTTAGCCTAGCTTTTCCAGTAAACCCTTTTTAATTTATATAAAATCTTTTTAAAAATGTTATCTGTACCTAATTGTTTATATAATTTGATATGTTTTATAACACCATTACTGCTCTACTATATGGTTCCCAGAGCTCCTGGGATTGGGCATCCAACAAATAAATTATCACTTACAACAATCTCTTCTGATATAGTAAGTAACTGACAACACACTTTCAACCTCCACCTCCTCTTCTGCTTCTCCTGCTTCCTCCTCCAATGCTTTCTGCTTCTTCACCACAACTTCTCCTTCCCCACCTGTCTCTAGCTCACTCTCATCTGATGCCTCAACTTTCCTCTGCCCTTCTGCCCTTTTCCTACTGCCTCCTTTTCCCATGCTTCTGCTTTCCCCTTCTCTATCCCCAGCACCTCTCCCTCCTCTGGCACCTCCACTTCTATATCATCTTTTTCTGTGGCTGGCTGTGCTGGTGGTGGACATGCTACAGGCTTGTTTTTATAAGACAGAGGGGTTGGGATACCATAAGCAGCACCTCTCCTGTGTACACCCAACAATTCTTTTTTCTCAGGTGACAGGGCAATGGTAGTGTCAGACCCAGACTCACTCCCTGATTTGGGGCCTGTATCATGGCACCCAATCATGTTGCATACTGTGTGCTGATGAAAGGTAAGGGACTGCCTGCACTGGGGAGTGATGCTCAGAAGCACTGCTTGAACACAGTGGGGTGACAGGCACCCATAACAGCTGTGTACTGTGTGCTGGCAAAAGGTGAGATACTGCTTGCCCTATGATGTGATACTCAGACGGACTGCATGAACACGGTGGGACAATATGTCACTCAACATGGTTGTGTACCACATGCTGGTGAAAGGTAAGGGACTGTCTGCACTGTGGCGTAATGCTCAGAAGCACTGCATGAACATAGTGGGGTGATGTGGCACCCATCACCATGGTGTACTTGATGCTGGTCAAAGGTAAGGGACTGCCAGCACTGTGCAGTGATGCCCAGAAGCACTGCATAAACACAGTGGGGTGATACAGCACCCATCATGGTGGTGTACTGTATGCTGGTGAAAGGTGAGGGACTGCCTGCACTGTGGCGTGATAATCAGAAGCACTGCATGAACACAGTGGGGTGACATGGCACCCATCATGGTGGTGTACTGTATGCTGGTGCAAGATGAGGCACTACCTATTCAGGGGAGTGATGCTCAGAAGCAGTGCATGAACAAGGTGGGGCAACATGGCACCCATCACAGTGGTGTACTGTGTACTGGTGAAAACTGAGGGACTGTCTGCACTGTGGAGTGATGCACAGAAGCACAGCTTAAACACAGTGGGGTGACATGGCACCCATTACCATGGTGTACTGCATGCTGGAGAAATGTAAGGGACTGCCTGTACTGTGGAGTGATGCTCAGAAGCACTGCATGAACATAGTGGGGTGACGTGGCACCCATCACCATGGTGTACTTCATGCTGGTCAAAGGTGAGGGACTGCCTGCACTGTGAAGTGATGCCCAGAAGCACTGCATGAACACAGTCAGGCAACACTGCACCCATCATGGTGGTGTACTGTATGCTGGTGAAAGGTGAGGGACTGACTACACAGGGAAGTGATGCTCAGAAGCACTGCATGAACACAGTGGGGTGCTATGGCACCCATCATGGTGGTGTACTATGTGCTGGTGAAAGATGAGGGACTGCCCATATAGGGGAGTGATGCTCAGAAGCAGTGCATCAGCACAGTGGGGTAACATGGCACTCATCACAGTGGTGTACTGTGTGCTGGTAAAAGGTGAGAGACTGCCTGCACTGTGGAGTGATGCTCAGAAGTGCAGCTTGAACAAAGTGAGGTGACATGGCACCCATTACTGTGGTGTTCTGCATGCTGGTAAAGGTAAGAGACTACCTGCACTGTGGAGTCATGCTCAGAAGCACTGCACGAATGCAGTGGGGTGACATGGCACACATCACTGTGGTGTACTGTGTGCTGGTGAATGGTTTGGGACTGCCTGAACAGGGGAGTGATGTTCATAAGCACTGCACAGACACAACGGGGCAACATGGCACCCATCACTGTTGTGTATTGTATGCTGGTGAAAGGTCAGGGAATGCCTGCACTGAGAAATGATGCTCAGAAGCACTGCATGAACATAGTGGGGCAACATGGTACTCATAATGGCTGTGTACCGTGTGCCAGTGAAAGGCAAGGGGCTGCTTGTACTGTAGAGCAATGCTAAGAAGCACTGCTTGAACACAGTGGGACAACATGACACTCATCATGGTGGAGCACTGTGAGCTGGTGAAAGGTGAGAGATTGCCTGCACAGGACAGTGATGCTCAGAAGCACTGTGTGAACCCAGAGGGGTGACATGTCACCCATCACGGTTGTGTACTGTGTGCTGGTGAACATCGAGGGACTGTCTGTGCTCATTTAACTGCTATATGAGAAATAGCACATACATTGCCTTATATGGCATTTAGTTACTTATACATCTAACCCTAATTTTTATTGTATTTATGATAAGCACTGTGACACACTAACACACATGCACTGCTTCATGTTCTAAACAGTACACAGTAATACAGTATAGCATGACAGTCATTTGCAAACTGACTAGGAAAAGGTTAATGTACCAGGAAAGGGTTAGCAGAGTGCCACACAAATGCATGCATACATACACATATACACACACAGACACACACACACACACACATGCTTGTCTCCATGATGTGAGAAGAATTTAAAGACCTTTGTCTCTGCCTGCATGCAACATCCCTTTCTCAGCCTTCTTTGTTGTACTAACATTCACCAATTAATTTCAAAAATATGAACAATAACCAGAATAACCAATATAAAAAACTCAATAAGAGGTTTACATAAGTTAGTGTGTTACTTACTGCTGTCCTTTCTTTAATTCTTGTAGATCTCCTGAACTGATAACACCTTACTCTGTGTTGATCCAAGGCCTTTCCCAATAGTGTCTGAAACTTGAACCTCCTTCCTCGATCTCAGTTACAGTTTATGGCTGGGAAAGGCTGATTAAGTTTTTTTGTTTGTTTGTTTTGTTTTTTTTGCAATTGTTTAACCAGGAGTGACACACTAAGCTGAAAGCTTGTTTACAGGTGCAACCTGGGAGCACAGGGAAGTTAAGTGACTTGCTCAGGGTCACACAGTATGCAAGTGGGAGCTGTAGGATTCAAACCCAGGTCTCCAGATTTGCAGCTCAGAGCTTTAAACCACTGCACTATACTACCTCGTTGACATGTTTATGAGCTATGAAACTTTCTTGAAAAAGAATACTACCCAAACTGAAGCTAGTGACCACTTTATCACACAAAATAGTGTGTTGCAACACTGCTCAGCTGAATGAACACAGCAGACTGCTTCAATTAGCTGAGTGATTACACTTAACCTCCAATTTTATCTAGTCCATTTGGAATCTGGGCAGCTCCATTTTTCTACTGAGATAACAAGACATCTGCAGAGCTCCTCTGCAGCCATAAAACCTGACACTCAGGCTCAATAAATATAAGTGCTCATCCATGCATTTTTTTTAGTGCCAAAATACACAAAAACCTGGATGTCCGTTTTTATGTAGTTTGGCACTACATAAAAAATGCACAGATTAGCACTTTATTGAGCCTAAGCATAGTGCCTAATTCTATAGGTTTCCTTTCCTTTAAATTATATTGATGTTTTTACTTACTGTATTGTATAATGGAACCTGAAATGCTTGCACAATCTGAGGGATGCCATTGCAAATGAGCTGGTCTCAATAGATAGCTCCCTAAAAAAATTGAATTTAATTGAACTTAAGGAAAATTGGAGAATTCATAGATGACAAAACTCTTATAGACTCAGATCAATGCATGCTCACACAAGGAGTCGAGCATGCCAAACTAACATGATTGCCCTCTTTAACACAGCAGTACAAACGGTGGATGAAGGCCAGGCAGTAGATGTTCTTTAAGCCTTCAACTCAGTCTGACACAGAAGGCTTGTTCAGAAAATAGAGTAAATGGGTTCAGGGAAAAGATTTAAAAATGGATAGGCAGCAGACATACCAGCAGAACACAAAGGGTACTCCTTAATGGTAAACCATGAAATGTGAAGAAAGTTACCAGTGGTGTTCCACAAGGGCTGTTGCTCAGCCCAGTTTTCTTTAATCTGTTTATTAATGATATACTGTATGCTAGGGTCTTGATGACAAGGTGAACTTACTTGCTGATGATAAAAACCAGTGGTAAGGTTGGCACAGCAGGGTGCGTAGAAAACATAAGGAGGGATGTAAAAAGGCTTGAATGATGATCAGATACACTGATGACTAAAAGTCAGTCCCCAGAAGGGTAAGGTGTATAAGCAAAAACAAAACTTAACATATAAGCAAAAAACCGTAACTGAACTCTACTATTATAGGGTGAAAGTGGAAGCCACTAAAGAGGATCAAGACTTGGGAGTAAAAAAATACACAGCAACCTAAAGTCTAGCCAGTGTGAAAATGCTTACAGGAAGACACATAGGGTACTGGGATGTATTAAGTGGGGGGTTGCAAGTTGTAGTGAGGTAGTTATTTTACCACTGTACAGGCTGCTGGGCAGGTCACACCTGAAGTACTGTGTGCAGTACTGGAACCCCATCTTAAGAAGAACAGAGACAAGTTAGAGAGGGTACAGTGCAGGACAATGATGATGATACAGGACAACAGGAGAGTAACTACCAGGAAAGGCTGCAGAACCTCAACATGTACTCACTAGAGGATGGGGGTGACATGACTGAAACATACAAATATGGTGATTCAACAGGGTCAATACAAGTAAGGTATTTATGGGGTCAAGCAAACATTAAAGGTCACAAACTGAGAAGGGTGGGAGTTTCAGAAAGGATGTGAGGAAGTTGTTCTTTACTGAAAGGGTGGTGGCCAGATGGAATACGCTACTGGAGCTCATAGTGAATGCAGACTCCATCTCAGGTTTCAAGAATAAATGGGACAGGTACAGAGGGGTCGTCAGGAAAAAAGATGCTCCCCAGTATGTTAAAATTCAGTCAGAGAGCTTGTCAGACTAGGTAGAAATTTAGTACAGAGCAGACTAGATGATAACAATCCTTATTGATCCTCAACTGTATGTATCAATGCAGTTTTCATTCTCCAATTTCTTCTTTAAAATACCAATTTCTACTATGTACCGTACCTGTGCTTTGAGACCGATCTTTTCCAGCTTGTTCCCCTTAATAAACCCTTTCATACCATTCTCAACCAGGAAAAGGCTGATGCCATGAGCTAAAGAACGGGCTTCTGGGTTAGTTATGGCAACCACGATCACCAGGTCGCACAACCATCCATTGGAGATAAACACCTGTGGGAAAAAAAAAAGATATAAACCAGTAAAGTCACATTCCTTACTCCAGGATTTTTGGCTTCTCAAAATCTAACAGCACTGGACAGCTGTACTGATATCATAAAATGTCCAGAAAGAGACAGAGAACAGTACACACTAAGGGGAATACAAGTATAACCCGGCTGTCAAAACAGGGGTTATGAGCATAGGGATTGTATACATAAACAGTAGAGGGGTCATCGTGTGACTCCTTCACTCATTTGCATAATAGCCTCACAGATATAGTATAGGCTACTTGCACATGGCGGCATGAAAGCCCCTGTTTTTTCCACATGATACCTCCACCAGTCTTTATATATGCAATCTCTATGGTTACAGACACTCACATAATGTGTAAAAATAATATTTCAGTATTGCACTCTAGGAGGTTTGCACTTAAACGATTACCTATATAGACCAATAGTAAAAGTAACATGTCTGCATATTTGTGCACTTACAGGGTTAACTCATTGCCTCCACAGGAGCTCTCTGAAGTTGCAGCACTTGTCTCCTGTATACTGTTAACGGTGAATCCTGGGCAAAATCAAGCCATAATTGGCATGCCACAAACAAATGCTAACAGCACAAAAACCATAAGTGCTAGACACAAAGTATGAGTGGCAAAATTGTTCAGCATAAAATTACCTTTCCAATGGTGATATGCAAAGAATAATAGGTAATTTAGTTTTATTTCTGTGCTGGTCAAAACAGCAAAACGAAATATTTTTTTTCACTAAAAACTGCACCATAAGCCTTTTTGTGTTGGGAAATATGTAGCATATCAACACCAAATTAAGCATCCAGACATTAGATGTAGTTTTAATTATTTGTTTGTAAACAAAAACCAAAAAAAACAGCTATTTCTGTAGTATTAAACATCATTTTTCCCCATTTGAGTCAAGGTGTGTTGGTGAGGTTTGAGGGTCAAATCTGAACCATACACACCATACCATAAACAAATGCATATAACTCCTAAAAGTATGCATGAAACACACAATGTATCAGTGGCAAAGTTGTTACACACAAAATTGCCTTTCCAGCGGTGCTGTGCAATCAACTGTGCTCAATTCAGTTTTTGTTTTATACTGGCTGAGACACCCAGAATGTGTGTTTTCATCAAAGTGCTTAGATGGTTCTAGATGGACAAAATGTCATACACAAATGTGAATAACTCCTAAAATGAACATGATACACACAAAGTGTCAGTGACAAAGTTGTTCAGCACAACATTATCTTTCTAATGGTACTATGCAATCAATTCTAATCAATTCTGTCTGGCAAATAATATTAAAATATGTGAGTGACATCTCCAGATGTTACTAGGGCACACAGGAAGTCTGTAGGTGACTTCTGTAGTCATTCTGGGACACACTGCAGTAGATTTACTGATGCCCACAGGCGTTTCTAGGAGGCAGTGAGTTAATCTTAATCCTGAGTTCCAGGGTTCTGCAATGTACTGAATGTTGGAAAGGTACATCTTGTTTATCAAAATAAGGTTTTTGTTTGATGACAGTGTGGCTTTGTGTTAGCAACAATTGCAATTGTCCACTGGATGGGAGGGTTCATGAGGTTGCTTTCCTGCCCACTAGGGCCAAATAAATACAAGCTCTGGATCACCAGCAGTAGTATTGTGATTCCTCAGTTCAGGATGCTAGTGCATGCATCAGTTCTAGTAACCACCTCTGGCTGCATTTCTCTGGTAGCAACTGGCCAGAGGGCATGTGAGCCTAGGAATTGTGGCAGAGTTCCTGGGTCCAGGTGGCACTGGCTCCCTCTAGTGCAGGTTTCTGGAGGCTTAGGCCAACCAGGGTCTGAGATTGGGAACAGCGGGGGCTGATGGAGGTTCACCTGCAAGGAGGACCTCCAGATGACTTTTAAACCAACTGTTCCCAGATTCTGAATGATGGAGAAGTTGGGTATGAGATTCCTGAACTGGCAGGGGCCTATGGCTTAAAGAGACTGTGCTTTGCAGAAGATCACAGCAGTTGGCACCAAGGATCTAAACTCAAGGGGCAAGCAATGGATGCGTATCTGGTAAAGGGTAGTCTACTATTTTCTGTGACCAGTAAGCAATGATTCCAACCCCCATGGAGGCAGGAGGCAAGAGGCAAACCAACCAAGTTAGCCATATACCTTCTTGCAATAGTAGAAGATTTTATTTGATAAGACATCCTCCCCATTGACTCAGGCTGCCATATAATAAGTTAACACAGAATAAATAATCTTCACAAACATAAATCCCATTCTAAAACACAATGTAAAACAAGTAGTAGATAATAACACTGTACAGAGCTCAACAGGCCATACATCAGGTATTATCAATTGCTTCCTGGATAGAATTTGAGGCATCTTTTAAAGGCCTCCACCAATGGGGCCCTCTCTCTGGGCTCTCAGGATTGAATTTCACAGCACCAGGGCCTCCACTGCAAATGCCTGGTCACCCAGTATCTTCAACCTAGCCCAGGGAATCTTTAGCAGGCCCTCATCACCAGACTGAAGAGGGTGACAAGGGGAGTGAAGAGACAGAAGATCTACCGGGCAGTTTGGATTGTAGACCTGCCTGACCTACAGTCCCTAATGTGGACTACCATGTTTCTATGATACAGTATAAGGGATATCAGTATTTACTCATACTTGCTATGATGTACTGTTCAGTATAGTTATAGCAATTGTCCATTGGATGGGAGGGTTCATGAGGTTGGCAGGGAGTGACTATGCCACAGTCTGGTTCTGCCTGGACCTAGGAGGGGTAGAAGGCTGCACAAAGATGGAGGTAACTGACTTCAGGGGGGTGGATTTTAAGGAAATGGGAAGGATCCTTAAGGAGCATTTGGATGTGATTGGGTCAGACATGGACGCTGACAGTAGATGGGAAATAATCAGGAGAGGGGTGCAAGATGCTACCAGCACCTGTGCCAGAGTAAGATGAAAATACGGTAGGGCCAGAAAACCCTGCTGGTGGACCAGGGAGGTCCAGGAGGTGGTGAGGGGAAAGAAGGCAGCCTATATGCAATTCAAGTGCTCAAGGAGTGAAAGGGATCGAGGGGAGTATGAACTGATGGCTAGAAGGGCCACTAGGGTGGTGAGGGTGGCTAAGGCAAGGAAGGAGCAGAACCTGGCCAGGGAAATTAGGAGAGGGAACAAGGGGTTCTTTAGATACATTGGGGAAAATGAAGGGTGAAGGGCAGATTAGCAGGATTAAAACAGGGGAGAGATGGGCACAAGACCCGGGGAGCAGGCTGAGGTACTAAATGAGTACTTCACCTCAGTTTTCACCAAGGAAAATTAGGGGCTGCATCATACATGGGAGGAGACAGTGATACTGAGGAGGGGGGACCCTTACCGATCGGCAGGTCTGGGGAGAGGGGGAGGCATCACTGGCAGGAGGGGGGAAGGCTAAGCAGAGAGAAGAGGTAGCGGAGGTGGAAATCACAGCAGAGAGAGAGAGAGAGAGAGAGTGAGGGAAGCCCTCAGGTCCCTTAAAATGGAGAAAGCACCAGGGTCAGATAAATTACATCCCAGAGTCCTGAAGGAACTTGCAGATGTCCTGGCAAAACCCCTGGCGGAGTTTTTCACCATCTCTCTGAGGACAGAATGGGTGCCCCAGGAATGGAAGGTGGTGCATATAGTGCCTATCTACAAGGGAGTAATCAAGGGAGGTGGCAGGGAACTACAGGCCTGTCAGCCTGACATCGGTGGTGGGCAAGGTGATGGAGGGCATTGTCAAGGAGAGGCTGGGGGGGACCTGGAAAAGTCAAGATGCCTGGACGATAGACAGCATGGATTCATCCCAGGGAAATCATGTCAGACAAATCTTGTGGAGTTCTATGACTGGGTGATGAGTGCCTTGGACCTGGGTAGACCAGTGGACATCCTCTTTCTAGGCAAGGCATTTGACTCTGTTCCTCATGAGGGCCTGTTGGATAAGCTGGGAGAAATGGGAACGGGGAACCAGATGATCAGATGGATAGACAATTGGCTCAAGGACCAGACCCAGAGGGTTGTAGTTGGCGGGATAGTCTCATCCCCAAGGAGGGTCATTAGTGGGGTCATACAGGATCGGTCATTGGGCCTCTCCTGTTCAACACCATTCGACATAAGGACAGGTATCAGGGAGTGAGATGAGTCTCTCTGGATGACTCAAAACTGGGGCAGTGGTGGATGGGGAGGAGGGGAGGGTGGCCCTACAGGGGGACCTGGAGGCTCTGGAAAGATGGTCTAGAAAGTGAAAGCTGAAGTTCAATGCAGGGAAAGGCAAGGTACTGCACCTGGGGGCCAGAAACCCGTGCCAAGTGTACACCCTGGGGGGGGAATGCTACAAGTCTCGATGGCTGAGAGGGACCTGGGGGTGGTGGTGGATGTCAAGATGAACAACTCTGAGATTTGTAGGAGGGCAGCAGCCAAGGTCAACAGGATGCTGGGATGCATTGTTAGGGGAATCACCTCCAGAAGGAGGGAAGTGATACTCCCTCTGTATAACTGCTTGGTGAGACCACACCTTGAGTACTGCATGCAGTTTTGGAGGCCACACTTAAAGAGGGACATTAAACTCCTGGAGAGGGTCCAGAGGAGGGCAACCAAAATGATTTGGGGCTTGGGGGACAGGACCTATGGGGAGAGGCTCGAAGAGCTAAATATGTACACATTGGAAGAGAAAAGGGACCGGTGGGACATGATAGAGGTCATCAGGTACATGAAGGAGGTAAATAAGGAGGAGCAGTCAGGGTGCTTCGAAGGAAGGAGGAGGGGGCAGCTAGAGGGCATGGGTGGAAGCTGGAGAGGGAAGATTCAGGGGAGAAAGGAGGAGGTGCTACTTCACTGAGAGGGTGGTGGAGCCATGGAATGCACTGCCCATGGGGCTGGTGGAGGCAGAGACAGTGGAGGGGTTCAAGAGGGGGTAGGACGGGTACAGGGGAAGGGTTCTGGAAGCAAAATCCAGTGCAGCGAGAATATCCAGAACTGGGAAGGGAGAAGCCAGAGAAGGCGAGGGGGGACAGCAAATGAGCAGACACGAAAGACCATTAGGCCTATTCTGCTGGCATTTTAGTATGTTAGTGTATTTGAGGTCTTAGCATGCCACCTACAGTTATTAGCCATATTGCTATGATCAGCATATTTATGAATCATTCTATTGTAATCTAAAAGTAGTTTTAGTCAGCATAACACTTATCACTGTGTACATGCAAAACCTAACAGCCTTGGGTGTGAGCTGCCCACCATACCCACCAATAGAAATGCTTTGTTTAGCTTTTCTACTATGCAGATAAGCCCGTTACCAGGTAACGGACCCTCTTATCTCTGACTATAGGAGTTTGTGTAATTCTGTTTTTCACCAAGTTTTTCCTATGACGACACTGGGTGTCTGGAGGTTCCAAACTCCCAGCAGGTATGCTGTCCTTTTTACATGTATTTAGGAAATAAACCTTTATTCTGTGACACCTGTCTCTTGTGTCATGTTTTGCCGTCAGGTTTAGAATCCTGCCAAAACCCCACAAAAGGCAACCATAACACAGACCTGATTAGACAGAACTGATACAGTATGCAAAAAGGTGTACAGATGAACAGGCATGGGAATCACAAAGGGGCTCGAACCTACGCCCACCTGTTCAACCCATACAGACGATCTTACAGGCCCTCCACACCATGAACGGGACTGGGAACTGTGAAGGCGCTCAAACCTATGCCCCCTCATTCACCTAGTGGCACTGGTCTGTGGGATTCCATATTCCAAACATGTAACTGTCTAGCTGTAGAGTACAAGGTGGATCGATACACCTTGGACTCCCAGCTAGTGCAGGAAAAGGGGAACCTTCCGAGATGGCCATTAGTGCAGAGCTCAACCTAGACATCTCAAACTTTCTAACCTCCCATGGAGCTTGGGGCGATTTCACGTTGGATGCAAAGTCACACGGTCACCCAATGCAGTATGTGTGCATGCTGTATTCAGAGACCAAACCTACAGTTAAGAAGCATGAACAAAAAGGGGTAATGGTTGCCACGCTGTATGCTACACTACAGGCAGTGAAAACAGAGGTCCTAGCTCTGAAAAAGGAACTGGGCTCCAACTCCCGAGAAATGGGCAAGCAATTGAGAAACTCAGAAATGAGACTCAGAATGAACTGCAATGTACTGTACAGGAGAAAGACAGAGGGGTGGTTGTTAGACAGAGAGGACTGTGAAAGATTGCAGTAGGATAAGAGGCATGTGTTACAGCTGAATGATTTGTTTACTGGTATGAATGATGTGTTGCAGATTGAGAATGAGGAGTTCTTGGAGGAGTTTGAAAAATGTCAGGAAGCATTGGACAGAGAAATCAGGGAAAATCATGAAGTGAGCACCGCATACAGAGTTTTGCAAAGGCATGTCAGTAAGGGACAGTAAGAAAGGCAGAGTGAATTATTCAATGCGTAGAGCCAAGATGACAAAATTATGTCAGCAGTTGGCAATCCTGAAGGGTCATGTGAAAGCGATGCCATATGCCCGGCCTATAAATCGGACGTCATCGGAAGATGATGACAGCGATGACAGAGAAATTCAAGATGGTGGTTCCTGGGATGCCTCACCCACCGGTAGCCACCTTGAATAAAAAAGACAGGGACGAGGTACAGGGCCTGATCCAAAAGGCGACCTCAAAAACTGGGATCTCTGATAGTCAGGCCAGGGTGTTGAGACAGACAGTCTCCGACCTTTTTCAAAAGGAGATGGAACAGCAGACTCTCCTTCAGGGCATGGCCACCACCATTGCCAATGCAGTTGTCAAGTCCATCGTAGGGCAACAAGGGCCTCCCTGAATGCCCTGCAGTCTGCGCAAGTCATCCAAAACATTGCAGACAAAATAGGCCATATGGCTCCAGGCAACAACCTTAGTTGCCTTTTGGAAAAAATGAGAAATCACTGTGAGATGCTTAGCCTTGCAGCCGAGCATAGGGTACAGATTTTGAAACAGACCGTGGACACTACATTGTGGCCAAGTTCCCAGAAGGCATACATCATGACATTAGAGCCCCATTTGAAGCTGCTGCCACCCACCTTTTGGTTTGTGCACAACCCAAACATGCTTGGCATAATGCTAGCCCATCTAATCAAGCAGCATGCCAAAGAGACCTGGGCCCAGTATGAAGGCCACCTGAGGCTCGCGTATGTGGCAGGCAAAGACCTGGCTGGTGAAAATTCCGACAGGGAACTGTTTGAGTACAAATCCCTGTTCTTGAAAAATCTACAACCTGCCCTCCATGAGAAGGTAGAGACAGCAGTAGTCCTGAACAGAACTGCTTCTGTGAGATCATAGAAAAAGTGGAACATGTGTACCAAATTTATGTGCAGGACCTGGGCTCAGGTTCCAAGGCTTAGGTGGCCGCGGTGCAGAACAGCACACAATAATCCACCCAGTATGTGATGGAAGGGAAATCAAAGGATTTGCAACAGGACAAGCCCTCCAACCAGAACTGAGGAGGGTCGAACAAGAACAAACAGCAGTATAGGCAGAAGCCGAACCAGCAGAATAAGAAAGGGAATAACGGACAAAAACAGAAGTCCAGCCCTTCGTATAGGAATTTGGCCAAGGAAAACAACTGGCCTCAGGAGTTTAAGACCGAAGTCCAGTCACTCATGGCAGCCATCCCAGCCAGAATTGTGGCTGCCATCCTGTCCGCTTCTCCACTGGATAAATCCAATGAAGGTGGGCAGCCCAAGTCTCCATACTCCAAAGTGGTACAAATGCTGCAAGAGATAGACCCCTCATCTAATGACACCAAGAAGAAACAAAGTGAACTGGACTAATGGTGGCAGGCCCTGGTTCACATCATCACCTCCTTGGCAACCGATGATTCCGGACGCCCATGTGTAGAAGTGCTGGTTGGGGGCTGCCAGCACAAGTTACTTCTAGATATGGATGCCGCAGTTTCAGTGCTGCACCAAGATGATCCACAGCTATCTTGTTGGTTGATGGGGAAGGCCACTTTCACCCAGATCTTCAAGGGAACAGTGATTACAACATACCGGTCCAAACCAATACCAGTTGCTATCGGTACTTTGGAGGTGACACATCATTTTGACCTCATGCTATTACATCACCAGAGCATCACGGGAATAGATTTTCTCTCACTCTATGGCTGCACAGTGGATTTAGCCAATAGGCTATTATTTCAGATACCTGGTGAGTACCATATGCTCCTTATTTCTGACTCGCATGTGGTAGCAGCAGTAAAGGCCAATGATGTGGAGTATGACATCATCCTCATGCTCCAGCACCATGAGCTAGTCCCTCAATTGAGACCAATTCTGGAAAGGCATCAAGATGCCTTTGCCAAACACAAACATGATTGTGGGAGGATGGACACTCTCATGTAGGTCACTGGTGATGAACCATCATGTCAGAGACAATACCCTTTTCCATCAGAGGCACTACCCTCTTTGAGGGCTACCATTGACTCCCTTTTGATGCAAGGGGTCATTAGGTCCTGTGTATCCACAGTCAACTCCCTCATCTGGCCAGTGAAGAAGCCCAAGAATAGTTGGAGGCTCACCACTGACTACAGAAGACTTAACCAAGTCACTCCCAGTTGTGCACCCACTGTGGCATCTGCCCCAGCTGTACTAAGACTTCTGAAACCTGAACACAAGTGGTTCAGTACACTAGACATTTCCGTTGGTTTCTGGTCACTTCCATTGGCTCCTAAGAGCCAGTACAAGTTTGCCTTCACCTTTGAAGAACATCAGTACGCGTGGAACTGCCTCCCACAGAGATTCCACAACAGCCCCTCTCTTTTCCACATCCACATGAGGGATGCCATACGTGGCTTCCCCACAATGGAGTGCCTCCTGCAATAGCTGGATAAACTTCTTCTGGCCACAACAGGTCTGGAGAAACACCTGGAGCTCTTAGATGAGCTCTTGACACTCTTACAGAGGGCAGGCCTGAAGTGCGACCCTGCAAAGGTACAACTGTGTCTTCCTGAAGTCTCCATTTTGGGCCTGCACATCACTGCTGAAGGCAGTAGCTCCACCCTGGACAAGGTCCAAGGCATTCAGGACTTGACACGTCACACCAGTATGGCTACACTGAGACATTTCCTGGGTATGGTCAACTACTCCATGGATTTTATTTGCAATTTTGCACAAAAGGCCACATCCCTGTATGAGCTACTGAAGAAAAATGTCCCCTGGCAGTAGGGACCAGAACATACAGCAGCTTTCTGGTATGGAGAGCCGCACTGCAGGGCTTACAGTGACACTGTCATTTCAGGATTGCAAAGGAGTCAAAGCCTAATTGTAGGTGAAACGTCAGTATTGTAATCACATTCAACAAGCGTCTTGATCTGCACTAAATAAACTGCTAAGTCTAAAGTAATGCTGAATGGACAGTTTGTTTCTCTGGTTAAGTGAGTTCCATGACTCTTTTGCAATCCTAAACATACAGCAGCTGTCACTTCTTTAAAAAAAAAAGGCTTTGACTTCCGCTCCAGCTTTGTTCAACCCTAACCCAGAACTGCCATTCCATCTGGAAACTGCCGCATCTGATGTGATGAGCATGTGAGCAGTCCTTGCACAAAAGGTAAATGGCACCCTGAGGCCTGTTGCCTATGCCTCACAGATGCACTCTCTTGTGAAGCAGAAGTACTCTCTGTGTGAGAGGAATCTCTTGTTGATCTTCTGGGCCATCAAACACTTCACCTGCATCATAGGGCTTTCCACTGTTGTGATGCACACCAACAACACCCCTACCAACTTCCTACTGACAGACAGACTCAAAGATGGCAATGTGTCTAACACCAGACTCACCCATTGGTCTCTCCTCCTGCAGGATCAAGACATCACTGTGCTTCCCATCAACATGCCCTCATCTTGTCACATGGACTTCTATACCAACGAGATCCTCATGAATATGGTCTAGAGCCACCCATGCTGCCAAAACCATGTCCATTTTTTCCCGCCACTGAGCACACCCTGAAAGATCCTACACTTTGACACATCTTTACAAATGGATCTTCTTCCTACCATGAAGGAGAACACATTGCAGGCTTTGAGGTTCTAGTCCTGTATCCAGTAGGCAATACCATTAAGGTGCCCAGGAAGTGCATCATACAATCCTTTCAGTATGCAGAACTTGCTGCAGTAGCCTGTAATGTGGAAATCATCCACAACTAAGGGAAAGAGGATACTATCATCCTCTCTGATTATTCCTGGGTGTGCAATTCTCTGACTGAATTTCTTCCTTTCTGGAAGACCCATGAGTTTGCCTCTTCAGAAGACACCCCTGTAAAATACAGGGACCTGTTCATACACATTGTCAGCCTTACTGAGCAATTTGTTTTCATACTGTACAAACACAAGGTTAAGGCCCACTCCAAGACAGAACCTTTCCATAAGTACAACGATTGAGCAGACACCTTAGCAAAAGATGGCGCTCGGGGGGGTATGGGTCATGCAACCCCCCACTGGGCCATACACGGTAGCTGCACAAAAGAGGACCAAAGTGGTACCCCTGGATCTAACTGTGGTGCAAATGGCAGTTCCAGAGATAAGAGGTATATGAATACTTCTCAAAGGAAATAGAAAAAGAAATGTCTTTGAATAACCCATTCAAAAGACATTTGGACAACCTTCACCTCTCTATGGACCAGAAGTTGGTCCTGTACCACTCTGGTGGTCAAAAACTATGGGGGATTCCCAAAGCACTCTGACCAGAATTCATTCACCAGGTCCATGACACCCCTACAAGTGGATGCCATGGGATAGACAAGACCCCGCAGAGACTGAAAACTGTAGGCTGGTGGCCTGGTATGATAATAGATGTCCAACATTATGTGGACAACTGCATTACCTGTGCTTAGAACAACCCTATCCCTGGCAAGAAAAATGCCAAACTGTTCCTGCAAAGACAATCAGGTCCCTGGAATGCAATTCAGATTGATTTCATTGGACCTTGCCCAACTCTAGCAGAAACAACAAGTATGCACTTGTGATCACTGACCTTTTCTCGAAATGGGTAGAAGCCTTCCCATGCAGAGCAAACACGACGAAAGCCACTGTTAATATCCTGATAGATCAAGTATCTACTTGGTGGGGCCTACAACTCAAGATAGACTCTGACAAAGGATATGGTTTTACAGGAGAACTAATGCAAGGTTGTTTGGAGTTAGCCAGAAGTTCCACATTGCATACCATACTCAGTCATCTGGACATGTAGAGAGAGCCAACAGACAGATCAAACTAATGTTGTCTAAATTTGATAATGAGAATCCTAAAGATTTGGGACACTTTGTTGCCCTTACTCCTAATGGCAATCAGAGCTACCCCAGCTACAGCAACCCAGTGCATACCCCTCAAGGTGATGATCGGCTGGCAAATGAGACTACCAGAACATCTGTGGATTGATCTGAATATCCCTACCGCAGACAGAGTGTCGGCGGACACTTATGTCGCACAACTGAAAGACAATCTGGTACGACCTACCTTTTTGCTGCCAAGAATTTGGGCAGGGCCCAGCAGCATTCCAAAAATGTACTTTGACAAGAATATCAAAGAAGTTGATTGGCAAGTACTGCAGGAGACCAAGTTATGGTATTGAAATTCTCCACCCCTGCCCACCCGTTTGCCAGCAAATGGACAGACCCCTGTAACATCATCAACAAATTGAGCTCTGCTGTCTACCATGTGCAGATAATGGTCTGCAAGAAACCCATAGACAAATGGTACCATGCCAATCAACTGAAACTGTACAAAGGTGATTAATGCTCCTACCCCCGACCGGGGAAGGGAGATCTGGAAGTTTACCTGATGAGATTCACCCCCGAATTCTAAAAGAATTAAGGGGAGAACTATTGACACCACCGACTACCCTTCTTAACAAATCATGGGAGGATGGTGTGGTACCTGAGGAGTGGAGGAGGGTGGATGTGATTCCCCTTCATAAAAGTGAGAGCAAGACAGAGGCAGAAAACTACAGACCTGTCAGTTTGACCTCTGTGGTAGGTAAAAAGATGGAATCACTTCTGAAGGAAAGAATTGTTGAGTACCTAGAGGCCAGTGGGGCACAGGACCCAAGGCAACATGGATTCACAGCAGGAAGGTCATGTCAGATGAATCTAATCAATTTCTTGACTGGGTGACCAAAGTAGTAGACCAGGGAGGGTCTGTGGACATGGCCTACCTAGACTTTAGCAAGGCATTTGACACAGTCCCACAAAAAAGATTAATAAAGAAATTAGGCAGCCTGGGAGTGGGTCCCAGGGTGGTAGTCTGGGTAAAACATTGGCTGGACAACAGGACACAGAAAGTAATAGTAAACAGAGTCCACTCTGAAGAAATGGGGGATAATAGTGGGATACCGAAGGGTTCAGTACTGGGTTCAATCATTTTTAATGTCTTTATAAATGACATTGCAGAGGGACTGGAAGGAAAAGTATGCCTCTTTGTAGATGACACAAAGATCTGCAATAGGGCTGATACATGGGGGGGGTGGAAAGGATGAGAAGGGAATTGGCAAGGTTGGAGGAATGGTCAGAAGTATGGCAGCTTGGATTCAATAAAAAGAAGTGCAGAATAATGCACCTGGGAAACAAAAACTCAGGGGAAGAGTACACAATGGGGAGGGGGGTAGTAACAACAACAAAAATGGAAAGGGACCTGGGGGTCATCATATCAGATGACCTTAAGGTTAGCAAGCAATATGAGAAGGCAGTAGGGAGAGCTGGGGGGATACTGGGATGTATAGGGAGAGGCATCACCAGCAGAAAACAGGAAGTTGTTATCCCTCTGTACAGACAGTTGGTGAGACCACATCTGAGTACTATGTCCAGTTCTGGAGACCTCATCCCCACGAGGACATAGACAGGATGGAGGCAGTCCAGAGGAGGGCAACTAAAATGGTGCAGGGTCTGCAAGAGAAGCCATACGAGGAGAGACCAAAGGAGTTTAATATGTATACCCTTAAGGAAAGGGGGGGCATGATTGAAACTTTTAAGTACCTCAGTGGAATCAACAAAGTCCAAGAGGGTAGCATCTTTCAGAAAGAGAGATGTGCAAGAACAAGGGGAACACAATTTGAAGATAATGGGGGGACTGCTCAGGGGCAATGTGAGGAAGTATTTTTTCACAGAGAGGGTGGTGGATGCACGGAACAGCCTTCCTGAGGAGGTTGTGAGGTCTAAAACTGTGGGAGAATTCAAGAATGCATGGGACAGACATAAGGCAATTCTTGTGGGGGGGTAAGAAGAAATAGGCTATTGGTTAACTAGGATCTACAGCTTATCCAGTAGGTAGGTAGGGAAATGGGCAGACTAGGTGGGCTAGGAGGTCCTTATCTGCCATCAAAGTCTACATTTCTATGTTTCTACCTTTTTGTGTGTTCTTCTTTTTCAGAAATGATGATAATTCTCCTCTACCTTCTGCCATACAAGCTGGCAAGTGTGTCAGAGTTCCACCAGATGGATCTCCAGAGAATTCTCCATGTCCTGAACCCTGTGAATCCAAACTACTTTCCTTACCACCCCTCAGCACCTCCCACGAGAGGGGTGGCCATTGACCTCCCATCCTCATATGTCACTGTCCGTGATGGAAAATATGCCTATCTGAATGCAATAGTGGTAACCCAAGACTACTCAACTATACAGATAGAATGGAAGACTGACAACCCTGCTGGAAAGCAAATTCCAGTAGCCCGCCTTGACAAAGGACTTTTCAAGCCTGGTCCAACACTCACATTTGCCCCAATGGAAATTCATGCATATGACAAGTTCATCAGCAACATACAGGTCTCTAAAACCTTACGGCAATGATGAGTCCAGACTTTTGTTCCAGATTCCCTAATACCACCATTCGCCAATACTGTTCCAATCACTCCATTGCAACAGCTGCTATTTTCCTTACAGTCATCCCAGCATCAAAGGACGATCCTTTGCAATGTCCAACCAAGGAATCAGGCCCATCCAGTGGTCTGACCGCTACTTCCATCCCTTGGACTCTCATTAAAAATGTCAATTTATGCATGTTCCTGTTGTTTTAAACCTCACTTACTGAAACATGGCCAGGTTTGGCCACTGTTCCTCTATGAATGTTTTGAAGTTCCACACTGTTATGCTATTAGATTTAATGGCAGCATATCAAGTACATGCACAAGACCCTGTTGCTGGGCACCACAGTATGGAACACCAAGAGGTGTTCTGCCCAAAACGTCTGAAGCAGAGTTTGGGATTTTCTGACATAACAAGCTTTATAGGCACTGTTACAGGTTTGTTTGGTTCAGGAATGTCAATTTGGAACCGAGCCAATTTGGCTAAAATTCAACATCAAACCAAAATTTCAACACTAAATTAGGACAGGATATGATGCAGCCCATGCTACATGGTATAGATGGTATTTCCCAGGAGGAAAGATCCACAGTGTAGAACATGTACAACAGTGCAAGTTTATTCAATGAAACCCTAAACAAACTCAATGAATTGATCTTCCAAAACATAAAAGAAGCCTCAAAGCAACACATAGGCAGGGACATTATTTGTTCAGCTTATGGCACTTTTGCTATAAACACTATCACCAGTCTCTTCCGAGATCTGGAATCAAGGCATATCCCAGATTTGATACATTATAGACTTATGGCTAAATGGTACTGTCCTTATTGTAGGACCCTGACATGCACTACCAGGTGCATGGACAGAACTGTGTCTCCATGAGTCATCTAGAGGGCAGCATCTATCGAGAACAGATCAGCTTGCCTCCTTTGCTGGTTTTCCATCCTCAACTGCACACCTGGGTAGCCTGACATACTTAATGCTGTGCCAGACGGGGTTACCGCTATTTGTGCAGATGTGACATCTTTGATGTAACTATGCCTGTTTGTGGTTACTCGCCAAACTCTATGCACTTATCATATACCTTTGATAATGACTTCTTTGCCAATGACACTGTTAATGTCACATCTCCTTTTAACATGCCGAATGTCACTTATGCCTCAAGAGAAGACATGAAATGCCTTACCAGCCAGATGACCTAAAGGTGTCTAAACAGAGTACAAAGGCTGCAGCGAAGGTCAGTGGCATGCTAGGGTGCATAAGCAGAGGTATCACGAGTAGGAGGAGGGAGGTGGTAATTCCGCTGTATAAAACACTAGTGAGGCATCACCTGGAATACTGTGTACAATTATGGAGGCCGCATCTTCAAAAGGACATAGACAGGGTGGAGGCAGTCCAGAGAGGGGCAACCAAGATGGTACAGGGCTTGCACCAGAAAACATACAAGGAGAGATTGAAGGACCTCAATATATACTCACTGGAGGAAAGGAGTGAGCAGGGAGACAAGATAGAGACCTTCAAGTACCATAAGGGCATAAACAAGGTGCAGGGAGGTGGTATCTTTCAATATCGGAGAAGTGTGAGAATGAGGGGGCATGATATGAGACTTCGGGGGGGCAGGATAAGTGGGAATGTGAGAAAATTTTTCTTCACAGAAAGGGTGGTGGATACATGGAACAATCTGCCATAGGACGTGGTGGAAGCAAACGCAGCGGGGGCTTTAAACATGCATGGAACAGACATAAAGGGACTCTTAAGGTGGAAAGGAAAGGAGAAAGCTGCTGACCAAGTAGGGTCAAAGGCCACAAAAAAAGGATTAGACTAGATGGGCCTGGCGATTCTTATCTGCCGACAATTTATATGTTTCTGTGTTTCTATGATGAATGCCTCCATTACCTGCCCTGTCCAGCTCACGAAGTGGCGTCTTCCTCAAGTTCAAGTTACCTACATTACTGATGGACAATACTGCATTGTGACCAACTACAAGACTTTCTCTTATGGACCTCTGGTGTGTGGCATCACTATGCCCAACTTCTGTTTTGTACCTCATGAGCGCACTGTCATTGGCCATATGATTATCACCCCTGTTCCCACCCCAGAATGTGATTACATTGATAGTGACCCTGACTATCTGAATGCTATTGCACAGTATTTACCGGTGTTAATGTGCATATTGATCCTCTCACCCTGAATCTTCAATTCTTGTTAGAGAGAAAAGATACATACCTTATCCATATTAGTAACAATATTACTAAGGCAGGAATTCTTTGAATGAATTATGTCATGATGGTGATTTAAATACTGCATTGTCCAGCACTTGGTTGGAATTTACTTTTAAAGGTTTTGTTATTATTCAAGTTTTTTTGATTGTTTTTCTGATCATTACTTTATGCTGTCTACACTGCACACTCAAACAACATTGTGCACAATTGAAATTTCTTTATGAAACCTATGCAGCTAGACTGTAACTGATCACACTTTACTTAGAGGTGTTGCCTCCTTATTCAGACAGCAAGAGGGGAAATATGTAGACCTGCCTGACCTACAGTCCCAAATGTGGATTACCATGTTTCTATGGTACAGTATAAGGGATATCAGTATTTACTCATGTAGTGCCCCAAAGTAAGGGGGCATCACAGAAAAGAAAAAAGGGTTAAGAATGCCCCAAGGGTCCCTTGTTGTTTTGTGAGGCATTAGGGGTTGTGTTTAGGGGTCCCTATGAGTGCCTTCCCTCTCACAATGGCTGGGCAGGGCACTGTAAAAGAAAAAAAAGAACAGCAGAAGTAAAAGTTTTGTTCTGGCTTTCTGCTGCCTGCTTGCTCCATTCCACCCCCATCCCAGAGCAGGCAGCATGAGAGTGGGCACCCACACGCTGGGACCACTGCCTCTGGCCAGTGCGTGGTGCCCCATTTGAATCCCTGGCTGTTGTTTGAATATGGGCTTGGGGTTCTAGAATCAGAATCCCCAAATGCTTTTCAAGCTGGTAAACCATTTTTTTGTGTGTCAGTTCCTGCTGGAATGTGGAATGGAGATGAGGGACCTAGAGAGTGAGAGAGACAAGGTGCTTACCCGGTGGTTGAAGCCATCTTGTCGCCTCTGTGCTGGTACCTCCCCTCCTCCAGCCAATGAATACTTCTGTCCAGTCTTCTGCTCCTGATGTGTGGTCAAGTCCAGCGGTCGTTATTGCCAAGAAGAAACTTCTGTTCCAACGGCGGTGTGGGCTCTGTCAAACCCAATTTGTTTTTATTTGTTGTCCCCCCCCCCCAAGTGGCAGAGAACAGCCGCGTCATCAACCGCCAGGTGTCGGGAAGCCCGCAAGGTCCCCTGCTGCCCACCCCTTGCCAGCTTCCTCCTTCCACGGTTCCCTCCTACTGCCAGAGAGCTCCCGCCTCCCCAAGCAGCTACTACACCCCAGGCCAGGGTAGTGAGTCAGGCAGCAGCACACTGAAGAGTGCTGACCACCTAGTTTAATTAGATTTTAAAAGTTTAATTTATTGGATGCACAAAACGACATCGAAGAAGAGGGTCAACTGATAAATTTAAATATTTCAGGCAACAACGCCCACGGGGAGGGGCCAGACCTAGAGGCACGAAGGAGAATATTTAAATATTCATAAGGAGTGGAAAAAAGGGGCAGGGCAAGCCTGGAGGATTGACAGCAAGGCCCTGAGCAGGCCTGCAATTAAAAGAGCAATGCCAGGCCCAAGTATTTAATGGGCCAAGTAAGGCCCAGTGAGCTAAAAAGGGTTGGGGGGCAGCATTCAGGGGTCTCACAGCTGTAGAAAAGGGCAAGGAAGGCCCAGGTGGGAGAAGAGCATCACAGGCCCTAGCATTTAAAAGGGCCACATTAGGCCCATAGTAATTAGAGGTGCTCTGTCAGTAGGCCCAACGGGTACAAGGGCAAGAGAGGCCCAGAGCGGGAGGGGCGTTCACCCACCCAAAAGTGTCCAGAGGGGTAGCCAGATCCTGATACAGAAGGGACCCACAAGCGTGGAGGTTCAGAAAAGAGGAGCTCAGCACACAACTGCCATTTAATGACTGTCAGCTGATGAACTATGTATTGCTCAGTATTTGAAATGTTGTGTAGATTGCTAAGTACCAAGACTGTATTTTACCAGGACTGTGGTGATTTGCCCCTGCTTCGAACAATTGCCTCAGACTCTAGTGAGTTTCCCCAGATTTCAGTAATTTGCCCCTGTTCTAGGCAAATTGCTCCCTGCAATGAACAACTGACCCTGCAATGAGCAAATGCCCCGAATTTCAGCAATTTGCCCCGTTCTAGGCAAATTGCCCCTGCAATGAACAATTGCCCTGGATTTTAGCAATTTGCCCCTGCTCCAGGCAAATTGCTCCTGCCATGAACAATTGCCCCAGTAACCATCGAACACCAAGATGTAATGCAAAGTGGAATTACCAGTGTTTTAGTGCAAAGTGTATGGACTCAGTCTTCTGCCACAACAGCCCTTGTGGAGTTGTTCACAGCTGATTCTTCCTGGAAGCAGTCTTCAGCCAGCGAAGAACTTTACAGCAGCTCCCTTCCCTGTTGTCCACCATTGGTCAAAGTCGACATAATCTGGTGTGAGTCACGGCCGCCGGCTCCTGGTTTCCTTGTGGTTCAGTCAGCCTAGAAGTGGAACGTCCTGGAAGAAGCCTCATCTGTCACTCTCAGTCATTCACCAAAAAGTCGAGTCCGATGTGGCCAGTGTGTGTCCACATCCGCCAGTTTGTTGTTTTTCTGGTTCTGGACAGTACAGGGTTCCAATCTTTGCCTTGCATTCTACTCTATCTGCTTGTTCTGTCTTGCTTGTCCCATGTTGTCTTCTGGGATGCAGCTTGATCTTGGTGGTCCTCCTGTGGATCCTTTGCTGAAGAAGCTTCAACACACCATCATCCTTGGCAATCTTTGCAAGTGGATTTGACACCAAGTTTATGTTCCTTCATCCTTGGCCGCTCTGCTCAAAGGTTTGTGCCAAAGACTTCAGCCAGTCCTTGTGTTCCTTCATCCTTGGCAGCCCTGGTCAAAGGTTTGTGCCAGGGAATCTGCAGCCAACCTTCACCCTTGGCAATCCTTTTAAGAGGATTCTACACCAGGTCTTGGTTTCTTCATCCTTGGCAGCCCTGGTTGATGGTCTGTGCCAGGGAAGAGTTCAGTTCTGTTGTGCCAGAGTATTCTGGCAACCTTGGAGAGTGGGTTGGCCGAAGAATCAGGGTCTGTTTAAAAATCTCTCCTATTCCCCTTTCACCCTCTCCTAGGTTTTCTCACAGGTGTAGCTTGGCGCCAAGCAGGAGCCCTGTTTTCCCTTTTCCTCATTGCTACACCATTCTTCAGCTGTGCACACGAAGATGGCAGGAAAACCTTTGGACTTCCTTTAATCTTATGAACTCTTAGAGGTGGTTACGCCACCTGATCCTTTGGGATTTGTACTGGTACCCATTGTTCACTACAGTGATTGTCTCATCTCATGACAGAGAAATAGATGATTGAATTTATTCTTTAGACCGCTTAGTGAAAGTTTACCATAGAGTGCAATAAATAGTGGCCTTAGACCGAGGTGCACCTCTTAGAGTTGGTATAGAGTGTTACTTGCTGTCCTTGTGTGGTTTGGTTCCCCTTTTCCCTTGTGACCATATCTACCTTTCCCTGTGATATGAATAAAGTCCGTCAGGCATCAAACTTATAGAATGTCTCCTGCCTCTCCTTACCAGGTGCCTCCATCCACCCAACCCCATTTGAACCTCAGTGTTGTCTCACCAGTCCACCTGCTTGAGGCAACGCTGGGTGTGCAGCTGAGATAGGTGATCTTAGTGGTCAGCACTCAGTTGGATTAGATCATCACACTCATGCTTGCTATGATGTAATATTTAGTATAGTTGTATTTGTGGTCTTAGCATGTCACCTACAGTTATTAGCCATGATGCTGTGATCAGCATATTTATGAATCATTCTATTGTAACCCAAAAGTAGTTTTAGTCAGCATAACGCTTATCACTGTGTACGTACAAAACCTAACAGCCGTACCACTAATAAAAATGCTTTGTTTAGCTTTTCTACTATGCAGAAGAGTGTGTTACCAGGTAATGGATCCTCTTATCTCGGAGTATAAGAGTTTTTGCGTTCTGTTTTTCACCGAGTTTTTCTTATGACAACACCGGGTGTCTGGAGGTTCCAGACTCCCCGCAGGTACACTGTCCTTTACATGTATTTGGGGAATAAACCTTTATTCTGTGACCCCTGTTTCTTGTATCATGTTTTGCCATCAGGTTTAGAATCCTGCCAAAACCCAACAGGGTCCATATTGTGCAGGGCTTTATAGGTTAGCAAATCAATCTTGAAGGTTATCCACCTCATGTACCTCAATAGCAGCTCCCAAGTATATGTACTGAATGCGAGATTCCTGTACAAATATCAGTCTCCAATATCCACAACCTTACTGGCAACCAGTGCAGCTTGTGCAGCACAGGGGTTACATGACGTGACTTAGGTAAGCCAGTCATTAACCACGCCACCGCATTCTGCACCTGGACTGGAGCTCCTCCAGTCTATCTTGTGATTGTGGATCTAACCCTGGAATAGTTTGTTGCCATTCTACAAACAAACCCATCCGTGAATAACGGAGCATCCAGGTCACCCAGTGCAGTCAGCATTGACCCAGAGGAGGACAATCAGTAGGTTTTGCTGTTCCTGACTGACTTCCACCTAGGCTACAGTGGAAAACAGATATCCCCAGCTCAAGTGAGCAGCATCCCAGAAAGGGAGCACAATTTCAAGTGCTACAGGAGAACTTGGAACAGACTGAACTCTAAAAAAATGGTACTGTATAATTTAAGCATTTTTATGACTGCATGGTGATAGCCATGCTGACGTATTACTATTATGTAACCGAAGAAGGGGCTCTGAAAGCACATGACCAGATACCTAGACTGTGTCCTTTTACAATGGAATAGAAGTGCATGCGCTTCTCTCCATTCATCACAGTGCTGTTCCTTTATGTCTCTCCCCATCCACTCTGCCTGGCACTATTTTTTTGTAGTGGCTGCTGGTAGTGCTGGCCCTCATCATTGCCTGTAGATTTGTTGGGGGTTCTTTTAGTTTCTTAATCATTACCTCTTTTGCCATCTCTTGAGGTTGTTGGGGTCAGATTCAAGGAAGACTGTTTGGACTGAATAGGATAAACACATCTCCACGCCACACCATGTCTATCTGGTTGCATTCCTCCTGCTCTTTTATTGAAGCTGTCTCTCTCAGGAGTTTCAAATTACATTTCTCACTCCAAGTGTGTGTGTGTGTGTTGGAGGGTTTTATGTTAACCCTTTAAGGATCAATCTAATTCTTAGTGGCTTTCTATTAAGTTTGTTTCAGACTTGAATTAATTTCATAACTATTCACAAGTGTCCTTCTAGGGGGAAGTGAGGGGGGTTAGGAAGCAGACTGCATTATACAGGGAAATGCTGAAGACTGAAGATGACCAAACATGATAAATAAGGATATAGACCTGCGCTGCTATATCAGCGCTATGCAAAGGTAGCTGCTAAGATGTTGTTTATAAGGTAGGCAGCTTGCACCAAATCCAGTTGCTTGCATTTTTGTAGAACCTTTTTTGTTTTGGTAATGTTACCATCATGCAGTGAATGAAGCAGAATTCTTGGAGGTGGGGGTGGGGTAAAAGTAAGCAGTGTATCACCTGGTGTGCGTTTCAGATTTCATAAAGAGGGCTGTATGTAGATGCCACTTAGCCTCATGGAACAGGAATAATGGTATGCCACTTCTCAGCTGCTAGTGCTGTTGATACTAATATAAAATGTTAACTAGGATGTTGTGTCATGCAGGAAAAATGACTTACCATAGTAATATTATTTCTTTCAGGGGATCTCTCATTATGCTTAAACAGTGCAGCTAGCCTGATGGCTCAAGCTGCCCCAGAGCATGTGGAGAAATATGTAAACTAGCCCAAAGCACTGGAAGTCGGCTTGCAGTGGTGCTGCATTGTGTAGCTTGGTGGCAGATCTATTTCAAAGATACAGAAAGCAAAAAGTACAAAGCTACTGTCCTAACCTATACTGTAATAATAAGTGAATTAAACTAACATTGAAATAAATAGCTTGACCTCTCAGTCCACTCTATGACAGATTAAACAAAAACTATAGTCAACTAATTGTAGGAGAACAACAAGAAATACTCAAGTAATAACTTTAACAACAAAGAGAACATTGATTCTTAAAGAACCTTTTCCAGGTTCTAGAAGGGGAGGTAGGGTGGGAGGTTTAAGCATAATGAAGGACCCCCTGAAAGAAACAATATCACTATGGTAAGTATTTTTTCCTTCAAGCTGCAGGAATCCCTCATTATGCTTAAACACTGCAGACTACAAAGCAGTACCTTGGGAGCCTGGGTGCAGAACCTACTTAGGGAAAAGGTTCTGCAAGACAGCAGTGCCAAACCTGGCAACTGTTCTGGACTGCACATCCAAGCAGTAGTGCTTTGTGAAGGTATGTACAGTTTTCCAGGTAGCTGCTTTATGTATTTCTAGCAAGAGAACATCCCTTGCAGCTGCCACCGAGGCACTGTGCCCTAAAACTTGCTGCAGCTGCTTGCCAGCCTTGTTTTAGCAGCACTGGATGCAAGGGACTATCCAATGAATAATAGTTGTCTTGTAGGCTGGCCTACCCTTACCCACTTCACCATACATAAAAAATAGCTGACAGTGAGATCTGAGGTCCATGGTATGGTCCAAGTAGAATCTGAGTGACCTTTTGACATCCAGACTGTGAAGCTTTCACTCACCAGAACTGGACTTTGCTGTGAAAAACACCAGAAGAGTGATGACCTGGTTCAAATGGAGCTCAGACACTATCTTATGGAGGAATTTTCTATTAGTCCTGAGGACTACCTTGTGCCTGTGGAAGACAATGTAGTTAGGGTCAGTGCAAAGAGCTTGCAGCTTGCTCACACTTCTGGCTGCGGTGATGGCCACCAGGAAGACTGTCTTCCAAGAGACAAACTTTAAGTCAGCAGTAGCAACAGGCTCAAATGGGGGCTCCATGAGCTTGGCTATGCACAAATTCAGATCCCATAGAGGGACTGGCTCCCTAACAGGGGGTTACAGATGTAGTAGGCCTTAAAACATTTCCTGAAAATGGAGTGGGAAGCCACCATTTTCTCTTTACCTGCAGAGATGAATGCCGAGATAGCCACCAAGTGGACCTTAAGGGTTGAGGGTCTAAGACCCAGGACCTCAAGGTGCAGCAGGTAGTCCAAGAGTAATGGCAGGCCTGTATGCAAAGGGTTGAGCTGCTTAGAAGCACACCGCAGAGAAAATCTCTTCCATTTGGAAGCATATATCTTTCTGGTAGCTGACTTCCTGGAAATCTTGAGGACTTTGAGGACCTCATCTGAGAACTGAAAAGCAGAAAACTCTAGCTCCTCAAGAACCAAGCCTTGAGGTTAAGTGGAATGAGGTCCAGAAAGGTTATCCTGCCTTGTGACATGGTCAGCAGATTGCGTCTCAGAGGAAGACAAACAGGCTGTTTGGTGGAGAGGGCCAGAAGCAGAGAGTACCACGACTGCCTGGCCTAGTCTGGTGCTATCAGAATCATGGTTGCAGGCTGGCTCATCAGTTTGTGGAGGACCTTTAGAAGCAAGGGAAATTGAGGGAAGGCATACAGGAACTTTCCTGACCAGTCCAGTGTCAGGGCATCCACGGGCACTGAGCCAACTGCTGGAGACCTGCAACAAAACAGAGGGAGCTGACGATTTTCTTTGGAAGAAAACATATCTATCTCTGGTGTGTCCCAGCTCCTGAAGATTGTGGTCAGAACCTGCTTGTTTAGAGACCATTTGTAGTGTCTCTGATTGATTCTGCTGAGGGAGTCTGCTATGATGTTGTCCTTTCCAGGGAGAAGGATTGCTAACAATTGTATATCCGTGGAATAAGCCAGACTCCAAATCTTCATGGCTTCTGTGCACAACCTTGAGGATTTGGTGCCCCTGCTTGTTGATGTAATACATGGTGGTGGTATTGTCCATCCTGATTTGGACAGACTGACCTTTCACCTGAGGGGTGAAGGAGCACAGAGTGAGACAAACTGCCCTTAGCTCTCATAGGTTGATATGCTGCCTGGACTCGTGAGGAGACCATACTCCACTTACTGTCTGGTCACCTAAGTGTGCTCTCTAGCCTAGCAGAAAGGCATCTGTTGTCAGGACCACAGTGGAAGGTGGTTGTTGGAAAGGAACTCCCTCCCTGAGGTTGTCCCTTTCCTTCCATCAATCAAGGGCTTGTAACAGCGTCTTTATGAACGGTACCAGCTTTGAAAGAGGGTGTCTTTTCTGAGCCCAGTGCATTCTCATATGATACTGAATGTCCCTCATTTGGAATCTGATGCCTGGAACTACGCTTGTGGTGGAGGCCATGTGACCCAATAGCCACAGGAAAACTCTTGCTGGACAGACTGACGCAGCGCAAAGGATTTTGCCAAGCTTAGGAGATTTTCTACCCTCTCTTGTGGGAGGAATGCCTTGCCTTGGAGGGCATCCAACTCTGCTCCTATGAACACCAAAAGCTGCACCGGTTCTGTTTGGGATTTCTGTACATTTATGAGAAATCCCAATGACCTCAGGGTACTTCAAATTAGCTGGAGGGAGTCCTTGACCTGCTGGTGTGACTTCCCTGTGACTAGCCAGTTTCATAGGTTTCATAGGATTGTCAAGCACATATAGAGTAACGTCCCTTGGTTGCTTGCCTTAAATTAGGGTGTCCCATGTTTATTTAGATAGAAGGTATCTAATCTTATTTTAAACTGTTCCATTGTACTGCTTGTAACCACATCATGTGGTAGTCTATTCCATTGTTTAATCACTCTTTGACTGTACCAGAATTTTCTCTTTAGTAGTTTCCATCTGTTATTTTCCACTTGAAATGGATGTCCCCTAATATTATATGATGGTTCTTTTCAATTTAGGCCATATTCTGACCATAATACTTTGTCCTGTAAGGCTCTGAAAGTCATGCACATATCCCCACTCAATCTCCTATACTGTAGGGAGAACATGTCCAGGTGTGTCTCTTTTTATAAGGTGCCCAAACTTGAGCACCATACTCTACATGGGGCCTAACCAGGGCCTGATATAAGGTAATAATAACTTTTTTGTCTCTACTGTTAATGTGTCTTAATGTACTATTAAGTAATTGATTACCTTTTTTGGTAACTATACTACAATGGGTACTAAAATGGAGATCAGAAGTTATGGTAATCCCTTATTTGCGTTCCTCCCTAGTGATGGGTAATATTTTGTCCAGCATTCTATAAGATAGATTTGGATTTTTAATTCCCAAGTGCATTATGGTGCACTTATTCACATTCAACTCCAATTTATGTTGAGTTGTCCAATTCCCTATATCCATAAGGGCTTTTTGCATATTAATGCCATCTTCAGTATTGTTGACAATTGCCCCAATTCTACAATCGTCAGCAAACTTAGTTAGCCAAATATTATCATGATCACTTTTAAGTGAGGATATAGAGATATTAAAGAGACAGAGTCCCAGAACAGAACCCTGGGGGACCCCGCTCGTCACCTCTACCCAGTCTGACAGGGTTCCATTTATGGTTACCCTCTGCCTCCTCCCTACCAGCCATGATGTAATCCAATTTAGCAGGCTGACATCCAAATTCATTTTTTCCAATGTCATCATCAACTCATCATGTGGCAATTTGTCAAATGCCTTGGAAAAATCAAGAAAAACCACATCCACCGCCTCCTTTTTGTACAAGGTCTTACTTACTTTTTCATAGAAGGACAACATATTGGTCTGACATGAGCGGGACTTCATGAATCCATGTTGCATATAATCTATCAATTTCAAGCTATCTAGATGTTTCAGAATCATCTGTTTAATTATGCTTTCTAAAATCTTACATATTATAGAGGTTAGGCTTATAGGATGAAAGTTTTCTTTAACCGACTTGGGGCCTTTTTTTAGAATCAATACAACTACTGCATCCTTCCAACTTTGGACAACTTGTCCCAAATCTAGAGACTTTTGGAAAATGTATGTTAATGGTGGTGCCAAATTTTCTGATAGTTCTGCTAATATTTTAGGGTGAATATTGTCTGGACCAGGAGATTTATTTATATTTAGTTTGTTCATACATCCCTGTACATCTTTAACACTCAATTTGATTTTCTCTGGTACTGAAGGTGAATTTTTTTGAGGATTGATATTTTTAGTGGTAGTATTAAATATTGAACAAAAGTATCTATTTTGGATATCCGCCATTTCCTTGTCATTTGCTATAGCTCCATCTAACTTTCTAAAAGGGCCTATAATATGCAATGTTTTTTTAATTCTATTTATATGTGCATAGAACAATTTATAATTGTCCTTAGTTTTAGAAGCAAGGGTCAATTCATAATCAGCATTAGCTTTTCTAATAGTTGTTCTGATTTTCTTAACCAAGGCCCTGTATGCTTTCTTACCCTCAGGATCATTGGTTTTCCCTAATTTTCTATACATTTTTTTTTATTAATTAATTTTTTTATAGAATTATTAAACCATCTATTGATGTTTTTAGCTTTACTATATGTTTGTTTGGTATATGAATTCTAGTTTCTAGTGTAAGTTTATTTAGAAAAATAGTCCACATTTCAACTATAGTTTGGTTTTAGAAATTTTTATACCAGACCCATTATTTCATAGATTTATTAAATGTCCAGAAATCAGCTTTAGAAAAGTGTAATTTCTGTGTAGACCTAGTAGTACTTACTGTGGGGTTATCTTCTTTAACCTGAAATAATATCATTTGATGGTCACATTACCAAGGGGATTTATGACTTCAATATTATCTATATTTTCTCTGTTAGACAATATAAGGTTGAGAATATTATCACCTTTAGTTCTGACATTTACTTTTTGATTTAACCCAGCCAGATCCATCTCGTCTAGGTATCTGGATTCAGTACTATTATTTTCTTTTAGATTAATCCAACTTATTCCTGGCAGGTTGAAATCGTCTGTTAATATACATTTCTCATAAGGATCCAGATTAGATATATAATCCATTAGTTGGCTATCATTTTCAGTGGAAATTGAGGGTGGTCTGTAAATTAAACCAAGATTTATTTTAGTACCTTTTGATGGAATTAATTTTACCCAAAGCATTTCCAAATTATTAAGTTCATGAATAAGTTCTTCACTTTTTATTACATTAATTATATATATAGCTATTCCACCTCCTTTCCTATGGATTCTTGACTTGGTATAAAGTATATATCCAACTATATTTTTATTATAGGGGGTCAGAGTCATCCCACCAAGTCTCTGTAACCAACGCTATAAGAATTTTATGGGAATTTAAGAGATGTTTAAATTCATCTATTTTGTTTACCAAACTTCTTGCATTTAGGAGCACCTCTTTCCATGCATGCCTGGATTGGTTTTATTGTAATGTTATTTTTATTTATTTTATGTGGCTTTATATCCATTGGGACATCCCCACTTGAAGCCAGTTTAAAAGGAATTTGATAACCTCATTTATTCTTTTTGCTTACAACCTTGTTCTCATTTTATTTAGATGCATACCATCCAGTTTGTATGCTGTTTTATTTTGAAATGTGATGGAATTGTCCATATAGCCAATTTTATTTAGTTTGCAACAATGTCATAGCCATGTATTTACTTTATCTATGGTCATATTTTTGTAGGCATGAAATCCATATATAGGCAGAATCCCTGAAGTAATTATTTCACCCCCTTTGTCTTTAATCGGTCTACTAATTGTTTAAAGTTTTCTTGAATAGTAGCTCTGTGACTTCTACCTATATCATTAACTCCTACAAGGAGTATAACCAATGGAGTAGAGGTCCCTTCCATAAAGCCATCTAATAATGGTCCTATGTCAGACAGTCTTACTCCTGGAAGGGTGTTCACTACAGTGTTTTCTTTTCTCTCTTCACATACTAATGAATCTATTCACCCTGTAATAGAATCACCTATAACAAGGATATATCTACACTGTTTGTTAACATTCAGGGGAGCTAAATCAACATTTGAGTTGCAATAACTGTCTTGGCTCTGATGATTTTTGGTTTGTAAACCTAGAGTCGATGTGCTTACGCAATGGAATAAGGTGATATATGATAATGCTTGTGTAACTTGAGTTTATTTTGTGGCTTTCTGCCTCTCTATCCATGGGATATACCACTCTGTAGGAGTACGATGCAAGGAACCCTAGAAGAGGGTTCTCCCCTACGGTGCCGGGAATGAATGCATCGGCTAAAGGTAGGGTAGTAAGAAGCCCATGGGTAAGAGAGATGTGCCTCTGGAGGGGGGGTGGATGGTGGGCAATGAAAAGAATCCTTGCAGGGACCAGGATGTTTGTGATCTTTAAACCCGATGGGGGAGTGATGTAGTTGCTCCACCCATTGAACCATGGGCTTAATGCCCTCCCATTCAATGTGCTTACGCAATGGAATAAGGTGATATATGATCATGCTTGTGTAACTTGAGTTTATTTTGTGGTTTTCTGCCTCTCTATCTGTGGGATCTACCACCCTGTAGGAGTATGATGCAAGGAACCCTAGAAGATGGTTCGCCCCCTACAGGTGCCGGGAATGAACACATTGGCTAAAGGTAGGGTAGGAAGAAGCCCAAAAAGAATACCTACAAATGTCAAGCATCAAAAAGGCAAGGATGATGAATTAGGTCTGTTAAGAGAAGGGCTAACTTCCCAATGAGAGAGGGGAAGCCGGGGCCACCATCTGTCTCCATCCAACAGCGGAACCTAACTAACTAAGGAGAAGAAATCGCTAACTCTAACTTAATATTATGACCATTGGCATGGAGGAGAGGAAAAACCCCCTTTAAGGAGGAAACCTCTGGGGATCCAAGGCCTAGGTTGCCTTCCCTCCAGGCTGATGACGATTGATTTGAGGATGTATACCTTTAAAAGAAAGGATTCAGTAAATAGAGGGACACGAATGGGGATGATGATGATGATGATGAAATAGGGAAGATCCCTAATAGAACGCACTGATCAAAGATGGAACGAGGCTGCGTACGAAACTAATACGAACCTGAGGCAACGATGAATACTGATGATGATGATCATACAGGATGTCAGCAGGTGGTTAAGGTAGCATAATATCTGATAATGTGAATGACTGATAGAGGCAAGAAATTAAACAATGAGGTCGATAAGGCATAAATATGCGATGTGAACGATTAGATCTTGTTTTTGTTTTTTTTGTGGTTGAAGAGTGGTATCAGAGTCAAATGATGAAATGCTTGAAGGAATGATGAAACTAGGTAAGTGCTGCTGGACCCAAGGAGGGTATGCTCGAGTGGTCAATGACAGATAGTGGATCAGAGGAGCAAGGCTGGAAGGGACTAAATCCATGTATGAGACAGGAGCAAGAGGTGACAATATGAGCTCACAAGGAGATTCCAAATGTACTAATGAGGAGACTAATTATAATGTAGACTGCTTGATAGAGTGATGCAAGTAAGCATACACTGAGATTGAAGAGGAATGTTTGATTATGCAATGTAAGTGAGTAGGCTCTGAACGATTAGATCCCGAGGTTGTGGTTGATGAGTTAGTATGGAATTCAATGATAGGAATATTCGAGCAAATGATATAAAGATATAAACCTTGAGGTAATGCTGAGTGAATGATAACTGGATTCATGAACGCGATATGATTGGAGTTATGGACTTGATACATGATGCAGGATGGCCGCGGCTGACAGGTGGCATGGGAAATATGGTAGGTATGCCCAAAAAGAATAATGCGAGCAGGCCAAGAGCAGGTGGAAGCCTGGATAGCTGGAGCAGAACAGGAAGAGGAATAGGCAGGAAAGAATGAATTGAACTGGTATGAATGAAGGAAAGGAAGATGGCACCTTGAAGGAGGCAGGGTGCTGAGGCTAATAAGGGAGATCCAAAACCAGAATCAACTCGGAGAAGCGATCGAGGGTTAAAATCGGACAAGGCACTAGGAGGAAGGAGCAAAATTGGACAAAATAGGAAGAAGAGTGAAACAAAGCACAGAGAGAAGCTAGGAGGGCAGAATCTGGAGAAGCAGGTATGGAACCGGAAGAGGAGGAGACAGGAATGAACTTGAAATGAACGTGTATGAAGGAAGCAAAGGAAGGAGGCTCCTCAGAAGGAGGCAGAGTCTGATGCCAGGAAGTGAGTTCAGAAACCAGAGGCAACTCAGGTAAAGCGAGCTAGGATCAAAACCAGATGGGGTGTGAGGAGAAGTAAGCAAATTGGATGATGAATGATGGGGAGTGAAGCTAAGAGCAGAGGGAAGTCATGATGGCTGAATTCGGAAGAGCCGGTATGGACCTGAAAGAATAGAAGATGGGAATGAACTGGAAAGGAACTTGAACTAAGGTAACATGCCCTATGGAGCAATATGAACAATGACGCTCCTCAAAAGGAGACAGACGCAGAGGCTAAAAAGGTGCAACAGGAACCAGAGGGTCTGCAAACCAGCAGGCAAGCACAGGAGAGCGATCAAGGGGAGTCAAATCGGACAATGTACGATCTGGAGAGAAACCATGAATGGAAATACCCACAACAGTCAGGACGAGAATAAGCGCTAGGCTGAGGAAGAGAACTGGAATGGACAATGTGGAAGAGGGACTGATGCCATGAAGGTAGGTACTGGACAGCGAGTACAGAAAGAATGAAGTATGGTTTGGAGGTCAATGGGGTAGTATAGGACCCAGCCGATACGGGAGGAGAACTGCACAGGGGTGAGTCAGATTAGGTGGCATGCAATCCAGAATAGGCATAGCCAAATGGAACAAGGGAACAGCAGGGACCTGGCAGCAAACCACGCCAAGGCATACCAACAGATGGATTGAATGAGATGAGCAGGTCGAGGCCAGATATCACGGAGATGAGGGGGCCAAGGAGACGAAGGAGCACCGATGAAGGAATCGACAGATGACAAGGAACAGGTAGACTCCGTGAAGGATGAAGGCTCCTCAAGGGGGCAGGAGGATAAGCTGGATGAGGTGGCACAGAGGCCCAGGTCAATGGAAGGGCAGATGGAGTCAGCCATGGAAGGCCCAAGGACATGAATGGCAGAGCAACAAATAGATGAATCATGGTACGATGAGATAGAAGCCAAGACTAGATTGAATCCAGGATGGTGGAGTTTGATGAAATAGCTGAGGAGAGGGAGCAGAACGAGGGCACCCAAAGCAGGAGTACAGGATGGGGAACGTGAGGCAGAAAAGAACGAAGCTCAGAGAAAAGAGAATTAGATGAGCATGGGATTACCAAGCTGATGGGCTGCAGAGGGAACAAGAGCCATGCAAAATACTGGAGATAGACAAATCATCAAACTTAGGAAAGAGAAGGGTGAGGAGAAACATGGTCAGAATGACAGAATACTACAGGAATAGACAGAGTGAAGCATACATGCTCGTTGAATCTGGCGAATGCAAGCAGAACTACAGAGCATATCCTAGAATGGGGGGGATATAAGGTGAAACAACATAAAGCACTAAGATACATATAAGGCAACAAACAGCATGCTGGGCAGTCTACTAGGTGAGATACTGGAAACTAGGAAGGGTGAGACCTGCAATGCAGAATGAGACAGATTCCCAAGGGAGACTAGTACTGAGGATAATGCAGAAGGATGTAACAGGTAGGATTCAGTGTCTAGCTTAGCAGGATGATAAGGTAGCCAAAGGTGAAGGAAAGAGGGGCAGCATCCAAAGCTGGCAAGCTGCACGGTCAGAAGAACCAGAGATGTGGCCACAGTGGAAGAGCCCAATGATTGGGAACTGGTCAGTCCTGGTGTTGAGTACCAGAGTGCTGGGGTTGCAGAGCCATGCAGTGGCCGGAGGAGCCGGGACTGCAGCTGTCCCCAAGAGGGCTACAGGAAATCTGAAACAGGGAGCATACGATCAAATGAGAGGTACATCTGATTGAGCAAGGTGATGAGGTAGACACGGAGGCTGAAAGGCATGAACATGCGATGTGAACAAGTAGGTCCAGATGTGGGTGATGAGAGATCAAAGGATGTAATAGAATGATACAAGTAATGAGGCTCCTCGAAAGGAGATATACTCCGAGGCCAAGATGGCATGGCTGGGACCAGATGGTATGCCAACTAGAGGGGTGATATGCCAGCTAGAGCAATGAGACCAAGTAGACATCTCGAAAGGAGCTATAGCTGGAAATGAATGGAGCGATGTGATGAAGTAGGGTCCCCAAATTGAGGCAGAGTCTGAAATGAAATGTGAAAGAAACTTGAATGATAGAGGATAGCCTCCAGCCAGCCTGCAGCAAGGGGCGACAGACAGGAAGGCATGGCCAGGAATGGAGACAGTGTTGAATCAAGGCAACTGACATTATAGGCTAGAGGGAGGCAGCCAAGACATACTGATGGAGTGATTGAAAGAGAGGTGCAGGTCGATGCGAGATATGGAGGAATGGGAGCAAAGCACACAGTAGGGAGTAAAACCATGACTAGAGTAAATTTTAGAACAGCCTATGAAGAAAAGCATCCAAGAAAGAGGGCTCGATGAGATAAGAAATGGCAATGAGGACCGGAGTCAGGAACCTGATACATGGGCAGGAGGGTGTCGCATCAATGAGGTGGCAGGTGAGATGTGATGGGTATGCCCAAAAGAATATTGCATGCAGGTCAGACTAAGTCGGCGGGGATAAGAAAAGGCACCAGGACAAGGAAAAAAGTAGCAGCTGAGATACAATGATGGATGGAAGACAGGGAGGGAGGCAGGCACAGAAAAAAGCGAGGCATGAAAGGAAGTAGGAAGGTAAATGGGATAGTGCAAGACCTAGCCGGTATGTGGAGTGTCTCTCAAGGCAAAGCAGCAGGGGACGGAGAAGGTCGAAATGGGCCAGAAATAGTGGGAGACAGTCTAGGAGGAGCACGCACAGGTGGCCGAGATGAGAACTGCAGGAGAGCAGTGGAGAGGGCAAGGGCCGGGGGAATGAACAGAGAAAGATGAAGCCCGAAATGTAAAAAATTTTTATTTTTGTAGTCACTCTCCCCAAATACAGAGGGGTTCAGTAGGCATGCAGATATAGAGGGACAGGCGCAGTGAGCAGATAAATAGGAACGGAGTCAAGCAAGAATAAAGCATTGAACCCTCAGAACAGGCAAAGAAGCAGAGATTACTGACTTGGGTGAATCATGAGGGTCCTAGATTGAAAACTACAGGAAATTAATAGGCGATAACAAAAAAACAGGCAAAGTGAGTATACTGAGCTTGCTGTGAAAAAGTAGATGCAAGGCATGAATCAGAGAACGAGTTGCTACAGTATAGGAATTCCCAGGACACTGAGGATACGAAGGTTAGGATAAAACAGCAAGTACAGTCCCCTAGGTGAGCAACAGATCAGAATTCTAGGGATGTCCCCCCCAAAATGGCAACAGCGGCCATAGAATGAAATGACATGGGAGGAGGCATGGAGTTCAAAAATACCATAGTGACCCAAAGCAGGAAATACGAGCAAGGCAAGCAGCGAAAATAACCATAAGATGCAGGAGTCAGGGCAGCTCTCCTAGGTCATGGCACACTAGCATTACAAATAGCAAAGCAGTAGAAACAGAGACATTTCAACCTTGAAAGTTGCCAAAAAAAAAGGAAAAAAATATATCAAATAAAATACTTAGCATTAACCAGCGATTAATAACAGCAACACACCAAGGGAAAGTGTCATTGATCAGTGCAATGAGACTCTGTCAGTGGAAACAGCTGTACCAGCATGCTACGGACAAACGAGGAGCCAACCAGGCCATGGGAGTGCTGTAGAGGATCACGGGGGTTGAAGGCACACCCAAAGCATCAGTGGGATGACGGCATGGGGGAGCAGGCAGGCGAAAGGCCCAAGGTGGAAAGAAAGAGAATGGGGAGAAATGGAGTGGGAGAGGCAGGCGGAAGGCAATAGATCACCGAAGTGCACAAGAGGGGGTGGGCAGCAGATGACGGGGAGGACAGCTGGAAATGAGCGGCAGAATGAGGAGGGATCTGGCGGTCCCATGCCCATGTGGGGCAGACACTGGAGGAGGAAATGAAATAGAGAAGCAGAAGGACGACTTGAGAGAAGGGAGAAAAGGCAGAAGGAAGCTGGAGGGAAAATTGGAAGAAATGCTGCTAGTGGGAGAAACAGCCGGTGGAGCTGCTGGCTGCAACAAAAAGAATCCTTGAAGGGACCAGAATGGTTGTGACCTTTAAACCCGATGGGGCAGTGATGTAGTTGCTCCGCCCATCGAACCACGGGCTTAAAGCCCTCCGATTATTGTTTTCCATCAAAGGTGTATTTAGGCCTCTACTGTTTGCCTCAACCAATTTATTTGAGGTTACATAATGATTTTGTTTTGAAATGGTTGATGGTATGATACTATCAGTTTCAGTATTGTTGGACAGAATTGGAAGCTTAGGGTCTAAAATCTCCTATTTATTAAAGGTTACTATCTGTTTGTTTATGGCTGGAGTAATACCAATGCCTTTTGGTTTAATTTTTGTTGGGCATTTGGGTATTTTAATTTAACTATTTCCCATTCTTCTTTAATGAAATCTGGGCCTGATTTCATATTACTGAGTGTACTAGTTACTAAATCCTGTCCTTGTACTGAGAGGTTCTCCACCACAGTATCGAGAAAGTTTTCCAGCTACCATATTTCTTTCTGGACTTCAACCCTATGTTTGAGATTTTTAATTGCCTCCTTCAGAGTTTCTATTAGTGAACAATTTTCACATATAAACTTTTCTTGATTAGTCCCTTCCGTGTACATAGAACAGCAACTGCATTGTTTCTGTATCTTCTTATGTTTTGATTTACCCTGAGACATCTTTGTAAAGTTAGGAGGTTTAGTTATACTACGTCAACAATTTTTGTAGATAATAATATAGTGTACCTGATAATGATACTGCTAAGCCAGCTCCCAGTTGTCCTCAGCGAACACAGCAGACACATGCATGTGCTCGCCCCGCTAGCTCAGGGTGAGCGTTATATGCGAGCGCAACCAGGAAGTGACGAGTCAGGTGATGCTCACTCTCGCTCACTGAGCATCAAGTCAGGTGTAATAATTTAAAACAAAAACAGGAGTTCCAGATTTTGTGAAGGTCTTAAGAGATCAGTACAACCCTTTCTGGTGTTATTACTGATACCCCTATAATAAAAATCAGGTCAGCGAGATCTGCAAAAGTCTCCTAATTGCACAATTGAGAGCAGTCCCCTGAAAGCATGAACTGCAGTCCCAGTGCCAGAGAAAAGTAGCAGATTTACTGACGATTGTAAAACAAATAGACACAGCTATACTCCTTGAAGAGGATTTGTTAGCAAATCACTTATTTAAAAGCAAACAGTCCCCTTTCATACTGTGTATCAGTGACTTTCTGGCTCACGCTCGCTCAGGGCGAGTGTTATATGCGAGCGCAACCAGGAAGTGACGAGTCAGGTGCCGCTCGCTCTCGCTCACTGAGCAGCAAGTCAGGTGTAATAATTTAAAAAAAAAAAACAGGAGCTCCAGATTTTGTGAAGGTCTTAAGAGACCAGTACAACCCTTTCTGGTGTTATTACTGAGACCCCCTATAATAAAAATCAGGTCAGCGAGATCTGTAAAAGCCTCCTAATTGCACAATAAAGAGCAGTCCCCCGAAGGCATGAACTGCAGTCCCAGTGCCTGAGAAAAGTAGCAGATCTACTGACCATTGTAAAACAAATAGGCAGCTATAATCCTCGAAGAGGATTTGTTAGCAAATCACTTATTTAAAAGCAAACAGTCCCCTTTCACACTGTGTATCAGTCATCCAGATAGGGAAAAACCATCACACCCTGCCTGTGAAGGTGTGCTTCCACCACTGCCAGACATTCTGTGAATACTCTGGGGCAGAGGACAGTCTGAAAGAAATGACCTTGAACTGGTAATGACCAGACGTTAGTCTGAACCTTAGGTATTTTCTGTGACTGGGCCTTTTTTGGTTGTGGAAATAGGCATCTTTCAGGTCCAGAGAAGCCATCCATTTCCCCTGCTACAGGGGGGGAATCAGTATGGATAGAGTGATCATTCTGAACTTGTTTTTTTTTTTAGATCCTTGTTTAAAAACCTGAGATCCAAATATGGGTCACCACTCCCCATTTTTCTTTCGAGTGAGGAAGTATCTCAAGTAGAGGCCTTTCTCCCATTGCTCGGGAGAAAGCCTCTCCACTGCATTTGCCTGTAACAACTTTCTGACCTCCAACTCCAACAGTATCCTCTCTGTTGGGGTGCAAGACTTGAAGTCTGTGGGTCTGCAGATTGGGGAATCTGTGGAACTGCAGGGTGAGTCCTTGACTCATCCCTCCCCATACCCACTTGTCTGTGGTGATGTTTTTCCATTCCTGAAAGAAATGAATCAGTCTTCCTCCTACTGGCAATAGACGGGTGACCCGAGCCAATCTGTCAGGAGTTTTGCTTGGGCTGAGCTTTAGGGGATGGAGCTGGATCAGTCTGTTTGGAAGTTTTGCCTCTACCCTAAAGAAACCTCTCATTTGAGAGTAATCACAGGGCATGGGCATGGGACAGAATGAGCAGGGAAAATACCCCATACCCCTAACTCCCTTTCCCTGAGGCCTGTAGGAAGTGGAGGTCCTTTCTTTCTGGGCATTGCTTTTTTAGGTGATTTTATACTAACATAGTAACATACTAAGATGCCAGCAGAGTAGGCCTAAGGGTCTATCGAGTCTTCTCGAAGATCAGCACCCAGTCTGGGCACTGTTTCTGCTCTCCCTGCCTCCCTGTAATTTCTCCCTGCCCCACCCACCATCGGAGTCTTACCTCCAGAACTGGCCGTACCCAGTGTAATCCTTCTCTTATACCTGTCCCAGTCCTTCTTGAGACCCTCCACTGTATTAACAGCCACCAGATCTGCAGGTAGTGCGTTCCAAGGGTCCACCACCCTTTTGGTGAAATAGCACCTCCTAGTCCCCCCCGAACCTCTCACCAACCAGCCTCATGTGGTGACCTTAAGTGGACCCCTCAGTTGGAGCACCCTATTTGGGCTGACCCTATTTACTGCCTTCAGAAATTTAAAGAACTCGATCATATTCCCCTATCCCTCCTCTCCCTTCAGAGAGTACAAGTCCAGTACCTCAAGTCTGTCCTCATAGGACATCTCCCCCAGACACTGAATCATCCTGGGCACCATCCTCTGGACCCTCTCCAGGAGTGCAATGTCCTTTTTCAAGTACAGGCACCAAAACTTCATGCAGTACTCCAGGTGTTGTCTAACCAGGCTATTATACAGAGGGAGAAGCACCTCTCGTCTCCTCGAGGTTATCCCCCTGGCTATGTACTCGAGCATTTTATTTGCTTATGCCGCAGCCCTCCTACATTGTTCAGAGTTATTCATTTTGGCATCTACAACCACCCCCAGATCCCTTTCTCCTCCCAAAACCTGCAGCTTCTCCCCACTCAAAGAGTACTTATGAGCTGGGTTCCTAAGCCCCAAGTGGAGAACACTCCACTTCTTGCTATTGAACCTCAGTTCCCATGTGCTTGTCCACCTCTCCAGAGTTTCTAGGTCTCTCTGTAGGGCTAGTCTACCCTCCTCCCCATCCACCACCACCCCCAGCTTTGAGTCATCAACAAAGAGGCTAATCTTACTCCTGATACCATCCCTGATGTCCAGGATGTAAACATTAAAAAAGAGTGGACCCAGTATCGACTCTTGTGGGACCCCGCTAATGACCCTCTTAGGTGATGATACCTCCCCCCGACCACTACCTTCTGTAACCACCCAGTCAGCCAGTTTCCTATCCACCTAACCAACCTACCCCACCACCCCATCCCCCCTAGTTTGTCAGGCAGCACAGAGTCAAACACCTTGCTGAAGTCCAGAAAGAGGACATCCACCAGCATTCCCTGATCCAGGGCCTCTGTAACCCAGTCATAGAACTCCACAAGGTTTGTCTAACATGATCTTCCCCAAATGAACCCATGTTGGTGATCATCCAGATGGCTCATGTTTCCAGAAACACCTCCAGTCTTTTTTTCAAGATGGCCTCCATCACTTTGCCTACCACTGATGTCAGGCTGACAGACCTGTAGTTACCCGGGTCCTCCCGTGACCCACCTTTGTGGATAGGCATGACATGAGCCATCCTCCAATCATGAGGCACCCACCCTGTCTGAAGGAAGGAGTTAAAGAGGTCCATCAAAGGTGCAGCAAGGACATCTACCATCTCCTTTAGCACCCTGGGGTGAAGGCCATCTGGACCCGGTGCCTTATCCATTTTCAGGGACCTAACAGCTTCTCTCACCTTACCAACCGGAATTTCAACATCTGTGTCCCCCCCACTCCCATCCCACTTCCCCCTGTAATTATTGACCCTCCAGCGCCCCTAGTAAATACCGAGGCACTCATCCATCTTTTTCATATAAGCCTCTGTCTTGTCACCTAAGAAAGAAGTGTTCTCACACGGAAAATCCATGGCTTTTGTCTGGGTATCCTGAGACAAGTTAGTGGTCCTCAGCCATGTGAATCTCCATAAAGAAATAGCATGGGACATAACCCTAGATGCAGTGTCGTTAAAATCAATTGCCATACAAAACAGATATCTGGTAGCACCAATGGCAGTTTTGGCTGAATCCACCAAATCCTGTGCCAGGTCACCAGAAATTTTCCCCTCTAGTGCCATCACAGAATTCCAGAGCACCTTTTGGTACTGGGCAATGTAGGCTACATAAGTAGCTTGTCTTAACAATAAAGAAGTGGTGTATAGACTTTTTTCCCCATACTGTCCAGTCTTTTGAAGTCTTTCACCAGAGGCTGTGAAATAAGGGCAACCTTAGCTTTGTCACAGGCCATCGCCTGGACTACCCCATCATGGTCTGGGTGCACACAGAGGTACTGTACTCAGCATGGTGTTTGACCAGCTGATACTTCTTTTCAATTTTCTTATCAACCCCTAGGGCAAAAGTAGGATTCTGCAATAGTCTGCAGGTCACTTTCTTAAAAGACCAGTGCACAGGTAGCACCAATTTCTTAGAGGGAGTTAATCTCATCATATCTACGTAGTCAGGGTCTTCCACTTCCCCCTCATCTTCCTGGGTGGAGAAGTGGAGAACATTAACCATTTGTTTCATAAAAGCATAATGAGAGGAAAGGTCCTCAACTCCATGAGAGGTGGAGCCCAATTCTTGCTCTGAGGAACACTCAAGCGCCATAGTTTCCCCACTATCAGCCTCCTTATCATAAAAGAACTTGGCTTCCTGGTTCTTGAGAATCAAAGGAGGGACAGTAGCTGGAGGGGGTACATTCCTGAGAGAATCCATGACTTGAAAAGCCTTGGAAATTTGCCAGAGTTTAGCCATGTCCTCTGCAGAGGGCACTTTATTTGTATCCATTGATGTTTCCTTTGCTTCTTCAGCAGGAGTGGCATCAACATGTTTCTCTTTCTGTTTCTTTTTTGTAGGAACCAAATCTGCAGCCTGTTCAACTGATGTTTTATGCTTTTGCACCTCAGGATTCCCTTTTCTAGAAGTTTTACAATCTGAGGAATCCTTTATGGGTCGTCCTTATGCTTGGAATGAGAGGAAGGATCCTCTTCATTATGTTTTGGTGACACAGAGGCAGATTGAGATGCCATAATGAAAAAGCAACCTGTCTTTGCCCCAAGACAACCTAGCTATGACCCCACAAGCAGTAAAGTATAAGTAAAATACAAGGACAAAAATATGAGTAGTGGTTATCTGCCTCGTCCAGGAACAGTAAAGGAGACAGGCTATGTCTATCTTCTTTTATTTTTTTCTCCTCCTCAGAATAGAAGTTGGGGTCAAAAAGGGTTCTGCTTGACCTGACAAAACACAGGCAGGACCCAATGAGGTTCCCAAACCAAAAAGAAAAATGGAATAGAGCATCATTTTTCTTTTTAGCTGTAAAATAAACCGCCAACTACTGCGGCAGCAAAGAGCCACCGCAATGTACAACAAAAGTGGTGAAGTGACGAGGAAAATGTTTCTATGGTTCCTGGGAACTGACAGGGAGCCGGAGAAAACTGAGAAGAAGTGAAAATATCACAAGAAAACACGGACCACCACTGAGTGAGCTGAAGAAACACCACAGAGCTATACAATGCAGCCCCACCACAAGCCAAGTTCCAACGCTTCTTTCACATGGCTCATTTACATATTCCTCCACACGCTCCACGGCAGCTCAAGCCATCAGGCTAGCTGTAGTGTTTAAGCATAATGAGGGATTCCTGGGGCTTGAATATGTGTATTTATTTATTAACACCATTTTTGCCAAAACAGATACAGATTCAAAGGTCTCAGAGGTAACAAAACAAAATAAGACCATCCTTACCAGCTGCTGCTAAAGTTACACAGTAGGAAACAAATTCCTTAAATTATAGCCAGCACCTGTACTGTACATGTATTTTCTTTTCATTAATTCTGAAGATTTTCTTGTTAACTTAAATTTTTAAATTATTTCCTGACCTTTTTAAATGTTAACATTTTCTACTGTGTGGCTTTCAATTTGATGCAATAAATAACATATTGTAGCCTATTAGAATGCAGTTTTTAGGTTGAAAATATCTACAAGGCGGAACTCTCATGACTTTATATTTGTAGAGGGGTAGCTGTCCTCTAAAAGAAGGTGGGACCTTACCATTAGCAGAGTATCATTTCTGCAGAATCATAGGAGCTGCAAAGCTCCTCCATCTATTGCATTTTATATACATAAATGCTAGGCAAACAGGCCCGGATATTCAAATTGCGCCAGGCTGTGGTGCAAGCCTGGGTGCAGCGCAACTTGGCTGCGCAGGGGGGTTGACTGGGCGATATTCACGGAGCTGCGCCTGCGGCACAGCATCATTGAACACGACCCGGCTGCCCGCAGTGCACATGGTGCAGTGGCACTGCATCAGCGCAGTGGCCAGAGTGAGCAGGGGATGCGCTTAGCGCAAGTTCCATTGCACTTGCCCCAGCAACCACAATATTCAAACGCGCACATGCAAATGGGGCCATAATGTATGCAAGGCGCAAATGGGGCCATTTGCATATCATTATCATATCCAATATCCCTGGTGGTCCAGTGGACCGTTGTCAGCTCAATCACGGGCTTAAGTAAAATAAAAAGTGAATTCAATATCCCTGGTGGTCCAGTGGACCGCTGTCAGCCCGATCGCGGGCTTAAATAAAATAAAAAGTGAATCCAATATCCCTGGTGGTCCAGTGGACTGCTGTTAGCCCGATCGCGGGCTTAAGTAAAATAAAAAGACAATCCAATGTCCCTGGTGGCCCAGCGGACCCCCTCCCCACCACCCACTGAGCCCTCCACCCGCCTCCCCGTCAGCGGTGGAGCACCACCCACCTGCTGCCGCCCACTGCCCACCGACTGACATCATGGCTTGCACGCCCATTGATTCACAGAGTGAGACAATGGGCGGCAGCTCATATTGCACAGACATTCCGATATGTGAATGGATCCATTCACATATCTGAATGTGTAGTATAGTACGGGCGGTGATGCCCAATGGTCTGCGCGAACTAATGAGCATACAGCCCTACTGATGGTGCTGCTGGTAGGCAGCGGGGCGGCAGGCGGTGGAAGCTGCCACCCGCCACTGACCAGGGGGAGTGGGGTGGTGGGGCCAGTGGGCGGTGGGGAGGGGATCTGCTGGACCATCAGGGATATTGGATTGTCTTTTTATTTTACTTATGCCCGCTGATCCAGCTGACAGCGTCCACTGACCACCAGGGAGTTTGAGGGTTATTTTTGTACATATGCCCGCCGATCGATCATGGGGCACCGCCAGGTGCAGCTAGAGTGTGGCAGCTGCCGTGGTTGGCGCCTGCAATACGGGCAGCTCACCTGTGGGTGGCCAGCCATTGTTCATTTTTTTGGATCAACTTTTGTGCATGGGAGGGGTTGTGCATGCATGGACTGAGCACATCCGGGCTGAATATCGGGATGTGCAGAGTATGCGTATGGGCACGCTCCACCCACGCCTGAGCACATTACTGATGTGTTTGCATGCATCTGGATTTGTGCCAGGCACAATTCCCGTTTGAATATCGTGTGAGGGCACATCAGTGGGTTGCGCATGGTGCAACACTGTTGCGCCATGCGCAACACTTTTGAATATCTGGGCCACAATGTTTTAGGGGTTCCAGGGGTTGCAAAGAAATCATAGGGGTGTCAAATGCAACACCTGGCCATCCCAGAATGACACTGCTGCCTACAGAATTCAGTGGGTCCACACGGAGGCAGACATATTGACTCTAGGAAAGGGACTGTCAGATGGAAGTTGTTTGGGCAAGGGGGTACAAATATTTATTTGTTTGCAAATTTATACCATGAAAGTGGAATTTTTATGCTTTTTCAAGGTGATTCTGTGCATTTTTTTTTCATTGACCCAGGCCCTGCAACATGAAGTAAATGCCTTTCATTATATTTTAAAAAGGACATTTTTAAATTGTCCTTTAACACTGAATGGAATCTGCTTTCTGGTTCTCAGAATGATAATCTCAGATACTCTGAGTACACTCATGGATACAAATTTCCAGAAGGGTGCCTCCACCACGGGGCACACATCACCCCAACCCCCTCTACACACACACACACACACACACACACACACACACAGAGTAATTTATAGGAATACTGTCCACATTAAGGCCTGAATTCACTCCTAGCCTAACGGCATCTTGTCACTTGAAAATTCAGGTCAGATCATTCGTGCAAGTCTGCTGTCTGTACATTTCTTTATTTGCAATGTTGCAAGTGATTTCCCAAAATGAATAAAGTAGTTAAAAAAAAAACAAGATCATAAATTGTAAGGCGCATCCTTTGCTACGTGTCATTAGTGTGCAGACAATGTCTGGATTATTAAAAATAAACAAAAAAAAATCCCACATTGTAGCTAACTCAACATTGGTATACAACAGGGTACCATTATAATACAGTAACTTCATACAGTATGCACCTATCATGGTGTCACTGCTCTATTAAGTAGTATATTGCTTCACATGTGGTCCCCCTCAATTTTTTTCTCCCTTGCACAATGCATATATTTTTGCCCATTTGATTATTATGTCTGTGTACCATAGTACAACATGAATTATGTGTGCCACACAGTTTACAGTATGGGCATTGTGCATATATACAATAAAGTATAGGGTTGTATGTGTAACAAGAAGTTTACAAACACACAAGGTGTTAGATGCTACATAAACTCCAAGAGCAAAGCTCGAGGGGTTCATGAAAGCATCTAACACCAAGGGTGTGTGTAAACTTCAAGTTTAAACATACTACCCCATATTTTATTTTATGTAATTGCTGGGTTTCCCTTTTTCACAACAGCAATTATATAAAATTGCAGATGTTATAGTGCGGCCACGCTCCAGTTTAGTTTTAGATCGGTCTGCACATTTTCAGCATACAAGATTTTTACATGTTTTAAAATGTTTGTTTAGCTCAGTCCAACATTTGGAAATAAGTAACATTTTTTTTAAAATGACTTACTGCCAAGTCCCATTGGTGGTCGAGTTTCAGGCAAGAAGGCAAGCGGTGAGCAGTGAGAATCGAACAACGTGTGGTGGGCGCATGTGCAGAGCGAGGGAAACTTGGCACGTGTTTGCCATCCTAAACACTGTTATATAATGGCAAATTACACCATAGTTTCCCTATGGGAAAAAGGGAAATCCATTAATTATATTACTAATTTTGCACTATATCCATTTGAATCACATAACCTGTCATACATAGAAACATAGAAACTGATGGCAGCTAATTATCGCTGGGCCCATCTAGTCTGTCCATTTTTAATTCTGATCACTTTTGCTGCAGACCCTACTTTATCTACAGCACTGTTTTGTTTTTTTTCAAAAGAGATGGTGTGCACAGGAATGGTGGTGCTGTCAGAAAAGCAGCCAGCTTTTGAAATGTACAAATGAAAAGAAAGGCAGCACTTGCTTTTCGGTTTCGGGCACAAAAGTGCTTTCTAATCAAAAATAGATGCCTCTTGGAACAAAGCCCTGTGTTTCATCCTTCAGGCTTTTCTTAGGGCATGAATGCCCTCAAGAAAGGCCTACTAAAGGGTTGAAGCACAGGGTTTGTTCCAAGATGCAATTTATTTTTGATTAAAAGGAACTTTTACACATGAAACTGAAATGTGAGTGCTGCCTTCCTTTTAATTTGATCTACAGTACTGTCTCGTCCACCCCCTTTCTTCTTCCTAGGGTTCCGTTATGCCTATCCCAGGCATTTCTGAAACCCACTACTGGTTTCGCCCCCACTGCCTCAGATGGAAGGCTGTTCCAGGAATCCACCACCCTTTCTGTGAAGAAGTGCTTCCTCACATCTCTCCTGAATCTACCGTCTTCGAGCTTCATATCATGACCCCTTGTTTTAGAGTACCTTTTTCTCTGAAACATAACTCTCTCCTGTACCTTATTAGCCCCTGTCAGGTATTTAAAGGTCTCTGCCATAGCCCCACTCTTCCTCCTCCTCTTCCCCAGGGTGTATATATGAACTCTTTTAGTCTTTCCTCATAGGGCTTTTGCTGCAGACCTTGCGCCATTTTGACAGCCCTCCCCTGGACTGTCTCCACTCTGCCTATCTCTTTCTGGACATGTGGTCTGCAGAACTGGACACCATATTCCAGGTGGGGTGTAACCAAGTGCCTTATATAGGGGAAACACTACCTCCCTCTTCCTGCTGGTGATACCCCTACCTATGCACCCCAGCATCCCACTGGCCCTCTTGACTGCCTTGTCACATTGCCTGGCCACCCTTAGGTCATCCAATATGATTATCCCTTCAATAACTTTCTTGCTTGGTTGCTGTCAGTATCATTCCCCCCATATAGTACTCCATCCCAGGTTTCTGTAGTCCAAGTGCATTACTTTGCACTTTTTTTGCATTAAAACCTAGCTGCTTGGTTACACAGTCAAAAAAATCTATCAGATTTGTTTGGCATGACCTCCCACCCTATGAAACTATGCTGCCTCAGGTCCAGTAATTTGTTGGAGTCCAGATATTCCACAATTCTTCCCTTTAATAGTGTTTACATTAACTTCCCCACTACCGATGTCAGGCTCACTGGCCTTTAATTACCCACCTCTTCCTTGCTACCACTTTCATGAAGTGGAACTACATCTGCTTTTCTCCAGTCTTCCGGGACCATGTTAGTCCAGTGAATTTCAGCCCCATAGCGTAAAATGAGTCGAAAGGTTCTATGCTTAACCTTACTCAAAATGGCCGCCTGTGGCTGAATGAATCATCTTATTAAGTCTGTCATTCAGTACCCTTGGATGCATCTCGTCTTGCTCCATAGCTTTGTCTAACTTCAGATTAGTGAGTTCTTTCTGAACTCTCTCCTCAGAAAAGGGACTAGTGTCTATTTCCCTCCACTCAAAGCCCCTGGTGCATTTGTGTGATCTCTCTCTCCTTCACCTTCTACTCTGAATGCTGGGCAGAAGTATTTGTTTAAGATGTTTGCCTTTTCTTGGCCCCTCTTCATACAGTCCTTCCCCCCCAACTGTACAATCCCTCCCTTTGTCTTCCTTTTCTCGCTGATATACCCCAAAACTATCTTGTCCCTTTCTGATACTGCCTGAGCTATTCTTTCTTCACTTTGCACCTTTGCACTCCTTACTGCTTTCCCTGCCTCTGTCTCTCTGTTTTCCCTGTCCTTCTGGGTCTCCTTATACCTTCTGAATGCTACTATTTTAGCTTTCACCTTTTTTGCCACCTCTTTCAAAAACCCTAACAGTCTTCCTTTTGCTTACTTGCTTGACACTGGAGTTTGTTGCTGTCACTATGCCCTCTTTTAGTTTGACTCATTTTTCCTCCACCCCCCTCAGATCATCTCCCCTGACAGGTCATTCCTGAGGCATTCAACAATCTTTGTATCATCCTCCCTCCTTGTGTGGTTGGAGTCTGCTGCTGTTCTTATGTTGAACTACACTGTACGATGATCACTGGTCCCAAGGTGGCTTCCAATCTTGATATCTGTAATACTGTCCCTATTAGTAAGAACCAGGTCCAGTATTGCCCCATCACAAGCAGGTTCATTGACTACCTGCCTGAAGAACACCCCATGCATGGAGTCCAAGATGTCCCTGCTCCTAGCTGACGCCACAGCAGAAAGGCTCCAAACTACATCCAACAGATTGAAATCCTTCACCAGCAATGCCTACTCTTTTTCAGCCATTTTGCCCATTGCTTCTAACACTCCTTTATCTAAATTATCCACTATGTTGGAGGCCTGTCAATCACTCCTGTCTGAATAGGGGCTCCGTTTTTCGACTTGAGGGTGATCCTCATCACCTTGCCACTCCCTGTATTCCCTGTTCCTCCATCACTTATATGTTTTCTTTCACATAATATATTTAGTTATTTAAAAGAGAATGACCAGGAAAGATGTACTGAGCCGTAAAGCTTGTTTCCAGATGTGTCCTTGTGGGAGGTGGGAAATGGATAAGTACAAAATATAAAAAAGATAGACACAAATACAAGTAAAAAGCACAGTGGTACAATAAGACAACATGTACAAAATATACAATACCCGTTAGGCAATTATTAATAACCAAACAAGTTGATAACATGAAGGGTGTGATGTACTGGCACACTCTTGTTGTAACATCAGGAAGAGGACAGGAAAGGGGATAATCTGCAAACAGGTCTAGGCCATAAGGAGGGTCAGATGGAGCAAAGAGTGGGAGGGGGGAGAGAGAGGGTTGGGGTAGGAAGAGAAGAGAGAGGGATGAGAGGAAAGTAGGAGATATGGGTGGAGGAAAAGGAAGGCAAAGGGAACAGTGATGGAAGAGGCAGTGATGGGGATAGGGTTGGGGAGGAGAGTTTTGAAGTTAGCAGGGTAGGTGGGAGAGGATGAGAAGGAAGTGTGGGAGAGGGGAGAGGGTAGAGAGAGTAGTGGGGTGAGGAGAGGGAAGAGCAGAGGGGGAGGAAGTGGAGAAAGAGAAGATTAGGGGGAAGGGAGGGGGGTTGGAGGATGGAGGGAGGGAGGGTAGGGAAGGGAGAGAGGAAGAATGCAGTGGTTGGAGGCTGGGGGGTAAGGCCTTGGGCTATGAACATTTGCAGGAAGGAGCCATGTGGGCTTGGAGTAACAAGGAGAGAGTGCGTTTGGAGGAAGAGAGTTTCAGATATTAGGAAAGTGGAAAGTGAAGGCATTCTGACCAGTGAGGGATATACACAAGGGAAGCAATAGTGAACAATAGTCTGAGTTACGGAGACAGTAGGAGAAGGGTGGCATAGGGGAGAGAAAAGAGCTGAGATAAGGGGGAGAGAAGCCAGCCAGAATTTAGAAACGATGGAGGCACAGTGGGTTTGGTGGTAATCTTCCCGGGGGGGGGCGGGGCGCAGAGTTCAGAGAACAGTGGTGAGTGTGAGGAGGGCAGGCCAGGACAAAGTGGCAGAAGGAGTGGAGAAGAGGGTCCAGTCAGGCTAAGGCAGACTTTGGAGCAGCACCATAGACAATATCACCATAATCAAAAATGAGGAGGCTCATCTTGGTGATGATGATTCATCAAGCAGGTAAGGGGAAGCAGCTCTTGTTCCTATAGAGGGCACCAAGCATAAGGTGGAACTTTTTGTGTATGGCATCCATGTGCTGAGAAAAGCCAAGGTCTCAGTCAAGCCAGACACTAAGGTATTTAAAAGAGGGTACATCATCAATTACACCCCATCAAGGGTGTGGAAGGTGGGGTGGGTGAGGGGAGCCTAGAAAGCCTCTGTCTAGTGCCAAAGCACAAGGAGACTGTTTTCTTAGCATTTCAGGATTACAGACTTTACCTGAACCAGTTTTGAACGGAGTCAAAATCAAGTTGGAGTCTGGATGTTAGCTCAGAAGGAGAAGGCCAGGAAGCAAACAGGACCATGTCATCTGCATACATGTGGATGGATGCAGAGGAGCAGGCTGAGGGGAGGTCATTGAGAAATATGGAGAAAAGCAGCAGACCACGGACAGAGCCTTGGGAGATGCCAGTGTGAATGGGGATGGGGTGGACAGGGATTCTCCAATTCTCACTGATTGGGTTCTACCTATTAGGTAGAAGTGGAACCAGTTGGTTGCCGAGCCTGAAAGACCCATTGACTTGAGTTTGTCAAGAATTAGAGGGTGGGAGACTGTGTCAAAAGTGTTTGCTAGGTCGATAAAGTTAGTGGTAGTGAGGAGACCTTGGTCCATGACAGTATGAATGGAGTCAGTGAGCCTGAGGTAAGATGAAGTGGTGGAGTGGTGTTTGTGAAGACCAGACTGGAAGAAGGTGAAGAAAGAGGAGTCGAGGAAGGGAGACAGTTGAGATAGAACTATGTGTTTTTGTAGTTTAGATAAAGTTAGAAGGAGAGAAATGGGATGGAAATTGCCAGGAGAGGAGGAGCCACCACCTTTTGGGAGAAGGATGACTGTTGCATGTTTCCAGGGGTCTGGGACTGAGCGGAATGAGAATGAGAGGTTAAGAAGAGATGAAACTGGAAAGGCAATGGCAGGTGCAGAGAGGTGCAGGAGTTTGGGGTCAAGCCCATCAGGGCTCCCACCTTTCTGAAGGTTGAGAGCCAGAAGGGCATTTAGCATGGAAGATGGGGTTACTGGCAAGAAGGAGAAGGAAGGTACTGGGATGGTCATAAAAGAGAATGGAGGTGGGGAGGACAGATAGGAGTGAGGAAGCACAGGTGGTGAATTAGGAACTGAAAGCTGAGGCAACAGACGGAGGGTCAGAAGTGGTGGAGTTGCCCACCTTGATGATCAGAGAGGGGGACTTGGTAGAGGGGGATAAGAGTGAATGTATGGTTTTCCAGAACTTTGATGGGTGGTTTAGATTGTTCTGGAAAGTGGACAAAAATAACTCAGCTTTAGCTAACCTGGTGGCTCTTGTACAAGTATTCCTTAAGGCCCAATACTTGTTAAGATCAATCAGTGTGCCAGAGGTCTTGAAGGTCTTCCATGCCAGGTCCCGAGCATGGAGGCAAGCCAAAAGTTCAGCTGAGAAAAAAGGAGGTGAGAGACTCTGATCCTGGTTTTCCAGAGGGGGCATGCCGATCCCAAATTAATAGGAATTTAGAACCAATAGAATAAAGCACCACTCTTCCTCCCTTCTTCTCTACCCTGTCTCTTCTGAACACTGTATAGCCTGGTATGGCCATGTCCCAGACATAGTTGTCAGTACACCGTGATTCTGTGGTGGCCACAGTATCCAGGTCTGCCTCTGCCATGATGGCCTCTAGGTCTTGGATCTCATCTCCCAGACTCTAGCACTGGCCTTCCATATTTTGTTAGCTCTCTTGTCACTTTCTCCTTTTTCCAATTGTTTTCCCCTGCTTCACAGTTCTCCTTTGACTGCTTCTTCCCCCCTTCCTCCTTTGCTAATCCCCTGCTTCCTTGAATAACTTGCACCCCGGTGGGACTCTCTCCCTCGGGATCTCCCTACTGTCTATCTCAGCCTGTGGTGGGCCACTTTCTGCATCCCCTATTTCTTCCGTCACCCCTTTGGCTGGTTTAAATGTCTATCAAAGTAACTTTTAAACTGTCCACTGAGGACTATGATTCCCTCCTCGATGGAAGCAGATCATCACCTCTGTATAGGCTCTTATCCTTCCAAGCTGGCCCACAGACCCCAGTGTAGCCATATCTCTCCTCTCTGCACCATTCCTTCTACCATTACTTGAAGGCCTTGCTGCGGAGCTCCCCCTTCTTCCCCATATAGTATAAGACACACTTGCCACTGGCATTTTAAACACATGGGAGACATAGAATCAAACAGATAAATTATCTAACTTTACCAAAAATTAAATTTACACATGGAGCACACAGCGAGCTCTCCGGGACTGGTTGGATAGCGCAGGACTAGTGGACATTTGGCGCATCCTTCACCCATCCGATACTGGGTTCACCTTTACCTCCCCTGTGCACCACTCTTCATCCCGCATTGACTACATATTGATCTCCCGCTTACTAATCCCGGTGGTGATGGACTCAGAGATATTAGCAGGGCCTCTCTCTGACCATTCACCAATTGCCTGTTCAATCTCTCTATCTACATTCCCCACATTTGGCAAGAGATGAAAGGTGAATAAATAATTGTTGAAGATCCCAAAATACGTGACTTATATCTCCGTGCGCATTTCCACTTTTATGGATATTAATTTTGGTTCTACGGGGAAGTCTGATATTGAATGGTGCTCACTCAAGGCTTATCTCCATGGGGTGTTGATAGGATTAGCTTCCAAAAGGAAGAAAGAGCAGAACGAGCAGCTTAAAAGCTTGCTGTCCCAAATTAGGGCCATTGAACAGGAGCTGTCCCCTCAATCCCCGGAATACGTCAGAGAGACCCTTGTGAAACTCAGACTCATACCTGAATATTTTAAGAGAAAAGGCAGAGTTTGCTATTTTAAAAACTCAGTCTTATCAAGTAGATCAGGGCAACAAAGCAGGACGTCTTTTAGCCCTCAAGCTTAAACAGCTAGAGTCCCATAGATTGATAGCTGCAGTCCGCGCACAACAGAGTGATATTCTCATAACTTCCCCTGCAAATATAACTTCGGAATTTCGTGCTTATTATGCGAAATTGTATAGCCCCATGGAGGACCCTCCTTCTGCATCTCAGTTATCCTCCTACTTCTCCCAAATTAGGTTACCTCAACTTTCGGACCTGCAGAAGTCCTCCTTAGTTACCCCCATTACTTTAGAAGAGATACTTAGGGTTATCAGGGACCTACCCATCGATAAGATGCCCCGACCGGATGGATTTTCTGCCAATTTCTATAAAGCCTTTGCAGCTCAATTAACACCTGGATTACTCTCCTTATTCCAGTGTGTTCTGTCTGGCCAAGCTCGAGATGATTCCCTCTTCGAAGCCTTGATAACTTTAATATTGAAACATGGTAAACCTCCCAAACAGGTCCAGAGCTATAGGCCGATTTTGCTTCTCAACCACGACTTAAAGATTTTAACGAAGCTCCTGGTGGATCGGCTGAGTCTCGTCCTGCCAGATATTATAGGTCCAGAGCAGGTAGGTTTCATGAAAGGGAGATCTTCGGTTGACCACTTTAGAACCCTCTCGTATGTCTTCTCGGCTTCCAGGGATGCTGATTTTCCTGCTGTGCTTATCTCTTTGGATGCCAAGAAGGCATTTGACAGGGTTGACTGGAACTTTTTGTTCCAGTCACTTGTAGCCTTTGGATTCCCTCCCCTTTTTATAGAGTGGATAAGGGTCTTATATAAATCTCCCACGGCCTGAGTCATCTGCAATGGGGTTTTATCTGATTCCTTTAGGCTCCATGCGGGCACCAGGCAAGGTTGTCCGTTATCCCCCCTGTTGTTTAATATCTATGTGGAACCACTTATCCGGAGGATTGTGAACAACACGAAAATTCAGGGAGTAGGTATTCAGCAGTGCACTGTCAAAGGGTTGGCGTATGCGGACTACCTTCTCCTTCAACTATCTCAACCCGAGGAATCCATACCTGCATTACTATACACACTAAGAGAATTTAGTTCTATGTCTAATTATAAATTAAATGAAGACAAGACGGTAGTCTTCCCCTTGAATCACAAGGCTTTAAAGGTTGCGGCAACATCGGTGGGTTTCTCTTGCCGGCCTAACAGATTGAAATATCTGGGGCTGTACTTGACCAGGGAGTCAAGTAGATTTCTCCAATTAAATCTCAAGTCCTTGACAACCACTATTAGACAAGATCTCAATAGATGGGCGCTACTACCCCTATCTATTTGGGGTAAAATCAACGTTATCAAGATGAATGTTTTTCCGAGGCTTTTTTATCCACTAAATCTTTCGAACATCTGGTTGTCGCTGAAGTGGTTTAAAAAAATCCATCAGACTTTCTCGGCCTTCATTTGGTCGGATAAAAAGCCCTGGATAGCTTATGACAAACTTGTCACATCGAAATTGAAAGAGGGGTTGAGACACCCCCATTTAGGGCTCTATTATTGGGCCAGCCATTTGAACAAATATTTGCAATGGCTTAGGTGGGACTACCCCCAACAGGAGCAGTCCTACGTTCCCATTTGGCTCCATATAGAGAAGAGCATACTACATTCCCAGGGGCTCTCGCCTGCTGCATTATTACATGTTAATCCAAGGTCTCTACCTCCCACGCTTAAAAATACCCCCGTGGCATTATCCATTCATATCCACTCGCAGCTCTGCTCCTTTCTAAAGTATAAGAATACCTTGGACCCAGCTCAGCCTTGGTGGGGTAATCCCAATCTCACAATTGAGGATGGCCCATTACAGTTGAGATGGATCCCCCTGATAGGGAACTGTTCTCTTTCCACCCTTCGAAAACCAGATGGTCAATGGTTAACCTCTTCTGAAATCTTTGACAAATTTCATATTCCGAATTCTGTGGTGTTAGAATATACCAGCTGCGGCACTTCATAATAAAATGCTTTGGTAAAGCGCCACCAACATCCCTGGGTCTACCTCTCCCGGACTTAATTCCCCACGTGGGCCTCCCACATGCTGTCTCTAAATTGTATGAGATATTGTATAGTAGGAAGTGGCCTGATTATCTTGGTGCGTCCCCGTACTGGGCCACACTTTTTCCTGAACACGATTTAAATTGGCCCTCCTTATGGAAGGCCTGTCACAAGTTTCTGACTCAGGACAGACTTCGTTTGATACAGTTTAAACTACTACACAATCTGTATTACTCCCCCCAGAAGATGGCAAAATTAGGCTTGATCTCTTCACCTGTTTGTACCAAGTGCCAGCAGAATGAGGGCGACCTTTTTCACATCTTCTGGAAATGTCCAAAGGTTGCCTCCCTTTGGACCGCCATCAAAGAAAAAGCTGACCCCCTTCTGGCTCTGTCAAACCTTTTCACACCAGAAATCTGTGTCCTGGGTGACCTCACTTCCGTCACTGTTACCAGCAGAAGATATCAAATAACCCTCATTGCTTTGACTGTTAAGAGACTGGTTTTGCGACACTGGAAGGATGAGTTGGAAATTTCTTACAGTGAATGGCTACAGGAATTGTTGGTCAACCTTCGTCTAGAGCGGACCATTGCTAGTTTGAATAACCAGTCACAGAACTTTCTCAATAACTGGGGTTCTTTGCTAACCCTGTATATGCTTCAGAGTATGTAGAAGTCTTTACACTTGGTAGTAGAGAATTTATTAACAGAACGACTCTCCTGTGTGAACTGAGGGTGGGGGAGGGGAGAGGGGATCCTTTTTCCAAGGTTATACTGATATTATGTATATTGGTTTTACGTATGTTAACAGAAGATCCTCTCTCTGTATTTGAAAAATGTTGAATAAATGTTAAATTGAAAAAAAAAATTTTCACATGGAGCTGAGTACAGCAATTCATCTTTATATTTAAGCCCATGAAACACCCTTATCAAGTTAATGCATTAGCAACTGTAGTGGCTGTGATCAGAACTTGTTTAATGTTGGAACCAGAAGTCCATCTTGGGTATTGGCTTTCACTTTTTTAAATGCCAAAACTGCAAGCATTTCCAAAGTGTTAACTTTCTTTTCTAATGGTCAATGGACCAGACCAGCAGCTGATAGAGGAGTCAGTGGACTGGTGCCAAATAACTTCACTGATGTGACCAAAATCCTAAATGGAAGTTTGAACTATGCACTAATTGATTGACTTGATCATTCTCCAGAGTTCTGTATTGGGGGGGTTACTGAAGTTCAGACTGCAGGTAGAAACAGGATCCCACTGGAAACAAAATGTTGTGATGCAGCTAAGATGTCCTTTATGAGTGTTGGAAACTGAGAAAAGTACAGTTACATAAGAACTTATTGTAACAGTAGATCTTCGAGAGGATCTCTTGCAGCAGGCCATCACCAGTAAGACTAAGCCATCAGGCACCAGGACCACACAGAAACCTTTGTAGCTAACAATCCACCAGAGGGGGCCATTCACCTCAGACATCTGCGCCTGATGTTAGCCAATCCTATAAAAGGTTGACAGTCCCCATACCCTCCTCAGTTCTCCCACCGGAGACCATAAGCAGGATGCCAGGAGGGGGAAACCAAAGAGGACTCAGAGGTAACCAAATAACAAAGAAAACATAAAAGCAGAAGGCTCACTCCTATGGAAGGGGACAGAGACACAGGAGAAGGGGGAAGGAGGAAGGGAAAGCAAGGCCTGCTGCAAGAGATCTTCTCAAATATCTACTGTTACAATAAGTTCTTACATGACTGTGCTATCTTACTTCAAGGGTATCTTTTGCAGCAGACCATCACCGGTAGGACTGAGTCCAAAGCAGTCCTGGCACTACAGACAAACAGTCTGGATGGCAGGCAAAAGACATGACAGGCTAAGACAGGAGGCCTTGGAGGACAGCTAGGATGAAGTTAACCCTGCACCTAGAGGTGATGTCCAGACTGTAATGCTTGGTGAAATGTGGACAGTGCTCCAGGTGGCAGCAGTACAAATGTCAGCAGCTGACACATTATGAAGCAAGCCACTCATGTGGCCATACCCCATGTAAAATGGTCTTTAATCCTTCTATGAAGTTCCTTGACATACTTCTGGTAATAATAAGCAATTCAATTGGCTAACCATTTAGACAAACACTGTTTGGACACCAGGGCACCCTCTTTTCCAGGGGCAAATGAAACAAACAACTGACTGGGCTTCTTGGAGCCTTAGTCAGGTGTGTATAGTACCTCATGGTTCTGGGCACATCCAAGGTATGAAGCAATGCCTCCCCTTGATTGGAATGCTCTGGAAAATAAACAGGTAGGTGGATGGATTGATTTAAAGTAAATTCCGGCACCACCTTAGGAAGAAACCTAGGATTTGTACGCAAACACACCCTGCCTTTGTGAAAAACTAAATAAGCCTCCTTACACATGAGGGACTGAAACTCAGAAATTCTTCAAGCAGAAGTAATGGCAACTAAAAATAACACTTTCCATGACAGAAAGCTTAGCTTGCAAGATGTGGCCTGTTCAAAGGGAGGCACCATAAGTTTCTCCAACACAAAATTAAGGTGCCAAGGCAGGGCAGGGTCCCTGATTGGGGGTTTCAAATGCAAGATGCCCCACAGCAATGTGTAGGACACATCAAGTTGGGCCACTGAGAATCCATCTACAGATACGTGGTAAGCAGAGATGGTAGAGAGATGCACCTTGATAGAGGAATACCACAAACCTGAGTCTGAGAGGGACAGAAGGTACTCCAGGACCTGATCCGCAGGACAGGTGAAGGGACCCAAATGGTAAGATGCAGCCCAAAGAGTGAAGCGTTTCCATTTCATAGAATAAGTGGCCCTGGTGGGGAGTTTCCTGGCCACCACCAAGACAGCTGCTACTCTGGGGAGGACCCTAAATCTGGCGATGGCTATGTCCTCAGGAGCCATGCATGGAGATGGAGAGACTTGAGGTCCGGGTGCACCAGGGTGCCTTGTTCCTGGGAGAGCAAGTCTGTGCACTGGGGCAGGGACAGCAGAGGTTCCACTGCCACTTGCTGTAGCAAGAGGAACCAGAGTTGATGAGGTCAGAAGGGGTGAGGAGAATCATTGTAGCCCCTTCCATCTGGAGTTTGATCAGAACTCATTGAAGGAGCGGGAAGGCATTCACAAACCTTCCTGTTCAGAAGAGGGACAATGTGTCTTGCCAGAAAACTCCAGGCCCTGGATCTAGCAAGCAGTAAAGTGACGGTTCCGCGTTGTGTGGGGATACAGAAAGACCCAACTCAGGCTGACCCCATCTGTCGAAGAGGTCTTCTACCACTGAGGTCAGAAGTTCCCACTTGTGTGCTCTGGGCCTCATGTGGCTTAGGCTGTCCGCCAGGATGTTTTGTTCACCGGGAACATGAATGGCCAAAGGTTCCAGGCCATGATCGATGGCCCAATACAAGACTCTCATTGTCTCTCTGCACAGGGGATAGGAATGAGTTCCCCCCCCCACTTGTTTGTGTAATAAGCTAAGCACAAGTTGTCCATCTGAACCAAGAGAGTACCCGGGGAGAGCTGAGTTTGAAAGGCCTGCAGGGTATACAGAACTGTTCACATCTCCAGGACATTAATGTGGAGATCCCTATCTCGGACCATGTCCCTTGAGTTTGGTGGGTCCCCATGTGGGCTCCTAAACTGAGGCTAGAGGCATCCGTCATAAGGATTTGCTGAGGGGGAGGTATAGAAAAGGGAACTCCCCGAAACGAGTTGATGGGTTCCAGCCACCACAACTACACCTTATTGACTGACCCAATACCAGCACTGGTTGATCCAGGTCATCCATGCATTGGTCTCACTGGACCTTAAGTGTCCATTGAAGGATTTACAAATGCAGCCTGACCAGGGGAACTGTGGCAATGGCTGCAGCCATGAAGTCTAAAAGCCTCAGAAAGATCCTTGCTGGAACGTGATGGCTGGAGTAGAGGAGATGGGCCTGGTCCATCAGACGCTCTGCTCTGTCTGGGGGTAAGAAGGCCTTCCCCTAGGTGGTGTCCAGCAGTGCCCCCTATGTACAGGAGGTGCTGGCAAGGGGTCAAGAAAGACTTTGGTAGGTTGATAGTAATGCCCAAAGCTTGGAACAGGCTGTAGGTGTGAGAAACAGTTTGAAGGAGACGGTTTCTGGACGGGACCACTAGCAGCCAATTGTCCAGGTAGGGAAAAATGTAGAACCCCTGCCATCTCAAGGCAGCCGCCACCACCAACAGGCTTTTTTTTTTTTTTTGTTACCAGGTGAGACACACTAAGCTGAAAGCTTGTTTACAGGTGCAACCTGGGAGCACAAAAAAGTTAACTGACTTGCTCAGGGTGACACAGTATGCAAGTGGGGGCTGTGGGATTCAAACCCAGGTCTCCAAGGTTTGCAGCTCAGAGCCTTAAACCACTGCATTATACTGCCTCCTATTTGGTGAAGACCCTGGGGGCTGAGGAAAAACCAAAGGGCAGAGCTCTGAACGGGTAGTGCGCTCCCTGGAAGTGGAAGCAGAGGAAGCGCAGGTGGAACATGGGGGGTGAAAACCTTGATATGCAGGTAGGCATCCTGCATATTCAGGGAACAAAGCCAGTCCCCTTGATGTAGAAAGGGCAGTAAAACCCTGAAGGGTGACCATCCTGAACCATATGTACTCTATGAGCAGGTTCAGCTAGCTTAGGTCCAGGATGGGCCAAAGGTCTCCCGTCCCGCTTGGGGACCAAGAAGAAGTAGGAGTAAAACTCCCTTCCCTACTGACACCGTGGGACTGGCTGTATGGCCTTTTTATAAAAGTAAGGCCTAGATCTCCTCTCAGATGAGAGGGGCGTGGCTGGGAGGATATGAGGAATGAGGAATTGCCCAGAAGGTTTTCTGGAGGCCACGCTAGATACTCGACAGTGTGGCTGTGCTCGATGAGCTGCAGTACCCAGTTGTCTGTGGTGATCTCCTTCCACTTGTCTAGGTGCAGGTAGAAGCAAGCCCTGACTACCACCTCCTATGCAATGTCTGGAGGGGGGTTGGCAAGGAGTCAGGAGGTAGGAGCAGCCACTGCTGGGGCTGCTGCTGCACTTTGAGCATTGTGGGTGGCAGCTGGGGAGGGAATGGGGAGAGCTGCCCCCACTTTGTGCTTGCCCTGGGTTTTAGGAGGGGGACGGGCCTGTCTGCAGGAGGAGCAACAAAAAGAAGTCCACTGTCTTGACTTCAGCTGGGTACAGTACATAGAGTGGACAGATCTGAAAGCCCATTCTGAGGTCTGGAATTTGAGATAATATCCTGGACATCTCCTCCAAAATGTTTGAACCATCTGAAGGGTACATCCATAATGTTAGACTGGACATCCTGTGCAAGGTCAGAGGCCCAGAGCCAGGCATGGCATCTCATACAGATGACTACAGCCACTGCCCAGCCTGAAGCATCTACCATATCATAGGTAGCCCTGAGGACTAGGGTACTCATGTCTGAGAATGTTTTGAGGGCCTGGAGGGTCTGCTGCTTGGAATGGTCATCTGGCATGGCTAGGACAGCCTTCCTAGCCTGGTCCCAGAGCAGGTTCTGGCACTATACCATATGGACCAAATAATTTATGGCCCGAATGGCCAGAATGGCACATGTGAAGGCCCGCTTCCCCATCTGGTACAGATAGCAGGACTCCCTGTCTGGGGGAAGGGAGCTTAAGTGCTTCAGTCTTTTGGTACAGTCATGTGCCACATTGATACTGATTGAATCAGCCTTGGGCTATTCACCAAAGTATGGCTTGCCAGCCAGGGTGTAGCAAAGCCTGTCAGCCTTTTTGGATACCACCAGTACCGTATGGGGGTGCTTCCAAGTAGCCAGAGTAACGTCCTCATAGGAGTCGATAATCGGGAGGACCACCAGGGGAGAGGCATCTGGCTGATGTATTTATATGGCAAGCTGACACCGCTTCGGGTCCCGTTCTTCTGTTTCCCACACCAGGGTGGCCTCTATGTGCCTCATGATGGCCATGAACATGGGGTCTTCTGGGAGGAGGACTTGTTGATGTTGCTGGGTGCCTCTTTCCCCTTCTGAGGAATCTGGCCCAAAGGAGGAGGACTCGCTGCTGAAGCTCTGGTCAGCATTTTCTGCATCGTTGTCCCCGCTTTCCTCAGGCTGCTGATCGTCCAAGCGCTGGGTGGCATTGGGCCTATCCCTGGGTGTGTGAGGAGCACTAGTGTCTGGCCGAACAGGGACTGGGAAAGTAGAACCCAAGGAAAGCCCTTGAGCTGGGACCTGTGTCTGCATGAAGAACCCGAGGGCAGAAATCAGGCCGTGATAATCCAAAGGGGCCGGCGTCAGTCCCACTGGGGTTGGATAAGTGGGGACCAGCGATGGTCCTACAGGGTATGGGTAGCCAAGCATAGGTCCCGCCAGCATTGAATAGGAGTATACAGGCATGGGACCAACAGGAGTTGGGATTGGGTACCCAGGTATAGGTCCTGCAGGCGTGGGTTGTGGCAGGATGGATGACAGATCCACCGGAGTGGGCAGTGGGAGTACAGGCAATGGACCCACAAGTGCCAGCTGAGGGAGCGGGGCCAGTGTAGGGCCCCCTGGACTGTGGCAGAGGAAGGATGGGCGCAGGTCCTGTGGGTGCTGGCTGAGGCAATGCCAGAGGGGTGTCCACAGGCACTGGCTGCAGGGAAACAGGCACTGGGGTGGAAGGCAACCACTCAGATGACAGCTATGGAGAGGCTGGGCTCTGGAAGGTGACAGTATCCTGCAGTGTCTGCCACTGAGAAGGAGGGGCATAACCAGCAGTTGTCCCAGAAGATGAAACTGGCATTAGTGGCGTGGATATTGGAGGGGCAGCAGCCGGGAGGCTGGTGCCAGCAGTACTCATACCAGCTGAAGAAACTCTGGCCAAGCCACCTGAGAGCCCATGGAGAACAAGGGCTGGAACCACAGGGGCAGGATACAGAATACTGTGTTCCGAAGAGCTGCCACCCATGAGGGAGACCCAGGCAAGTGGCGAGGTCACCGGTAGCCCTATGGAAGTTAGGGCATGCTGGACTGTGGAGGTCGATCCCCCGAGAGAGGAGGGCCATTTTATGGCTGAAGTATCTGTGTGGGGACTGCAAGCAGGAGGTGGACCGGGGTCAATCCCAGTCCTTGTCCCTATGCTTATGCTTCCCAATAGATTTGTCCTGGGACCTTGATGATGAAGAGCCTGAGAAATGGACTGGGGAAGCAGAGGAGCTCCTGACCTGCAGCTCCCGTTCTGTTGAGGTGACCTTCTGCTTAAGGAGGTGATTCTCCAGGATCTTCTGACAATGTCTGTGGGTGGTCAGGTTGAACGTCTGGGAGGCCTCACAGGACTGGACATCGTGGTCTGGACCTAGGCACAAGACTCAGACAGAATGGCCATCCTTGTCTGGGATCTGTTTGCTGTAGACACACTTCATGGAGTGGTTGGAAGATGAGGAAGGTTTTGAAGACATAAACTGGCCAGTGAGAAAACCAAAATTTTGATGTTAAACTGAAATGAAAATGAAAAATAAGAAAGCGTGGTTAGGTGCGGGAAATTGGAGGTTGACTGTAGCTTGCAGTGGTATAAGAGGTCCAATGTGCATTGGTCGACAATGGGAATGAACTGGAGGGTATGGAGGATGCCCACCTTTTATAGGCTTGACTGACATTAGGTGCTGACATTGGAGGTTGGTAGCCCCCTCTGGTAGACTGCTAGCTAGAAAGGTTCCGTGGTGTTCTGGCGCCTGATGGCTTAGTCCTACCAGTGATGGCCTGCTGCAAGAGATACCCTTGAAGTAAGATTTACAGATTCAGACCCTCTTAGACCAAAATATTCACCGTGTGCCATTGAAAACTTCACTTAACCTCCCAGTGCTCCAGTCCATACATCTACAACAATGGGTAGAAACAAAACCCCACTAGAAATTAGATGTTGCATCTCAGATAGTCTATCCTGAGTAAATAAATTGTAAGAAGTACACAAACTAAACATCATCAGCAGTGAACAGCCTTCCTTACCCAACCTCCAACCTGGGTAGACAGTGTGATCTAGTGGTTAGAGCACTGCTGGAAACCATGAGGCTGCAGGATTAAACCCTGCTAGATTAAAATAATCACTGCATGACTCAAAGCAAATCAATTATCCCCACAATGCTCCAATCCACCCAGATGTGAAAATGGGCAGAAGCAGGAAAATATTGCTGGTAGCTGCCTGCCTATCTCAGTCCCCACTCCACCACAGGTAGTGTGGCCTAGTGGGTACAGCAGTTAGGAGCCAACAGATGGCAAGTTCAAACTCCACTACAGCCAAATACTCGACGTTTGGACCTGAGCAAGTCACATAACCTAGTACAGTACTCCAGTTCATGTAACTGAAAACAAAGGCAAAAGCAGGCGCACTCTAAATGAGATGTTTCATCTCAACTGGGATGCTCTGGGTGAATACATTGTAAACAAGCATTTGTCAATGCTGGATGTTTGCCACTGGTATAGAAGCCCTGGGGTACTAGATGTTTTGCAATACTGTACAGTGTAAATGGTGGTAAAGGATGTGCTGGCAGAGGGTTAAAATAAGGCATTTTGTGTTAAAAAGTATGTAAATTGCCTTTTTAAACTTAAGATTATTTAGATATCTGTAAAAGAAGCTGATGACTGTAGAGACAGGAGATCAAGTGAGTTCCGTTGTTGTAGTGTAGTGCAGCCAAGCAGTGTTAATGACAGTAAAGGACATGCTGCCAGAGGTTTAAAATCAGTCATCTTCTGTTAAAAAGTATAGAAACTCCTTTTTTTTAAGTTAACTCATTATTACCTGGGCGGCCATTTTGTGTCAGGTAAACAATAGATAGTTTGGACTTCATACAAAGCTATTGGAAGTAATGGGTTAAGATTAGTTAGATATCTGTAAGAGAAGCTGCTGACTGTAGACCAGTGCTTCTGTAGCCATGGATACACATGCACACCACCTGGGAACTGTGGCAAAAAATTCCCATAGGATCACATTGTAAATTGTAAGTAAGAAACAACACATCATAGGGTGTGTGGCAATGCTAAATTACTGCACTCCCCAGGTGGGTTGTGAGGCATGAGGCACAGCTGAGTGCCTTCAACCTCCTGGTATGTGCAGTATATGATTCCCATAGGATCACATTGTAAATTGTAAGTAAGCAATGATGCATGGCAGGGTGTGTGGCAGTGCTAAATTGCTGCATGCCCCAGGAGGGTTGTGAGGCATGAGGTGCAGCTGACTGCCTTCAACCACCTGGGAAGTGAGATATAAAATTCCTATAGGTTCACACTGTAAGTTGTAAGTCAGCAATAACAGATGACAGGGTGTGTGGTAATGCTAAATTACTGCAAGCTCCAGGTGGGTTTTGAGGTGGGTTGTGAAGCACAAGGTGCAGCTGAGTACCATCAATGACCTGGGGAGTGTGGATGTCTTCACTCAGGTGCCGAAGGCACCTACACTGTCATGGAAGCACATGCTAAGGACATGGAAGAGAGTCAGCAGGTGGCTGCTCTGAGGAGCACCAGGCCCCTGACTTCTTCACCTGGAAACAGAGGTAACATTCCAACTTGAATGACACAAAATGAAACCAAAAAAAGGGAAACTGCAGCAGAGCAAGATGTAGCTCTGCATAGTATGGAGAAGGCAGTTTTCATGTGCGCTGACTAAGTGCAAGGAAGGGTGGCTGTGTGAGAAATGCAACGTGCCCTAGATCACTTTGCCTGATAATGTAAAGTGGAAATAAAAGAATCTGTAATTCACACTGTCACGGTGAGGCAGCATAGATAGAGCTGAGGAATATAGAAATGGAAACATTAAGAATACAACAGTTTTTCACTCCTTCCACCTCATTTGGAAGGCAGGAGGTGGGAGCTATTTAAAAAACAAATTGCAGTTTAGTTAAATGTAAGCCGCCCGCCTCCACTCCCCAAATGTAAGTCCCACTTCCAATCAGACCACATGCAAGTCCCACTTCCAATCCCCCCACCATATCCCCACAGAACCCCACCTCCACTTTCCAAATGCAAGCCCCACCTCCAATGCTACAACATGTAAAACCCACCTCTAATCCCCATACAGAAGCCCTGCCTTAAATCCCCAAAGTCAAGCCCCACCTCTAGTCCCCCCAAATCCTCACTAAAGCCTTGCCTCCAATCCCTAGATGCATACACCAACTCCTATCCCCCATATGGAAGCCCGATTCCAAGCCCCTGTGCATAGAACTTCACCTCAAATCCTCAAATGCAAGCCCCACCCCCAATAATACCACGTAGAAACCCCACCTCGAATCCCCAACTTCAACCCTTCCCTCCAGTCCCCACATCCACACAGAAGCCTTGCCTCCAAGCCCCAAAAGCAAGCCTCTCCTCCAATCCCCAAATGCATGCACCACCTCCAATCCCACAACATGTAAGACCCATCTTGATCATAGAAGCCCCATCTCAATTTCCCAAATGCAAGCCCCAGCCCCAATTCCACCACACACAGGATCCACCTTGAATTCCCAAGGGCAAGTCCTCCACAAAGGAGTCCCCCACCTCCAGTCCCCAATCCACACATGCAAGCCTCCCTTCAATCTCTCCACACCCACATAGAAGCTCCACCATTGGAGGGGGTCCAGTCCTCAGATGCATACAACACCTCCAATCCCCCCACATAGAACTATGCCTCCAATCACCAAATGCATGTCCAGCTCCACCCCATATAGAAACACCACCTTAAACCCACATAAAGACATAGAAGCCCCACTTTCTAGTTCTTCACATAGAAGCTGCCCCTACAATCCCAAATCCCCACATGCAAGCCCTGCCTCCAATCCCCCAAACCCACATTAATGACAGGCCCCCCAATTCACACATAAAAGCCCCACCTCCAATCCCACCACATGGAAGCCTTGCCTCCAATCCTGAAATCCAAGCCCTGTCCTCCAATCCCATCAGATGTAAATCCCACCTCTAACCCCACCACATGTAAGCCCACCTCCAATCTCCAAATGCAAGCCCTGCCTCCAATCTCACCACATACAAGCCCCACCTCCAATCACATCATATAGAACTCTGCCTCCAGTCCCCAAATGCAAGCCCCACCCACCTCCAATCCCCCATAGCCACACAGAAGCCCTGCTTCCACTCACTAAATGAATTTCCCCCACACAGAAGCCCCATTTCGACCATAGAAGCCTCTACCTCGATTCCCCAAATGCAAGCTTCACCTCCAATCACACCACACATAGGACCCGCCTCCAATCCCGCACATCCACACAGAAGCCTGAACTCCAATCCCCTAATGCAAACCCAACCCAATCCCCTACATCCACACAGAAGCCCTATATCCAATCTCCATACCAAATCCACAAAGAAGCCTCACCCCAAACCCACTTTTCGAAGCCCCAAACACAAGCTCTACCTCCAATTCCCCATATCCATAAGGAAGCCCCACCTCCAATCCCCAAATGCATGTCCACCTAAAATCCCCCCCAAAAGAGCCCTGCCTCCAAACTCTCATATAGAAGCCCCACCTTAAATCCCCAAATGGGCATAGAAACTCCACCTACTATCTCCCCATATAGAAGCTGCCTCTGCAATTGCTAATCTCCAAATGCAAGCCCCACCTCCAATCTCCCTATATGGAAGCCCCACCACTAATCTCACCACATGGAAGCCCCACCTCCAATCACCAATTACAAGCCCCACCTCCAATCCCACCACATCCAATCTATCTCTCATCCCACCACACAGAACTCTGCCTCCAATCCCCAAATGTAAGCCCTGCCTCCAATCTCATCAAATGGAAGCCCTGCCCCAATCCCCAGCTACAATCTCTGTCTCCAATCCCCCAAATGTATACACCACCTCCAATACCACCACATGGAAGCCCCACATCCAATCCTAAAATATGTACACCACCTCCAATCCCATGGCATGTAAGCCCTGCCTCCAATCCCCAAATGCAAGCCCAGCCTCCAATATCACCACGTGCAAGCCCTACCTCCAATCCCACACCACACAGAACTCCACCTCCAATCCCCAAATGCAAGCTCCACCTCCTGTCTTACCAAGTGGAAGCCCCAGCTCCAATCCCCAACTACAAGCCCTGATTCCAATCCCCCAAATGTATGCACCACCTCCAGTCCTACCACATGTTAGCCACACTTCCAATCCCCAAATGCATACAACCACCTCCAATCCCTCCACATGAAAGCCCTGCCTCTAATCCCATGCCATATAAGCCCCACTTTCAATCCCCAAATGCACACACCACCTCCAATCCCACCACATGTAAGACCCACCTCAATCACAGAAGCCCCACCTCAATTCCCCAAATGCAAGCCCAAGCCCCAATTACTCCACACACAAGACCCACCTTGAATTCCCAAGGGCAAGTCCTCCACAAAGGAGTCCCCCACCTCCAGTCCCCAATCCACACATGCAAGCCTCCCTTCAATCTCTTCACACCTACATAGAAGCTCCACCATTGGAGGGGGTCCAATCCTCAGATGCATACACCACCTCCAATCCCCTCACATAGAACTCTGCCTCCAACCACCAAATGTATGTCCCACTCCAATACCCCCACATAGAAGTCCTGCCTTAAATCCACATAAAGACATAGAAGCCCTGCCTTCTAATTCCTCACATAGAAGCTGCCCCTACAATCCCAAATCCCCACATGCAAGCCCTGCCTCCAATCCCCCAAACCCACATAAATGACAGGCCCCCAATTCCCACATAGAAGCCCCTCCTCCAATCCCCCTACATAGAAGCCCCTTCGCCAATCCCCAAATGCAAGCACAAGCTCCACCCCAATCCCACCATGCAAAAGCCCCACCTCAGATCCCCAAATGCAAGTCCTGCCTCCAATCAGCAATACTCAAACATTATGCAGTGGCGATACTCATGCTTTTACCAGTTACAAGCCCCTTCCCCTTATTACTTCCTATACTGTATATACTGAATCCCAAACTACTTGTTCTTAAAGATTAGAATAGCTGTTTGATCAAGTGCCTCAGGTGGTGCAGTGGATGTGTCTTGCTTTTGCAATTTTATTTTTATTCTTTTTCATTTTACTCTTTTTGGTAATCGGGTAAGGCCTACTAGCCACAAGTGCCTGCTTTCAGGGGTAACACAGGAGCACTGGGGTTAGTTAAGTGACATAGTATACAAGTGGTGGTTGTGCAGATAATACCCAGGTCTACTGGATGTACCAGTCTCATTCATAGCTCATTACTCTAACCTCTAGGTTATACTGCCAACCCACAGCTTAAAAGCAATGGGTCAGTGGTTTGATTCTCAGTGGGAATAGATATTTGCTGAAGTACTTTAAACAAAATCTAGCAAGAGCTAATATGGCTGCAAAAATGGTATTAGGGGTAGTGAGAAATGTGTACACTAGCAATTTTTGCACTAACCACTGAGACACCTAACGGCACTTTCTAATTGTTGTGATACACACACACGCTGGCTAATACATATACACATATATGCATATACAGTTTTTAGGATTTCTCCTATCCATTTTATAATTAGAATTTGTACATTACCATTTGTATAAAACGAACCTCAAAACACTCACTTTTCTAAGCAATGCATTAATACTTCGGAGGGTGTCATTTGACATTGATACATAAGGGACATGAGCTGGGAGCTCCCTCGGTTTGTTCAGGTAGCAAAGGAGTGTTTTTTCAACAATGGCTATTTTCTGAACCTCTAAAGGACTTAACTTTTCTGTACTACAATTATGTTTGCCTGCTCCCTGAGGTGAGGTACCTGTATGCTGCTGTTTTTGTAATCAATTAAATAAATACAGTTTGTGAATTAACTTTGGTTTGCTGCCCATCTGTGAAGCATGTGGATTACAACTAAAAACCTTTTCTTATTACATACGGACTGGGCACAAATGGGAGAAAACCCAGTTTCATTTAGAGCAGGCACTTGCTAGTATAAAATATGTTTTGGTTATTCTTTCCCTCGAGTGATAATCCTTGGTGGCAGGGAGTTAGAATAATAAAAATAGTGGAGAAGGTAATTTTAAGGGGAAAAAGCTGCAACAGGATAGCATTGCCTTTAAGGCAATCCTGGGTGAAGAACTAACAGCTTCTTGGCCCTGAGCACATGCAGATACAAGGCCCCATTTCACATTCCATATGATGCGGTTCCAACCTTGGATACCATAAAAAGTCCCAACTCCAGACCTACTACCTACTCCATGGCATTCTATTAGCATCTCTAGTGGAACCCAGAGAAACAGAAGAGATAAATCAGTGCATTAGCTGTGATTTGAACCCAGGCTACCCAGAATTATTTTTAAATAATTATTTTTAAATAATCAATCAGCAATACTCAAATATCATGCAGTGGTTATACTCATGCTTTTAACATCTACCAGCCCCTTTCCCTTCCCCTTATAACTTCCTATGCTGTACATACTTAGTACTGAACTACAAGCTCTTAAGGATTAGAACAGCCAGTCAACCAAGCTCCACACTGCATGTCCTGGCTTTACAAGCAAAGGGTCAGAGGTTTGATTCTTGGTGAGGGAACATATTTACCATGTTATTACAGATACTCAAGAATTATGCAGTCACTATACTCACGAGAAGTAAACAAGTGGAATCACACCTCAGAAATCAAGAGGGTGCATGCCTGACAAAGCACAAGTCGAAGCAACAAAAGGCAGCACTCCCAGTGAGAAAATGCAGTTATTTAAATTAATCAGATAGAGGCAGACATCCGGTGTTCAAAAAACAAACAGAAACCATGGCACTAATCCCAGTGCTTTGAGTCTCTCCATCTGATTTATGCAAATAAGTGCATTTTCTCACTGGGAGTGCTGCCTTTTGTTGCTTCCACTATACTCTTGGCTTCACCATGCTGTTCCCATTTTTGCTTCCTGTGCTGTTTATACTTAGGCCCCAACCATTACTGCAAAACAAATTGCTGCTTACTAAGGTCTGCAATGTAGCATAGAGGTTAGAGCACTGAGCTATGAACAAAAATACCCCCTAGTCATTTTTTTTGAATCCCACAACCTCAAGAAGCACATTTCCCTCAAACAGATGTTGCATGTCAGCTCACCCATATTGCCTCCTAGTCAGCATGCAAGCTCCAGCTCTAATCCCCTACCTCATAGAAGCCCTGTCTCCGATCCCCAAATGCAAGTTCTCCTCCAATCCAATCACATGAAAACCCTGACTCCAATCCCACCACATGTAAGTCCCACCTCCAATCATCCCACAAAGAACTCCACCTCCAATCCCTGCCTCCAGTCTCAACACATGTAAACCCTGCCTCCAATCTGACTACATATAAGCCCTGCCTCCAATCTCACCACATGTAAACCCAACCTCCAGTCCCACCATATGGAAGCCCCGCCTCCAATCCCACTACACAAAAATCCACTTCCAATCCCACCACATGCAAGTCCACCTCCAAGCTCACCAATAAGAAACCTTGCCTCCAGTTCCCACATACAAGCCCCACCTCGATCCCCCAAATGCATACACCTCCTCCAATCCCACCACATGTAAACCCCACCACCAATCCCACTGCATGGAAGCCCCACCTCCAATCCCCTCACACAGATCTCTGCCTTGAATCCCAAAATACAAGCCCCATCTCCAATCTCACCACATGTAATCCCCGCCTCCAATCTCACCACATGTAAACCCCACCTCCAATCCCACTATATGGAAGCCCTGCCCCCAATCCCACCATATGGAAGCCCTGCCTCCAATCCCCAAACACAAGCTTGCCTCCAATCTCACTAAATGGAATCACTGCATCCAATCCCCAAATGCATATACAACGTTCAATCCCATCACATGGAAGCCCCACCTCCAATCCCTAAATGCATACACCACTTCCAATTCCTTCACATAGAACTCCGCCTCCAATCCCCAAATGCATGTCCACCTCCAATCCCCCACATAAAAGCCCCACCTCAAATCCCCATGTGGGCATAGAAGCCCTTCCTCCTATCTCCCCACACAGAAGCTGTCCCTGCAATCCCGAATCCTCAGGTGCAAGCCCAGCCTCTAATCCCCCATATCACATAAATGACAGGCCCCCAATTCCCACACAGAAGCTCCACCTCTAATCCCCCCTACATAGAAGCCCCACCTCCAATCCCCAAATGCAAGCTGAAGCCCCACCCCAATCTCACCACACAGAAGTCCCACCTCGAATCCCCAAATGCAAGTCCTACCTCCAATAAGCAATACTCAAACATTACACAGAGGTGATACTCATGCTTTTACCAACTACTAACCCCTTTCCCCTTATTACTTTCTATATTGTAGATACTGAGTCTCAAACTACTTGCTCTTAAAAATTAGAATAGCTGTTTGAGCAAGTGCCTTAGGTGGTGCAGTGGATGTGTCTTGCCCTTTCAGTTTTATTTTGATTCTTTTTTGTAACCGGGTAAGGCCCACTGGTCACAAATACCATTCTTCAGTGGCAACCTGGGAGCACTGAGGTGGTTAAGTGACTTGCTCAGAGTCATGCAGTAAGCAAGTGGAGGTTGTGCGGCTCAAACCCAGGTCTACTGGATGTACCAAGCTCATTCACAGCTCATTACTCTAACCTCTAGGTTATACTCAGGCCCCCTGGCATTCTGCAGCAAAAAAAAAAAATTTCTGTGGCAGGGCTGGTCATTTTCTGTGGCAAGATTTTATCAATTCTACAGCATTTCTGTGGCATTTTGTTTTTTTTTCTTTGCACATTCTATAACATGAAAAGTAAGGGACAACTCAGATTATACATTTTAATCTTTTTATTGCACATATCAGAGGCAGTTAGGTTAACTGTTTCATAAGACATTAAAATACAGCATTGTTTTCATGTTGATGATTTGGGGGTCAGGTAATGTTTTAGCCTATCGTCTAAAACATTACCCTCAAAGCTCGCCTAGCTATCATCCAAGGAAATCTGCTCCCTATCATTGATTACTGTTCCCCCATCTACTCATGTGTGTGTCCTCCATCTCGCATGCAAGACTAATGTCAGCCTATGACAGTGTCTGCTGTATTGCTCTTCTGGCCCCTTACTCTGCCTATCACAGCAACCAGAACAGGTCACTTGGGTGGCTTCCTCTCCATGGCCGTTTTGATTATGCCCTTGGCTGCATTGTGTAGAACACCCTAAGGGGAGGGAACGTGTCCCCATACTCATCCCTCCTCAAGGTCAAAACCATACCCAGGAGTCTCTGTGAATCCTCAGTCTCCCCCCATGAGGTCCTGAGAGTCTCCACTAACATGGTAGGCAAAGCTCTATCTGTAGCTGCCCCTCCCTGTGGAATAGAATTCCCATGCCCCTCCGTTTGTCTGACAGGCACCTCATTTTCAAATCGCACCTCAAAGCTGGCTTATGGCAGAAGTCAGTTGCTTCTGTTTGCCAGGGTAGCCCCTTGCCACCCATCCCCATCTTCTCTGTCCCACCACCCTCACCATACTCAAGCTACTAGCCTGGATGGTAAGCTGTGCCCTACCTACCTAATTCTGGAGTTACCCACTCTCTTGGTGGTATCTTGTACCACTTTGTAGTTTTGCATTGTCAGCTGTTACAAATCACATGCAAAATCAGCAAAGTATTTAGTGATCTTGCTTCTCACTAGCATTGCACTTCCCATGGATGTATTTTTGCTATCTGGATGCCTGCACTGTCATTTGTAACTGTATTGGATCTCACATGTATTTCTTGTCTATATTGCTGTTTCTCACATTTTTTGTATTGCATGCTTTCTGTGCCATCCTATGGCCTGGGTCGTGTCTGAAAACAGTCCTTTGGATCAATGCACTTATCCAGTAACCAAAGACATAAATAAATAAATAAATTAAAATTAAATAACTTAATTGTTTTGCACTGAAACAAAGAAAAACCCAGCCTTTGAATGCTGTCCTCAGACGGTCCCCTACATCTTTCTGTAAATATGGTATTGTAGATGCTAAAACTGCATTCTGTGTCTGCAGAGTTTGTAACACAATTAATGCATGCAAGAGCCAATTCAGAAAGTTTTGGTGTGCAAGCAGCTGCAGACATCCAAAATAAGTCCAGATCTTTGCATGCTTGGCTTGTGTTGCTCACAATAGTTTGGTGCCAGGATTTGTTTGTACAGTTCAAATTCTGTGTCAGGGATATCAGTCCATCCTAGAATAGCTTCATAGTCTTCTTTGCTCTGTGACAGAAAGGCCACTTTGGAGGGATCAAAGATTCTCGACGCTTTCAAAAAGTTTAATCCAGGCTGGCCCTCTTCTGATAAATATTTGCTGAGTTTGGATGATGCATTACAGAATGCTTCCTTGAAATTGTCCAACAGCTCTGTCTGAATGTGAGCAGGAATCTCTCCATCACCATCGAAAAAGGAACCACAACTCTCCACGACAAGCTGCTGATACATCTGAAGATTGATCTGCAGCTCTTCTAACATGTCTACAACATCTGTTTTCACAGGGATCTGTGACTAAAATTTGTCCAGCAGATCACACATCCACTCTGATTTATTTGTAGGTCATGCCAGCTCAATCCGAAGCTTTAGTGCAAGGGTGTCTTCATAAAGAATGTCCTGTAGAGATGGAGAAAAACAAACACATATTACTTTTTCTGTAAACAAAATACATCAACATATTCAATAAAAACAATGAATAAATAGTACAGCATTCTTAGCTTTATTGCAAGTAATGTGCTGCATGGATGTCTTGTTAGGGTAAGTTCTTGTTCAACGAAGGACCAGTGGTAGATGACATGGTTGTGATGATACCTTGCAGTGATGAAATAGGATGTCCACTTTGTTACACAGGGATCAGCAGGCATCGTGGCATGCTTGTCAGGGGTGACCTGTGATAGGTGTTGCAGGTAACAGTTCTTTCTTCCACTAGGTAATGAAAACAGCTTGTGGAATAACTTCATATATCATGTTGTTAACTGGAATGGCTTCTCCATTGCACCAACGACAAAGTCCATGATGTGGGCAAGGCATGTTATATGGGTGCAGTTGAGAAACAAACCTCGTAGAATTGTTCTGTGGCATTTCTGCATATATGAGGCATTGTTTGTGTTGAAAACACAAAAAGAATCAAAATGTATTCCGTAGTCTGTTACAGTTTGAACCACTGCTTGTGCCACTCTGCTGTGTATCATGGATGTCAAAAACTTTGTGTCCAGCAAATAGGGGTGCGCTCGTCCAATTTCATCTCTTTCAAGTGGAGTTGCCAGGATATTGAGAATGCATTGCTGCTCAATATTGGTGGTCTCATCCACAGTTATAGCAACCTTTTTGCCTGCCAGTTTTTTGCTGCACATCCTGCTTTTCCACAGTATAAATGTCCAGCACATATGCAGCTCCGATTTGATCTGCACCTGGTGTGGCACCTCTATTTGGGTGTATTTACCAATAAAACTGTGAATGCTGGATGGTTAATTTTCTCTAGGGGGATGTCTGCTTCCAGAAAGCTCCTTGTGAACTCCTGCACAATCTTTATGTGTTCTGTCTGGGCAATTGTGTTTTTTGCCAGGGATGTCAGCAGAGTCCGTTGCTTTTTCCTTGCATTTTCCAACTGTGTTTCCGCAGCTCTTATTAAATGTGTCTTGGAGCAGAAGTGATCAGAGATGGCAGACTTAAGAACGTGATTCAGGATAATGTTGCAGGGCATGCAGAATAGTTTTCCTCCATCTTCATGTAGAGGTTTGTCTCCAGACTGCTTGCAACAATCTTTTGCTGTCATGTACAAGGCCGTCTTTGATCGGCTCTGGGCAGATGGGGTAGATTTTCTCAAAAATCGATCCATTCTATCCTGTGAAAGAAAGATGTAAATAAATGTTAGAAATTGCCTGGATGAAGTCTAAAAGAACACATATGATAGGCTCAAGAAACATGTACATGCATTATAAATATACTCACATGTAAGTTGCCAGTGATGCAGATGGAGACAGATTAAAATTACATCTGGAGATGGGTCCAGCAGAGTAGAGTAGACCAGTAAGTGCTGCTGCCCTTAGCTGTAACTACGAGATCCCATTTTATGTATTTTTTCTTTTTGAAGCAAAATAGAAGGCTCGAGGAGAAGAATGCATTACAAACTTTGAGAACAGCAATGACACTTAGAATGGACTACTAGCCCAGCCCGGTGGCACTGAAGGTCGAGGCACTTGATACCACACCTCATACTATGCTGGCGACTCAGGTTCAGGTCAGCTGGGGGGGAGCAGGATTGAGCAGCCGTCAGTTAAGCTCTCCTCTCCTGGGGAAGGATTTGTGGATTCTGGCAATTTGCTGGCACCCAGTGGTGACTGGGTGCTCCTGCAGCCAGAACCACTCAGGACAGGGTTAAAGGAGGAGGAGGTGGAGGCCTACCATGGGTCGCATTGGAGCGTGCGACTTGACATGCTGGTGACATTGCATGTCCCCCTCCTCCTCCTTAGGGGTAACTTATAAAGGAAAAACCCCTCTGGAGCACGCAGCATGATGCCCCCGATGGAACCATGCTCTCCTGACCCTAACAAAGCCCAGCAGCAGGGCGGGGGCTCAGGGTGATCTCGTCTCTCCCTCACCCCCCTCTGGGGGGCCCCCTACATGAGGGGTAAGTCACAGTCCTCCTCATAATGTGGCCAAGGCCGGGTCAAGTGGGAGCTTGAGGGGTCCGCCTACCAGGGCAGCAATGAGGTCAAGATTTCCCCAGCAGCTCCGAGGAGAATAAATAGAATTGAAAAAAAAAATAAAAAATGGACTACTAGCACAGATGATATTTTTTAAATCATACTTACCTGGGTTGCAGTCCCCAACCCCCACTCCTACCAATTGAAGAATGAACCTGTGGACTTTGAGAAAAGCAGAGAATGCCTGTAACAGACTACAAGCACACAAGATACTCAGTCACCCAGAGGTTGTATCTGAGGACTTTGGAAACAGCATTGAACACTTAGAACAGACAACCACCAGCACAGGAAATATTTTCAAGCAGAAGCTGGACATCAATACAGCAAAAATGCAAGCTGGAGCCTCTCCCAGTCATCCAGAGAATGTAACTGCAGACTTTGACAACAGTAGCAAACACATGGAACACGTAACCACTAGCACAGATCTTTAAAATATCTCCTGTGCTAGTTGTAGTCTAGTCTATGTGTTCGCTGCTGTTGTCAAAATCGGCAGGTGCAGCCCCTGGCTGGCTTGGGGGGAAACAACATTAATCTAGGTTGGAGCCTCCCCCCAGCCATCCAGGGGCTGTACCTGTGGACTTTGAAAACAGCTGCAAACACTTGGAACAGATGACTACCAGCACAGGAATTATTGTAATGCAGACATCAGAATGCAGATTAGAGACAACAGAACACTTCTTCACCTTTCCAGCCCTCAGGCTCTGAACCCACCAGGCACACAGCCCGGACTTGCACACAGCTTTGGGTACACAGCCCGACTTGTACACTACTTGAGTTTTCCCCATGGGCCCGGCTCCCCCGCCGGCCACTTGATCCACAGTCCGTTTTGGGAAATGAACCAGTTTTCCAATTGGTGGCTCCCCAAACCACCTTAGAGCCTTTGACTCCTAGAGGGAATTTTCCTTCCAATCCCACATCTGGGTACTTCCCTCATCACTGGCCAAGTGCATGAGGCAAAGTAGAAATCCACAGAGCAAATCCGTAGAGGTGGACCTGGTCACTAAAGATGGGGGGTCTCCCACCTCCAGCTCCCACAATCCATACCCGTCCATTTCTCTGGAAACTTAACAACTCTTTTCTGAAAGCTTGACAATGTAGATTACTGGGTAGACGTATGTCACATCTCCTCTACATGTCTTGACTTCCCACATGTGCTGGACTTGAACATACTTTACTTTTGGCTAGCCTATTACTTCTAGGCCTCCCACTACTTCAGTAGTCCAATCCCACTATCACACAAGTCCCAGGGTGAAAGCATGGGCCTTTTAGAAAGAGCAGAAACTCACCCTCCGGTTGCAGGTGCCCCACAGGCGAATCACAAAATCTTCTTGTTTCCCAAAACTCTTGGACCAAATAAGGCAGCTTCTCCACTAGCAGTAGCCAGGGGGTTGCCCCTGGAATATGCAGGAAACCCCTCCTGCATGGGGCACTGAGACCCGATTCAGCGGTCTCCACCACTTTAAAACTAGCTTATGTGTCTCTCTTTAGGTGGAAACACACACCTTATTCCTAAATGTAGCCCTATGTCAGGGCTGAGGCTCCAAAAGCCTAACACAGAGCTGCTGTGCTCCTCTCTCAGCAAGCTCCAAACTCCAACTGCACTACAGACTACTGTTTAAACCTCCCAACATTCTACTCCAACTCCCTGCTGCAGATTCCATTGTGGCTCATGCAGCTGCGACAGTTCTATGGTGATGTCATCCCTCAGTCTCAGCTGAGACTGAGAACAGAGTGAGACAGTGTGAAATCCATTTAACTGGAGTTTCACAAGCTGCCTTCCCTGCCTACCACTGGGTCTTACTAGGATTCTAGTAACCCCGGGTAACAAGGGGGTTACATGCAGCAATTCTCACATCTCCACCCCTGACCAGTGCACACTTTGCTGCCAATTGGAGCATTGGGAACTGAGGAGCTTTTGGTTTGCTGTCAGTGTGAAGTACTGAGCTGACTGGCTGCTGCATGTAGCAAATCAGCTGTCACAAATTCGATCCCCGAGCAGCTTTAAAAGCCTATACAGGGTCACAGGTGTAAAGTTTTACTTGGTAGAGTGTAGGGGGACACAGCCTGAGGTCAACAAGGAATGGAACCAGCAGCACCACCACCACCTCATCAGGACCTCGACCATCCTCCTTAGAACAGCCCTGGAGATGGAACACTGAAGTGGCACAGAAAGGTAGGGGAGCAGGGTGAGTGGAATGAATTCCACTGTCTCTTTTTAAACAGTCTGCCCTTATCACTTTTGGGGGTAGGCGCGGATACCAACGCAGTGTGATGCTCAGAGTCATGTTTTTATTTAATTAAAAGAACTGATGTGCATTTTATTAATTTACTCTTTTTTATTTACATTATGTGGTTGCCAGTTCAAGGTTCCCAAACTTCCAAGTGCGCACCCCTGAACTGAGCAAGCGCATCTGCAAAAAGGATCACTTTATGCATTCGCTTGCACAAGGAACATCTTGTGCTAGTAGCACATTTCAGAAGTGTGTTTGTGTTGGAAAATGTAGGGCATACTTTAGTAGGTGCGTCCCTCATAATCCAATAAGCCAGCATGCCAGCGCTGACACCAGCATTATGTAAAGTGGACACAACTTGTAAGAAAAGTGCCGCTGCAGTCAGAGACAAGCTCATCATGCAGCGGCACCGATGACATGCCTCCTGACGTGCCTTTCCTAGTGAAGGATTTCAATAAACATGGTGGCGTCTGCCATCTGCCACACACAATCCTCAGAAAGCCGACTTCAGGGGTGCCCAATCCCCCTGTTGACATGTTTAATACCCCCCAAGATTGTGTGGCACACTGGGAGCCCACCCCAGAGTGCCTCCGTGTGATCGAAAGCCAACCACGTCAGCATGTTCCTGCCCCGCCCTACCCCATTGGGTGGCACACTGGGAGCACTCAGTGTAGCCAACATCACCCCCCCAAAGTCATGGGGCACATTGGGAGCCCACCGTAGTGTGCCCAACATTTCTTTTCTAACACCTGTAAAGAAAAAAACTGTATGCAGTGTTTGTTTTATTTTTCACTGTACCTGAAACAAAGAAAATGGTGCCTCGCTGTCATCAGCACCCCTTCCCCCAACCCGCACCCACCTTCTGCACACCCCACCTCCCCACACCCCCCTCACCCCATAGTTACCTCTGGAGGTTAGCGCTGCGATCTTCGGTGGAGCGGGAACATGTCTGTACTTTTCAAAACCAACCGTGAACTGAAGAAATGCTGGTAAGCTGTATAATGGCATAAATAGGGGGTTTTCAACTTAGGTGGATATCTCAGCCATTGTTTTGAACTTTGCCTCCAAATTTTCAACATGGGGTTCTTGGGACACCACCTCATGAACAAATGCACTGTCACCTCGTTATTCGGTCCCGAAAGGTCATTTTGCAGTCACTGTGCGGAATCACCTTTCGGGACTGATTAATGAAACAACAGTGCCACAGTTCATGAGGTGGCATCCCAAAAAGCCTATCTTGCAAATTTGGTGGACAAATTTCCAAAAATTGACTGTTGCGAGCGTGCATTGCACAGTTTCCATGCACACTCGTAACTTCAACACTTTGTAATATTTTCACTCCAGATTTTCAACATTGCCATTTTTTCACACCTCCTTATGAACACTATAGCTGTCATTTTTCACATCCTGCCCAAAATTTGTTTTCACGCATGTGGTGCACAATGGCACAGTCGCTGTGTGAAATCAATGTTCAGGGCACATTGCCAAAATCACAGTGACACTGTACATGAGCAGAAGTCCCAAATTGCCTATGTTGAAAATCTGATTAAAAAAATCTCCAAAATAATTGTGTTACAGGTGTGCGTTGCACAGTGTCTACTCACACCCATGACTTCAATTTTTCATATTTTCACTCCAGATTTTAAACATTGCCATTTTTTTACACCCCCTCATGAACAGTACAGCTGTCATTTTTCACATCCTGATCAAAATGTGTTTTCACACCTGTGGTGCCAAATGGCACAGTCACTGTACAAAAATCACCTTTCGGCTAACAAACCCATAGTGCCACTGTTCATGAGGTGGGGTCACAAAAAGCCCATGTTGAAAATTTGGAGTGAAAATACCAACACATGCCCGGGGTGTTACAGTTTCCAACCATAACACCCCACCCTGTAGCGACTGATAGGCGTCAGGGGTGTGGCTTGGTATTGTCGGCTGTAATACTCACGCCATTCCACCCCCACCCTGCAGCCAGTGACAGGTATCAAGGTGTGCCTTAGACTCTTCAGCCCCAAAGTTCACTCAATTCTCCTATACTACACCCATCTCAGTGTATTTCCTTATGGAATGGGGTGAATGTAAGGCCCGAAGACCCCAAGGCACACCGCGACACTTCTCGGTGTCTGCAGGATAGGGTGAGGTGAGAAGGCATGATCATCATGGCCGATGACCCAAAGGCACACCCCAATGCCTGTCACTCTCTGCAGGGTGGGGCTGGGGTCTGTGTCAGTTCAGTACTTCATTGCCAGTTCTATTATGCATCTCTCTAACTTCTGCACCACCAATGCCAATGCCAGCAAGCCAACATTCGACATTGACAAATGCTTGTTTGCTGAGAGAGATATTGGGGGAGAAGAGGGAGAGAGAGACAGAGGGGGAGAAGAGAGAGACAGAGGGTGAGAAGAGAGAGACAGAGGGGTTGAAAGAGAGAGAGAGAGAGAGAGAAGAAAGAGAAAGAATAGGAGGGGCGGGAGGAGAGAGAGAGAGGGAAAAGAGGGACTGTACCCCTCAGCTTTCCCTGATTTTCAGGGATGTCCCTGATTTTGCCTCAGAATGTTCCTGTCCCTCCTAAAATTTGTGTTTCTGTGACTGAACAGTGGGTATACTGTATGCTCACAATATTGTCAGAGTTACAGACTTGCTCTTCTGCAGACAAAGTATTTTACACCAATACTATTATGCTGCCTGCTTCAGGGGATAGAACCAATTGTTAAACTGTGTCCCTCATTTTACTTCGTCACTGATTTTTTTAAGCCATGTCCAAGTGCCAAGTACTGCAAATACCTGCAAGGGAATGTGCAGCATTGACAAATGCTTGTTTTAGTTCTTATTGCTTCCCTGCCCACCAACCACTATGTTCTGATGTTCTGAAGTTACACACGTTACCGGCCAGCAGGTAGGATTCATCTCTCTCTGCTGACTAGGATTCCAGGGGCTGTCCAGCAGCCTTCACTCACTACAAAGCCCAGGGCTGGCAGTGAAGGGGCTGCCTCAGTAGCCAAGTTGGCTGACCTCGTTTTGTTGTGTTGTGTTCATTTAATCCAGCAATGGAGGAAGTTGCAAAGAAAAGCTCCTCCGGTGATAAATAAAATGGGCTGAAAGCTACAGATTGGGGCTCGGGGCCAGCATCAGCCAAACTGCTGCATTTTTCAGCTTGCAAGGTATAGGGACAGATCGCCATGGGGGGGGGCTGGGCAGATTCGTATGCAGACAAGAATGGCACCTGGAATCCTGCCCACTGGCCAGTTGTGAAACTTGTCTAACTTCTGTAATATAGCAGTCAGTGGGTGGGAAACTAAAGGAGCTTTTTATAAAAAAAATAAATAAATAAAAAATGCAGGCATCAACCAAATGGTTGCATCCCAGGGTGTATTTTTCGGTGTGCAAAGCATAGGGATGGGTCACCATCTTGCTGACTAGCAGTGTAATGGGCATTGTTTGTTTTGCAAGGGTAGGGGCTGCATGCGTGTCCTGGCTGTATTTGTTATGTACAAGTTCCACTTCAAGTCAATACATATATATCTGTAACCTCCCTGTCAGGGGCTTACCTGAAAGCACCCAAAAAGGGTTAATTTCCCCAGGGGTTTTGATTCCATCCCCATTCTTTTTTTTTGCCCTGATCCCGATTTCCTGGCTTGCCCTGTGTTTCCTGGTTGCTTCTGCCAGCCCCCGTGTTGGTTTCTAGAGGAAGCGGGGTGAGAGGAGCTGGTTCATGGAGCCACCAGCTTTAGAATGCCATTGTGGTGCTGGCGAGCTCTGCTCATGTGCACTTGTGCATTTTTGTGTGTCCGTTTTCGGCTTGTTTTGGTGTGCCTCTCCGGTGGTCCCAGTCCCATTGGGAAATGAAAGAGGGACTGGAGACCTGGGCTGAAAGTAAAGAGGCAACTAGGAAGCAAGAAATGTATTTTTTTTTTTTTTTTGAGCACCACTCGTGCTGTAGAGATCGAAAGTCACCTCATGAATATTAATGACGAGCATCCCTTTCAAAAGCAGGTGTCTGTCTAGTCTGTCTAGGGGCACAGAAAATAGTGCTAGTGACAGGCAGAGAAGAAAGGGGATACATGAACTAAAGAAAGAAATGTGTGCAAGGAATAGGAAGGCTGCCAGTCCATGGGGAAATAAATATAAAAGTATCATGGACTGCAGCCAGGGAACCGAGTGGGCACACTGTATACACTGTGATGGGGATATGTGTGCTGCCTAGGGGCTTAAGGTAACGGCAGCAGTGACTGGGAAGTGGCTAAAGGGATGTGTAAAGGAGTGCAGTCACCTCACAGGGCACATGGGTTGCTACTTAATGCTGGGGAAATTATTAATTAAATGATTACTGTTTAGCTGCAGGAATGCTTAAAACCTGGGACTCTGTGTTAATGTGTTTTGGTTTTTTTCTCTCTAGGAAGTATCTGTGAGCCAAAGGCTCTTTTACAGAAGTTCTACATCATAGTAATACATGGGCATAATGTCATTTACAATGGTTACAAGTACATAAGCAGATACAAGGAGGTTCCATGCCTAGAAAGACATGAGTGTGGACACTGTTTACGTCCAGCCACCATGTTTGCAGCCATGTGACACCAGCAGCCAACCACCAAGCCAGGACTAGCTAGGAGAATTCAGGGGCTTGTGAACAGACTCTTGGGGGAAAATACAGGGGAATGTTTAGGCGCCTTTTTTAACAGCCTATGAGGCATTGAGGGAGCCACATACATATTCATTTTTTCTTAAGGAGAGTGGCTGCAGCCAATGGGGAGTGAAGAAAGATCTCCCAAAAGTCTGGGACAGTGAGAGATTGAGCCAGTGCAGGGAGAGCTCCTCCTTGGGGGGAGGCTCTTGCCCCTGGAGGGACTGGGCTGATAAATCGTCCTCCCTGGGGGTTGCCAGCAATCTATCCCTAGAGCAGGGAGGGTCTGCCCCATCGGGAAAGGAAAGAAGCAGCTCAGAAGAGAAAAGGGAAAGCTGCAGGTTGAAAGAAGAAAGCAGATAGGAAAAGTAAAAGGGAAAGCTGCAGGTTGTGTGTAACCCCCCTACAAATGGGGGTTCCCAAAAAGTCTTCCTTGAGCTTGCCTAAATGCTCACTGCCAGGCTGGTGTCCTGCGATTTAGCAGTTTAAATGTGATTACCAGAGCTTGTATAGCCTCTGTGTACTGTCTCTTTAAGAGCTGCCTAATTGCAGCTTAAGTAATCTGAGATGGAGCTCTGTTGAAAGATGTAACTATTTGCTGAAAACCATTTAGAGTGATGATGATAATGTAGTTCGTCTAACCCACTTTCTTTGTAGCAAGGACTGTTCTGTTTGTCTCCACTATCTTGGCCCTGGACTGCAAATTGGACCAAACAGTACTGGTGGGACCAAAAATGTAGCCGGACTACAAGAGCTGTCTGAATTCAAAATCTGTAGAAACTTTAGTTTGGAGTTTTTTTGCGCCATTTTTGCAACTGAAGGGGGAGCTCTTGCTTTGACTGACAGCCAAATCAGCCAACCAAATCTTTTGGATCTTGGGGAAATCCCGCGCTGCTTGCAGTTTTCAGTTAGAACTAAGATGGAAGCTGAGCAAGAAGGAGCTGAAGTGTTTCTGAGCAGCAATCCTGAGTGGATTCGCATGGGAGAACTCTGAAAAGGCTAAGTTTTGGGCCTGCATGCCGGTGTGCTGCTCCTGAGAGGAAGAGAAGAGAATTATTTTGGACTAAATCCAAGTTTGTGTGACTAAAGTGAGCTACTGAAGTGGGCCAGGCTCAACCTGAAGAAGACCGAATATTTTTGCTGAATGCGATCGGTCTGTCAGGAGTTCCAGCTACCCCTAAGCTCCCGGTGTGTGCAGAGACTTTGTGATTGTGCCCAGTGAGGGCTTTGACTGGTACAGTAGAATTCCCGTAAATGTAAATGTGCTATGAGCTGCTATTGGGTTGTGAATTAGTTCCCCACTATGTGAACTGTGTTCTGCTTGCTGGAAGCTGTATCCAGCCCAAAAGGGACTGCTTCGAACTTGTCTCCATGCGGTCTGGGCTTTGCCAGACTGGCCCAGCCAGACTACCCACTGCACAGAGAAGCCATCGACATGAGACCTGCCTGGGGATCAGCCCCCTGCTCCACTCTTGAACAGGAACGACGCCCCTGTGACTTGTGAGGGCCCTGCTTCTCCTGGCATTCCAGATCAACCACCTGCAGTCTCAATTTTCATCCAGCCTGTGTCCAGTCTTGGGTATTGTGAGTAAATACCAGAGTAGCTCCCTACAACAACAGCTTAATCTGAGTGTGTCATCTAATTGTCTTGTTGTTTTCTTTTACGAACTGAGCCCTCTAGCTCCGGATTACAAATATTGTGTACTGTGCATGTTGTGTTTTCCATCAAAGGGCCCCAACCAGCTGCAACCCTGGGCAACTGTCCTGGCAAGCTCATCTCTTCTCTACCTGGGTGCCCAGAGGTGGACTGTGTGGGGGGGACTCAAAGCGCATGCATAACTGCTTGACTAATATAACCTTTAAGCTAATTAACCTGATTTTGCCCTTCCCTTGTTCAAGTCCCCTGAATAAATCAGATCTAACTTTTTCTGCATGTAATCTGACTGTGGTTCCAGTTTGTGCTCAAAGTACTGTACTGTTGCTATTTGCTGTGCTTAACCTTGTTTTACAGAGGGGAAATAAGGGGGTTACAGTGTCCCAGAGGGCTGTGCCCAGGTTAGCTTGACCACTACCAACCCTGACTTCCGGGTGGAGGCACCTGTTTCAGAACTCAGGCCCCTTAACCTGCTACTAGCCAAGCAGGCAGGGGTAGTAGCCCCTGGTATAGCGCCACCTAGGGGTTACATGTGAATCGTCTGCATTGTTCTGAAGTTGCACCACAGCGGTGAGGCCAAAGAGGCAGAGCAGAAAAGGTTGTGTCCTAAGCTTGAAATAAAAGGACAAAGGCTGAGTCTAAACCTGGGGAAAAGACCAAGGTTGCATTCTGCACCTGGAAAGATAACGAAGGTTGCATCTGAACCTGTGGAAAGGACGGAGTACAGAGAATGAGGAACAATTGCACATGAATGTGCTGAGAGAAGAAGAGGGAGAGTGAACCTCTTCAGTTCAGAGAATTGCAAGTGCCTGCACGGTAAGAAGGGGACTGTGTGTGCAGGGGATGATGTGTGAGACAGAGCAAATAGTGTGGCCATGTTTAAGTTGAGAGATTGTGAAAGCAGGAGGATGGACAGGTACTTTCTGGTCCAGGTGCCTGTGGTCAGCTCCTGAGGTACAGCCAAGAAAGAAATGGATGGCTGTGACTACACACCATAGGGGGTAAAGAGGAAGGAAGAAAGAGAACAGCAGAAGAGAATGTGCTGAATGTTTCTGCTGGCACCCAGAGCCAGGTGGGGAACTCGCTAACCCCCATCGAGTGGGGTTTGCCACTGCAGGGGGTCATGGGTCTTGTACCCGACTGCTAGGGTGCTCTGATCGAGGGAGCTGGGCCACCGCGGGGCCATTCCTTGGTCTGGGTCCTCTGTGGTGGTAGGCCTTGCGCATGTGCTCTGCAACAGGGCCTGTAATGGGCTGAAGGGGACAAGCTGCAAGATCCACGAGCAAGAAGAGAAAGAGAGCACAAGCTGCAGCCTCTGTGCCCCTGTTCAAGCTTTGTGCAAGATTCTGCCTGTGCCACCAATCCCTAAGACATCAGGAACTGTGCCATCCCTGGACTGAGTTCTGCAGAACCATGAGTAAATGGCAGGAATTGCCCTGCACCTGGGCACTGTAGAGCATGCCCCCTACAGGGAAAGCCAAGGGAAAGTGTAAAAAGTTTAATTCAAGTAAGCATGCCAGCACCGGCTACCAGCTGCACCTCAGGCCTGCAATTAAAATCTGGGTACCCAGGATAGGACTTTGGGGAAATGGACTGGGACCTGTGGTCTGGGTTTATAGCAGATAGATAGATAGATAGATAGATAAGATAGATAGATAGATAGATAGATAGATAGATAGATAGATACTAATGGCTGCGTGGAGTGAAACATGGGAATGAATCAAAGGCAAATGTGATTTGGGAGATACAGATTGAAAAATGCCTTGACCTCTATTCCACTGCCCCACTCCTAAACCCTCCCCCTGTAAATAAACCCAGGAGGTATTATTGTACAGCAGAAAAGCAATCCAGAGCTGGATTTTATTGAGCCTGTGTATTGATGAGATGAAAAGGCAAATGTGGTAACTGAACGTGGGGAGGTTTGAATCCTGGTAAGTCCATGCCTGGGGTAACTGTTGGGGAGGGGAGTTGGTACAACATCCCAGAGGGTTGTACTGCAAGCTATCAGACCCACTTAAAATGTACTCTCGGTGGAGGCACCGCCATTTTATTTTAACTTTTGGGAAAGGACCCCCCGTAGGTCAACTATGGGAACCCAGGCCCCTTGCCCGTGGTCAGGCCTGCATGGCAGGGGCAGTGGCCCTCTCCAGGATGGCGCCGGAGAGGGGCTACACACCATTATTATTTATTTATATGTGCCATTGATTCACCTTACTGTGGGGGGGGGGCACAGATGGAGGATGAATCTGAGGACATCACCTACAGTTCTACCCCCCGGCCACTTGTAAAACTTCTCTAACTTCTGTTTAAGAATATAGTGGCTGGTGGGTAGGAAGGAAAGTAGATAGTCGCTTAGGAAAAAAAAAAAGATCATGTTTGGAGCTGCCATTTTGTACTCAGAAGCCATTTTGAAGCAAAAGCTGCACAAAGCTCGATTTCCACGGCAGAATCAAATTTCTGCAGGTAGTGGAGAATTCTGTGGACATTACCACAGCTGCAGAATCACAGAATGCCAAAGGCCCTGGTTATGCTGCCAACTCGCATTTTTTTTTTTTTATATTACATTTCTTCTGCTCCTCTTCAGTCTGGTCAGCCCACATTCCTGCTGCCTCCCCTGTCCCGTCTATGGCAGGTCCTCTCCCTTCTTTCCCCATGGTTATATCCTCCATGGCAAGGTGGCGGGGACCCACATATCCCCACCAAGTAAGGATCCAGTGTCCAGGAGGGCTGCTCCTGCCAAGGGTGGGGCTATAAGGGTCAGCTTTCATCCAACACGCCCAGCCCTTTTTCATGATTTTCTTTCTTCCCCATAGGTGGAGCGTGCCATGTCAGCAATGACTGTACTGTGCGCGCATCTGCCCACATCACGCCAGCTAACTGCCGTACCTCCCCTACATGTCTGAGGGGCCTTGTGTGCCGGCACCCAGCCATGGCTAGGTGTCAAACTGACACCAGTCCCTGCATCCCTCCCTCCCCAGGAGAGAAGAGCTGTCCCCAGACACTCGATTCTCCCATCCTGGCCAACCTCTGGTGACCCGCTCGCACCACGAACATGGGTCGCCAGTGTGGCAGGAGATAAGGCATGATGCCTCCACCCTCCATGCCACTGGGCCAGCCACCAACTCACACCTTAAAAGCAACGGGTCAGTGGTTTTATTACCAGTGGAAACATATATGTTTTGTTTGTTTGTTTTTTATTTGTTAGCCGGGTAAGAACCTAAAAGCATAAATGCCCATTTTCATGGGAGACCCGAATACACAACAATTCTGACAAAAACATACATGAGGTATGACATGAGACAAGAAACATTACTTAATCAAAGCAAGTACAGAGATACAATCCTAAAAAAATAACTTTTCAAATGCAATTTAAAAGTTTTGTAAGACATGAGAAAATTGTATTCCACAGGAAGAGCATGCCAATCGGTTATGGCCTTAAAAATCAATGAACGTTGCCTCAGGGCAGTGCGATACAAAGGAATGTTAAATTTACCAGCAAGAAATTACCTAGTAGGATGGCTAGACACAGTATACCGAAGATGCCGGCCACACTGGGCCAGTCATTGGTAGCAGCTCAGAACTGTTTAATTTCAATTTGTTTTATTTTATTTCTTACGTGAAAGCGCTAGTGTTTTACACCAACTACCATTTGATATATGGTACTACACGCGGTGCATTTAGGATTTTTACTAATTTACTGAAGAAGTCTTGTGGAGGGGCTCCCTGGTTAGTGGGTGTGGATTTGGGCAGAAATTGTCCGCTATTGAAGTTCTGAATTTGGGCTCTATGGTGTGACTTGTGGTGATGATTGACGCTGCTGAACCCGAAGGTCTGCTGGACTGGGTCATTTCGAGGAGGACTGGCCACACTTCTGTGGTGAACTAAGCAAGTCGGGTTGGCTTGTCCTGAGGTGGGTGTCTGGTTGGGTTGTTACCCTTGGGGGACTGGATGGTGGCAGCTGGAGGGCAGGCATTTTTCTGGTCACCCTGCTGTCACAGAGGGATGTCTGATTAGGGTCAGACGTGCATTGGTGGCTTGGATCTGAGGGAGACGCTTGGGCTGGTGTCCTCTTTAGGGATGGGCTAACTGATTCCATGGATGCTGTTATTGCTGCCTTGGATCCTATTTTCTCGGATTATAAAACAATTCTGTGACCTGTCGGGATTTATTATTTGTAGTGCAAGGTTTTGTAAGACAGGAGCAGGCTTCTCCGGAGTGAGCATCGGCATAGCCCTGTGTTGGAAAAGAATTGGAGAGACTCTAGTGGCCTAGAACACAATTCCTACAAAGGACTTAATCAGAGGAAACACTGCACTGAAGTGGATTATCCTATGGGTTATCTATACTCCCCTGGATTGTCTACTTCACTCAGCTTTGGATACATCAACTATTTCTGTGTTTGGACAGTGAGAGTGTCCTTTTGTGGATTTCCCTGGTGGCGAGAGGACCTGGGTGTCTACATTTTATTATTTTTCTGTTTAATATTCAATGAAGACTCTCTTCCTTTGGATTGTTCATTGTACATTGACTTGCTTTGGCAGACTTTGGACTTTCAACACTGGACAGCCAGAGTGTTTTGTCTTCACTCGCTTCCGGGTTGTGAGAGGACCTGGGGTTGGGGGGGGAGGTTATATCTTTGCCTGCATTCCAGTGGTTTTAATAGACTGTTTTTTATTTGGTTTATGTTTTTTATGTGCTGAGTTTTGAATAGAATTGAAGGAACTGTGTTCATGTGTTAGATAGTTTTTGAATATTTTGTTTGATTTGTATTGATTTATTTGTAGTTATTCAGTTTGATAGAATAATGGAACTGAGTTTGATGCAGCTGCAGTTTATATTTATAGTAAGCTTTTTTAACAGGCAGCATGTGTTGGAATCGTGTTTTGGTGGGCAGGTGCTATACCCCTTCAAGGCTGAGGGGTCTGCGCCCCTTAGATAGTCCCCTGTTACAACCGGAGGTATATAGGTGTTGTAGTGCCTTGGGTATTGCATGGAGGGCTGAGGGTCCCTCGGCCGGGAGAATGGGTGGATGGATAGGGTAGTGAGGTCAAGGAGGTGCCCTGGGGTGAAATGGGTCCAGTAAAGGGGTCCTTCATGCCTGGTACCCATGCCCAAGGGTTCCACTGATAGTGGGTAAGTTGCCCGCTCCTCCATGGCCTCTCATCTAGCTCAGGTGGTGTTATGCAATGCCAGGTCAATAAAGAACAAGACAGCAATTATTGCTGATCTCGTGGAGTCAACTGACCTGGTTTGTATCACCGAGACCTGGCTGGATGAAAATGCTGGTTCGATATTGGAGTCAGCGGTTCCAGCCGGGTACTCAGTGATACACTGCCCGAGATTGGATTGAAGGGTTGGGGATGTAGCCATCTGTTTTGAGACAGAACTGGGCCTTGTAGAGGTTCAAGTGGGGACCACTAGGTCCTTTGAGTGTATCATGGCAGCAGGTGTGGGCAGCAGGATTCTGCTCATCTACCGTCCACCCGGTGATGAGAAAGTTTTCCTGCAGGAAGTTGCAGACTTCAAGGTTGACATGGTGTTGGAATCCTCCAGGTGGTTGGTCCTGGGGGATTTCAATGCCTGGATTCATGATGAACTTTTGCATTTTGGTCAAAACGTCCTCCAACTGATGAGTTTCTTGGGCTTCGCACTGCAACCCATATTCAGGGTCACTCCCTGGACTTGGTGTTCACCCTGGGGATGGAAGTCTCTGACTTGGTGGTGGAACCAGTTGGATGGTTGGACCATCACCCTATAAAATTCAGTTTCATGGCTCCCCCTGTGAGATCAGCCCCTTTGGAGATGATCAGATACTGCCCTTTGAGGGGTGTAACCCCAGAGGGTCTGTCGGTGGTACTGGACATATCGAGTCGGCCATTGGAGTGCTTGGATCCAGATGGTCTAGTTGTGCACTATAATAATATGGTGTTGAGGGCCCTGGATTCCATAGCTCCTGTCCGAGTTTGCCCCTTCCCTCTCTGCCCTCAGCCCCCTTGGTTTGATGGGACTTTGAGGGAGTTGAGGAAAGTGGTGCGAAGGTTGGAACGTTGTTGGCAGAAATCTGGTCTGGAGGAGGACAGACTTGGGTTGATCGCTCATTATTTGGACTATCAATCAGAAATCTCCCGTAAGAAGGCAGAGTTCCTGTCCAGAGAGATAGCTGCAGCAAGGAATCGACCAGCTCGGCTCTTCTGGACCGTGGACAGGCTATGCAATCCAGCCTGCCTTCGGGGCCAGAGAGCCTTTTCACAATCTAAGTGTGACATGTTTGCTCAGTTCTTTGCTGATAAGGTGTCCTCAATCAGATCAGAGATCAGCTTAACATGTTCAAATGAGTATGGTGGTGGTCAATGCAAGGGCACAGGCACCTGGTCTGTCTGGATAGATTTCGACCAGCCAGCGATCATGGATATCATGAAGACTGTTCAAGGCTTGCGAATGACTTACTGTAGTTTGGACCCTGGTCCAACGTGTCTCCTGTTGGGGTGTTTGGATGTGATTGGACCAATCCTTGCTGAGATAGTCTAGTATTTGCTGGATCAGGGGGTGTTTCCGGATCCTCTGAGGGAGGCTGTTGTGACACCCTTCTTAAAGAAACCTTCCTGCAACTCAGAATGTCTTGAGAACTACAGACCATTCCCTAACCTGTCCTTTTTGGGCAAGGTTATTGAGAAGGTAGCTGTGTTGCAGCTTGAGAACTTTCTTACCACCCATAAGATCTACGATCCTCTCCAGTCTGGTTTCAGGAAGAGGCATAGTACTGAGACGGCATTGGTTCGGGTACTTAATGATCTCCTAATAGCGAGGGATCGGAGGAGTCGTTCACTCTTGGTCACTTTGATCTCTCTGCAGCATTTGACACCATGGACCATGGGCTGTTGCTGGAATGCCTGTGGCTACTCTGTGGCTTGTCAGGGACAGTCCTCAGGTGGTTCCATTCTTTTCTCACAGGCAGGACTCAGAGGGTGGTGTCAGGATTTTTTTCCTCAGCCCCCTTCGCCCTGCCTTGTGGGGTGCCACAGGGTTCCATGCAGTGCCCTGTGTTGTTCACAGTGTACATGTTGCCGTTGGGAGACATTATAAGGTGGTATGGGCTGAGTTTTCACTGCTATGCAGATGATATTCAGCTCTACATATCCTTTGTACCCGGACAAAATAGTGTGATCTTGGTCTTTAACAACTGCCTCGCTGAGATCCAGGATTGGATGAGTGCTAACTGGTTGAGACTAAATATGGCAAGACTGAGGTGTTGGTGGTGGACTCAGGTCACTGTGTAGAGAAGTTGACTCCTGGGCAACCGTCTGGCCTTGTGTTAGGGGGTTACCAGTTGAGACATACTGAATGGGTGCGGAATCCGGGCGTAGTGCTTGACAACGAACTGACACTAAAAGTACAAGTGTCAGCAGTTGTCAAGTCCTCATTTTATCATTTGAGGAACATTGCTCAGATTAAGCACCTTGTTCCGCACAATGACCTTCTGATACTGGTTCACGCCTTTGTGTCCTCTCGTCTTAATTACTGCAATGCTCTATACCTAGGGTTACCAGGGGTGGATCTCCGTTGCCTGCAGCTGGCGCAGAACGTGGCAGCCAGGTTGTTGACTGGGTTGTCAAGAACTTGCCATGTCACGCCTGTGCTGTGCAAACTGCACTGGCTGCCGGTGCATTGGAGGATCACCTTCAAGGTCGCATTGCTGACCTATAAGACCCTACATGGACAGGGACCGGGCTACTTGCAAGACCTCTTTCGGCCCTATCACCTTCTCCATCCACTCCGCTCCACCGATGAGGAATTGCTAGAGGTTTCCAGGGTCCGTCTTCAGTCATCAGGTGCCAGGGCTTTTTCTTTTCTGGCCCCGACCCTGTGGAACTCTCTACCTCATCGGATTAGAGAGTGCTTGTCCACCAAGACCTTTAAAGCCTCACTGAAAACGTATTTATTTAACTTGGCTTTTGGAGAGAATGTTTAGTTTTATTTCTGTTGCCTTTTTATCTTTCTATATATTTTATCAATTGAATGTTTGTCTGTGTTTTTACAATATACATGTGCTTTGGTTTTGGAAAAGCGCGTTATAAATAAAAGCCAATTTTATTTTATTTGCTTTGATTGGGTATCAGTTTTAAAGAGAAAAGGAACTGAACTTTCAAAAAATTTCCAAAATGCAAGTAACCTTAAATATGATTGCCATTGGGGGAAAAAGAAAGCCAATTTGTTTTCAGATAAAGTATACAGTGATGTGTAAGCCTAGTAGCCGATGTAACAAATCTACAAATGTGGTTATATACAATGGCCCGGATATTCAAAGGGGTTGCACATGGTGCAACAGAATTGCGCTGGCGCAACCCCACATTGTGCCCCAGTGGGATATTGAGAAGGCTGCCTGGTGCAGAGCAACTCCCGATGTGCTGGGGTGCAATGATAATGTATGCGGCGCAGATGCAGGGGGCGTGTCCATGCATATGCGGTACATCCCAGTATTCAGTCCAGGGTGTGTGGCGCATATGCTGGCACAACCCCTGCATTGTGGTGCATAGGGGAGCTCAAAGTTGAGCCCGTGAAATTATGGAACAACTCCTGGCCACTCACAGGTGTGCTGCCATATTGCAGGGCACAATACAGCAGCCACCAGTCATGGATGGCCACCCACCCACCCAGACACCATCCAAAAGCACCCACATCTCCCAGGTGGTCGAGTGGTACCCCCCACCCACCTGATGGCCGGTAAATGTAGACAAAATCAGTCCCTGGTGGTCTAGTGGACCCCCTTCCCTCCTGATTGCTGGTAAATGCTGGAATAACCAGTCCCTGGTAGTCTAGTGGACCTCCCTCCCACTCGATCACCAGTAAATGCTGGAATAACCAGTCCCTGGTAGTGTAGTGGACCCCCCTCCCTCCTGTCCTGATCACCGGAAAATGCTGGAATAACCAGACCCTGGTAGTCTAGTGGACCCCCTCCCGACTGATTGCCAGATCACTGGTAATCGTAGGGATATCCATTCCCTAGTGGTCCAGTGTTCCCACTCCCTCTCGAGTCCCTGAGTAATGCATAGGTAGACCATCCCTGGTAGTCTAGTGGACCTCCCTCCCTTCCGTTACCCCAATCGCTGCGTACCACCATAATATACTACCCTGGTGATCCAGTGGCACCCCCAGCCCCCACAGGACCCCTTGCCTTCCCCACTCCCCCCCACTCATTGGTGGGTGGCTGCAACCCTCCTGCATACTGCCCAGCTGCCCACTGAATGACAGGTACAGTATGGGCTTGCAGGGCATACTGTACTAGGCAGTCCCATATATATGAATGACGTCTTTCTCATATGTGGGACTGTCTAAACAGTATGCCTGCAAGGCTACTGTACTTGTCGTCGCGGCGGGCGGTATGTGAGGCAGATTGCAGCCGCCCACCAATGATGGGAAGCGGGTGGGGCAAGGGTCCTGTGGTGGGGCTGGGGGTGCCACTGGATCACCAGGGAAGTATATTATGGTGGTACACCGAGATCAGGGTAATGGGAGAGAGGGGGGTCCACTAGACTACCAGGGATGGTCTACCTATACATTACTGGGGGACTCGGGAGGGAGTGGGGACACTGGACCTCCAAGGGATGGATATCCCTATGATTACCAGCAATCGGGTGGGAGGGGGTCCACTAGACTACCAGGGACTGGATGTTCCAACATTTACCAGGGCTCAGGAGGGTGTTGTCTACTACATTAACCAGGGATCGGGAGGAAGGGGGGTACCTTGGACTACCAGGGTGATGTGTGTGCCACAGCGCGTACCGCAATCGTGGCTACAGGGCAAGGGATGCCCCGGGACCCCCACTGTGCACAAGTCATGCTGTGCAGGGTCCAGGTGCAAGTTGCTGGCCTGCCCTGTACAAGGCATGCAAATGGTGTCATAATGACATGCAAATGGACCCATTTGTGCCTTGCATATATTATGGCCTCATTTGCATGCCCCCCGCTGAATATCGTGGGTGATACGCCTAGTACAACTGCAGTTGTGCTGGCGCATCCCCGTGCTCCCTATCCATGACTTACGCAGTGCACAGTCTGTGCCATAATCAACGGTGCTGCGCCATAGCACATCACCATTGAATATCACCTGGTCCTGGTCCTGGTCCTAGCCCCGGCTCATCCCAGTTACGCTGCGCCCAGGCTTGCGCCACTGCCAAGCGCAGTCTGAATATCTGGACCTAGCTATATAAATATATTAGCTGTACTTAAAAAAAGGGGAAAAAAACTGTTTCACTCAGAGCAGGCACTAGCTAGTATAAAAGATATTTTGGTTATTCTTTCACTGAAGTGGTAATTCTTGGCGGTAGGGAAGTAAAATAATAAAAATAGTGGAGAAGTTCGTTTTTAGGAGAAAAAGCTGGAACAGGATAACATTGCCTTAAAGGCAATCCTGGGTGGAGAACCAACAACTTCTTGCCCCTGAGCACATGCAGATACAAGGCCCCATTTCATATTCCATATAATGCAGGTTCCAACCTTGTATACCATAAAAAGCCCCAGATCCAGGTCTACTACTCCACTGCATTCTATTAGCATCTTTACTGGAACCCAGAGAAATAGAAGAGATAAATCAGTGCATTAGCTGGGATTTGAACCCAGGCTACCCAGAATTCTCTTCATATAATGAATCAGCAATACTCAAATATCACACAGTGGCTACACTCATGCTTTTACATATGTATGTATGCATTTATTTATTTATTTAAATGTTTTACCAGGAAGGCATACTGAGCAGACTACAACTCGATTCCAGACACGTCCTGGGGAGTGGGGAGCAAGGAAGATAACACAGAGCACAATACATCAGAGAAATGCATGATTACAAATCACTATATGTACAGAATGGGGTTGGGGAGTAGGGGAGTCAATGCAGAGTATAAATACATCAGTAACGCATGAGTACAAGGCATATTTTGCTCAGAAGTACAGCAGGAGAATTTGATACAGGCAGTCTGTTACATCGTGGAAAGAACACTGGTAGGATACAGTCAGGTAAGAGAGCTGAGGGAAGGGGCAACACAGACTATAACAACACAGCATGTATACCACTGCTAAAAATGACTAGGTACAGTGCATATACATCAGGAAAGTGGTTACAACAGTGCCCATCAAAAGTGTATAATTGGGATATAGCCTGGAGGAGTGAGAAAGCCAATTAACTGCTGCACCATAGCTGAACACTGACAGTGGGGAGAGACGATTGTTTACTAGTCACTTTTTGAGTCACCAGCTGTATAAGTGCATGCACAGGAGGTGCAGAAGTAGGCTTTGAGGAGAGAGTTTAGTTAGTGGGCAGGGTTGGTTTGCTGAATGGCCTGTAGTAGGGATATCCACAGTTTAGGCATGCAATAGGAGAAGGCTGCCTGTCCTGCAGTGGTGGCCATATCAGGGACTCTCAGTGAGCGGCTGTCAGAATTTTGGAGAGAGTGCGAAGGTAGGGGGGTGAGGACAGGGCACTAGAGTGGTACGGGGACAGGGATTGTGTCCAGTACTTAGCTGTGAGCTTTGTGCACTGAGACAACATCCTATCCTGCAGTGTGGGGAGGTGCAAATTCTGGTAGAGGTTGCAGTGGTGTGTGCTGGGAGGACAGTCAAGGGCAAAACGACAGAAGGAGTGGAAAAGAGTGTCCAGTCTGGTTATGGTAGTCTTGGAAATGGCACAATAGACTACATCCCCATAGTCAAAGATAGGGAGGATCATTTTCTGTACAATCTCCCACCGGGCTGGTAGAGGGATGCACCTGTGGTTATGGTACGGTGCTCCAAGCTTGGGGTGCAGCTTTTTGTGGAATGCCTCAACGTGTACAGAAAAATTGAGATGTTGGTCGAGCCAAACCTTGAAATATCCTAAAGGAGGAGCAAGCCTCCAGCTTTGTCCTGTCCAGGGTGTGGAAGATGGGTGTGGATGGGAGCCCAGATAGTCTCTGCCTTGTGCTGAAGGTCATGGAGACTGTTTTCTTGGCATTCAGGAATAGTTGATTTGAGTGAAACCAGAGCTGGACATCATTGAAGCCTAGCTGTAGACTGGATTCTACATCAGAGGGAGAAGGGTCTGAAGTATACAGGACTGTGTCGTCTGTGAATGATGTATGTGGGCAGGCTGCAGGTAGCTCATTTAGGAAAATGGAGAACAGTAGTGTCCCTAGGACTGAGCCTTGGGGGATCCCAGATGAGATGGGTAGGGGAGATGGGGTTACCAATCCTGATGGATTGGGATCTGCCCATGAGGTAGGGGTGAAACCAATCGATTACAATGCTGGAAAGCCCAGCTAGGGATGCTTGGTGAGGAGGATAGAGTGTGAGAGACAGTGTCAAAAGCATTTGTGAGGTCGACAAAGATGGTTGAGGTAATGTGGGTTTGATCCATACCTGTGAGGATGGCATTGGTGAGCCTTAGGAGGGAGGTGGTAGTGGAGTGGGACTTCCTAAAACCAGACTGGAACAGGGTGAAGAAAAGATGTAGATTCAAGGAAGAAGGAAATCTGGGAGAGGACTAGGTGTTCCTGCAGTTTAGATAGAATGGGGAGTAGAGAAATAGGGTGGTAGTTACCTGGGAGGAAGGGGTCGCCACCTTTTGGGAGAGGTATGACTGGTGTGCTTCCACTCGGATGGGATAGAAGCTAAAGAGGACAGATTGAAAAGAGCGACCAGTGGGGAGGCAATGGCTGGGGCAGACAGGATGAGCATTTTAGCATCCCACCCGGAGGGGCATTTACCTTTGGATGGGTTTAACTTAAGCAGGGCATTGTACACGTCAACAGGGGTAACAGGTTGGAAAGCGAAAGTGTTTGTGGTGGCTTGGGCTGGTGTGGAGTGTGAGAGAGAGGATAGCAGTGATGCAGTACAGTTAGTGAAGAAGGAGTTAAACTCTACGGCTACTGCTAGAGGGTCCTCGACAATGGTGGCCCAGTGTTAACGACAGGGGTTGGGATGGAGGAGGGAGGGGAGAAGAGTGATTGGATGACTTTCCAAAATTTTGTGGGGTGATTTATATTTGACAGGAAGGTGGATCAGAAATCATTAGCTTTTGCCTGGCAGATTTGCCTAGTGCATGCATTTCTAAGGGCATGGTATTTCTGATAGTCCTATTGAGAGCCAGTGGTTTTATGGGCCCTCTAGGCCTGATCCCTGGCTCAGAGACTGGCTACCAGCCCCTTCCCCTTATACTGTACATGCTTAGTACTGAACTACATGCTCTTAAGGAGCAGAACAACCAGTCAACCAAGTTCCACAGGTGGCACACTGGATGTGTCCTGTCTTTACAAGCAAAGGGTCAGAGGTTTGATTCTAGGTGAGGGAAAATATTTACCGTCTTATCAAGGATACTCAAGAATTATACAGTCACTATACTCATGGTTTCACCATGCTCTTCCCATTTTTACTTCCTGTACTGTTTATACTTGGGCCCCAACTATTACTGCAAAAACAATTGCTGCTTACTAACATCTGCAATATAGTGTAGAGGTTAAAGCACTGAGCTACGAATCAAAAGGCCCCTAGCTATGGGATTGAATCCCGCAACCACTAGAAGCACATTGCCCAGGAACCAGATGTTTCGCATGTCAGATCACCCATGTTGCCTCCTAGTCAGCATACAAGCCCCGCTTCCAATCCCACATCTAAACCCTGCCTCCAGTCCCACCACATATAAGCCCTGTATCCACTCCCCAAATGCAGATCCCACCTCCAATCCCATCACATATAAATCCTACCTCCAATCCCACCATAAAGAACTCTGCCTCCAGTCCCCAAATGCAAGCCCTGCCTCAATCCCACCACATGTAAGACTCACCTCCAGTTCCCCACAGAAGCCTTGTCTCCAATCCGCAAATGCATACACAACCTGAAATCCCACCACATGTAAGGCTCACCTCCAATCCCTTCACAAAGAACTCCTCCTACAATCCCCAAATGCAAGCCCTACCTCTAATCCCCCACATCCACATAGAAGCTTCACCTCCAAACCCCAAATGCATATATCACCTGCAATCTCACCACATAGTAGCCCCGCCTCTAATCCCACCACATGTAAGACCTGTCTTCAGTTCCCACATCGCCATACAAGCCCCACCTCCAATCTTCAAATGCCAACCCCAGCCCCAATCCCACCAGATGTAAGATCAACCTCCAATACCCATATCCACAAAGAAGCCCCTCTTCCAATCCCAAAATGAACTTCACATAGAAGCCCCATCTCAGTTCCCCAAATGCAAGCCCTGCCTCCAATCCCACCACATGTGAGACCCACCTCTAATCCCCCACATTCACACAGAAGCCTCATCCCAAACCAGCCCCACTTCAGATCCCCAAATGCAAGCTCTGCCTTCAATCCCCCACAGACACAAAGCCCCATCTCCAATCCCCAAATGTATGCCTACCTCCAATCCCCCAAAAAGAACCCCAACTGCAACCCCCCCACATAGAAGCCCCGCCTCAAGTCCCTATATGAGCGTAGAAGCCTGGCCTCCTATCTGTCTACATAGAAGCTGCCCCTACAGTCCTGAATCCCCATGTGCAAGCCCCACCTACAGTCCCCCACACCAACATAAATGCCCAGCCTCAAATTCCCACATAGAAGCCCCCTCCAATTCCCCCACATAGAAGCCCCACCTCCAATTCCCAAATGCAAGCCCCACCCCCAATCCTACCACATAGAAGTCCACCTCAAATCCCAAGTGCAAGTTTTGCCTCCAATCAGCAATACTCAAACATTACGCAGTGGCAATACTCATGCTTTTACCAGCTACTAACCCCCTCCATTATTACTTCCTAAACTGCAGATACTGAGTTGCAAACTACTTGCTCTTAAAGATTAGAACAGCTGTTTGAGTAAGTGTTTAAGGTGGTGCAGTGGCTGTGTCTTGGCCTTACAAGCAAAGGATCAGTGGTCTGATTCCCAGTGGGAACATATATTTGCTGTTGTACTTCAAAAAAAAACAAGAAAAAAACTGTTTCATTCAGAGCAGGCATTTGCTAGTATAAAATATATTTTGGTTGATGATCCTTGGAGGCAGAGAGTTAGAATAATAAAAATAGTATAGAAGGTAGTCTTTTAAAGGCAATCCTGGGTGGGGAACCAATGGCTTGTTGCTCCTGAGCACACCCAGACACAAGGCCCCATTCTACATTCCATATGATGCAGGTTCCAACTTTGAATACCATAAAAAGTCCCAGCTCCAGACCTACTGCTCCACTGCATTGTGCTAGCATCTTTAGTGGAACCCAAACAAACAGAAGAGATAAAACAAATTGGTGCATTAGCTGGGCTTGAACCCAGGTTGTAAAGAATTCTGTTCAAAAAATAAATCTGCAAATACTATGCAGTGACTATACTCATGCTTTAAACAGCTACTATCCACTTCCCCTTCTGCCTCCAATCTCACCACATGCAAGCCCAGCCTCCAATCCCACCACATAAAACTCCACCTCCAATCCCAAATGCAAGCCCTACCTTCAATTCCACAGCACAGAACTCCACCTCCAATCCACAAACACAAACCTCATCTCAAATCTCACCACATGTAAGCCCCACCTCCAATCCCACCACATGTAAGCCCTGCCTCCAATCTCACCACATGAAAACCCTGCCTCCAGTCTCACCACATGTAAACCCCACCTCCAACCCCACCACATGGAAGCCCTGCCTCCAGTCCCCTCACACAGAACTCTGCCTCCAGTCCCAAATGCAAGCCCCACCTCCAGTCTCAACACATGCAAGCCCTTCCTCCAATCCCATCGCCTCCAATCCCCAAATGCAAGCCCTGCCTCCAATCTCATGACATGCAAGCCCCGTCTCCAATCCCACTACAAAGAACTCCACCTCCAGTCCCCAAATGCAACCCCCTCCTTCAATCCCACCACACAGAACTCTACCTCCAATCCCCAAATGCAAGCCCCAGCTCCAATCCCACAACATGCAAGTCCCACATCCAATCCCACCATACAGAACTCTACCTCCAATCCCCAAATGCAAGCCTCGTCTCCAATCCCCCCACACAGAAGCCCCAACTCCAATCCCTACATGTAAGTCCCAACCTCAAGTGTCCTATGTCCACACAGAAGTCCCTCGTCCAATCCCCAAATGCACACCCCGCCTCCAATCCCACCATATAGAACCCTGCCTCTAATCCACAAATGCATGTTCCACCTCCAATCTCCCCACAGAGCTCCGCCTCCCAAACTCCCATAGAAGCTCCATCTCAAATACCCATATGCATACACAGAAGCCCAGCCTCCTATCTCTACACATAGAAGCTGCACAACCAGTCCTGAATCCCCACATGCAAGCCACACCTCCAATCCCACCACATGTAAGACCCGCCTTCAATTTCCCATGTAAGTCCCACCTCCAATCTCCAATTGCATACACCACCTCCAATCCCCAACATAGAACTCTGCCTCAAATCCCCCAAATCCACAAAGAAGCCCCAATTCAAATCCCCAAATGCAAGCCCCACCCAATCTCCCACATCCACACAGAAGCCCCACCTCCAATCCCTAAATGCATGCCCCACATCCAGTCCCCCTACATAAAAGCCCTGACTTGAATCTCCAATCCCCCACATTAAAGCACTGCCTCATATCCCCCACATCTACACAGAAGCTCTGCCTCCAGTGCCCAAATGAGTGTGCCCCACCTCCATTCCCCCACAGAGAAGTCCCACCTTCAATCCCACCACATATAAATGCTGTCTCCTATTTCTAAGATCTACCTCCAAACCCCACTTACATGCCCCACCTGAAAACCCACCACATGCAAGAACCACCTCCAGTCCCCCCATAAAGAAGCACCACCTCCAATCCAAAATACATGCCCTGTCTCCAATCTCACACTTAGAAGCACCGCTTTCAAGTCCTACCTCAAATCCCTAATATACACTGGATGAGTTTTGGCTTTACAAGCAAAAAGATCAGAGGTTTGAATCCACGTCTGACCACATATTTACCATCTTATTAAGGATACTCAAAAATTATGCAGTCAGTATACTCATGGTTTCATGTACACTTAGGCTCCAACAGTTCCTGCAAAAAATATTTGCAGCTATGGTCAGCAATATACAGTAGCAGAGAAGTTTGAGCACTGAGATACAAACCAAGTGACCCCCTCATCATGGGCTTAAATCCCACAACTACAAGAAGCACACTAACCCAAAACCAATCATTGAACATGTCAGATCACGTGATGCTGCCTCCTTCTCAGTATGCAAGCCCCATCTCCAGTCTCTCCCATGGAAGACCCTCCCCTATTTCCCCCCACATAGAAGCCCACCTCAGATCCCTAAATGCAAGCCCCACCTCCAATCCCCCACATCCACACAGAAGTCCCGCCAAATGCATGCCACACTTCCAATCCCCCCACATAGAAGCCCCACCTTGACTCCCCCACATTCACACAAAAGCCCCACCTCCAATCCACAAATGCAAGCCCTGTGCCCACCAAATAGAACCCTGCCACCAATCTTCCCACACAGAACCCCACCTCCTTTCCCCAACCACCTCCTATCTCCAAATGCAAGCCCCCTCTAATTCCCAACATCCACACCGTAGTCCCACCTCCAGTCACTAAATGCAAGCCCTGCCTCCAGTCACCCACATCCACACAGATGCCCTGCTTCCAATCCCCAAATGAAAGCAGTGCATCCAATCCCCCACATCCATACAGAAGCTCCGCCAAATGCATGCCCCACCTCCAGTCCCCCATATACAGCCACACCCTCCAGTCCCCTAAATAGAAGCCCTACCCCAGTCTCACTGCATAGAAGCACCACCATGAATCACCAAATGCAAGCTCCACCTCCAATTCTCAACATCCACACAGAAGCTCCACCTCCAATTCCCAAATGCATGCACCACCTCAAACCCCACCACATAAAAGCCCCACCTCAAATATAAATGCCCTACCTCCAATCTGCCTACATGTAATTCCCACCTCCAATCCCAACAAATTGCTGCACCTTCAATTCCAGATCCCCACACAGATGCCCCACCTCCAATCCTCAAATACAAGCCCCACCCCATCCCACCACATAGAAGCCCCACCTCCTATCTACCCACATTGAAGCTGCGCTTCCAATCCCACATTACCATATAGAACCCTTCCTCCAATCCCACCACATACAACCCTGCCTCCAATCTGCCCACATAGAATCCCCACCTCCATCCCCTTATGCAAGCCCTGTCTCCATTACCCCATATAGATGGTTTCCCTCCAGTCCCTCACCTAAAAGCCCCACCCCCAGTCCCACCATATAGAAGCTGTGCCTATTTCCAAAGCTGCGCCTCCAATCCCAAATCCCCAAATGCAAGCCCCACCTCCAATCCCACCACGTGTAAGACCTGCTTGCAATAGACTTCATCCACACTGATGCCCCACCTCCATTTCCTTATGCAAGCCCCCTTTCCAATACCTCACATAGATGTTTCCCCTCCAGTCCCCCATATAGAAGCCCCACCACATAGAAGCCCTGCTTCCTATTTCCAAACCTGCGCCTCCAATCTTAAATCCCCAAATGAGAGCCTCACCTCCAAGTCCACCACATAAAAGCCCTGCCTCAAATTCCCAAATGGAAGCCCCACCTCCAATCTACCATATTCACACAGAAGCCCCACCTCCAATACCCAAATGTATGCCCCCTCCAATGCTCCCACATAGAAGTCCCACCTCCAATCCCACCACATAGAAATGCCATCTGCAGTCCCCAATCCACACATGCAAGCCTGCTTCCAATCCTTCCACACTGAAGCACAACCTCCTATCCCTAGCATCCACCTCCAAGCCCCACATACATGCCCTGCCTACAACATTGAATCAACACATGCAGTCCACACCCCATTTCCTCACAAGCAAGCCCTGTCTCCAAATCCACCACATGTAAGAAACACCTCCAATGCCCCATATAGAAACATTGCCTCCAATCCCCAAATACATGCCCTGCCTCCAATCTCCCACATAGATGCACCCCCTCCTAGTCCTATAGAAACATAGACTTTGATGGCAGACAAGGATCGCCTGGCCCACCTGGGCTGCCCATTTCCCTACCTGTTGAGTAAGGTGCAGATCCTAGTTAACCAACAGCCTACTTCTTCCTAACCCCCACCAGAACTGCCTTATGTCTGTCCCATGCATTCTTGAATTACCCCACTGTTTTTGACCCGACAACCTCCTCAGGAAGGCTGTACCATGTGTCCACCACCCTCTCTGTGACAACTTCCTCACATTGTCCTGAGCCATCCCCCTCTATCTTCTTCAAATGTGCCCCTTGTTCTTGCACATCTCTTTTTCTGAAAGTTGCTACCCTCTTGGACTTTGTTGATTCCCTTGAGGTACTTGAAAGTTTCTATTATGTCACCCCTCTCCTCGAGGGTATACATATTAAGCTCCTTTAGTCTCTCTTCATATGGCTTCTGGTGCAGACCCTGCACCATTTTAGTTGCCCTCATCTGGACTGCCTCCATTCTATGTCCTTGTGGAGATGAGATCTCCAGAACTGCACTCAGTACTCCAGATGGGGTCTCACCAACTGTCTGTACAAAGGGATAACAACTTCCTGTTTTCTATTGGTGATGCCTCTCCCTATACATCCCAGTATCCCCCCTGCCCTCCTTACTGTCTTCTCACATTGCTTGCTTACCTTTAGGTCATCTGATATGACTACCCCAGGTCCCTTTCCATTTTTGTCGTTGTTAGTACTGCCCTCCCATTGTGTACTCTTCCCCTGGGTTTTTGTTTCCCAGGTGCATTACTTTGCACTTCTTTGCATTGAATCTATGCTGCCATAATTTTGACCATTCCTCCAACCTTTCCAAGTCCCTTCTCATCCTTTCCACCCCCTCTTGTGCATCAACCCTGTTGCAGATCTTTGTGTCATCTGGAAAAAGGCATACTTTTCCTTCCAGTCCCTCTGCAATGTCACTAATAAAGACATTAAAAAGGACCAGTCCCAGTACTGAACCCTGTGATACCCCTAGTAGCCCCCTTTCTTTGGGTGGACTCAGTTTACTATTACCCTCTGTGTCCTGTTGTCCAGCCAATTTGTACCCAAGCTACCACCCTGGGACCCACTCCCAGACTGGCTAACTTGTTTATTAATCTTTTGTGTGGGACTGTGTCAAATGGCTTACTAAGTCTAGGTAGGCCATGTCCACAGCCCTCCTGATCTACTACTTTGGTCACCCAGTCAAAGACATCTATTAGATTCATCTGACATGACCTTTCGCTGTGAATCCATGCTGCCTTGGGTCCTGTGCCCTGCTGGCCTCTAGGTACTCAACAATTCTTTCTTTCGAAGTGATTCCATCATTTTCCTACCACTGAGGTCAAACTAACAGGTTTGTAGTTTTCTGCCTCTGCTTTGCTCCCACCTTTGTAGAGGGAATCACATCCGCACTCCTCCAGTCCTTGGTACCACACCATCCTCCCATGATTTGTTAAAAAGGGTATTCAGTGGTGTCACTAGTTCTCCCCTTAGTTCTTTTAGAATTCTGGGGTGAATCCAGTCATCCCATTGTTTTGTCCACCTTCAGTTTTAGGAGTTCGTTCAGAAGCCTTTCTTCTATGAATGGACTGGTATCAACCCCCCTATCCAGAGTGCTTCTACTGATTGGATTAGGTACCTCCCCTCCTCTTCTTTTGTGAATACTGAGCAGAAGTATTCATTCAGTATCCCTGCTTTTCACTGTCACCCTCTGCCTACCCACCTCCCTTTACTAAGCCTCACTATCCTCCCTTGGTCTTTTTCGCTCTCTAATGTACCTATAAAAGGTTTTATCTCCTTCTTAATCGAGGTTGGCTGTCTTTTCCTCAGTTTGAGCCTTTGCTGTTCTGACTGTCTTTCCCACTTCCTTCTGCTTCAACTGGTACAGTTCTCTGTCCTGCTCCTTCTGTGTTTCCTTATACTTCCTGAATGCTATCTTTTTCTCCTTAACCTTCCCCGCCACCTCTTTTGAGAACCACAGTGTTTTTTTCCTTTGTTTTGATTTATTTGCTTCACACAAAGGCTTGTTGCCTCTCAGATGGCAGTTTTGATATTTCCCCATCGTTCCTCCACCCCTCCTTCTTTCCCGTGTGCTAGTGCTTTTCTGAGGTACTCTCCCATTTTGCCAAATCAGCCCTACTAAAGTCCATTACCCTCCCTTTTGTATGGTTTAACTCTACGTCTGTGGTTATCATGAGTCACACTGTTTGGTGGTCACTTGTTCCCAGATGGCTACCCACTCCTAAATCTGAGATCATCTCTCAGTCCTTGTTTGAGAGTGCCAGGTCTAAGATTGCTCCCTCCCGAGTGAGTTCCAACACTAGCTGTCTGAGGCATGCCCCCTGTTGGGCATCAAGAATGACCCTACTCTTGGATGTGGCTGCAGCAAAGGTGCTCCAGTTAACATCTGGCATATTCAGGTCCCCATCAACAATATCTCCCTTTTCTGCCATCCTAAGGATGCCTCAAATCCCAACATACAAGTCCCATCTGTAATCACTCACTACCAGCTCCATCTCATACCCAGAAATACCTGGACTGCCTCCATTTCCCAAATACAAACTCCCAGATAAATTCCCAACTCAATCCCACATGAAAGTTCCACCTCCAACACTACAGCTAGCAAATGGGATTATCAGAAAAGGATACAAGTACAGGTAGGTAGGGATGTTGGAAGGATGGTTGAAAATATTTCTTCTCAGACAGGGAGCTAGAACAATGGAATTGTCTGACAGAGGAGCTGGGCAATGTAAACACAGTTGCAAGTTTCAGGAATGAGTAGTAGATTTAGTAGTTGCGTATTGGTCCTTGCAAGAATAGATCCAGAAGCAAATGATTTGATACCTTTTAATGGACCAACATAGATGTAACAACAAGAACAAAGTGCTCTAGCTTTCGGACCAACCAGTCCTTCTTCAGAAGCTCATGGCAGTTGTTTAGAAAATACAGTACTTATAACAGCTAGATAATGCAGAGAAAAACAGAAAAAAATCCTCATTGGTTTAAAATACTCATTAAAAAAAAACAGAAGATGATGTCAGAGAAGTTTAACAGTACCATACTGCCTTCAGCCAGAGGAACCCTGGGTCAAATGTGCTTGGTGGAACACACATACAAAGAATCATACTGTATATAAATTTAATTGACATAAGATAACACTGCTGAAGCAGATAACTCCTAAATCAAGCTATGAGTGTCATAGTTTGTATAAGGATGTGATTACTGAAAGGCAACCCCCCACCCAGATTAAAGACAAACTAAGATTGTTATTGGGCTCATGAAGTGTGTGGTTACATCACAAAGCAGACAATTCCAGGTGAATGGGAGTTATACATGCATGTCACAACATCATGTTTATTTCATTCAGTGCAAGAGATGTCCACAAACAGGTTATGTTGGAGAGACACACCAACAGCTCGCACTAGGATGAACTCGCACAGACATAGTATTATAGCAAAGAAGACTGAAAAACCAGTGGGGCACCACTTCTCCCAGCCTTACCACTCAATCTCAGATATGTCAGTAATGGTCTTAAAAGGAAATCTCAAAACACACAACAGAGACGAGCTTTTGAGATTAAACTTATTTTACATCTCAATATGGTAGCAGATGGGATGAACGTTGATCTTGGTTTTATGGGACACTACAGAAACTAACATCCACAGACCTTTTTTTCTTCAGACTGACATATTATAGGACTTCAGCATGTGTGGGATGTGGGTGCGTGTGTATGTATGTGGTGGGTATGTGTTGCGTGGTATGTGATATAACAGGTGGGGGCTTGCTGTCACATTGAGGTAGGTCTCTATTTAGATATATGGAGTTACAATGTGTTACTATTCTTACTTCACACACATAATGAATACTAATTCCTCCTTACTTTTTATCTTTGCCTGGGGGTGGAATTGATTCCATTGCACCATATTCAGATTACCTAGCCTGCTACTGTACATACAGGAGTGTTATCATATACTGTCACATATAATTTTTGTAACTCTGTACATATTGGGGTGCATGATCTCATTTGCACGGGGGTCCTGCACAGATCTTTTTACATTAGGCTAATATTGTAGTAATTTGTGGATATGTAGGTATGTTAGACCTCTGGTCTTACACACATACTTTATATTTACTTCTAGTTACCTTATCCTGGGGAGGATGGCAGGTTTATTTCATGGTAGTTCTATCCAGTATCCTTGGAAATATTACTATACAGATAGTAGTACGGTTAAATAGTGTCACATTTTTGCTCTGTAGGTATTAGGAGACATAAGCCCTTTTACTCAGGATTTCATGACAAGTTGAATTCCTTTGGGGAACAATTGCAGCAACTGAAGTGAATATAGGTTCACTAGGAGAGTGTGTGTATGTGTGTGTGTGTGTGTCTGTGGGAGACAGAGAGAGAGAGAGAAAGGGGAGGAGGAGAGACAGCATTATCCTTAAAGCTATGTATCTCCCTACCCACATTATGGTGATGTGGGGTGGGTTAGGTGTATTGTTTGTATGAAGAGGAGGAGAGAAATTACATTTTATCTCTTTTCAGATTCCTTAGACACTTGTGGTACATCAAGTTGTTACATTCTCAGTGTATATTGACATCAGTACATATCAGGCTACATGGTCTTAATTCCTTGAGGTTCCTCGACTAGAGCTTTTTGTTTGACACTAATATTATCAATTTATATTTAAATTGTCATTTATATAGTCCTGAGGTTTTTGAAATTTCGTGGGCCTTATATCTAGCTTGAGAGTATAGCTGGGTGACAGGTCCAGCTAGGTTTTACACATCACACAGTGTGCACTGATGCTTTTAAGACAGCCTTACTGGTAAATTCTTGTCTATAATGCAGACATTGAAACTTCATGAGCCCTATAACAATCTTAGTTTGTCTTTAATCTGGGTGGGGGTTGCCTTTCAGTAATCACATCTTTATACAAACTGTGACACTCATAGCTTGATTTAGGAGTTATCTGCTTCAGCAGTGTTATCTTATGTCAATTAAATTTATATGCAGTATGATTCTTTGTATGTGTGTTCCACCAAGCACCTTTGACCCAGGGTTCCTCTGGCTGAAGGCAGTATGGTACTGTTAAACTTCTCTGACATCATTTTCTGTTTTTTTTTTTAAATGAGTATTTTAAACCAATGGGGATTTTTTTCTGTTTTTCTCTGCATTATCTAGCTGTTATAAGTACTGTATTTTCTAAACAACTGCCATGAGCTTCTGAAGGAGGACTGGTTGGTCCGAAAGCTAGAGCACTTTGTTCTTGTTGTTACATCTATGTTGGTCCATTAAAAGGTATCAAATCATTTGCTTCTGGATCTATTCTTGCAAGGACCAATACGGCAACTACTAAATCTAGATTTCAACATGGAAGATACCGGAATTCACCATAGAATATGGCAGTTACATAACATCAAGAAGAAATTGGCACAGCTAGACAGCGACATCTATTTTCTAACCCAGTGCAAGAGGAGAAACATGATCCCTAAAGGTCTTACTATTTGGAATCCATTAAGAAATACAAACAATTCTACATATGTAGAACAACTTTGTCATAGGACCTCTGAGAAACTGAGAAATCACAGGATTCACATGTCATATGCCAAAAAAGTTGTTCTTGAAGAGTTTGCTGAAATTGTTACCACTCTAGAAAGGATGTCTGGAGAACCTATTCAGGACATCTTGCGAGAGATACACATTAACTACCAAAGGACCTTAAGAAAAGCCATGCTTATGAAAAATAGGAAATTGGATGCCTTTCAACATACCATACTTCCTAACAACCATGAAGAACATAATGGAGTCACTGAACAACAACACAATACTGATGGGCACCTTTCAGTTGTTAATTTGTCCAACCACACACTGACTACTGGAGAACTAAATGTACTTTCAAAGGGCCTCACTTTCTGCCCAACAAAACTACTGGATAACATACAGTTTTGTGGTGAACTGGAGGAATACTTCCGTAGATTGAGACTTAAAGAATTCTTTCATGGCAGGGAAGAAATCACTGGTAGTGAAGACAGTGCAAACAGCAATAATGTAATGGATAAGAAAAAGGAATCTGAATTTACCCCCTCAAGTGGGCGTAACAAAAAACTAGACAATTACATTGTTTCCACCAACAAGTCTGTGGTCAGATCCTTAGTAGGCAAAAACAGACCCATTATAACCTTTCTCCACTGAAACGGAGAGCTATAGGGACACTGAAATCAAACCACAACATTGTCATCAAAAAAGTTGATAAAGGCTCTGCAGTGGTGATTTTAAACAGAGAGGATTATATTAATGAAGCTAATAGACAGCTAACAGATCTTACATACTACAGAGAACTACAGAATGACCCCTCTACAAGATATAAAGATGAACTACGTGGCTTAATTAGAACTTTTCCAGACCATGTCCGAGAGAAACTAACTCACCTCATCCCTGATGAACCCAGGCCAGGGACATTCTACATGCTGCCTAAAATACATAAACCTGGCAATCCAGGGAGACCCATAGTCTCTGGTAATGGCACCTTGACTGAGGGGATCTCAGGGTTTGTAGAGACCATTTTGAAGCCGCTGGTTATGGAAAGAGACAGTTATATCCAGGACACTACGCACTTTTTGCGTGTACTTTCTGATTATAAGGATTTACCACCTGATACCACTTTAGTGACAATGGATGTAACATCCATCTACACTAATATTCCACACACAGATGGCATTGCAGCATGCCTTAAATACATACATGAGAAAGGACCAGAACAAAACATCAACCCTGGAGTGATGGGGGAACTTATGGAATTCATTATGAGCCATAACAACTTCAACTTCAATGGTAAACATTATGTTCAAACTATGGGAACAGCAATGGGCACCAAAATGGCTCCACAGTATGCTAACCTCTTTATGGCTGACTTGGAGGAGGATTTTTTAAGGCAGTATCCCCACAAACCACTAGCTTATTTCCGTTACATTGATGATTTGTTTATCATCTGGACGGAGGGCACAGATGCACTCAAAGATTTTCATCACAAACTTAATAATCTCCACCCTACCATAAAGCTTACCCTGAGTACTCTACCACCAAGGTTAACTTTCTGGACACCACAGTCACCATTAAGGATGGAACCTTATATACATGTATTTACAGGAAGCCAACAGACAGACAGAGATACCTGCACAAGAAAGTAATCACCCAAACCATACAAAAAAATCTGTCATATACAGTCAAGCACTCCGATGTCACGTATTTGTTCAAATGAGGATGACAGAGATACACATTGGCTATGTTGAAAAACACTTTATTGAGCAGGACACTCTTCCAGGAAATTGACAGGATAACAGAACGGCAACGCATAAGTACCAAGACAACAACTACTTCAATATAAAGAAAAGACAGCTACAGACAGAATACCCTTGGAGTCACATATCATCAGACCTTGAGCGTCTGCGTAAGATTATTAAAGACCTCACCCAATATTTAGTGAGGATGAAACCCTTAATTGTATTTTTAAGGAACTCCCACTACTATCTTTTAAACAACCACCAAATTTATCCAGCCTAATTATTAGGAGCAAACTTTCACCAGAACAGAATACCATGTCACACAATGGCACACGACCCTGCAATCAACGCCCCTGTAAGACTTGTGGGCTCATTTCTACCTCGGACTGTGTGGTTACATCACAAAGCAGACAATTCCAGGTGAATGGGAGTTATACATGCATGTCATGACATGTTGTTTATTTCATTCAGTGCAAGAGATGTCCACAAACAGGTTATGTTGGAGAGACATGCCAACTGCTCCGCACTAGGATGAACTCACACAGACATAGTATTACAGCAAAGAAGACTGAAAAACCAGTGAGGCACCACTTCTCCCAGCCTTACCACTCAATCTCAGATATGTCAGTAATGGTCTTAAAAGGAAATCTCAAAACACACAACAGAGACGAGCTTTTGAGATTAAACTTATTTTACATCTCAATATGGTAGCAGATGGGATGAACGTTGATCTTGGTTTTATGGGACACTACAGAAACTAACATCCACAGACCTTTTTTCTTCAGACTGACATATTATAGGACTTCAGCATGTGTGGGATGTGGGTGCGTGTGTGTATGTGTGTGGGTATGTGTTGTGCGGTATGTGATATAACAGGTGTGGGCTTACTGTCATTGAGGTAGGTCTCTATTTAGATATATGGAGTTACAATGTGTTACTATTCTTACTTCACACACATAATGAATACTAATTCCTCCTTACTTTTTATCTTTGCCTGGGGGTGGAATTGATTCCATTGCACCATATTCAGATTACCTAGCCTGCTACTGTACATACAGGAGTGTTATCATATACTGTCACATATAATTTTTGTAACTCTGTACATATTGGGGTGCATGATCTCATTTGCACGGGGGTCCTGCACAGATCTTTTTACATTAGGCTAATATTGTAGTAATTTGTGGATATGTAGGTATGTTAGACCTCTGGTCTTACACACATACTTTATATTTACTTCTAGTCACCTTATCCTGGGGAGGATGGCAGGTTTATTTCATGGTAGTTCTATCCAGTATCCTTGGAAATATTACTATACAGATAGTAGTACGGTTAAATAGTGTCACATTTTTGCTCTGTAGGTATTAGGAGACATAAGCCCTTTTACTCAGGATTTCATGACAAGTTGAATTCCTTTGGGAACAATTGCAGTGACTGAAGTGAATATGGAGTTCACTAAGGAGAGGTGTGTGTGTGTGTGTGTGTGTGTGTGTGTCTGTGGGAGACAGAGAGAGAGAAAAGGGGGAGAGAGAGAGACAACATCTCCTTAAAGCTATGTATCCTACCCACATTATGGTGATGTGGGGTGGGTTAGGGTGTATTGTTTGTCTAAGAGGAGGAGAGAAATTACATTTTATCTCTTTTCAGATTCCTTAGACACTTGTGGTACATCAAGTTGTTACATTCTCAGTGTATATTGACATCAGTACATATCAGGCTACATGGTCTTAATTCCTTGAGGTTCCTCGACTAGAGCTTTTGTTTGATACTAATATTATCAATTTATATTTAAATTATCATTTATATAGTCCTGAGGTTTTGAAATTTCTTGGGCCTTATATCTAGCTTGAGAGTATAGCTGGGTGACAGGTCCAGCTAGGTTTACATCACACAGTGTGCACAGATGTTTTTAAGACAGCCTTACTGGTAAATTCTTGTCTATAATGCAGACATTGAAACTTCATGAGCCCTATAACAATCTTAGTTTGTCTTTAATCTAGGTGGGGTTGCCTTTCAGTAATCACATCCTTATACAAACTGTGACACTCATAGCTTGATTTAGGAGTTATCTGCTTCAGCAGTGTTATCTTATGTCAATTAAATTTATATGCAGTATGATTCTTTGTATGTGTGTTCCACCAAGCACCTTTGACGGGTTCCTCTGGCTGAGAGGCAGTATGGTACTATTAAACTTCTCTGACATCATCTTCTGTTTTTTTTTTAAATGAGTATTTTAAACCAATGGGAATTTTTTTCTGTTTTTCTCTGCATTATCTAGCTGTTATAAGTACTGTATTTTCTAAACAACTGCCATGAGCTTCTGAAGAAGGACTGGTTGGTCCGAAAGTTAGAGCACTTTGTTCTTGTTGTTACATCTATGTTGGTCCATTAAAAGGTATCAAATCATTTGCTTCTGGATCTAGGAATGAGTAGGAAAGATACATGGTGCTTGTGAAGATGACAGGGGAGGAACCAAGAAGACTGGGGGTTAGACCAAGTACAAGTGATGGATGACTGAACCACTTATTATTTGTTAGTGTTGAACTAATAAAGACACATGGAGAAATGAGGCAGACTTAATTGGCCACTAGTCTTTTTTGCGTGTGCACCTCCAGCTGCTGGCTATCTTGCTCAATACTGTTGTATAATTTAAAATGCTTCCTTAATGAGTCTGAGGCCCAACTCATAGCTATGGATTGCCGTGTTGACTGCCTGGAGGCTGTGGTCCTACAGCTATCCGAGACCTAGCGTTCAATATAAGAGTGCCATGATGATGCTGAAAGTCATGGGAGGTGTAAAACCATCCAACTGTATGGCATACCAGAAAATGCCGAAGGACAAGATATTGAAGGTTTTTAGAGTGCTTTCTGCATGATATCCTAGAGCTTAGCTCAGAAATACCCCTCAAGTTTGAGGTGCATAGGCCTTAAGTCCCAAGCTGGGCAATGGCAGTGTTAGATTACGCTCCATGTGACCCATTTTCACAGATTTAAAACAAAACAAGAGATGCTTACCAGGGCTTGGACACTAAAAACAGTCTTCTTTGACAACCACCAAATCCTTTTTGATAATGACTATCCAACAAATATTATGAAAAGTTGAAGGCATATGCTCTTATCTTTTAGGCACTCAGGCAATAGCAACTTCGGTTCCAAACTCCCTATCCCTCTAAACTAATAGTGTTTCTACCAGATGGATGGTAAACTTATGAGGCAGTGGAGGAGGCTGGCAAAGGCTTGTCCAAAGGAGGTATAACCTCCCTGGAATGCTGGACCCCTTCCCTTATTGAACAAATTAAGGCAGAGTCCTGGAAAGAGGCAGGAGCGATGAAAGAGAACCATGCACAGGCTGCCAAGAGACATTATCTCCCAATTAAGAGCCTTCCAGTGACAGCCACTCTTGGAGAAACAGGATCCTTAAGATGGGGTGTCTCCAGTGTTGGTAGGGGGTGGGATGCGGTCAGTCTGGTAGTCTGTTGCCCTCCGGTGTCAGGTCCAAGTGGGGAGGAAGGGGAGACTGAATCTGGGAGGGATACAGAGTGGCCGGGGCCTTTGAATCTCAGCAATGAAGTGTGCAGGACAGACACAGAATGTTGACCCTCTTGAAGCTCTCTCGGCTTGAGTGGTGTTTAAATTTACTCTGCAGTTCTAACTCTCCCACCCTGCAGGAAACTACCTGATAAGGTCTGATCTTGCTAGCTAGTACCTTCTAGCCATACTGCTGGGGCACAAGCAGCAAGAGAGGGGTTCCCCGGCAGTACCAGAGTCAGCTTTCACCTGGTAGCCGATCTGCATGTGGACCCATTTTATAAAGTGTACATTTTAGATGGTAGCAGTGGAGTCCCCATCCATATGTGACTATGGAGATGGTGCCCTCCCCTTTTTCCCTTCTTTCCTATTAAGCATATAGATTGCTGACCTGTTCATGAATGAGGTGAATGAATGAGGAGGAGGAGGACCATACCAAGTGCAGATGTGACAGCCAGGATGCTCACAGAAATGCTGCAGAATATCAAAGAATGCTGCAGTTTACTGCAGGGGCCATTTTAAGTTGATGGCAATTAAGCCCTTTTGTCATGTAGGATTCTGTGACATGTCATTACTGCAAGTTACTGCACTTCATCGTGGCTGACTCCACTGTAGCACTGCAGACTTTTGAACTAATGGAGGACCTCCACCTTGCCAGCTGCCCTTGTGCCTATAGACTACCCCTGCCTTTATAGTAATATAATGATATATTACTTAAATTAGATATCTAGATAGATACATAGACGGTGTCAGCAGATAAGGGCCTATGGCCCACCCAGTCTGCTGATTTGAGCTTGTAAGTTCAGTTTATGTTTTCCAAGAAGTCTGTTGCCCTTACCCTGACCTCCAGAATTCTTTATGCCTATCCCATGCATTCTTAAATCCTGTGATTGTTTCAGCCCCTCACCACTTCCTCTGGCAGGGTGTTCCACTTGTCCACCACCAACTCTGAGAAGAAATTCTTCCTCACGCTTCCCTGAATCGTCCTCCTCCAACTTCATCCCATGCCCTCTAGTCCTGGAACATCTTTTTGCTTACAAATAGTGTATTCCTGCACCCTGTTCCTCCCTGTAAGATACTTGTATGTCTCATCATATCCTCTCTCCCTCCTCTCCTCCAGGGAGTACATGTTCAGTTCCTTCAACCTATCCTCATAGGACTTGTGATGCAATCCATGCACCATCTTTGTTGTCCTCCTCTGAACCTTCTCTACCTGTCTATGTCCTTACGTTAGGTGAGGTCTCCAGAACTGTACAGTGTACTCCAGGTGGGGCCTCACTTAGTGTCTTGTATAGTGGAATTATGACCTCCCTTTTCCTGCTGGTGATGCCCCTGCCTATGCATCCCAGCATCCTATTTGCTTTACCTGCTGCCTTGTCACACTGTTTCCCTGCCTTGAGGTCATCAGAGATGATAACCCAAGATCCCTTTCCTGCTTGGTGCATGCTATATCCTCACCCCCCCAACTGATATATTGTGCCAGGGTTTTTGTGCCCCATATGCATTATCTTGCACTTCCTTGCATTGAATTTCAACTGCCAAACCCCTGACCATTCTTCAAGTTTCTGCAGGTCCCTTCTCATTCTGTCTACACCCTCTGGTGTGTCTACTCTGTTACAGAGCTTTGTGTCATCAGCAAATAGTGAAATTCTCCCTTCTAGGTCCTGCGCAATGTCACTGATGAAGATACTGAATAGGACTGGTCCCAGCACTGATCCCTGTGGTACCCCACCGGACACTCTTCCCTCTGTGGAGTGACAGTCATATGACTTATATGCCATATGAGAGATAGACAGACAGACAGACAGACAGACAGACAGACAGACAGACAGATAGATAGATAGATAGATAGATAGATAGATAGATGCTTTATTTATAAAGTGCCCCTTTCCAGGAACTTGGACCACTGTACATTCAAATACAATAATGAACAACAAAACATAATAAGATTTAACTGGGAGTCAGCACTTAAAATGATCTATCTGTCTCCTTTTAACCATCAGATAAATATTAGCAATTAAAAGCCTGCTGGAACAAATAAGTCTTAAGACCCTTTTTAAAGGTTTCTACCAAGGAGCCCCTTATGATAACCAGGACGTGAGTTCCACAGGGTAGGTGAGGCCACCGAAAGGCACGATCTCCCGAATGCTGCAACCTGACCCTGGGAACTCCAAGGAGGCAACCCTCGGCAGAACTGAGCACTCTGAATGGTCAGTAGGGACCAAGGAGATCTTGCAGATAAACTGGCCCCCTTTCATGTAAGGTCTTATAGGTCAGGAGCCCTGCCTCGAAGACAATACTCCACTTGCCTGGCAGCCAGTTCAGTTCACGGAGGACTGGGGTGATATGGTCACTCCTTTTCACACCCATCAACAATCTTGCCACTGCATTTTACACCAGCTGCAGCTGGTAGCGGTTGCCTCCAGACAACCCTAGATACAGGGCATTATAGTAGTCCAACCTGGATGTAATGAAAGCATGCACCAGTGTGGTCAGGTCCTCAGGCGGGATCAGGGCTCAGATCTGGGTGATATTCGTAAAATTCCTAAGATGGTAAAATCCACTTTTACATTTTTTTTTTATTTATATTTATTGATTTTAAAGTATATCATAGATACATTTACTAGCACGTCCTGGAAACAGCAATACACTCATCACACTTGGAAACAGGATACTTCCATGGTTATTCACTAAACAACATTATGGTAGGTAAGTAAAATTTATTTTTATACAGGTAATACATGTCATTTGGACATAATCCAGTTAACAAGACAGACCTGTGTAAATTCCTAACTAGTCACATACAAATAAGTTCCATGTTAAATACTTATAAATACAAACACCACAATATACAAACAACACGGTATACCTAAAAGACTTACAATAGCTAGATTATCTCCAGGCTTTTGCTAAAGCTGAAACCACATTGAAGTAGTAATCCTAAACTGTACTTCTGTATCTTGTGGAACTGTAGCCCAGGAGTATGTGGAAAATTTCACCAAAAGGACCTAAAAGTATTGTAATGATAACCTTGCTCGAAGAGCCTGGGATCCACATATTAAACTAGTTTAACACCCAGGAATTATTCTGATTCCCCATACATACACTGGGACACAGATTAACATAGTCACACTTTTAAACAAAAATTCTGAAGGCAACCTAAAAACAAGCATTTGTCAATGCCAAATGTTGCTTGCTTCTATGTGCTGTTTAGGAATTTGGAAGTCATTGGAGTGCAAATATTGAAAATTCGCGAACTTACGAGCGTGCGTAGGAACTGCGCAATGCACGCTCATAAAACAGTCATTTTTAGGAATTTTTTCACCAAATTTTCAACACAGGCATTTTAAGACCTCTGCTCATGAACAGTGTCACTGTGATTTTCTTAATGTGTCCCATACATTGAGTTCTCACACCGACTGCGCCATTGTGCGCTACATGGGCGGAAACATGTTTGGGGCAGGATGTGAAAAATGACAGCTGTACTGCTCATAAGGAGGTGCAGTAAAATGGCAATGTTGAAAATCTGGAGTGAAAATATTGAAAATTCACAAACTTACGAGCGTGCATAGGAACAGAGCAATGCACGCTCGTAAAACAGTCATTTTTAGGAATTTTTTCACCAAATTTTCAACATAGCCATTTTAAGACCTCTGCTCATGAACAGTGTCACTGTGATTTTCTTAATTTGTCCCATACATTGATTTAGCACACCGACTGCGCCATTGATGCGACATGGTGAGAAACATTTGGGCAGGATGTGAAAAATAACAGCTATACTGCTCATAAGGAGGTGTGGTAAAAAGCAATGTTGAAAATCTGGGTGAAAATATTGAAAATTCATGAACTTAGAGGGTGCGTAGGAACTGTGCAGCACTTGCGCTCGTAAAGCAGTCATTTTGAATTTTTCACCAAATTTTCAAATAGGCTTTTTGAGAACCCACCTTATGAACACTGGCAGTGTCATTTCATTAATCATTCCAGAAGGTGATTTTGCACAGTGGCTGCGAAATCATCCTTGAGCCCAGTAATGCCATGACAGTGACAGCATTCATGAAGGGGTCCCAAAACCCCATGTTGAAAATTTGGTGCAAAAGTCAAAAATGCCTGAAAATATGCAATAAAGTTGAAAAACCCTATCTATTCCATCCTTACAGCTTACGGCATTTCCTCAGTTCGGCGGTCGGCTTTGAAGAGTGTAGACGTGTTCTGTCCACAAAGATCGTCGCGCTGAGCTCCGGAGAGTATGGGGTGAGAGGGGGGTGGGGAGGCAGGTGCGCAGTGGTGGGTGCAGGTTGTGGAGGGGCAGGAGAAGCGCCGAGGACAGTTTTTCTATTTACAGGTGTTTTTTATTTAGAGGCGGCGATGGGCGTTTGCTATGCTGGGGTGGGCTCCCTGCGTGGCAGCTGAAAGGCTGTCGGGGGCTGGAGCCGACAGAGGATTGAGGCACCCCGTCGGCTATAATACATTTGCCACGCTGGGGTGTTCTCCGGCATGGCACCTGGATGCTTGTGGGGAGAGAACAGTGAGCCAACGGAGTTGGGCACCCGCCAGCGACAGCATGGAGAGACAGTGGAGCTGACAGGGGATTGGGCACCCCATCAGCCATAACATCATTTTGCCACCCTGGGTGGGCTCCCAGCGTGGCACCTGGATGCTTTAGGGGCATGGAGCCAAGCGGGAGATTGGGCATCCCCATCGACCGTACAGTGTGGGGGAGGGAAGGCGCATGAGCACACAGTGTGCGTGCGTGTGCGCCTGTGTGTGTGTGGGGGGGGAGCTCTGCTCACTCAAGCGGAGCTCTCCCTTTCAACTGTATGCCACTGCATTTTCAGCTTGTCATAGACAGCTGCAGCAGTGATTGGGGAACTGGGGCCGCGCCTGCAAATACACTAACTGCATTGGAAGACGGGCTGACACACCTCCGAAAACTCGGATGATGGCACTATGTTTCTTGCACATGCGTGCAAGCAACATAATAACAGGAGAATACAGTTACATTCTCCCTCCCACCAACACACAGTTCCCCTAAGAGTTGTTAATGCTTTCAGAATATTGATCTCAAACCTTGTAGAGGAGGGGTACAACAGGCAATTTTCAAAAAGGTTATATAAAATTCTGAAATGTTGTGCTAGCTTAATCTTTAAATAAACCTGTCACACTCCCAACCACCATTTAAAAGTAAGAATTACACAAGCAGTTGAAGAGACATTGAAAAACTAGGGCTCATTTCAAAAAACACTTACTCAGGGATAAACACCCTTACTCAGTAGAACTGAGTCCATTTGTCACTCCACAAGTGTCCTCCTCTAAATAATCCTGGGTGGACTGACCAGCTTGGCAATCCCTCTCCACTTCCAGATGAGAAGCCCATTTCCCTGCATCTATAAGGTCAGTAAAAATAAAGATTTTGTCTTGATGGATGAGTCGTAACTTTGCAAGAAATATCATTGCATGGGGAATGTTGAGCTCATGCAGCTTTACCCAAACTCCATCGAATTTCTTCTGCCACTGTCTAGCTGCATACGAGACATCTGGAAAAAGATGGATAGTGCTGCCTTCCACATTGAGAGGAGCAAGTCTTTTAGCCAAATTCAGTATGCAGTCTCTTGTTCCCATGCAATCCAACACCGCCATAAGTACACAAGGGGTCTCAGCCATTCTCCCCCGCGGTCTAACTCTATAGGCCTTGATGACACACCAGTCCGAAAAATCCCCTTGTCCCTCAAACTTCTCCTTCAGCCATTCAGTAAGAAATGATATGGGGTGATCTCCCTCTCATCCTTCCAGGAGGCCGATAAGCCTGATATTCAAACTCCAGGCCTGATTCTCCAGCAACTCGAGATGATTATTTATGTGCTGTGATGCCTTTGCATGGCCCACTATCACTTCCTTGCACTTAGCACAGTGTTGTTTTAAGTCCTCGACATCAGTCTGGAGTTGATTCACAGCTGTTTCTGCTAAAGTGAGCCTGCCTGACAGGCAGTCCAGTTTTGAGTTCATAGTCGCTACTGAAGCTACAAGTGTCTTTAGCTTGTGGCTCAGTGATTGTAGGTTTCTTCTGAATCTTCACCATCTGTCAAACCTGGTCTGGTCGACCTCATGGCTGGTCCTCAGCTGCCTGTTTCCCATGTCTTTGCCATCATCGGATGATTAAAGGACTTTTCAGGTTGCCCATTGTCTTCCCGATGAGTTCCACTATTGGAGGATATCTTTTTTTTTATTGTCTGCTTCACACTTAACTGCACAAAAATCACCTTTAAAGTTGTTAAAAGTGGAGCTATGTTATCTGTGTCCATATAGCTCAGGCTCCACAGCGCCCCCCTAAAATCCATTTTTAACAACAGCCAGCACCTGAGCATCAAGTGTCAGGCCGTCATCCAGGATCATGCCCAGATCCTTCACCCCTCTGGACGGAACAAGGGGAACCCCCCAGCACTAACTAGGGGGCACCCCCCTGCCACAATGACCCAGATCCACCACCAGTACCTCAGTCTTGTCTGGGTTACTTTTAAGCCAGTTTTGAGTCATCCAAGTCTGAATTTCCTCTAGGCAGCTGTTAAATACAGAGACCGCCATCTGGGTATTGAGTGAGCAGAACAGGTGTAGCTGGGTATCATCTGCATAGCAGTGAAAACCCTGCCCATACTGACTGATAATGTTTCCCAACAGCAGCATATACACTGAACAATAAGGGTGACAAGACAGAACCCCACAGCTCAGAGGCTTCGGGCTAGATTATGCCAACCCCATCATTACCCTCTGCACTCTGTCAGGTATCACCTGAACCAGCTGATGACATTACCACACAGGCCACACCAGAACCACAGGCGGTCAAGTAGCACTTCATGATCCACAGTACCAAATGCCGCTGAGAGGTCCAGGAGAACTAGGATGGTATGCTCTCTCCTTTCCTTCACCATCAGGAGATCATTACACACCCTTACCAGGGCAGTTTCTGTACTATGCCCAGCTCAGAACCCAGATTGAAAAGACTTATAGGTGGAGGAGGAGGCAAGATGTTCTTCAAGCTGGATGGCCACTACTTTTTCTATAACCTTCCCTAAAAATGGGAGGTTAGAGACCAGCCTGTAGTTGCCGAGACAGTTCGGGTCCAATGAGGACTTCTTCAAAAGGGGTCTAACCATAGCCTCTTTCAAGACAGATGGAAAGACCCCACTCCTCAAGGAACTCCAGACAATCTCAGCAACCACAGGTCCAATCAGGTCCAAACATCCAACCAAAAGGCAGGTTGGATCTGGGTCCAGATCACACTGTGTTGGTTGCAGGAACGAGACTTTCCACCACCTCCTCCACCCCAACAAGCTCAGACTCATCCCAAACAGGACGAGTGTTTTGATACAGCTCAGGATGGACCCCACGTCCCCTGTGAGAGATGCTCAAAGAGACCTCGGCCCTGATAGAGGACACTTTGTTGGCAAAGAAAAGAGCAAGGTCTTCACACCAAGTGCTTGAACCTGCCCCACCAACACAGAGACAGGCAGGATGTAAAAGCCCATCTACCGTGTGGAAGAGCTGAGCTGGTTTGCTCCTTGCTGCAGCAATCTCCCTAGACAAAAACGTAGCCTTTTTTTGGGAGATTGCCCCCTGATAGTTGGCATAGTGCAACTTCAGAGCCAATTTGTCCTCCATCAGACCAGATCTCCTCCAACATCTCTCGATCCTCCGGACCCTAGTCTTTAATCCCTTGAGTTCCTCATCGTACCAAGGAGGTCTCTGCCATGTAGACAGAGGCCAGACACGAATGGGTGTGATTGAGTCAAAGGCTTGATTACTACCTGGGACATGGGACTACAACCCAAAAGTACCCAATGGAGGCTTAACCCTTATTATCTCCAGTCCAAGCAGTTTCAACAATACCTTCAGAACAAAATTAAGGAAATCGTGGGAAACAATCCCCCAGAAGAATCATCCCCTGCAATACACTGGGACACAGTGAAATCTCTCTCCATGGACATATAATTCAGCACACAGTGGAACTAAACAAACAAAGAGGAGCAGAAGACTAAATTAGAGGACACATTACACTTTTTACAAATGGCCACAAACAAGGGATACTTCAGTCTTCCCCAATTACAACAAGTCAAGTCAGACCTCGATCGTGTAGCCTTACAACAAACAGAGATTGCTTTAACTTTCTTGAGACAAAGATACTATGAGTAGGGCCTAGAACAACAAGGTTATTAGCCTACCGGATCCATAAACAAAAGAAGTCCTCAGTTATAACCTCTATCAGACACCCTGCCCATGGTCAGCTGCTAACTAAGCAGCACGATGTTACGGAGGCATTTACTTCCTTCTATTCCACTTTATATACCCCAGAATGATCCCCTACTATCCACCAAATAGATCAATATCGTCAGCCTATAACCTTTCCCTCTCTTCCAGACCCACAGAGGGAAATCCTGACCAATCCGATTACAGAAAATGAGCTGGCCACTGCCTTAGCCAGAGCAAAAACCTTAAAGTCTCCTGGTCTAGACGGATATGGAATAGAGTTCTTTAGGGCAACTAGATCCCAGATTTTCCATAAACTTCTGAGACTATTCAATTCTATCATGGAGGGAGACTTGCCCCCACCCTCATGGTCATATGCGACCATCTCAATTATTCCTAAACCAGGGAAACCCTCACAGCTCTGAAGTTCCTAGAGACCAATTTTGGTTCTAAATGCTGACTACAAACTATTCATGTCTATCTTGACTCGCCGCCTAGACCCTTTTCTCCCCCAACTCATAGATGGAGACAAAACTGGCTTTGTGAGTACTTGTTCCACCACTAATAACATTAAGCACACTCTCCATTTGACCCATAAGATGTATTCTACTAATGCCCCCTCAGTCTTAATTAGCCTTGATGCCGAAAAGGTGTTCGATAGGGTGGCTTGGCCATTCCTTTATTGGGTTCTCCACAAAGCTGGGATCCCCCCAGCCCTAGTTAAGGTCATACAAAATATATATGCCACCCCCCAGGCCTGTGTAAAGATAGATGGACATCATTCTGGATATTTCCGGCTAGGTAAAGGGACCAGACAAGGCTGTCCCCTCTCTCCACTCTTATGTGCTCTATTCATAGAACCCTCACACAGTATATTCAGGACTTACAGAATCTCACTGGGGTCACACTGGGGGGCACGGAGCATCGAGTTGCACTGTATGCTGATAACGTGGTACTTTACCTCCAGAATCCGGAAAAATCACTCCCAGCAATAAGGCAACTTTTGGATGAGTTTGGACAGGTGTCGGGATACAAGCTTAATCTTTCCAAAACGGAGATCCTCACATTCCGCTACTCCCTGTCTCCAAGCGTACAAAACCTATTTCCCTGCAACTGGTCCCTGACTAAACTGAAATACATGGGTATTCAGTTATCCTAGTCTCCGGCAGACTACTATAAGAATAACTATGTTCCCTTCACTTCTCAACTTAAAACTGACTTGGTCACTTGGAACACACTGCCACTAAGCCTCTCGAGAAGAATAGAGCTGATTAGAATGGTAGTACTCCCTAGAGCCCTGTATTTATTTCAGAACATCCCCATTCCACTTGTGGACAACACCTTTTGGATATGGAACAACTCCATTTCCATATTTATTTGGGCAGGGCAAAGACCTAGAGTCCGCCTTAAGGTGCTCACCCTCCCAAGACCAGAAGGGGGACTTGCACTTCCCGATCTCTGGCTCTTCCATAATGCTGCACTGCTTACACACCTTATGGCAAGACAGAATGGCATTACTACCCCACACTGGCAGAAATTGAAATGTCACTTATCAGTAATAGAGAATACTTTGGGAAAATATATGGGCAACACAATGACCCTCCTCCACCCAATCTTACGAATCCATGGATAATTCGTTATCTAAACTCTTGGAGAACTATAAGGAATTCACAACATTTAGACCCCTTATGTGCCCCATACCAAGTGTAGACCAGTTTACTCCTATCAGAATGGATCAAGGTTTCTTGGTCTGGGGGAGACTGGGCTTGCTATACCTCTACAAGTCATAACTCAGGGAATATCGATCCTTTACTGAAATTCAAACCCAATACAATCTGCCATGCAGTGACTTTTATAGATTTTTACAACTTCACCATTACTATGAATCCTTGCCTATCTCAGCTCGAATGCCTGCTCAGATAACCCCCTGATCAACCTTCAAATCCGATTGAATAATACACGAGCAAAGACACTTACTCTCAGCTTACTACCACTCCCAAAAAGCTCAACAACTAACTACCACTGATAATGTTAGACTCCAATGGCAAGAGGAGTTAGAGCACCCTGTTACACCTGAAGAATGGCAGAAAGCATGCCAATATGTTGCTAAGGTAACCAGCTCACATCAATGGCGTGATTATGCATGGAAAAACCTTATTAAATATTTCAGAACACCTATAATCACCAGTCACTACACACAGTCTGGATCAGCAGCTTGCTGGCGTCAGTGCAGAGAGGTCAGAGCGACCCATTCGCATATTATGTTGACCTGCCCTAAACTCCAACCCTCTATAATAGCACTTCAGGCTAACCTGCAATAACTTTTTGGCCCACAGTTTCAATTAACTAGGAAACATATTTTTACTATTAATCCCTAGAGAACTAAGAAAGCCATCTATTAGATACCTCCTCCTTCTTCTCACGGCAGCCAAGAAGGCCATTACAAAAGTATGGTTAACCACAAAAATCCCAACCATTCAAGATTGGTGGCAGATCACTAAACAAATATACTATATGGAGTGGATAACTCATAACCTAAATGACCGGGGAGAGCAATTTAAGTCCAGATGGTCTCGATGGCAGCTATATTATATGCTACAAGATGACTCCTTTATTCCCTGAATCTCACTATTGGGAGGGAGAACCCCCTAAAATAGTTATAGCTACTCCGAACTCCTCTAGTTACCCACACCAGCCTAACCGCCCACTCCCCCCCTCAATTCTACCTTCCAGTATAAATAGTTCCCCCCTCACCACCTTCCCCCACCCCGCCTCTGGAGTTGGGTTGGGATGCTTCGGGGACACCCATTGGTAGTCCTCCCCCTTCCCCCCCTTTTACCATCTCCCCACCTTAATCGGGTGGTTGACAGAGACATGAATTCCTGTCATATGTAAGAGTATGGAATAAGTCACTAACTAATAGGAAGCCTTGGTCTAAACCAGGATTTCTCAAATGGTGAGGCGAGCCTCCCAGTGGAGGCCCCAAACTGTTCCAGGGGAGGCTCAAGCAATCCTTAAAATGTATTATATTTAAATGTCAAGTTTTGGATGCTTTGTGTGAAAGGATACAACAAACTGAAAGTGAATAATGGCATGCAAATTTATGTACAAAATGGTTACCAGGAAAACACGCTCAACAAACACTTGTTTCCTGGTATGACATGGGGGGAAAGCTGAATGGAGGAAATACAATTCTTGGAAACTGTGCAAAACAAGATGCAAAATAATACAAATGAATAGGAACAAGATAACAATTGACCCATTACACTGGCTGCAGAAAAGCAAAAATACAAAGGCTAAGCAGAGAGATACTAGGAGCAAGGCCAGGAGGGAGCAAAATGGTCCCCGAGAAGGTGTTTAAGAGCAGGGTAAAACTGACAAAGAAAACAGTCTGACTCATGGAGGTATTGCAATGAGGGGTAAATAGGCCAAAACTCAGAAGTGTGGAGTGAGTAGGCTGAACATGGGAGGGGGTTACAGAGAGGGAGAATAATAGCATCAATAAAATTAGAATAAACTCAACTACTCACATGCATTTCATTGTATTCTTCCTGTAATGTGCATAGTATGATAGTTGTTCTAACTATGGGGAGGCCCAAAATTGTTTCTATATTAAGGGGAGGCTCAAGATCTTTTCCAAGGCTTGGGGGAGGCTCACTATGACAAAGTGTGAGAACTCCTGGAAACTATGTTCCAGCTGGTTCCTTCCTGCTCAATATTAATTGCATCAGATTGATCTTTCATAATGAACATGGAGTGTTGTGTTTTCTGTCTTTCTCTTTGCTATTTAAATTATTGAAGTTAATTTATTGGAGGCTTCAGTCATAAAGTTATAAATCCACTATATTAATGCTTACTGGAATTGGTTCCATAACCATATGTAAAATCTGAATGATGTAAACAGTCTGATATGTCGACTCTGTATGTTAAAAATTCAATAAAAATGAAATTATAAAAAAAAAGGTGATCTCAGCTCTTGTTGAGGATTCCAAAGCAATCAGAGAATCAACTGAAGGTATTAATAGAAGAATAGGCGATACTGAATGCTGAATTTCTTTGATCGAAGATTGGAAGGAGGCTCGATCCAGAAATCCTCTACTTAGCAAAATATCTCCAAACTTGAAATGAAACTGGAAGATCTTGAAGGCCGATCCAGGAGAAATAACATAGTTACCTACATGATCCCTGAGTTATCAGAAGACTGACTCCATGCATTTTGCCCAGGTACTATGTGAAAACTTCTACCGGTTCCTTCCTAATGCCCAGAGCTACATAATAGAAAGGGCCAGGCTTTACGCCAATGCCTAACCAGGAGACCCTCTGAGACCTTTTATAATTAACTTTTTAGATTACGGTATCTGGACAGAACACATGTTTTGAATAAAGCAAAAGATCTAACGCCTTGGTTTGGGATGGGAACAAAATCAGAATATCTCAAGATCTTCCCAAGCAGCACAGCAGCACAGAAGAGAGTTATCTCTGATAGTAAACAAATTTATTGCTACTGGTATAAAATTTAGGATGTTATACCCAGCTAAGCTATCCATTAGTAAAGACAATAAAAACTTTGCATTTGATTCCCCAGACCAGGAGAGAAAGCAGCTCTCTCTTCTATTTCCTGAACTGTTTAAGCTGGGCTGAAAAAGTTATCACTGTGCTATGGACTTAATTTGCTGAACTTACTTAGCATGGGTATTTGTGAAAAGTATATATGCTATGTTCATTAGTTTAACTGATGTGGATTAAAGTTTTTTTTTCTAGACTATTTCCCGATCATCAAGTGGGTCAGGGTCCTTCTTAAAGACAATAAATACAGTCTAAATGATCTTATTTGGCTTCGGTAATTTATAAGACAAAATTTCAGGTTACCATTGGCTGAATCTTAATTTAGGTATCTCCTTTCTCTATATGGAGACTGAGGGATATAAATAAGCTTAAGCGTTAGTACATTTGTACCTTTTTTATGGTTATATCAAACATATTTCAGGGAGAGGCAAAGTAACACAGCCAGCCCTCTCTGCTTAGTGAGTTCGAGAAAGTTTGTTGTTGCACGTTCTGTTTTTTCCATACTGAGCATTGTATTGGGGTTTGGAGGCTAACTTTTGTTATTTCAAAGGTTAAGCAGTCAATTTTAGAGTTAAAATACTACTACATTTTTAATTTTTTTATATTTTGGGTTACTTTCCAAATATTAGAGCAATGAGGTTTAGGGTTAAAAAGTTGGTTAAATGTAAATAAATATACTGGCTGAAATAGCAGGTATAACATTGCGCTACCAATAACTTTCTGCATTAGAAGCAAGCTCCATATCTTCATTCAGCTGCAACCTATTACTTGGTGACTTGGTTCTTTTTATTTTTTGTTTTACTTATATTGATTATATTAACAAAATCTATGGTATAATATAAAAACTTAAAACACACTATTTAGGTTGGCCTATAATATACGGTTAATCAGGACCAATTTCAGGTTAACATTTTTATTTCCTCTTTATCAGGCTTCTTACAAATACAACGGGAATAGTCAAATTTAAATCAAATCCCATCTTTTTTTTTTTTAATTCCATAAAGGCCGAATAAATGTTTAGCCATTACAAATTTGGTTGAGGGACTACATTTTAAAGCACCTGCATGTTCTGATTTTATTTATTTACTATAATGAAAGGAGTATAAGTATAATCCTTCTCTACAATTACAGATTTGTTTGCTGTAGATTTCTCTTTGTGACTTAATTGATCACCATCTTCTCCGGAGACAACAACAGGGCCTTGTCCTGTTACACGGCAATTTGTCCAGGTTGCACTTTTTGGACTCCAGGCTTCTATTACAAGATGAGAGGGACCCATTTTGTGATAAAAGTCTCATTATTATAATTCTATATTTTGGATCTGTTAAAATCTACCACTATAATGGTTTATGTCTCAGTTTTATTCCATAGCTGATTATGTGTGTGTCCCTACTTAAAACCATGGATGCCTGGGGATATTTTTATTTTCTTTTTATAATGTTTAACTAGTTCAGTTTTGATATGGAGCAAATTCTATAGTATTTCTTTAAGAATTCTAGATTCATAACTGCTTTGTTCTGTGTTTATTTTCAATAATTTAAACATTTAGTAATTTGATTATTAAGTGTCAAACTTTGATTAATCATAAGTTTAATAAACCTGCTTGGATTTACACTTTTCTTCAGGGTAGGTGAGGGATACAGCATGCAGCTATCTGATTATCTCTAGTTGTGGGATCTGGAGTTGGGAAGGACTTGGACTGATTTTTCACTGTGCTAATTATGCAAGTGTTTCGGTCTATGGGACTGGGAGAAGTAGGAGATGTAAATACTTTTCAGGAGGGTTAAGATATTTTAAGCCAAGGGTTGTTACTTTTCTTTTTAAAAGGGAAAAGATAAAGGGGGTGGTGAAATGGGGAGATCTTTATAAATATTGTATAAATGGTGGCTTATCTATGCAGCTTTCACATACCTGCAAAGTTCTAAATGATTATTTAGGACATGAGTAATCTAATTATTAATTTAGTTACGTGGAATGTTAAGGGAGTGCACTCCAAAGTAAAAAGGATGCCGGTTTTGCAATATGTTAATTCATGGTGTTACAATGTAGTTTTCCTGCAAGACCCATTTGTTAACATCTGAAGCCTCTATTGCAAAGATTAAATTTTAAAACTGTCTTTGGAGTAGGAGGACACATCTAAAAGAGGGTAGTGATTTTGATTGATAACACTTGGATTTTCAGCCAATTAAAACCATCTCAGATCCTAAAGGATGATTTATTATAGCAGTGGATAAAATTCAACAAACAAACTTTTTGTTAGGATCGATTTATGGTCCAAATTCAAACTCTGCATCCCTTTTAATGGATTTAATTAGTTATTGCTCCTTTCCTATCTTATAATACAACTCAAGGCAGGGATTGAAATGTACCACTGTACACTGCTATAGATAAATCAGGGAAGGTTAATTCTACAACATTCAGACAACAGGGTCCTGAAGGACCTATTACATCTTTGTGATTTGGCAGATCCCTGGACAGCTTTATTTCCAATGTGAGAAACTATTCATTCTAGTCTTCAATACATAAATCCTTCTCTAGGATAGACTATTTCCTGATTTCCAATTATTTTATTACCTTCAACTCTGGACTCCCAGATCTTAGCCAGAACACTTTCGGATCATTCTCTAATAAGTCTACAAATCAGATTAACTTATTTTCTTACCAAACAACCTATTTGGAAGGCACGGACAGAGGACAGCATAGCTAGCGAGGTCAAAAAAGGGGATAAAACTTTTTTTTTTAGGTATGTCAGTGAAAAGAGGAAGACTAGGCAGGGAATACTCTCGTTAAAAACAAGAGAAGGAAGAACTACTGAACAACTATTTTTGCTCAGTGTTCACTAGGGAGGAAGAAGGGGTAGGCAGTAGAGCAGGAGAAGCCAAGGCAGGGGAGGGGGGAGTAGATATGAGTCCATTTCGAGTGGAGGAGATTCTGGGAGAACTAGGCTGCATGAAGGTGGACAAGGTGATGGGGCCAGATGAGGTGCACTCAAGGGTGTTGAAGGAACTTAAAGATATGTTGGCGACACCCTTGACTGCACTCTTCAACAGGTCCTTGGAGTCTGCAGTGGTACCGGAGGACTGAAGGCAGGCAAATGTGGTCCCTCTGCATAAGGGGGGGGAGGAAGTGGGAAATTACAGGCCCATGAGCATGACATCAGTGGTGGGCAAGCTCATGGAGAAACTAATGAAAGTCAGGATAGCCAATTATCTAGAGGTGAGTGGCCTGATGAGTCCAAGGCAACATGGCTTTACCAGGGGTAGCTCCTGTCAAACAAACCTGATAAGTTTTTTGATTGTGGTCACCAAGGAACTGGATCAGGGAGGGCAGTAGATGTCACTTATCTGGATTTCAAGATGGTATTTGACTCCATGCCACACAGGAGACTGCTGTGTAAGCTGTCATGCCCATGGCTGAGGCAGAAGGTGGTTCAATGGATGGCAAACTGGCTGGGGGACAGGAGGCAGAGGGTCATTATAAATGGGGTGGCATCTGGAGATGGCATGGTCACAAGTGGGATCTCTCAGGGGTTGGTGTTAGGACCCCTACTGTTCAATCTGTTTGTAGGGGACATCATGGAGGTCCTTGAGGGGGGTGCAAGTCTGTTTGCAGATGATATTAAAGTCTGCAATAAGGTGGACACTCCTTAAGGGGTAGAAAGAATGCAAGAGAGATTTGAGGAGGCTTGAGGCTCGAGGCATGGTCAAAGAGGTGGAGGCTTCCATTCAACATGGACAAGTGTAAGATCATGCATCTTGGATACAGGAACCAGATGGCAGGGTACTGTACGGGGGCAGAGACCTGGAAGTAACAGAAGAGGAAAGGGACCTAGGCATCACTATAATCAAGTGACCTGAAGGTGGAAAGGCACTGCAAGGAGCAGTGGCTAGGGGCAGCAGAATGTTGGGCTGCATCAGAAGGGCGGTTACCAGTAGAAAAGAGAGGTCATAGTACCCTTGTACACCCATCTAGTTAGACCACATTTGGAATATGGAGTCCAGTTCTGGAGACCATACCTCAAAAAGGATGTGGGAGGCTGGAATGAGTTCAGAGGAGGGCAATGAAGATGGTAAGGGGCTCAGTCACCTGTCCTATGAGGAAAGGGTGGAGAATTGAACATGTACTCCCTGGAACAGAGAGGAGGAGGGAACATGACTGAGACCTTCAGATACCTTAAGGGTATAAACTCGGTGCCAGTGGAAAGCATGTTCCAGCTGAAAGGGAATCAGAGTATGAGAGGGCATGGGTTACAGATTGAAGGGGGACAGTTCAAGGGTAACATTAGGAAGTACTATTTCACAGAGAGGGTGGTGGATAAGTGGAATAGGCTCCCGGAGGAGTTGGTTGGAGAAGCAACATTGGAAGGCTTCAAAAAGGCATGGGACAGACACAGGGAAGTGTTGGGGGGTGGCATGTCCAAGCAGATAGCTAGACAAATGGGCAGACTAGGTGGGCCTGTCCATCCTTTTCTGCCATCGGACTTCTATGTTTCTATTAATAATAGTTTATTAAAACAGGATTACATTGTGAACTATATTAAAAACTCTCTTAATTGTTTTTTGAGAAATTAACTTACAATCTCTAGAGAGAATTTACATAGTTTGGGCCACATGTAAGTGCTACAACAGGGGAGAATTTATTAGGTTTGCAACGAAACAAAAACATCAGAAGCTGGATAAACTAGATAAAATTTCCTCTAGTAAAGAAGAAACTGGAATCTCAAAATTTTCTTTCTGAGAAAGACTCCCAGGAGCTTCAATTACTTAAGGATGAATTCCTTCTGTTATCCAAGGAGACAGCAGAATTCTTTATTATGAAGACAAAGGCTAAATATGTAGATTTAGGAGAAAAGCCAAATAAAATTTTAGCTAACAAAGAACTTTACGATTATTATTCCCAACTATACGGCCTTATTTAAAACACCCCTTCATTCCCAACACTAGATAAATACTTAAGCAATTTTATATGCCCTACAATAGATAAGTTGCAAGCACAGAAGTTAGTTATTCATAGAGGAGCAAGAGATTAGTAATGCTATAGATAGTTTAAAATTAACAAATTCCAGGGCCAGATGGCCTTACTGACAATTTCTATAAAACTTTCAAAGAGATCTTAATCCAATTTTGAGATCTGTCTTTATATATTATCAAACAGCATTATTGAAACATCCCTATTAGAGACACTTATAATCTTGTTACCAAAACCTAACAAACCCCCAAATAAAGTAACCAATTATCACCCCATCTCCCTCATAAACTATGACATTAAAATCTTAACACATATCCTAGCCCAAAGAATTAAAAACATTTGGCATCCAGGTAGGCTTCATTACACATAGACAAGCAGCTAATCACCTTAGGAAACTTTCACATATTTTTTCTGCATCCAGGGACTCCAGGTGCCCTATGGCGTTGGTGTCCCTGGATGCAAAATAACCTTTCGATAGAGTAGACCATAATTTCCTGTTTGTTACTTTGTTTAAATTTGGCTTCCCACTATTACTTATCAATTGGCTTAGAACTTTATATTCTTATCCCACTGCTAGAATCAGTTGTAACAGGCTACTTTCAGTCCCCTTCAGACTATTTTGTGGAACCCGACAAGGCTGCCTCTTATCCCCATTTTATTTAACTTTTATTTAGAACTCCTTTTATTTTTCTTGAACAATAACAAGGATATTGAAGGTATAGTCATAGGGAACTCTCACCTAAAATTGTCAGCCTTTGCAGATGACATATTACTACATGACACTAATTCATTACATTCTATTATAAAATGGCAAGAAAAAAAATCTAGAAATCTCATTGGCCAAGAGACATTAGCTGACTGTACATTAAATCTTTTTATACACACAGTCATCCTGGTCCTAAACCACATCACACAATGAACAAATCAGTCCTCCTACAGCCAGAACTATCTTCCATCAGTCCCCCTGCAACCAAACTGGTCTTCCATCACAAACATTGCTGCTACCTTTACACTGTAAAACCTTCAACTGGGCCCTAAAGATAAAACTACCTTAAATAAAAATAAAACAAATTAATTAAATGTTGTTGCCCTTATCATCACACTCTCCTTAGACACATACACAAATTAGAAACATTAAGTATTTTTATAGTTTTCATTACAACTGTTTCATTACTAACAGTGAAAAATCACCCTTCTGTCTTTACCTGCTCATCGGAAATCTCTTCTGCTTACCCTGACTGTGAGATAATTGGTCTGTGGCTCTTGTTGTGGGTGTGTATAGTATGTTAGGAGAGTAACATTCTACCACTGGAACAGAGCAGCATTTTGAATCCCTGTATTCCATGGTAAACATTCCATGAAAAACATTCTATGTCTTGAATGTGGGGAAACACAGAGAAAAAAAAATAGGATGAAGAAAGTAGGAAATACAGTAATACTTTATAAACAAAGAGAAAAGGTGTGAAAACATACTGTACATAGGCAGAGGCAGACTCAAACTGCTCAAATACATTGCTGATGTTTATAAAAGCACATACATTTGAATCATAAAGAGGTGTGTTCAGGTGAAATGTACCCCCTTCCCCACCAAAAAAAAGACAACTTGGCAGGTTTAAAGTTTTTTTTTTTACTAACCTTCCACCTCAATCCTATAGCAGTTTTGCTTTTATGTACTGGACCATAACACATGAGTGAAAAACAAAAATAAAGAGAAGGTTGCCTTCAGTGAAACTATATAACTACAATATAATGAAAATTAAGTTTCAAACACTGCTTATGTTTTACAAATTTAGAGATATTACAGTGCATTTCTATCATAAAATTTACATATAACATTGAAAATATTTATTTTCAGCCAGCTCTACTAATAAATACTTTAACTGCAATGTACTGCAATAGTTAACCTATTGCTGAGATATCTATTTAAGCATTAATAGGACTACTTTTCCATTTTGATGTTTTAGAGGTAATGTATTGTGCACTCTTGAAAATAGTAAATACTTTTAATCCCTATCAGAGTAAATCAAACTAATTCTTTTATGATGGTGGCCCATTTTATAAGTGTGATAAGCCACTCAGGGTGTGCATTAAAGGATTTGAATGCACTTCAGGGGCGTAAGGACATGCGGCCTTTTGGCCTCATGCCTTAGTTATCACCCTGGGGCATGCATTAAAACTTTAATGCACACCCTGTCAAGGCTTATTACTTACTTAATGCAGTTTTACAAACTATTCAGATAGTTCATTCTATTTCCCAACTATATACTGAACAGAGAAAATGGAAGTTTTGCCCTTAAATAACCTTTATGGAAAGGTATAATTTTAGATCTAGGTCTATCATGGAAGCCATCTGGTATCAAATATCTTGATATTTATCTTTCAGTGGATTCTAAACAAATTATTAAACTCAATTTAGATGATCTGATTAGTAGATTGCACCAAGATTTGAACAGATGGAAACTACATAATCAAAATGAATATTTTTCCAAGATGTTTTATCCTTTGAACATGTTAAATGTTTTCTTACCTTTGAACTGGTTTAAGCATATTCATGTGCTTATTAATAGCTTCATTTGGCTAGGGAAAACTCCCAGATTTCCTCTAAATAAGTTAACATTATTGAGATCGCAAGGAGGGATCAAAGTTCTTAATATCACCTTATATTATATGGCAGCTCAAATTGATAAATATTTTAAATGGCTCCAGAACCAGGCTCATGTGAACTCTTGCACTTCATCCTGGTTAGATACAGAACCTGAGCTTATGAAAAGTATAAGTTGAAACTTGAGACGATTCTCTATTTAAAATTGAAAAATATTCCCTCATCAGTTAAAAATACAATCATAGGTACAGTACCTCTTTAAAAATGCATGATCAAATCTGTTACTTCCTTGGTTTAACTCTTTATCATGATATCAATCGACCTATACTATAAAACTCTAACTTTCAATTAACGGACAATGTTTTACAGCTTCTTGGTTACCGTGTGGCCATAATCCCACTGTAACCTCTTTTTTGTCCAGAGGACAGTTACTCCCTCTCAATAATATTTTAGTACTATAGCTCTTAAGTTGAGCAAAAGATATACCAATAATTTACTTCTTATTAAAATAGCTTTTAAAGCTCATTTTGGGTCATTTCCTTGAGACTTAACTTTTCTAGAAGTTATTGACATATTTAAACTTAGTATTGATAAGGCCCACCTTATTTCAAATATTTATTCAATATTACTGCTACTCAAATTCTCCAACAATCCTATCCAATCTGCCTTCTGGCAAAATTAAATTGATGATACTACATTAAACTGGTCTGAGTTGTGGAAGAATATTTATAAATTTATTCTCTGGAAACCTGAGGTTAATTCAATACAAAACACTACATAATGCTTATATAACACCCTATAAGCTATTTAAATTTGGCTTTATCACCTCAAACAAATGTATAAGATACAGTACTGATATTGGCTCCCTGGTTCATATTTTATGGTTTTGTCCTTGTGTGCAAAAACTTTGGTCTGAAATTAATGTGAAAATCATCGAAAAACTTCATTTGCAGTTTGCCTTTCACCTGAAAAGCTGTATCTTGAATTATTTTGAAGATCTCACCTCATTTTCAGACAAAGCTATTTTGTCTTAAATTGATATTTCAGCCAAACAGATAATTATAAAACATTGGGTGAATATGGACCCTCCTTCCTTTAAAGAATGGATAGCTCATTTAAGAAAAATAACTTATTATTAATATGCCTAGTTTCCTTTTTTCATAAGTATAAAAATGTCCTTTACACTTGGGGGAAGTTATATGAGCTCATTTCTATTTTATCATTTCTGTATTATTATGTATCGGATGTCTAGACATTGGCAGAGCACTTCCTTTAGATTTTAATGGTATAAAGGTCTGTATTTTATAAAGACTTCTTGAATATTACCTCCTTAACCTTTAGTGAGTAATTAATATATTCTTCAATTTACTGTACTTTATATCCAGGGTTTTTCATCTTTCTTTATCTCAGCCACTATGACATTATCAGACTGTTGTATTTGATCTCCCTATTTGTTTTTCTTTTTGTTTTGGGGGTTGAGTAAGTTGTATATGTTATATGTCTTCATTTTTATTAATATGATGTGTTGGTGATGTTAATGTTCCTTTTCCTTGTTGTTTCTGTATTATTGGATAAATATTAATAAAGACAAGAAAGTTAAAAAAGGATATCTCTTGCAGCAGGTCACACACTAGGAATGAGTCCCAAGCAGTGATGCAGCGGATATCAAGAAGGGAAGAGGGAAAGCAGGACTCTAAGAAAGGACGCTCCTGTAATACAGCGAGTCCAAAGTTTGCCCATCTCCTGGAAGCAATGTCTAGACTGTAGTGTCTGGTAAACATATAGACAGTAAGGCCACAATGCAAATCTCAGCTATGGACACCTCCAGAAAGAGGCAATAGAAGTGGATATGCCTCTGATAGAATGGCTCTTGACAGTTCCTGGAAGTTCCTTACCATACTTTCTATAACAGAAAATAATACAGTTGGCCAACCATTTGGACAGGCACTGCTTAAAAACTGGAACACCCTCTTTCCCAGAGCAAAGGAAACAAAAGCTGTGAGGACTTCCTGAAGTCCTCTTGCTGTAAACATGGTATATGTCATTTCAGCGCAAACAATTGCACACAATCAATTGAGTGCAAATGACACAGCAAGAAACTTTGTCACACACCACAAACACAGTGCAAGTAGGTCTCACAACATTGATTGATCGCATACTAGAGAGCAGAGGAGCACAGGATTCGACCAGAACATTTCACACCACATCTTAGCACACAGCATTGGGCACATTTCACATTGATTGATTGCATACCATAGGATTCAACAAGCACAGCACATATACTGAGATAAAATGTATGTAGGGACTGCATTTCAAAGCAAATCTTCTTACCTTATTATCTGTCCATGCTGTGTCAATTGTTGATGACATCACTGGCTGTTTCAAGGCGAGTAGACATCCTGATGATGTGCTGATGATGTGGGATGCTTCATCTTCTCGGGGGGTTGTCTAGTTCATTTAGCGGTTTACTATTGCATTGAAAGTTCAATCTTTATTTCCAACAAAATATTAAAACATGTGGCACACTTGAATAAGTTATATGTCTATCTAATCCATGTCTCATGTCCAATTACAACTTTTAAACTTGCAAATGAAAGTTGTGGCTACAGCTCTTAGGTAGTCCGAGTAGTCAGTTGTCCGTAACCTGCAACCACAGCTGCGATTCTTTTGCTGTGTCCCTATGCTTTTTTCTTGATGCTGGTGGTTCCAGCCCTGCCAGGTACTGTTCTATTTTTAACATGTTGCTGTTTTGTTCATTATGTGCCTTCATCAGTTTCCATATTGTTGGGTAGCTGGCACCTAATAAACTGTTGAATCCTTTGTGCCAGCCCTCAACTGCGTTTATTGTTTTTGGCAAGCCATTTATCACTGCATCATAGCAGTTCCAAAATTCTATCTGAAAATGTGGCTATGGTGACCATGATGACCAACTGGCCTCCCTATCCATGTATCCTCAATATAGTCCACCAATGGGGCCAGTTGGTCATCATTAGTAGTGTAAAAATCAGTGTTCCTCAGATGTTCAAATGCATTTATTACATTGGCTGCAGGAACATGAACTAACTCAGGTAGCATCTGTATTTGCAGTGCAAAATCTGGGTGCAGTATATAATTTTTGACAAGATCCTGATGTTCTTGGACCTTGCGCCAGACAGCCTGACACAGATGAAAAAAGCATCCCCGAGTGACTGCATTAGGAAATTCAGAGCCGAAAGATTTTGCTGCACCTAACTCGAAATCAGTCATAATGCTTTGAGGAGATAGTTCTGGGCACAGTAGTTTCAGCTGTGCGATAACCCTTGAATAACTGTTAAATGTTCAGTTTGCCATTAATACAAAAACTGGTGGAATGACAGCAGTGAATCTAACACCAGGTATAGTGTACAGTTGAGCAAATAAGGTTGGCGTTGCTTTAAATGTTCCATCAGCATACCAATGGGGAACATTTCATGTAGTTTAAATTCTCTGTTCGGCAAATAAAACGCCACTGTCATTTTGTCCTGAATCATGCTGAAGGAAAAGATCACCCCATTCTGTTTTACCATATTCAGTAGGAATTAACAACTCGCTGAGAGTTGCAGGCCTGCTAGGAGTGACAGCAGCTGTTTGTCGTGTTCTTTGGGTGGTTCTTTTCAAACTGGAAAGGAAGGTAGCTTGCACTAACTGACTGACTGATGTCAGTGGTGGCACTGGCGACTACCTGTTGTGTAGTCTCCTGAGAGCTTGCGGCCTTCTCTTTCATATCATTAACAACTTTCCTAACAGCAGCATCAGCAAGGTTTGGAACATGGCTATGTACCTCAATGAATTTGATAATAGCATCAGATTCTGTGTGTAGCCATGCTGGACACCTAAATGCATCATATTATATGCATTTCCAGTACTCTTTCATCCCGTACTTGCACTCCTTTCGGTAGAGATATCGTTCATGACTAAGGAGCGGCTGCCCCCTGGTGCTCAGAACAAAATGCAGTGGCATGTCGGCTGCACCTAGATAGCAGAGCACTACACTGGATCTTTTTTTATAGCATTGCATTAGCATAAAGTGAGAGAAGCTGTACACTGATTCATTTTGGATTTAATTGCTTTAGCACACAGGAGGAGCAGATTGATTTACTAATTTAACTTACATGAAAAGCAGTAGGTTTTAACTCTTAATTCTGAACTGTCTAAATGTGCTTGTTGGTAGTTCCTATGCTGTACATTGCTGTTACTTGTATAATTTTTTGATTATGTTTTGTTGCTTTCTTTGTTGTTTTTTTTTTAAGCTGGATATAACTATTACTATAGCTAATGCGTGGAAAAATAGTAGCGCTCAAAAGTGTGTGCGATGAAAATGCTTGCGCTGTGTTTTATGTGCGCTAAATAACTGCGCTGAATTTTATTGCATGCAACTGACATGTAACCAGTGAACATAATATCTAAGAATTCTATGTACAGCTAAAGTATTCAGCAATGCTTCCCTTGGATTAGCATGCTCCAGATAATAGACAGGCAGATGAATGGTTTGTTCAGGGTAAATTCAGACACCACCTTAGGCAAGAATTTAGGATTAGTGCACAAGGACACCCTGTCCTTGTGGAAAATCAAGTAAGGTTTTTCAGACATAAGAGCCTGTAGCTTGGAAATCTTCCAAGCAGAAGTAGTAGCAACCAAAAATACTGCTTCCCATGACAGAAAGCATAGCTCACAAGATGCAGCAGGCTCAGAAAGAACTAAACTAAGTTTCTCTAAGATAAAGTTCAAGTCCCATGCCAGGACAGGGTTGTGGATTGGAGGCTTTAAGTGAAGGATGCCCCTCAGAAATGTATGGGACATGTCTAACTGGACCACCGTATGACCCTCGATGGGCACAAGGGAAGTCAAAATGGTGGACAAGTGCACCTTCAGAGATGAGTATTTCAGGCCAGCATCTACCAAGGACAGTAAGTATTCAAAGATCTGATTCACTGGGCATGTGAATGGGTCCAACTGGTGGGAAGCAGCCCATAAGGTGAAACACTTCCACTTTATGGAATAAGTCGACCTGGTGGAAGACTTTCTGGCAACCACCAGGACATCAGCCACCTTACAGGAGACACCAAACCTGGCAGTGTCTATGTCCTCAGAGGCCAGGCAATCAGATGAAGGACCAATGATTCAGATGAACTAGGGATACCTGGTCCTGTGATAGTAAGCCCAGGCACTGAGGAAGGGACTGGAGCCTCACTGCTAGCTGTTGTAACAGTGGGAACCAGATCTTCTTCGGCCAAAAAGAAGCCATTAGAATCATGGTCACTACCTCCATTTGAAGCTTTACCAGCACTCTCTGAAACAGGGGAAATGGAGGGAAGATGTAAGTAAACCTACCTTTATATGAGAGGGACAACGCATAGCATCAAAACCCTCCAAGCCCTGGACTAAGCAAGCAGAAAAGCGGCAGTTTTGTGTTGTGTGGGGATGCAAAAAGGTCCAACTCTGGGTGACCCCACTGCATGAACAGGTCTTCCATGACTGAGGTCAGCAGCTTCCAGTCTGGACTGTGACCTGCTTAGGCTGTCTACCAGGATGTTTTGGGTGCCTGGAACATAGATGGCCAACAGTTTTAGACTGTGTTCCAGAGCCTAGTATGAAACCCTCATTGCCTTCCTGCACAGGGAATAAGAGTGGGTTCCTCTTTACTTGTTAATATAGTGGACCAAGCTTATGTTGTCCTTTTGCACAGCAGAGGTCCCAAGGACAGGTGGTTCTGGAAGGCTTGCAGAGCATACAGAATGACCCTCATCTCTAGGATGTTTATGTGGAGGAAAGTCTTCACATTGGTCCATGTTCTTTGTGTCTGATGAGGGTCCAGATGCACCCCCAAGCTCATCCCAGAGGCATCCATGGTGAGGACTTGCACCATAAGTTTGGGGGAAGGAATGTGTAGCCTCTGGTCATGTCCAGTACGGCCTCTATATACTGGAGACACTGGCTGAGGATAATACTGATTTGGTGGGATCGATGGTGATCCCCAGACTGGCAAACAACTGCAGGTCCATGTCAGGGTCATGGACAATTGTTCTCTGGCCTGAACTTTCAGCAACCAGTTTTCCAGATAGGGGAAGACACAGAGGCTCTCCTCCTGATGGCCACTGCCACTACTGCTAGGCACTTGGTAAAGACCTATGGTGCCAAGGATAAGCAAAGGGAAAGGCATTGAATTGGTAGTGCTGGTCCTGAAACTGGAACTTGAGAAACTTCCTGTGAGCAGGACAAACCCTGATATGCAGGTAGGCATCCTGCATATCCAGGGAACAGATCCAGTCTACCTGCTAGAGAAGGGGCAACAATACCAGGAGAGTGACCATTCTGAACTTCTTGTATTGGATGAAGAGATTTAGATTGCACAGGTCCAGGATGGGCCACAGGTCCCTGGTAGATTTGGGGACAAGGAAGAAATTGGAATAGAACCCCCATTTCTGCTGGCTTTCTGGGACCAGTTCTATGGGCCTTTTTTGTAGCAATGCATGGATCTCCCCAAGTGTTAAGGTGTAGGAAATACAGATGGACACAAACACAAGATTTTTGATGCAACCCACTTTTTCTAAGCGAGATGTTTATGTTGTAATCATAAACAACAACAGCTTTGCACCATATATAAAGTAAAAACAAAACAATCAAAACAATTCAAAAGAAAAGACTTGTAAATACTTTCAGTTTTCTCTTTAGTGCAGCACAGGACTCTCCTAGTCCTTCACCTACACTCAGTCAGAAGACACTGACCCTATCTAACATCAGTTTGCTCAGGCAGTACTATTTATACCTGCCCACCTGGATCAGGTGACCAAGCATCATCATGGCCCTTCATTTAATTACATAACAGGCTAAAATGACTTGGTTACCCTTCTATAATGAGGAGCAGCTTTAGATAATAAAAGGGACTTTCCCAGAAGGACTTTCCCCTTTTTAAAGGTGGAAAACTTTGCACTGGGACTTGAATGACAGACAGCTTACTATAAAAAGGGGCCGCTGTTCCCCTACACAAGATGTTTCATTCTTTCCCCTGCTTCAGGTAAGGACAGACTTAATTTATTCCTTCTCCTTCAAGAAGTACATTTGTTTAAAGCATATTGTGCTGCTAGAAGGAGGTTTGTGTTTACTTTACCCCTTTCAGTATTCTAGTCTGTAGGTTTTCACTAGCTATGTTTATGCCAGGTTTATTAGTATGATAGAGTTTCCCATGCTGTAATCTTTAGTATGCAGTACAATATCCATTAGCTTTTCATATTTATCCTAGGGTAGCAAGAAAATCTTTTATCTCACATCTCTTGCTCATGTAGCACAAAGCTAGCCATGTGTTTCAGGCATTTTCTCCTAATTTTGGGCAAGACAATGTACTTTCAGCTGAAATATCAAGCCGATGGCTGAAATGTCAAGCTGTCAGCTGACACTTTCACTTTCCTCTGTGTAGGCTTTTATGTGTTGCTGTATAGTTCTCTCTCTCTTAAAGAGCATGCCCAGTACTCACTGTGCACCCTTTTTGTTCATCTCTGGTGCAGCTAAGTAAAGTGCTTTCACTGCTTCTTACAATTAGGCTCTGGAACCTAATATGGCATAACTACAACAGGGTTCCTTCTAATTTCTACCTATGCAACTACAGTTTAACAGCAGCATAATGCATCCAATAGATAAACTGCAGAATTCAGTACAGGTTCTAACATTTCCATAGTGGCAACAGGATTACAGAAAATAAAAGGGAAAGAGGTTTGCCGTTTTGCAATAAATACTAATGTACAGGCTGATCATGTAGGTCTTTCTCTGCCTACACACTAAATAGCCACTGTATCCCTTATTGATTAGGGTGCTTTACTGTATTCAATACATATCTTTCATTCTAGCTAAAATAGCCAGCCATTCTATAGAGCTATAACTATTCTATTTTATTGTCCCATTCTGTCTGGGAGCTCAAGGTCACTGGAAGGTGACCTCCATACATACGAACTGGAAGGAAGAGAAAAGAAAGTTAAAGAGAAGCACAGAGGGTTGTCAGGAGGTGGCCCGCCTCAGATGGAAAGAAGGGGACAGCTTTATTAGATAAGAATATATATATATATATATATATATATATATATGATATCTATGCAAAAACTACATTAATGCATCATTTAGGGTTAAACCACAAAAAGTCAGGAAATGAAAATTCTTTAGGGTTGCCTCCCGGACCCAGCCAATCATCCCAAGATTGACAGATGATGGGGTGTGTCATTGAGGTCGTGAGGCTTAAATGTCACCCCACTCCATGTCTACTCATATTCATAAGGGACAGCAAAAGAATGGGGTGACATTTAGGCCTCACTTACCCCAATGACACACCCCATCATCTGTCAATCTTGGGATGATTACGGTCCGGAGGAGGGATAACCTTAACGTTTTTCATTTCTTAACTTTTTGTGGTTTAACTTTAAAATGATGCATTAACACAAGTTTTTGCATAGAATTTCCTTACTTTTAAGAAAGAAGATCATAAGGTTGCGCAATTTGATGGGAGCGTGGGGCCCACCACCAACTTGCAAGTGCCGAGCTACATTACATACCTAATGACTAAAAAGTACATTGACAATAGCAAAGCCAGCTACCATACAAATGTCAAGCTATTACAACATTGAAAAAAAGCTGTCCACAAAATGTAAACTGTGCCACGCAATATCTGCGCAAAAAATATATTCTCCAACATGTAAATACTGCAGTTCACATCTACAGGACATGCCGTCAACACCCTCCAAATTTCAAGTGAAAAGACCAAACCGTGTCTGAGATATAACATTTTAAAGTTTGAGATTTTCTTTCGTCAGAGTGGCACAGTTCCGCACTTGTTGACATTTAACAGGCACAACGATGGGTGCCAGAGATAGTAAAAGCTGAGGGGTCGGAGGCTCGGAAGAGCCCTTATGAGGGTAAAAGGGCACTTTTTCTACACTAGGTTTTGCTACAAAAAATACAATAAATGTACACTACGATGAAGATCATAATGTTAAGAATGCAGTTACACCATATAGGAATATTTATTACAGTATATTACGAACATATGAATGTGCCAGCAGAAACAGACCACCCTGTCTATTTAAGTGTGCTTGAGTGTGCAGCTATATTAAGAGATCGTCTGTCAACCCATTCCCTCCAAAAGCTCCACATGAAGTCTGAACCATCCATTGCTTAAAGCAGCAGTACTAAGAAAAAAGTTGCATTTTTTGACAGTTTATTCCATGTGCTCTGCTGATCATATACCTGGTACTCTTTCCGAGGCATTGTACTATCACCGAGTAATTTGCTGGGTTATCCTCTGCTTTTTATGTTGGCTGACGTGGCAGTCAACATCTTGCCGACTGTGGAGATTTGGAGACGGCGGTCGCTGTTGGGCGAATGCAAGGCATGCACCAGTAGGTGCATCCCTCATTCCCCAGTCAGCCAGCATGCTAGCGCCACACCATGCATAGCTAATGCAGTGAGTACATCTAAGGAAAGGTCCACTGCAATGCGAGCAAAGCTCGTCACACGCAGCGGACCTTCCTACGTGCTTTGCCACTACAAACATGGTGGCACAGTGGCGCTAAACTGCCAACTTCATGGGCATGTGCCCCCCCACTTTCATTGTTTACCGACAGGGGTGACCAATCCCCATCACCATCCGTTACCCCCTTTCCTAATTTAACGTGCCGGCAGGGGAGCCCACTCCCCGTCGGCATGATGTCCCCCCTTCTTCTGTGCTGAGGGGGTGCCCAATCCCTCAGCTAGTGTCCCCACTTATTTGCCAATGGGGCACCCTATCCCCATTGGCTACTGTATCCCCCAAAAAACACCTGTAACAAAAGAAAACTGTCCGTGATGTTTTAGTTTTTTACACTGTAAACAGAAAATGGTCCTCGTAGTCTCCCTACCCATCATCCGCACCCACCCTACGCACCCTGCCTCCTCACACCCCCTCACCCATACTTACCTCCGGAGCTCAGCGCAATGATCTTCGGTGGACCAGGAACATGTCTGCACTCTTCAAAGCTGACCACGAACTGAGGAAATGTCGGTAAGCTGTATAATGTAATGAATAGGGTTTTTTCAACTTTGATGTATGTCTCAGGCATTTGTTGGAATTTTTGCACCAAATTTTCCACGTGCGGTTTATGGGACCCCTCCTCATGAATTCTGTCACTGTTATGACGTTAATCGGTCCTGAAACGTGATTTCGCAGTCACTGCATGGAATCAACTTTCAGGACTGATTAACACAAGGACAGTGGCAGTGTTCATGAGGTGGGCTCTCAAAAAGCCTATGTTGTAAATTTGGTGTAAAAAATCCAAAAAATGGCTATTTCACAAGTGTGCATTGTGCAGTTGCTACGCACGCTCATAACTTCACGAATTTGCAATAATTTAACACCAGACTTTCAACATTGTCATTTTTCTACACCTCCTTGTGAACAGTATAGCTGTCACTTTTCACATCCTGGCTGAAATATGTTTCTGCACTTCCGGCGCACAATAGCGCAGTCGCTGTGGGAAATCAGTGTTCAAGGCAGATTATGAAAATGGCAGTGACACTGATAATGAGCAGAGGTCCTAAAATGCCTATGTCAAAAATTTGGTGATGATACTCCATAAAATGACTGTGTTACAAGCATGCATCGCGCAGTTGCTACGCACGCTCGTAACTTCGTGAATTTGCAATATTTTCACGACGGATTTTCAACATTGTCATTTTTCTTCACCTCCTTGGAACACTACAGCTGTCATTTTTCACATCTTGGCTGAAATGTGTTTCCACACTTCCGGCACCAATAGCATGGTCGCTACGGGAAATCAGTGTTCGGGGCAGATTATGAAAATGACAGTGATACTGTTCATGAGCAGAGGTCCTAAAATGCCTATGTTGAAAATTTGGTGACGACACTCCTTAATATGACTGTGTTACGAGTGTGCATTGTGCAGCTTGCACGCACACTTGTAACGTGTATTTGTAATATTTTCACTCTGAATTTTCACCATTGGCATTTTTCCACACCTCTTGATGAACAGTACAGCTGTCATTTACATATCCTGCCCAAAATGTGTTTTCGCACGTCCCGTGCAGAATAGTGCGGTCGCTAAGCGAATCACTTTGGGACAGTGTGGAGAAATGACAGTGACACTATACATGAGCAGAGGTGCTAAAATGCCTATGTTTAAAATTTGGCAACTGAAAGTCCATAAATGACTGTGTTATAAGCCGGTGTTATGCATTTCCCATGCACCCTTGTAACTCTCGCAATTTGCAATATTTACATGCCACATTTTCAACACTGCCATTTTTTTACACCTCCTTATGAACACTGCAGCTGTCATTTTTCACATCCTGCCCAAACTGTGTTTCCAAGACTGCACTACCAAAGCCAATGCCAGCGCGACAACATCTTGCATTGACAAATGCTTATTTACATTTCTGCCACCAAGCATGTTGCACTGGACCCCCCTCTACTGCCAACTGCAGATGTGTATGACTTGCAGGGATATCGGGAATGGTCAGCAGAGGGTCCCATTGCTGTAGTCAAAAGACGTGATGCAACCTGAAGGAAAAGCACAGCTGAAAATTAGTCAGCCACCATATTTATTGTAGTGTCACAACAATTCAAATAAATTGCAAATAACTAAAAAACTAAAGATGACTGAAAAAAAATATTTACAGGTATGGAAACTGGAACTTGCTTGCTTACAGCCAAAAATCAGAATTTTGATAGATCACTTCCTGATTTGGTAGTACTGCTGCTTTAACCTGATACAGTGGCTACATAGGTGAAAATGAAAGATGGCACAGTAATACGTGTATCAAGAGCATGCAGTCTTCACACAAATGAGTTAGGAGTTTTTGTTCCATTAACTTCAGGACTAACTTCAGGACAAAGTTAGCAGTTAAGCCAACCACCAGCGACAAGGTAAACTCCTGAGGCTGGGAAATAATGACACAGAGCCATTAAATTTACACATCACCTTCCATCAAAATTGAGATCTCTGGCACAATTAACAGTTTTCTGTAACATTTTAAAAGTTATTTGTTTGATTCAGCAGTTTGTACTTGCTTCTAAACAATCTTTGGGTTGTATATTTTATATAAATGTAATAATCCATCACAGAGTAGGGAAGCCTGCACGTTTACCTACTACACTATATCATACCCTGGGGATAAAACATTGGGTTCCAGCTTTCAGTGCTTTTAATTCTTTACTTTCATCATAATGCAACAAACAACAGTTTATGGGAAATCCTGCATCCACCCTTCCTACCTACCTACCTGTGTATAAGCAGGGCTTCAGTCCTCACCTTTCACCAACACTAAATACTTCAGTGTGGGAACCCCTGCATTGTACCTGCCCCAAACTGTACCTAAGCTATGTATAAATGGGAGACTCCAGTATCCAGTGTTTTAATCCTTCACTTTTTACCAGCTCTTAATCCATCGATTAGAAGCCCCCACTGAGCCTGCCCCACACATACTGCAACATATATTATTCATGTACATATTTATTGTAAATTTTGTTTATAGCTCCTTTCATGCAAACTGTATCACAAAGAGCATTATAATACAGGAAAAGAAATGGAGAGAATGTGGCTGCCATTTTAGACTCATGAGGTGTGAAACAATACATAGATAGATAGACATTCAAGACTATGGAGGTTTGGCATAGAGAGGTTAAGTGGTTTGTTCAAGGCCATACACTGAGAAAGTGGAGCAGAATGGATTCAAATCTAGGTCCACCAGTCTAGTTTTACAGCTATGCTCACTCTGCCGCTACAGCTAACTGCCTCACACGTTATATATATAAACCTGATACCCTCAGCAGCAGCTGAGCAAATTCTGAGAGGCGCATCTATGCCACAGGTAAGTTCAGGCTAAACTTTTACACACACACACTGCTTAGAAGCAGAAGCCTAACAATAAATGCAGTACAGAAACTATTAAAGGGAGTCTGGATTAGGCTTAACATACATACTAACATACAACAAAGCCAGCAAATTACATTCTATTCTCCCCTAAATTCTTTCCAAGATCAATGTTAGCATGGCACTAGGGTTCTGCAATTTTTTTCCACTGTTAGCAATGGGCTTACAATTTCTGTAGCAGTGCATTCTGCAGAAAATATATAAATTCCACCTGCGATAAATTCTGCAGATGCCACCGTGCCAAATGCTTTCATTTTTTTACTCTTGCAATTTATTTACAACCATGGTCAATGAGCAGGTGTACGGTTTCTATTGGTGTGCTTTGTGCTTAAATAAAGTATTTATTTATTTGCATTTTTTTATAGTGAATGAGACATAGCAATGATTTAAAACAGTCTTTCTCCAAACATACACTTAAAGTAAACTTGAATTAAATCCAGTGTATGTAAATGTAATAATATGAGAAGGCATGTCAGTAAGAACCATGCTAAAACAAATGTCTGTGTATAATGATTCTCTTTGGACTTCCAGAAACACAACATAAAAATGTGCTTGTTTGTACATATACTACACAATGGAACACCATATGCTGTCTCTCACTGTACAATATGAAAGGCATAGCACAGGCTGAAGACTCATAAAGGATTTTAGGCAGTGATGGACTCCAGAGCCCTGGGATGTTTTTCTGTCATCACATCATCCGAGTGATCTGCTACGCTATCACATTTCTAGACTATCTATATGTAGCTAAAATGAAATCCCTTATGAGTGTTCAGTCTCATCTCTGTGCTGTGCCTTTCATTTTTTTATGTTGAATTTCTTTAGAAGTCTAAACAATCATTATACAGACATTTTTTTAGCATTTTGAATATCGGTCCCCTGACGTTCTCTGAGAAAGTGCATTAGTGAATATCTCAAATTGCTTGTCATCTGCCTTGCTTTTAGAAGATGCTGTTCCTAGTTCCTTCTTCACCTCAGGTAGTTCTGAAGTGAGTGTTGCAAGCCTGCTGCACACTCAGCAGCACTGATTTCTCCAGAGAAAATTTTTTTGGCATGGTTCTTTTAACATGCTTCCTCAAATATAATATTTGTTTTGGGGTTGGGGGGGTTCGGAACCTTAGTGAATGAATGGCAATCACTGCCATGTGTTGTTGCCACTTGTCATCCACCTCATTTAACTCCCTCCCTCCCTCCCTCCTGGCTCCTCTTAACCACACCACCCCTCCATGCCAGAGTGCACAGTACCACAATAAGAAAGTATACTAGTAAAAAACAAATTGTACCTGGCTGTTAGTTTGAGTTGGAATTAACTTGCAAGTGGAAGCAGCAGAGGTCTTCCATGTTCGGCGGTGGGTGCCAGGGTTGTTGAAGTCAGTCAGTCCATTCCTTTCCTGAATCCCAACCATCCACTAACCGCCTAGGCTGTCGGAGCTGTCCAGGTTTTACTCACATCACATCTGAGCAATTTTTAAACAGCTGACTGAGCTGTGAGCATGAGCAAATAATTTTAGGCAAAAATAAATGCAACTAGCAACATGCAGACCAGCCTTCTGTCAAAAATGAGTAGAAGACGATTGTAGTCCATAGTCCACAAACTTTCTTTCGGGTCTGACTCCGAATCGAAGTGTGTGAAGTCCGTCCAAAAAACAAACAACTCACTCACCCCAACAATTTACAAACTATGCCTTCTTTGCCAGGAGTCAGGTCACGTGCCGCGGTGGTGGTTAATCTCTCTCTCTCTCAGCTGAGGCAGCGCAAGCAGGGAGCATGAGTCAGTGGGTCAGGAACTGAGACTCAGCAGAATTAGAAATACAGATGATAACTGGCTTTCTTTATACCCATTCCAGGCTACCTACCCCTCCCTCCCCCACTAGCCGCCCTGGCTACTACCACCTGGCTTCACAGTTCAAAATCTTTAATCTTGGACTCAAGTTTAACTTGGGAAGTTGGAACTTCACAAGGCCACTTAATATATAAATTATTATTTAAACTACACAGCACCAATTATTCTATCGAGCAAATTGCAATGCAAATTGCTGTTTCCATCCTCCTGTTTGAAGCTTCTCAGACAGAGAGATCAAACCTGTAGGCACCAACACAGGCATGAGAACAAGCCAACAAGGACAAACTTAGATAAATGTTAAATCCCTCCAGACCCTAGAACAGAGACAGGTGTTAAGGGCAGGGGCCAGGGTGGGCAGGATGATGGGCTGCTATTCTGCTAAATACAGCAGACAATGGAGCTGAAGTTCTGGAGACAAAGTTGCAAAGAGCAGTGCCGTTACAGAGTCATTTAAGATAACTGCTGTGGCTCTCTTTACAGCTCATCTGAGCAAGCACTTAATAGGTGTCACTGGGTGTCAAGCGACACTGTTATCTCTTGACGGACAGTCAGCAGGTGTAGCTGTGTTGCGTGTTTGTTAATTTTTTTTATCTTTTGTTTACAGGTGGTGGAATGGACCCAGGGATAGGGCACACAAGGCACATTTGAGGGATGAGGTTGTGGCTGTCCGGTCGGCAGCTTCAATCAAGGGGCAAAACAGAACAGAAGGGAGGCGGGGCACAAGGCAAGGCATTAGATGCAATACAGGGCACTGCTGAATACATTTTGCATTGTTAAGTGCTGACTGCTTGTAAAAAATAAAACAAAGGGCAATCTATGTAGCACAAAAAACTGGAGCGCCGCCCCTCGCCCCCTGTTTCCAATGCCCATGGACACAACAACTGAAAAATACATCCATGACACTTAGATTAGGTATCCTATCAATTTCAAGCCACCAGCACAATGCAAAATGCTGTCCACAGAATGTAAATTGCACCACGCAATATCTCCACAAAAAAAATTTTCTGGCACATAAACACTGTAATTTACATCTACAGGACATGCCGTAAACACCCTCCAAATTCCAAGTAAAAAGACCAAACTGTTTCCAAGATATTCAATGTTAAAGATTGGTAAAATTGCCCTATTTATTCCATTATAAAAAAATCTGTCCATCTTGTCCCTATTTTGCGATCAAAGATCACGATCAAAGAATCTCGCGATCAAAGAATTTGCAGGCTCATGATCAAAGAATTTGCAGGCTCACAATCAAAGAATAAAAAAATGCTGTAATTTAAAAACTAGAAACAATTGCGGTAAATGACTGACATGGTTCATCAGAACGAAGCCCCCTGAGCAAAACCCACCCTCATTTGTCTTCCTAGGGCACCCCTGGGCTGAGAAATTAGATTTTTTAATTCGGCCATCTCATCCCTCACTCGTGATGCATGATCACGATCACAATCAAAGAATCTCACGATCAAAGAATTTGCAGGATCTTGATCAAAGAAATTGCATGCTCGCGATCAAAGAATACAAAATGGTGAAACGCGAGTCTTTGACCGATTTGAAAGAAACCAGCACCATGCCTCGATAGAATGAAGCCCATGAGCAAAGCCCACCCTCATTTGTGTCCCTAGCCCACCCCTGAGCTGAAATAATTGTGTTTTTAGGTCACGATGCAAGATTGCGTTTAAAGAATCTTACATCAAAATAGAATTTGAGGGCTCGCAATCAAAAGATCGTAAGCTTAGCCACAATCAAAAGTTTTAAAACCTTATAACTCTATTTTTTGATGATTTGGGATGAAACCAAAGGCATGGCTCGATAGATCGGAGTCCCCTGAGTAAAACCCATCCAAGCATTACTTCAGGAGTGACCCCTGAGCCAAGATATTTGTGTTTTTGTGATAGGAAATCTAAAAACAAGTTGGTGGACCTCGTGATCCAAGAATTCCCAGGGACAAAGATTCTTGAACCGCGAGGCTGCAAATTCTTTGACCACCAGGTGGGACGAGATGGCCAGAACCCCATTCTTTGTTCTCAAAACATACATATACATTTTCCCATTGACTTATAATGGGAACTTAAAAGTGGCATAACTTTTGAATGCCTTGATATTTTTTCACCAAATGAAAAGCGACATGTTCAGCCACCAAAGCTTTTTCAAACAAGCCATCTTGCAGAGCAGCACACTACACAATGGCCACGCAGGACCACATAGAAAATCCCAAAAGCTGCCTCCAAAAACGGATAATTTTGCATTTTTCAGTGTTTTGTTGCGCAAAGACTGTAAGTCTGACCAAAACTAAATTTGGCAAGTCAAGAGATCTACCATGCCCCACCATGCATACCATATTTCAGGCAAATCCATTGAACAGGTATAAAGTTATTAACACACAAAATTTTGACTTTAACATAGAAGTGACATCTCAACCCTAAATATAGTGGCTCAACTGCGCCACTATTATATATATTATGGTAGAGTAGCACTTTTAAGGTTAAAGGGTGAACTTTTGCACCTTAATAACTTTGCCACCATTCAACGGATTTGCCTAAAATTTGGTATGCATGATTGGGCATGATAGGTCTTGGGATCTGCCAGCCTTTGTGTTGGTTGGTTATACAGCTGTGGAGTTATTAAGCGACATCCGAATGAACAATTACGCTTTTTTGCGCATTCTTTGCTCATGCCTACAGGGCACACGGTTTATGCCACTGGTCTGAAAACTTCAGAGAACATGCTGCAGGGTACCTGATGTGCCTTGTGAAGATTTCGGAAAAAATTAAATGGTTCAAAAGTTATTAAAAACAAGCTCTCATTATAAGTCAATGGGAAAAGTTAACAAAAGTTCAAAAGTTTCGCAAATGCACTTTTTAGTGTCGCAAGTGGCCCTAGTAGTGTCGCAAATCCACCATTTTGTTTTCAGTTACTGATCAGAAAAATGTTTGGCATTTAAAATTGGGACCCTCTAGGAACACAATTCTTTTTGTGTTCACCTAGTCGGACCCTCGGGATGCTAGTCATGTCTTTATTTTGGGGTTAAACACCCCAGAAATATGTTTTTTAAATTTCTGGGAACAGTAGTATCGCAAAGTAGTGTCGCACTTGCAACACTTTCACAAAATTTTGCAAAAGGTGTCGCAAATTGCAACACTACTCTTCCAAACTATGGCCAAAATGACAGGAGTTCTTTGCCACCCTGCTGTAAAAGAACAGTTTGGTCTTTTGGGCTCAAATTTGGAGGGAAGGCAGCCAACATCTCGCAGATGTGCCTTTTGGTGGTTTGGTGACAAAATATTCACGAATGCCAAGTTACAGTACTCTGAATTTGACGATTTTTCCCATAGACTAACATGGTGGCATCTGCCGCGCCTTTCGGACTCGTATCTCAAAAGCGGTGCAAGATACAGAATTTTCGATGTGACAGGGCTACGCATTGAAGCGAAAAACCTAGCCCAGAAACTCATGAATCATGTGAAATTTAAATGTTTTGTCTACGTCATACGGTTCCTGAGGTATCAGCAATTTAGTATTCCAACAGCTAATTTTCTGCTCTGAGGCCCATTATTATGCATACATTCTTTCTACACACTGTGTTTCTCTATGCAGCTGTTGGGCAAATACAGGGTGTGAGCTTCCATTACTGTTACAGTTACCGTTTCCACTTGTGTTTCTGTACCTGTTTGCATTATTGTTCCTGTGTTCACCACTGTGTGCATTACCCTTTGCGTTCTCGTTTGCGTATGCACTTGCATTTGTGTTTCCATTTCTCTTTTCCTGTGCTCTTATTTTTGCTGTTAACGTTACCATTTGCACTTCTAATTTCAGTACCCATGATCATGCGCATCGCTGATTTGCGTTTCATACTGCGCTGCATTTTACGTTCTGTTTTTTTTTTTAGTTATTGTTACTGTTACCATTACCATTAGCATTTACAATTGTGGTACCGTCATTATACGCGTTACGGTTTCGTGTTTCTGTATCGCTTGCATTAGCATTTCTTTGTTTCCTTTGGCATTATTTTACTTGTTACTATTACCATTTGCATTTCCAATTGCGGTACCATGACTGTGTGTGTTACAGTTTGCATTTCTGTGCAACTTGCATTTGCCTTTCCATTTCTGTTTCCTTTGGCATTCTTTTTGCTGTTACCATTACCATTTTGTGTTTGCAATTTGCAGTACCATGACTGTCGCGTACACTTTGTGTTTCCCTTATGCGCTTGTGTTTGCCCTTTATGTTCACTTGGCATTACTGTTGCTGTAATACTTAACATTGCGTTTCACGATAAGCGGTGCCATGACTGTGCGCATTACCAGTTACGTTGATGTACTGCGCGCATCTCCGTTTAACGTCACTGTTCACTTTGTTGTCAGTTTGCACTTGCTTTCTATTAACATTTGCATTACCTTTTACGTTGTGTCACCATGTGCGTAACCATTAGTGTTTATGCTTGTATTGCAGTTACCATTACTATGTGACTACACATCACATGGTGGCAGGCCCACGCCCCACCACTGCATTCTATTCACTATTTATAGTCCTCATTCTCAAAAAGAAGGGAAATTCATGGCAAAAAACTCAGTTTAATGCATCAGTTATGGTTGTTCCACAGCGACAAAAGTGAGGAAATTCAGTGTTGGTCTCGTCGGTCCTAACTCTCACCCCGCCTATATCTCAGGTTGTTTAGCCATGTGATGGGGTGAGAGTTAGGTCCGATGAGCCCAATGCACACCCCAATTCCAGTTGGGGGGGCAGGCTGGGTGGTGCAAGGGAGGCTTTTAACCCCAACACCAGATTTCCTTGCTTTTGTCGCTGTGAACAACCCTAACTGATGCATTAAATGGAGTTTTTTGCCATGAATATATATATATAATATATATATATATATATATATATATATATATATAAAGAGTTTGCAAACTAATATACTCAAGGGTACTACTACAGTGGCAGGATGCACCCTGTCACACTTACCCCTCCCCCTTTTTTTATGAGGGGAACTGCAAACTATAGGTTGCCCTTCCAAGAAGCCCTGGAAGGGGTGGAACGTCCGCCCGCCCAATCTCAGAAGTTCTGTCCCAGGGTCCCTTTCAACTCTACTGGTTACTGACCAGTCATACTGATCTTAACTACATACCCTGGACATTGACAAGGCCTCTGCAGCATGATATAAACAATAACACTCAATAGTCATACTGGTCATATCCTATAATCAGCAATACATAACACTACTAAATACCTTTAAGGTATACCACCTCCTGTATTGAGATGTTGGAGGATCTCCGGACCACCCTCTCCATGAAGCTCCATCCCAGGGTCCCATTTAAACAATAATCATTTCTGACTGGAAAACACTTACACAGTGTAGCCAAACAATGATTTATATTACATTAATACATACATTTACACTGGGATCTAAAATTATGTTATAGACTTTGTCAGTATTTCAAACATTTCCTTCAAAATCTTATACATTCATGTTTCATCATCTTGGTCTCCAATTCCTGCTCCATACTGTGACAAGTAGTCAGCATTGGTATGTTCACTACCTTTCCTGTGGGTCACAGTAAACAGATAGGGCTGCAAAGTCAGGTACCATTGCATGATGCGTAGATTTTTCTCTCACATCTGCTGTAACCAGCACAGCAGACTGTGATCTGTCACCACCTGGAATTCAGTTCCCCACAGGTAGTATTTTAGTGATTCGATTGCCCACCTGAGCGTCAGACATTCTTTCAACAGTGGCATCTCTCTGCTCTCTTTTGTGCAATTTTCTACTGATGAAAATTATGGGGTGTTCTTCCCCTTGAATGTACTGGGTTAAGACTGCACCAATACCCACCCCTGATGCATCAGTCTGTACTACTGAATGGTTTGCTAAAATCAGAACTTCTCAACACAGGGTATGAACATAAGCTTGCAGATCTTTCTAAGCGTCATCACACTCTGGGGTCCAGTGTACCTTATTAGCATAGCTCTTTTGGTTAAGTCTGTTAAGGGGCATGCCACAGCAGAGAAATTTGTAATAAATCGCTGATAATATCCTGCTAACACCAAAAAAGCTCTCACCTGTTTCTTTGTTGGGGGCACAGTACTATTTGCCACTGCAGTGACTTTGTCTATCTCAGGTTTAATCACCCTGTTTCCTATAATAAACCCTAAATACTTAGTATTCGCCGAGGCACACTTTGCAGGGTTTATGGTAACTCCTGCCTCTTGGATGGTGGATATCACCTCGTCAAGGTGTCATACGTGTGTTTCCCAGTTGGGGCTAAACACTACCACATCATCCAAGTAGGCAACACAAAAGTCTGAATGAGGTCTAAGCATGTGATCCATCAAGCGTTGGAAGGTTGCTGGTGCTCCATGCAGACCAAACGGCATCGTAACAAACTGGAATAATCCTAAAGGAGTACTAAAAGCCATTTTCTCCCTACAGTGTGGTGTTAAAGGGATTTGCCAGTACCCCTTCATTAGGTCTAAGGTGGAAACATAACTAGCATTCCCTAATTGGTCTATAATATTGTCGATATGGGCATAGGGTATCCATCAAAGAGAGAGGCAGCATTTACTTTACGGATGTCTAAGCAAAGACAAATACCTCCCTCCTTTTTATTAACCACCACTATGGGGGATGACCAGGCACTCTTTGATGGTACAATTATTCCTAGGCACTCTAGTTTTTTTACATCCTGAATGACTTCCTTTCTTACATGGATGGGTAATCTGTAGGGTTTCTGGTAAATGGGACTGTCGTGTGACTCGAATGTCATGTTCTATTCCAGATGACCTCCCTGGAATATTAATGGTGGTAGTAGTAGTAAAAGGTTTATTTTTATACAGGAAGTTGACTTACAACATTATTAGGTTCAAAGAACCTGTTCTCAAGATGATCCTGTGTACAATTTTTAAGGTACATCACAAATTGATATAACCACAGTACAAAACAATTTAAGTACATCTCGATAAAAAAGCAGTATGTATAAACACAACACAGACACAACATAATCTAAAAACATGCCAATTACAGGTAACTGTCCTATAGCTTATCATCTAGGACACACATTTAGGCTTTTACCCCTCCCCAGTCTTAAATAACTTTTACAGCCAGCCCATTGTTCATTATTCAATTGCTGTATAAAAACTTCAGGTGTCTGTGTGAATGTGTCTGCATATTTCTCTATAACCTTCTGCACTTGTTCAGTTTACAGCCTGGTTAGAGTAGGGTTGATTTTTATTTCTTGAATGTCTCCAGGCTGTTCTAATCTTCTATAGGCAACATCCAGTTCAGTTTCTTGGGTTGCAGTGTGTATGTAACACCCTAGGTTGGCTTGGGGTGATCCCTCATGCCATTTCTTAAGTAGGTTATCATGGTAAATCTGTTTAGTAACCCTCCTGTTCGGCATCTCAGTCTCATAATTTACAGGGCCTACTTGGTGGATGATGGTGTAAGGGCCCTGCCACTTCATCAAAAGCTTGTTCTCAGTTGTTGGAAGGAGAAGTAACACCTTTTCTCCAGTTTCAAACTGTTTGATCCCCACCCCTTTATCATATAAAGATTTCTGCTAGTTCTGCTTCTCTTGTACGGTCTGATGGACTAATTCAATGTATTTCATTAACATTTTCCTCAAAGCTGTCATGTACTCCAGCATACCACTATGCCCAATGCTCTTATTCTCCTCCCAATGCTCTTTGGCCACATCTAGGGGTCCTCTGGGGTTGCATCCATAGTGCAGGGAAAAGGGGCAATCACCAGTGGATGCCTATAGAATTTCTCTATAAGAGAAGACAAGGTAGGGTAGACATGTATCCCAGTTCCTGCCTTCCTCATTTGCATGCTTCTGCAGCATCTTTTTTATAGTTTGGTTGAACCTCTCCACCAGACCATCTGTTTGGGGGTGGTAAGGGAAGGTTCTAATTGCCTGAATTCCCAACAAATGATGCAATTCACTCGGCATCACAGATGTAAAATTGCTACCCCTGTCAGTGAGTATGACTTTGGGGATTCCCATTCAGCTGAACACTTTGGCAAATTCCTCTGCCACTCTGGGAACTGTCACTGTCTTCATGGGGATGGCCCCAGGGTACCGTGTGGTGTAGTCACATATGACTAAAATGAAGCAGTTTCCCTTTCAACTGATTTCTAAGGGGCCTACCACATCTATGGTTATGTGATCAAAAGGTTGGGTGACAATGGAGATACTCGGTAGAGGCACCATGTCTTTTTTCTTCCTATCCGGTCTACCTTTTGACAATCAGGGCAGCTCTGCACATACTCAGCCACTTGTTCACGTATCCCTGGCCAAAAGAATCTGTTAAGGACTCTGCTTTGGGTATTATCCCTACCAGTATGCCCAGCCAAGGGAATATCATCTGCTAGCTTCACCACAGCATTCCTATACTTCTCAGGAACTAGCAACAGGGCTACTATTGCCCCATTTCTAGGGTTTTCACATTCCCTATACAGTAAATCATTCTTTACCACATATTTGGGGGCTCCAGTGCTTTGTTCTTGTCCAACCTGCAAGAAAAAGGTATTTAAGGTTTTATCACTTTTGTTCCTCTTGCATCATCCCTGCTTCACTTTTCAATATTTTCAAAGTTCCTTGTTTCTCTTGCCATTCCTTCCTCTCCTTTCTTTTTAAGGTTTTCCCTTTCCTGTCTTTACCTGAACAGTCAAATGGTTCTTCAGAAAATGGAAATACACTGGCAAGTTCTGTCTGTTGTTTGGCCTGGACTCTGGTAGTAACTGCTACCAGAGTAGACTGTCTTCTGTCTCCTTCTAACAATGAAGAAAAATCAGGATGATCCTGTCTGATGATTATGGGGACAGGAAGCTGAGGTACCAATCCTACCTCCAACTCATGCTATCTCCCATTTATAGCCATCTCCAGGAGAACTGTAGGATAAACATGGGTATCCCCGTGAATACATGTTACTTCTGTATTTTTCCCTGATTTGCTGTATATATCGACTAGATCAGTACGAATGAGTCTCTGTCAACTCCTTGAGTCAATAAGACCCACAACTTTCTGAGTACCCATCTCCACCATTGTTATATAAGGTGCCCAGTTAGCTAGAGCTAAGTGACCATAGTTTCATTTTACATGTGGGCAATTTCTTATCAAATGCCCTTTTTTTCTGGCATCCATGGCAAACAATATCCAAAAGGGGCAACCTCCCTTTTCTGTCTTGTCTCCATTCAGATTTATCTCTATTTACAACATTTTGAGTAGGTCTTACCAGATTGGCAGAGGTGGATGATAGTGGGCCCCCTTGGATATTCCTCCCCTTCGCAGTTCTGGCTGCCAAGAAGTCCTCCGCTAGGGCAATCATTTTCTCCACTCCCTCAGGCTTATGCCCTCACCCATAATTGAACATCTTGGGGAAGTATCTTGATGAACTGCTCAATAATTATGGCCTCCATTAGCTGTTGAGCTGTCTTTGTCTCCGTCTGCAACCATTTATAGCTGAGGTCCTTTAGGCAGGCAAAAGGTTTCCCTTAGAGCATCTGAAGATTGCATCTTTAAGTACCTGAAAAGTTGCCTATACATTTCCATATTGATGTTGTAATGTCTTAAGATTTCCCTCTTTACATAATCATAATCTTGAGCCACTTGTATGTCTAATTGACTATAGACTACTTGTGCTCTGCCAGTCAATTGTGGGGCTAGACGAACAACCCACTGATCATGTGGCAACCCACACATGTTTGAGCTACCCTCTCAAACATTATTAGATAGGCCTCTATGTCATTGTTATCCTGGAGTCATGATAATTTAATGTCTCTTGGGCTCTGCATAGGCTGTTGTCCCAGCATGTATGGCTTGCAACACTTTCTTCATAGCCACCCACTTTGCATCTTGTCGCCTTCTCTCCACCTCTCTTTCCCTGTTCAACTGGACCTGTTGGACACTAAGCCACTTCAACAGTTCTCCTACATCTTCTTGTGGAGCATGTTCCAAATCTGGACAGGAGGTGTTAAAGTCCTGTTCACCTTCCTCGATCTCTGGAAGTTTATCAATAGGATCCTTTTCCACCCGATCACTGTGGTCATCATCATCATCCTCCGAAGGTTGTTTATTCACCTTTGGTCTGACATCCATTGGAAGGCTATCTAGTAGTGGTGCTCCCATCTAAGAAGCCATCTTCCTGGTAAGGGTGCCAGTCACTTGGACACCCTCTGCAATGTGTCCACCTGGGACACCGGATGGTATCCACCACAATGTCTCCTGTCCCTGGCAAGACACTAACAGCTGTAAATCCCACCACTGCCACCACTTGTAAAGGTGGGGGAAATACAGTACAAATGGACACAAACACAAGATTTTTGGTGCTACTCACTTTTTCTAAGTGGGATGTTTATTTTGTCATCATAAACAGCAACAGCTTTACACCATATATAAAGTAAAAACAAAACAATTCAAAAGAAAAGCCTTGTAAATACTTTTCACAGTGTTCTCCTTAGTACAGCACAGGACTCTCTAGTCATTCACCTACACTCAGTCAGAAGACACTGATCCTATCTAACATCAGTTTGCTCAGGCAGTACTATTTATACCCGCCCACCTGGGTCAGGTGACCAAGCATCATCATGGCCCTTCATTTAATTAAATAATAGGCTAAAATGAACTAGTTACCCTTCTATAATGAGGAGCAGCTTTAGATAATAAAAGGGACTTTCCCAGAAGGATTTTCCCCTTTTTAAAGGTGGAAAACTTTCCACTGGGACTTGAGTGACAGACAGCTTACTATAAAAATGGGCCACAAGGGGCCACTGTTCCCCTATACACGATATTTCATTCTTTCCCCTGCTTCAGGTAAGGACAGACTTAATTTATTCCTTTTCCTTCAAGAAGTACATTTGTTTAAAGCATATTGTGTTGCCAGAAGAAGGTTTGTGTTTACTTTACCCCTTTCAGTATTCTAGTCTGTAGGTTTTCACTAGCTATGTTTATGCCAGTTTTATTAGTATGCTAGAGCTTCCCATGCTGTAATCTTTATTATGCAGTACAATATCCATTAGCTTTTCATATTTATCCTAGGGTAGCAAGAAAACCCTTTATCCTACATCTCTTGCTCATGTAGCACAAAGCTAGCCATGTGTTTCAAGCATTTTCTCCTAATTTGGGGCAAGACAATGTACTTTCAGCTGAAATGTCAAGCCGTTGACTGACACTTTCACTTTCCTCCACATAGGCTTCTATGCATTGCTGTATAGCTCTCTCTCTCTCTTAGAAAGCATGCCTAATACTTGCTCTGCACCCTTTTTGTTTATCTCTGGTGCAGCTAAGTAAAGTGCTTTTCTAATTAAAAGGTGTTCGCTGCTTCCTACAGTTAGGCTCTGGAACATAATATGGCATAACTACAACAGGGTTCCTTCTAATTTCTACCTATGCAACTACAGTTTAACAGCAGCATAATGCATCCAGTAGATAAACTGCACAATTCAGTACAGGTTCTAACATTTCCATAGTGGCAACAGGGTTACAGAAAATAAAAGGGAAAGGGGTTTGCCGCTTTGCAATATATATTAATGTACAGGCTAGTCATATAGGTCTTTCTCTGCCTACACACTGTATCCTTTATTGAGTAGGGTGCTTTACTGTATACAATACCTGTATTTAATTCTAGCTAAAATAGCCAGCCATTCTATAGCGCTACAGCTATAACTATTTTATTTTATTGTCCCATTCTGTCTGGGAGCTCAATGTCACTGGAAGTTGACCTCCATACATATGGACCCGTGGAAGGAAGAGAAAAGAAAGTTAGAGAAGCACAGAGGGTTGTCCAGAGGTGGCCTGCCTCCAAACAGAAAGAAATGGATAGCTTTATTAGATAAGAATATAATATATATCTATCTATATATATATATATATATATATAGAGAGAGAGAGAGAGAGAGAGAGAGTTGCAACCTAATATACTCAAGGGGTCCTACTACAGTGGCAGGGACGCACCCTGTCACACCTGGGAACATGATCTAGAGGATAAAATGAGGGTCTCGGAGGGAGATCTGGAGGTATCTTGAACTCCAGGGTGTGATCCTGTTCTATTAGCTGGAGCACCCAAGCATCTGTAATGATCTCTTGCCACCCTTCCAGATGGAGGGAGAAATGACCCCTAACTGCCACATCTTGGGAGCCCAAGTGAAGGGGGTCAGACAAGCAGTCAGGCTGTGACTGAGCCTGTAGCTGGACATATACCTCCACTTCAGGAGGACTCTCTGGTGGTGGAGGTGGGTGCCAGCTGGGCCACAGAAACTTTGTGTTTATTGGGCTTCTTGGAGGTGGACCTTTGGCTGTGGGTAGCACGCTGAAAGGGCATCCTCTGTCCACTCTTCTGATGAGTGTGATAGAGGGAGTTAACAGAGTGAAGGGTTCTATCCAAGGTCTGTAGGTCATTGAAGATGTCCTGCAAATCACCCCCAAATAGCTTACGGCCCCTGAAGGGAGCATTCAGGATGGACTGCTGGACATCTATTGCAAATCCTGAAACCCTAAGCCAGGAGTACCTCCTGAGGCAAATGCCCACTGCCAAGGTCCTGGCTGAGACATCCACCGCATCACAGGTTGCCCTCAGTAGATGCCTGCCAATGTCCGCCCCTGACTGGAGGGCCTTAAGCAACTTTTTGGGCCCATCTGGGAGAGACTGAGTGGCAGCTCTAGCCAAGTCCCAGAGGTCACTCTGGTACCTCAGCATGTGACCCATGCAGTTTAGGACTCTTATGGCTAGATCAGAGGAGGCAACTACTCTCTTACCCATCAGATCCAGGTTCCTGGACTCCTTATCAGGAGGGAGGGAATGAAGGTGTTGGGGTCTTTTGGACTGATCAAGGGCCACACTTATGACAACTGAGTTTGCCTAAGGGGGCCTGGAGAAGAAGGGCTTTCCCGAGGGGGCCTCGTAGAGTTTGTATGCTTTCCTAGGCATGGGGGGACCAGGTGAGGCCTGTACCAGGCAGCTAGGATGGCATCCTCATGCGCATCAATAATGGGAGGAATGATGAAGGGTGGGGACTCTGGCAGGTTACATAATGTGCCAGGTTCCACCTGGAAACATCTTGTTCCACTGACTTGAAGCCCATGGTGACCTGCAATTGTTACATTACCGTGATGAAGGATGGGTCATTTGTGGGGAGGGACCGAGGAACATATCTGGAGGAGTCCTCTCCCTGTAGAAAAGATCATAGAGGTGCTGGATGGGGTTCTAGCTCCTGCACCTTCATCATCCTCATCCTCAGGGAAGAGGAAATCAGGATGGTAGTTGTCGTCAGCCCCGGTCTCAGAGGGTGGAATCAAGGACAACAACAATCAGTAAGGGGCAGGTCTCATTGACAACTGGTGCGATGGTGCCACAGGGGGCTGAGAAGGTCCTGCTGGAGATGGGGCTGGGGGTAGTACCACTCTCTGCACAAGGTCCAGAACAGAGGAAAACAGGGTCTGGACATCCACAATCACTGGCATAGACAGGGCACCATGGGGATGTGGTGGGGGTACTATGCCACAGTGTCAGAAAAGGAGGATCAACAAAATGGGGGCTGCTTAGGGTACCAGCTGAGGGACCTGTATCCCCATCATTGATGGGATGACCAAGGGTGTCGATGGGATGGGTCGAGCACCTGACAAAGAATGCCCATCGCTGGCCAGCAAGAGGCTGGTACCACAACCTGATTGCGGCCCCTGAGGAGGCAGAGGAGCCATCAACAGGGGCAGGTGCATTGAAGGGGGCAACGGAGAAAGCCCTAATGATGATGGCCTGGTGTCTACTAAGCCCACAGGCTGTACTGCCAGCACCCCCATGTATCTGGTAGGGTGAGGGAGGCAGTGGGGATCATCAGCAAGAAGTTGGGAGAGCTAATAGACAACAAGCTACCACAGCCTTTGGAGACCCCAGCAGAAAGAGTTACCAAGACTGGCCTTGTAGCTAAGAGGGGTGGGGAGGCAGCTGGAGTCATCACTGACCTGGACAATGACTCCAAAATGGTCAACGCTGGGCATGGCGACTGAGACTGCTCTCGTGTCTGGCAATCTTTGTACAGATGGTGGTTCTTACCCAACAACTTGTCCTGGGCCTTAGCAGAGTGGAGGCCCAAGGACAGAGCCAGGGAAGCAATGGAGCCTCTGGCCTGAAGCTCCCTCTCCAGAATGGTGACCTTCTGCTCCATCAGGAAGGCCTTAAGCTCCTTTAGACGATGTCAGCAGGTGGCTTGGTGAAACCTGCTGCAGATTTCACAGGGCTGAATGTCATGGGCGATGCCAAGGCAACGAACACAGGTGTCATGCAAATCCTTGTTGAAGATCTTCTGCCCACAATTGCAGCATCTGAAGAGGGAATCAAAGGACATAAACAAAGGAGAGAAAGATAGATCAATTTAGGATTAAAGTGACAGAAAACTAGGGTGAGAAAACAAGAAACCGAACTCTCATTCTAGAAAATGGAGGTCGACTGAAATGATGGTACTCCACAAGTCCAAAGTGCAATAGCTGATGGCTGGCAAAGAACTGAGGAGTGCATGGCACCACCCACGACTATATAGAGGAACACTGACATGGTGATGTCATTGTGAGTGGCCCCACGCAGACTGCTAGCAAAAAGGCTGCTGTGTGATTCTGGTGCCTGATGGTGGAGGTTCTCACCCTAGTTCCTAGTGTGTGACCTGCTGCGAGATATCCTCGAAGAAGATCTAGTACTCCCCCAAACAGGAGGAAAGGTCAATGAAGAGGAGGGTGCAAGCAAGGGAAGAGTAGTACAGCAGGGGCAGTACTGAGCAAGCGAAGGAGGCAGAAATAGGAAAGAATAAATCATTATGGAGAGGAGACAGCCTCAATGCCAGGAGTCTTGGTAACAACATTAGTGACCTAGCAGTTCTGGTGACATTCTCGTAATGGCAAGCTGCTGAACTGCTCATCTGTCTGCTAACCAGTGCTAAAAAAAATCCTCTGCATAACTATGCAAACGTCAATATATAAGTATTTCAATAGAGAAAGTGATGTAGACTGTGGCATACACTCTGATGGAGTCAGATTCATAAACAAATCCAGCACAAACAGCTTGGAGGGTGCAATGGCAGACAAGCCTGCCTTGGGAAAATCGAGAAAAGCTAATGGACGATCTTCAGTTGGTGCTCCATGAATTAAGGGCATTTCGAGAAGAAACTCACCTTACCTTGGCAGAACTTTGGATGGCCATCAAAAAGACAAACTCTGGTTGATAACTTGGAGCAGAGGGTCTCTGATCTCAAGGACACCAACATTGGAACCCAATGGCTGCTGATGCATTTAGTGGACATGCAAGCAAAGCTGAAGGCAAAATGCATCAATGTAGAGGGCTGTTCTTGAAGGAAGAATATCCAGGTATATGGCCTCAAAGAAGGGACTGAGACTCAGAATATATCCAGTTTTATTGAACTGGTTCTCCAGGAAGCACTTTCACTGCCATCTGATTTTCCACTCAATGTTAAACAGGCGCATTGAGCCCTAATACCCAAACCTCTGAATCCCATTGCTAGCCCCCCATTCTGTGGTGCGTCAGTTGCAAAGCTTTAAGGTCAAGCAATTCATCAGTTGGGCATGGAAACAGAAAGACTTTATGTTCAAGGGCTGCAATCTCATGATTGACAATGACTGCCTGCAAGAAATCCTTGAACACATACAGACATATAATGCTCTGAAACACCACGTATGTCTCAGAGTTATGCTCCCTTTAGGCTCCAGGACTTATGATTTGCTCTTCAAGGCAAATGCAGACTTCCACAAGTTGGGAATTGCTACAGCCCCACAGAGGCCTCCCAACTGCCTACTTCTTCATTAGCTCCCAATTGGGACAGTGGCTGGCAGCAGATCCGGAATCGCCATGAAGAGAGGAGGTGCCACACTGATGCAGTCAAGCAGGATATCAAAACCCTGTTAAACTCCTACAAAGCTAAATCCCCGGTCACACAAAAATATACTTCCCTGCAATGATTATGGACAGACAACACGAGTGTTTATATGCAGATACCCTCTGCAGTTTACTTGGGGATGGAAGGCAGGTGCAGCCACAAAATGCTCAGATTTCTAGAAGTGGCATGTCCCAAGGGTCAAGTTTGTAATGCAAGATGGATGGTGGCCCTTGGTGGGGAGTTCTGAGCTAATCAGCAGTGAGTTTTGGCCATGAACAGCCAGGTGGCCCACCTTAGCTGCGCAGTATATAAAATGGGGACTCTGCCTGACTGCCCAATTTGCAGCTTGCCCAGCAGAAGACCCAGAGCAAGAATCTTATTTTTGCTAAGATACATGGGGGGATATATCCTTTGAGAACCAAAAGACTGTGGGCACCTTCTGGGGGTGGAGTCTCCTGGGCGGGCAAGCCCAGTCCTTTGGTATAGCCTGAGCTAACTATGCAACTCCACCCTTGTATACAGTTTACTCATGCTCCCAGAGCTGACGTTTTTTTTATTTGTTGGCTGATCAGTTACATAGTGAGGTGGGGAGGAGTACAGTACCAGGAGTTCCCCAACTATTAGTGAGCAGGCTTCTGGATCTTTCTAATTAAATGGAAGGTCTCCTGCCCAAGGCCTTCACTGGGACAGAGGACCGAGGCCTGAGGGCATTGCCTTCTTTTACAGTGACATACTGATCAGTGTAGCTGTGGCAGCTCCCTTTCTTCCCACCCCAACTACTGAACATATTTGGAAATGGCCTTTACTGCGTACCTGTCCCATACTGCAGTGGGGGAACCTGTACCCTCTATAGATCTCAGACTTGGATCTCTTCTGACTTTGAAGTAGAGAACAGCTGAACTTGATAAAAAGCTGCCACAGTTGGGAATGAACATGGGAACTAATAGTATAGCACCTGATGGACTATACAGTTTACTGATATGCCCTTAACTGCTTTATTTCTCAGAGACTAAAGTTTCTTTGTGTGTTTTTTTTTATTCTGTTGGTTCTCACTCATTTCGGATTCTGGGCTCCCAAGCTCAAATATTAGTTGTGCATATTTCCTACTGTATCTCAACATGCCTTATTTCTGACTTAGAAAAACATGCAGTAGCGTCATATTGCTGTCATGCACTCCTTCCCACAGCTCTAAGCATATTGCCTCTTGATCCTGGGAGCATCCAGGGTGCAGTGGAGGGGAGGAAGAGACACCTATGACTAACCAGGGTAACTAAACCCAAGAACCCAGAGACAAGATCTGGTATGATCATTTCAAAACAGGCACTGTCCTTAAATATCTGCTTTGGGACCAAATCCACTCTTTATCCTATCTCCAATACTGTGATTCCAGGGACATGACAAGGGTGAAGGTGGCTCTCAAACAGGCTGGTGGGGGGCTCCTGAATGTTAGCCATCTCTCTTCACTGGTGACGTCCAACCCTCTTACATCCATCCTTAGAGGAGAATTTCTGCACCATTATGGTTTCTGGAGGAGCTCTGACCTGTACAGGTTAATATTCTCCTTTCTGCTCATCCAGTTCCCTGGTTTGGGACTCTGAACTAGGTCAGAAGCTTGACACACAATGGCACCCTCCTACCTTAGAGGTCATAGTTCTATCAAATTATGTGTTCATGTTTCCTTGTTGGTCCTGTTACTGTTGTTTGTCCTATATACTTGATTTCTTTCAGGGTATGGTAAAGATGTATGTAGTACTGGGGGGATGGGAAAATGATTTCTTGGGAGACAGGAAATATGTTTTACTGTATAATGGAGTGATGGCTACAGCAATGCATACAATATTGTCATTTAATGTTAATGGGTTACACAACCCGAATAAAAGACACAATGTAGTATCTCTATTGAGAAAGGAGAAGGGGAATATGGTCTTCCTCCAGGAGACTCATCTCTCCCTAGAAGAAAGTGTGAAACTTGAAACATTTGGTTTTGTCAAAAGTTACTACTGTACTCACTCATCTGGGCAGTGTAAAGGGGTGTCTATTTTGCTGAAACGGTCCTTTCCATTTGAGACAGAAAACACATGCATTGACAAAGAGGGTAGATATATTCTCCTGAGGAGAAAGATTTCAGGGGAACAGGTAAAACTTCTAAATGTATACACATATCCAAAGACCCCTAAACCATTCTTTCATGTAATTGTTGACCCCCTTGCTACTAAGGCAGAGAGACTGGTGCTCTGGGAGGACCTAAACATGGTTTTGGACCCTACTCTAGACACCATGGAATAAAAGTATGTTAAGAGGCAACTGAGTAACTTAGGCTATCAGGATATCTGGTGGAGTCTGTATGCTCAGATTAAGCAATATACCTTCTTTTCAAACCCACACCATATGTACTCCAAGACTGATTTCCTCTTTATTATAGCTGCACTGTTCCCAAGGATTCAGTCCCTGGAACTGCTGCCTTGAGTGGTGTCAGATCAAGTCCTTCTTAAAGTACAGATAGACCTGAGAACAGATAGAAGAGATGCCCTCTGGAGATTTAACCCTACCCTCCTTTACAAAGAACAGCATTGAACGGACATTGTGGCCTTCATGAAGGCCACCACTATGGATAAGCTTACTGGGTTGGCAGCATATAATAGATGGCAGCAGCAGGAAAAATAGCTACGCCTACAGGCACAGCTAGCTAAGGCACATACAGCCCATGCCCGTGGGGATAGTGGCATGGGAAACCCTTAAGCTCCTCACCAGACAGCTTGATGACATTGCCTCCACCCAGACAGATTTGGCACTTAGGCTCTTAAAAATATTACAAGGGAGAGAAGATGGCAGCAAAATTACTTGCCTACAGGTTAAGGCAGCAGCAGATGGAAGTACAGGTCCCACAAGTCTTTCACCCCACCCCAGAACAATTGCAGATTCACACTAGGGCAATAACTGGGGCCTTCATATCCTATGACAAAACCCTCTACACCTCCTCTGCAGAAAAGAATACACAGGCTCAGGAGAGGTTTCTAGATGAGCTAAAGCTCCCGGTCCTTACGGCCAACTAGCAGATTGAACTCATCTGGCAATTCTTGGCTACAGAGCTCCACAAAGCCATCACAGATCTTAAAATGGATAAAATCCCCAGGTCAGATGGCTTTTCTGAGTAATGGTACAAGACCTCTAGACAAATGATCCAGCCCTCTGTTTAAGGCCCTCGGTGAGGTCTTTTCAACTGGAGAGCTTCTCCTTAGCTGTCAGAAAGTGGTCATCTCAGTCATTCCTAAGGATGGGAAGGATAAGAAATACTGTGAATCCTACCAAAATACTGTGAATCCTACCATCCCATCTCCATCTTAAATCTAGATTATAAGAGTTACACAAACTTAATCACCAAAAATTTGGAGAGCTTTCTCCCCTCTCTGATATCTTAGGCCAGACAGATTTGTCTCCAGCAGACAGTCCCATGACAACATCAAAAGGGCCTTGCACCTTCTCTGTTATGTTCAGGAAAGTAAAACAGCTGCATTTCTTATAGTGGTAGAGGCAGAGAAGGCCTATGATTGAGTCAAGTGGCTGCATCTGTTCTTGGTGCTACAGTTCAAGGGATTCCCCACTGAACTACAACAAGCCATCCAGGGAATTTACAGGTTTCCAGTGGCTTAGGTAAGAGTAAATGGACATGGGGATGGGGATGGGCATTTTGCTTAGAGGGGGACTAGACAGGTGTATCCCCTGTCCCCCTTGTCTTTGCTCTCTGCATCAAGCCCTTGGCTAGGGTATTCAGGGAACATACCAGGATCAGTGGCATCACGGTAGATGGACTAGACAAAAGGCACACATGTATGCAAATGATGTTCTCTTGGTTCTGACAAACCCTGGGCAGTCACTGATGGAATCTTTAGCCCTACTGCAACAAGTTGCTCAGTTCTCTGGATATATGGTTAATGCCCAGAAAACAAAGGTAATGGCCTTGAACTTTTTATCAACGGCTAACTTCAGAAGTAGGCTCCCTCGAAAATCGATTATCACACCTTAAAATATTTGGGGATATATCTTCCTAAACAGCTTTGAGACCTCTACAGGGTAAACTACTCACCACTTACTGCCCGTCTAAAGACTGACTTAGAGAGATGGTCAGCCCTCCCCATAGGGCTTATTCACATAGTACAGGATGTCCATATTAATCTGCCCCTAGGCTCTTCTATCTCTTCCAGACCCTTCCAGTAGCAGTCCCACAAGGGGCATTTAGAGAATGGAACGGTCTGGTATCCAAGTTTGTTTGGAACAATACTCACCCGAGGATCATGCTGATCACTTTGATTCTACCAAAGGGGGAGCTGGGATTACCTTCATTAGAGAGGTACTCCTGGGTGGCACAAATTGCACTAGGCTGCACTGGTGTTCCCTGGGTTATAAGGGAGGGTGTAAGAGAGAAGAACTAGGGATGGGGAGGGATTTCCCAATTCCAGACAGCCCATACAATGACAAAAGTCTCCTACATACTCCAGTGGGGCAGGAAAGCTGGATACAAGACACAGCGACCCTGTCGCAGAAACTGGGTGTCAAATATAACTTCACAGCTCACACTAGGCTATATCTCAGATTCATTAAGGACCCCTTTTTTTCTCCCAGCTAGATAGGACCGCCACTTCCAATGCTGGGGAGGATGAGCTTGGCTACCCGAGCATAGGTATTAACTGGGCACACAGTGCAATCCTTTTTAGAGCTCCATACAGAGTCGGTCTGTAAGAGTCAGACTTCTACTTGTACAGTATTTAACTTGGGCCTATGAAAATTCTTTGGCAGACTGGAAAAAGGTGCACAGCACTCATATGACCTTAATAAACCTTTTCCATACAGCTCAGCAGGGGGCCCCAGGGGAACGGCTTATTTCCAGACTTTATAAGGCCTTGGAAACTCTAGAAACATGGAACTCCCTGTATATTGGGGCTAAATGGGAGGGGGGAATGGAGCATACAGATATCTGATAAGACCTGGACACAGGTGTGTACTTTATAGCATAAAACCACTAGCTCTCCCAGATGGAGGGAAAACTCCTGAAAACTTTTGGCCATGTACTGTTCTTTAGAACCCTGGTAATACATGCCAGGTACATGCCACAGCTACCTACCAGCTGCTGGAGAGAGTGTGGGGGTGACCGGACAGACCATACACATAACATGTGGTCCTGTTCCAAAATAACAGAGTTCTGGACTCAGGCATCTGTTGGAAGTAAAGAAAATCCTTGACTGTCCCATTCCAAAGGACCCCGGCCATGAAAACCTGGGAAGACACTTCTGCTGGTTTTACTGGTGGCTGTTTGCAAATGTTTAACCAAGAACTATCTGACTCCCCAAATCCCCTCCTTACCCGATTGGAGGAATCTGGAATTAGAACTGTACATGATGAAAAAAATAACATATAGACAAAATCAACACATACAGAAGAAATCAACACATACAGAAGAGGAGACATAGAAACATAGACTTTGACGGCAGATAAGGACCACTTGGTCCACCAAGTCTGCCCATTTCCCTACCTACTGGATAAGCTGCAGATTCTAGTTAACCTACAGACTACTTCCTGCCACCCTCCACTACAATTGTCTTATGTCTGTCCCATGCATGTTTGAATTCCCCCACTGTTTTAGACCCAACAACCTCCCCAGGAAGGCGGTTCCATGCATCCACCACTGTCTCTGTGAAAAACAATTTCCTCACATTACCCCTAAGCCGTTCCCCCTCTATCATTAAATTGTGCCCCCTTGTTCTTACACATCTCTTTTTCTGAAAGATGCTACCCTCCTGGATTTTGTTGATTCCCTTCAGGTACTTGAACATTTATATCATGCCCCCCCGTCTCTCCTTTCATCAAGGGTATACATATTAAGCTCTCTCAGTCTCTCTTCACATGATTTCTGATGCAGACCCTGCACCATTTTAGCTGCCCTCCTCTGAACTGCTTCCATCCTGTCTATGTCCTTGCGTAGATGAGGTCTCCAAAACTGCATACAGTACTCCAGATGGGGTCTCACCAACTGTCTGTACAGAGGGATAACCACTTCCCTTTTTCTACTTGTGATGCCCCTTCCTATGCATCCCAGTATCCCCCTGGCTCTCCTTACTGACTTCTCACATTGCTTACCAACCTTTAGATCATCTGATATGACTACCCCCAGGTCCCTTTCCATTGTTTTTGCTGTTAGTACCTCCCCTGCTATTGTGTACTCTTCTCCTGGGTTTTTGTTTCCCAGGTGCATTACTTTGCACTTCTTTGCATTGAATCTAAGTTGCCATACGTCTGACCATTCCTCCAACCTTGCCAAGTCCCTTCTCATCCTTTCTACCCCCCTTGTGTATCAACTCTGTTACAGATCTTTGTGTCATCTACAAAGAGGCATACCTTTCCCTCCAGACCCTCTGCAATGTCACCTATAAAGATGTTAAAGAGGACTGGACCCAGTATTGAGCCCTGAGGTACTCCACTAGTGACTCCCCCTTTCTTCAGAATGTGTTCCATTCACTATTACCTTCTGTGTCCTGTTTTTCAGCCAGTTTGCTACCCAGGCTACCACCCTGGGACCCACTCCCAGGCTGGCTAACTTGATTATGCTATTATATTAACTTGTGCTCCCAGGTCGCTCCTGTAATAAAGCTTTCAGCTTAGTGTGCTATACCTGGTTAAACAACTAAATAAATAAAAAAATAAAAAAAATTACTAATTTTTTGTGCAGGACTGTGTCAAATGCCTTGCTAAAGTCTAGGTAGGCCATATCCACAGCCCCTCCCTGGTCTATTACTTTGGTCACCCAGTCAAAGAAATCTACTAGATTCATCTGACATGACCTTTCTGCTGCAAATCCATGCTGCTTTGGGTCCTGTGCCCCGCTGGCCTCTAAGTACTGAGCAATTCTTTCTTTCAGAAGTGATTCCATCATTTTCCCTACCACTGAGGTCAAACTTACAGGTCTGTAGTTTCCCGCTTCTACCTTGCTCCCACTTTTGTGAAGGGGAATCACATCTGCCCTCCTCCAGTCCTCAGGTACCACCCCATCCTCCCATGATTTGTTAAAAGTGTGGTCAGTGGTGTCACTAAGTCCTCCTTAGTTCTTTTTAGGATTCTGGGTGAATCCCATCAGGCCCCATTGCTTTGTCCAGCTTGAGTTTTAGGAGTTCTTTCAGGACTCTTTCTTCTGTAAATGGACTGGTGTCAACCCCCTACCCAGAGTGCTTCTACTGTCTGGTTTAGGTAACTCCCTCCTCATACCTCTCAACTGTCCCTGATTTTCAGGGACGTCCCTGATTTTGCCTCAAAATTTTACTCTGTCCCTCCTAAAAATTGTGTTTCCATGACCAAACAGTGGAATTTGTAAGCACAAAATAATGTCAAACATTAAAGTTGCAGACTTGTTGCTCCTTAGAAAAGACATTTTACACTAAGCCCCTTATTCTACCAGCTTCCTGAGTTGATATCTCCAGTTTTGAAGATGTGTCCCTGATTTTGGTCCTTTGTCCCTGATTTTTTTAAGCCTTGTCCCTGATTTATGAGACAGGAGGTTGAGAGGTATGCTCCTCCTTATCTTCTTTTGTGAATACTGAGCAAAAGTATTCATTCAGTATCTCTGCCTTTTCACTGTCTCCCTCTGCCCACCTCCCCTCTCCCTTATTAATCTTCACTATTTCTCCCTTAATCTTTCTATGCTCCCTAATGTACCTATAAAAGGTTTCATCCCCCTTCTTAACTGAATTGGCTATTTTTTCCTCGGTTTGGGCTTTTGCTATTCTGACTGCCTTACCCACTTCTTTCTGCTTTAATTGATACAGTTCCCTGTTGTGCTCCTTCTGTGATTCTTTATACTTTTTATTTATTTATTTATTTAGCTTTTGTTTACCGGGTAAGTACACTAGACAAGTATTATGCCTACTTTCAGGAACGACCCGGGAGAGTACAACATGAGGAACAACAGTCAAGGAGACATGGCAAAGAGAGTACAGTTTTTTGTCACAGTAAACACGTGGGAAATACATCATTTGACGCTAGGGGAAACATACAGTAGTAAGCACATTTCAGATTATACACTCTAGACTAGCTAGTTCAACTGACAGATATATACAGGTCGTCATACATAGGCATGGAGCATAGCTCAAGGACTGGATTGGTCATAATATAACTTATAACATTGTCGTATACACCCCCTAGGCTAGTTGGATAGCAGACAGGTATATACAGCTCATCACATTTTTCTAAATATGCACATGTTAGAAACAGAAACACTTGGTAGTACAAGTTTCTACCAAGTGACCAAGGTACAATATGTCACGGTTAGCCTATGACCGTGGAGCAATAATGGGTGTAAAAATGCCCAAGGCTTTTTAGGCAGGAGTAGTCAGAAGTCATTGATACAGTGGGAAAATATCTCCAGGAATTCAATGGAGACACCCTGGGAGGTTCAGACAAAACAATTTGACACTTTACTCTAGGGAGGTTTGGGGCAGTCACACTCTGATGTTAGTTTTAGGAAACCCCACAGGGAATTTTGAAAACTCAGATAGGAGGGGCAGCTCAGATATCCACAGGCAGCGAATTCCAGAGTCTGGGCGCACTTATGGCAAGTTCGATCCCCCCATGAGGGTCAGGTGGGAGGGACTTTGAGCATCCTGATGTGAGAGACCTAAGTTGGTAGGGGTGGGATTCAGTTTAGGCAGAAGCCAGGCCAGCCCTTGGGGGGTGCTAGTTCTGATCACTTTCCCAGAGAGCATCCCAAACCAAAATCAAGGTATCTAGCTGGTGAGAGCCAGCAGAGTTTCTCATATAGCTCACAACAGTGGGTGAGTCGGGGGCAGCCAAGGCAAAATGACAAATGTTATTGTAAGCAGTGTACCACCGGTGAGATGTGTCTTTGGAGAGTGAGCAAATAGGTGCAGCCCATAGCTGAGGGAGGGAAGGAGCACACCCTTCACTAGGGCAAGCCTGGCAGCTGGTGTAAGGTTATACTTGGCCCTATAGGCCAGACCCAGTTTGCAGTTTGCCGCCCTGCAGATATTAAGGATATGATTACCCATGTCAAGTTGGGGGTCAAGTGTTACCCCCAGATATTTGATGGAGCTCACTATGGGTAGTGAGGATCCATCTGCGCTGGTGATGTGTAAGCAGGCCGATGAGGCTTTGATTTTAGCCATTGAGCCAAAGAGCATAGCCTGTGTCTTTTTCAGGTTCAGGACCAGCTTGTCACTAGTAACCCATGACAATACCCTGTTAAAGTCATCGGTCAGGTTCTGGTTTAGGGTAGTGGCATTCTGGGAGTGAGCCAGGATTACCAGATCATCTGCATACATGGTGGCGCTACAGCTGGTAGTAACCATGGGTAGTTGATTGATGAAGAGGAAGAAGAGGAGGGGACCCAGTACCGAGCCTTGAGGCACTCCAGAGGTCATTGGTAGGGGCTCAGAGAGGACTTTATTGAAGCAGGTATGCTGCTTTCTGCCATGTAGATAACCCATTAGCCATTTCATGGCAAGGGGGGAGAGGCCAAACGACCACAACTGTGCACCAAGCAGTTTGTGGTCAATGAGGTCAAAGGCTTTGGACAGGTCAATAAATATTGCACCAGAGAGTTTCCCCTGGTCTATGGCTGTCCGGATACTTGATGTAACCAAGATTAAGGCTGTGGTGGTGCTGTGTCCCCTACGAAAGCCGTGCTGGGCTGTGGGCAGAAGTTCATGAGAGTGTATATATTCCGAAAGCTGCTCAGCCACTACCTTTTCAAGGAGCTTGCTAAGGGTTGGGAGAATAGCAATCGGTTGATAATTGTCAGGTAGTTTTGGATTTCCTTGCTTCAGTACAGGGACAATCCTTGCCTCTTTCCAGATGTCTGGGATGGTCCCCAGACCAAGGGATAGGTTGAAGATAAAGGCTACTGGTGAGGCAATGTGTGCAGCACCAAGCTTAAGGAGTTTAGGCTCCAGGTTGTCTAGGCCAGGACTGGAGTACTGGGAGAGGCCAGCTAAGCATTTCTGCAAGTCCTGAACTGATACAGCCCTGAGGTGGAACATTTGATGAGGAGGGTGACCCTCCAGCAGAGTGGAGGGAAGGGGATGGGACAGAGCCTCATCAGGTAAGAAGAGGGTTGTGAAGGCAGAGAGGTCAGAGAAGTGATTATTTAGGGAGTTGGCAATAGTATGGGGATTATTGCAGGAGACTCCATTTATGACCATGTCCGTAACCCCCGGATGGGAGGATCCGCTGACAAGGGATTTAATATCTCCAGAACCTCCTGGGATTACTGGCAGAGCTTAGTAGGGCAGACTTGCAGAAGTCGCTCTTTGCTGCCCTGATGGCCTTTTTGCACTTGTTCCTGAGGTGTCTGTACCTTTGAATAATCATGGGACCACTGGTACTTTTGTAACGAGCCCAACACTTATCTTTCTCCCGCATCTCGGCTAGGAGATTCCCATTTAACCAGAGGGTAGCAGACCCCCTCACCCTACGGGTGACCTTGGGAGCATGCTTGTCTTGCAAGGCCCCAAAGGTGGAGAGGAAGTAAGAGGTTGCTGCCGAGGGGTCAGTGGCACCATACACCCCAGACCAGTCAGTAACTCTTAGGTCTTCCAGGAACTCCTCAGTATCGAATCTAGAGTAGTTTCTGACATGCATAATTTTGTGTGGAATTTTAGGGGTGGGAATTTTCCATACACAGAAAACCGGTGAGTGGTCAGAGATGGAGTTAGATAATGTACCCGCTGATGAGATCCTGTCAGGATGGTTAGACATGATCCAGTCCAGTAAGGTGCTGGAGGATCCATTTGCTGTCCGCCTAGTTGGTTCCTGGATGAGCTGGGTCAGGTCAAGGTTAGCAAGCAGAGGCTCAAACTGCTTAACATTACCACTATCCCAGTTAAGGTTTACATCGCCCAGGATTATGAGTTTGTTATCCCTGACTTTGGGACCAATTTTGTCCATGAGGTGAGTTAATCCAGGTAGCCCACCTCTTGGAGGATTATAGGTGCACACCAGGTGCAGTTTCTTTGCATCCCCAAGTAGCAGTGGCACATGTAGCAACTCACAGGGGGACACGTTTGAATCCTGGTGGGCAATTTGGGAGATTTTTAAGTGGCTCTTATGGTAGATTAGTATGCCACCCCCCCTCTTGCCCCCAGCTCTGTCCAGTCGGGTGAATTCATACCCAGTGAGTTCACAGGCAGAGTCAGAGACAGAGGGTTTCAGCCAGGTCTCTGTCACTCCTAGGATGTTGGGTTTGTAGAGTGCAACCCATGCTAATAGCTCATCACGATTAGGTAGCAGGCTCCTAATGTTAAGATGAGCTATTTTTAGCCCCTTACCCATGCCCCATATGGGAGGGATTTTGTGGGTCAGATTTAATGGGCCAGGGTTGGTTTCAATATCACCGGCCAGTAGTAGTGCAAGTAGGAGGCCAGGGGGAGATACCACCTCCTATGCGGCTGACAACCTGGGGAGTTTTTTATACGGGTACACTTGCCCTACTTGTATACATAAGGCACCGAAGATCTAGACAGCAAGTAACACTGCAGTGTGCTTCGAGATCACAAGGATATTGGAGAAGGTGTAGTCGGGGACCTCGGAGATGGACGACCATCCCCAGTTGTCACCCAGTGTTATTGGAGGGGAGGTGACCATATGCAACAAGGAGAGTCCCACTATAAGACCTACAAGGCCTATATCCCTGCGGATGACTGCCAGCACCCTCTCTACCTTTAATATTTGAGTATCCCTATCCTCACTAGAAGGATGGGAGGGGAACCACATCCACATCTTGGCTGGAGGCATAGCACTAGCCTGTGAGATAATTATCAGTCAGCTAACAAGAACTGCTGTGAAGGAAGGAGAGATGGATGTACTAGGGCTGGAAAAAAGTTAGTGAGATTTGCTATTGGTATGTGCCAAGTAAATAAAATAAGGCCTGCACAGTGCAATTCAGGGCTACCAGCTATGGACGCAGGGGCTGAGGTTTATTTCTGGGAAGGTTCCTGCCCTCGCCCTTTGTAAGCCACACACTTACCACCTGTCGACAGTTATACGAGGACAGGGTTTAGACAGCCAACAACCAAGCAGTGCAAGTGGGGTTAGGATTGGTACAGTGATTTGTGTAGAAAGACCAAGAATCCCTCTAGTGGCAGGTCTGTATAACCTGCTAATGGAAAACTAGCCTTTTACACAGTTGAAATGTGCTCAGTTCTATTGAAAATCTACTTGTTAAAAGTGCCAGATGGCTGAGACAGGGAAAAAGTCCTGGCCAATCAGAGCGGGTTTGCTGGAAGCACCCGTGTTCCAATTGGCTGCGCTGTCACGTACCTTCCAAGGAGCTGCAGGCGGGCATCCTGGTCTCGGTCGGTGGCTGGCTGGGTGCCGGCCAGCCGACCGTGGGGGAGCTGAAGCAGCCCTGTTCAAGGGCAGGCAGCTTCCAAGGGGCTGCAGGCGGGCGTCCTGGTCTCAGTCGGTGGCTGGCTGGGTGCCGGCCGACCGTGAGGGAGCTGAAGCAGCTCTGTTCAAGGGCAGGCAGCTTCCAAGGAATGTAGCCTTTTTCTCCTTAACCTTCCCTGCCACCTCTTTTGAGAACAATAGTGTTTTTTTTACTCCGCTTTGTTTTCTCTTTCTGTTTCACACAAAGGCTTGTTGCCTCTATGATGACAGTTTTGATTTTTCTTCATTGTTCTTCCACCCCTCCTTTTTGGCCATTTGCTAGTGTATTCCTCAGGTATTCACCCATTTTGCCAAAGTCAGCCCTTCTAAAGTCTAGTATGCTTGTTTTTGTATGGCTCGTCTCCATGGTTGTGCTTGTTTATGTTTCTACTAGAGTGAGCAAGACGGGAGGATCAGAGGGATATGGTCAGTAGCTTTGCTAAGAGCCCTGCACTACCAGCAGACTAAATAGACCTAATGACCTTAGTTCAGCTCACTCTCCTGTGCAAAACAGCCATGTTTCTATGTTTCTATACTCTAAAGTCTAAACCTACAAACTGTCATTGAAATTTGATTTGCACAAGTCGGTCTTGGATTGTCTTAAATAATCTGTTATTGTGACCTTAGTTCAGCTGGTGTCACTGTATGTTCATATACAGAACTTTTAAGATACTTGGGGGCTTACTGGGTCCACTACACCCTTGGAAATTACCTCTATTTTGTCCCCTAGCTACCGAGGGATACCTTTTCCAATGCTGCTTACACTACCAATTATATCCACAATGAGCTAGCACCTTTCCTAAATGAAATGCAGCTCACTCCCCCTCCTTGTCCAATATCTGAAAGTAATAATTCTTTTCTTCTTAGCCATATACCCTCTTGTATATAGTTTGGTCAGTTGTGTCTGTTATTGTGTTTGTTAATGGTGTAATACACCCCTGGAATGAGAGAGATGGCTAACAAGTGCACAGGCATGTCTTCAAAGCCAACACTCCTGGCCTAGTTTCTCTGTTTGGCATTAATTTAATGGACTTTAACCTTTTCAGTGGTGACAGTACCCTCCTCAGATGCACCTGCTGTGGTGAGATAAGGCCATACCTTATTATTCTAATCATATTTTATTTTATGAAATGAGCTATGCATTTTGAGCCCCCTGATTGGTTGTTAGCAGTGTGCTGAAAGTGTCTAGCACATGGCTAACATCAAATGCTGGCAACCTGGACACAGGACACCAAAATTACATCTACATGTGCTAGGATCTTCCCCCACCCGCTCACTCACTCTCCTGCGCAAAACAGCCAACCTCACCTGCCTGCTCGCTTGCTCTTTGGCCCGGAGGCCAGACAGAAACCACTGCAACTAAGCTATGAAAATCTCCTTCCCTGCCTCCTTCCCCACTTCAGACTCAGTTTAAATAAATAAACCTTTTAAAAGAAATACTGGCAGCTCCAGAACATGTTTTGTGGTATTCAGCCTGCTGTTTTCACAGCAGGGATGCTCACTCGGTGACAGTTGCTATGGCTCTGCTCCATACACTCCCTTGCTCCTTCCTTGCTCTCCTACCCAGCTGCCAGACAAAAACTAGCACAACCAAGCTCTATGTAAACCCCCACCTTAGACTCAGTTAAAATATTAAACCATTTAAAAGAAATACCAGCATCTCCATAAGTGTGTTGTGGCATCCAGCCTGCTCCATTTTCACAGCCGGCACGCTCACTCAGGAACAGTTGCTACAGAGCCGCTCTGTACACTTCCTCACTCCTGTTGCTATCTTAGTTCAAGTAAAAACAAAAACAAATGAAAACATAGGTAATGTGTATGAAATAAGGGAAGCGTGTGTGTGTGTGTGTGTATGTGTGTGTGTGCCACCATGACGACCACCAGAAAAAAAAAAAATTACAACTACAGGGGCCACACTAGGACAAAAATCCTTATGTTAAAAAAAAAAATACACCAACGTCATGCAAGTGGAGGAACTATTTTATTTCATATAAAGACCTATTTAAGTCTTTTCTTACTCAGTACAATTAATTTTAATTTTGACATGCATCTACAGTTGCCCATTTCATAAGTGCATAAGACACTCTGGGGCTGTGCGTTAGACACTTCTAGCACACAACCACGGGCTGAAGGCACTTGGTCTGCTGCCTTGTGCCTCACTACGCCCCTGCCCATGTGCTAGAAGCATCTAATGCACACTCTGTCATGTCTTATTGCATGTGTGTAATAACCTCACAGATGCCCATGGTGGCCCAGTGTAACTTGCAAGGGATCATGGATGCAAAGAAAGCCATGGGCTCAAAAATGATGTAATTTCTTGTTACTAGGAAGAGAAACTGTTAGCTGCTTAGCCAGGGACTGGATTTTGATTAAATAATTAAAAAGGAGACAAAAAGAAAAATTAAGCAGAGCTGGAAGGCCAAGCACACATTTGTATCTGAATAGACCTCAGCATCTAGTGGTGCCATTTCATCTAGATCTTTTTTGTCCTAAAAAGGCCTACCCTGGGTTAATCTAGTTACAGCTAAATGGACTAGCATATTAAGTAAATGACTGTACTGAGTGTAGCTTAATTACAGCCATTTCAAAGGAAGGGGGGCTGGATGGTCCCCTACAATTCTGATTTAGACAAGCTGACCTCTGAGCCCTTTTCCTCTCATATTCAGAGATGAACATTTGTTGTTTGTAATAAAATACTAAAAGCTGATTGGTTGCATAGACACGGAGACAGAATGCTAGCCAATTGCAGGGCAAGCCACTGTTCACTGGACCTGCCCTTTGAGAATCCCCATAAAACAGGAGTGCAAGACTTGATCAATGCTTTTGCTTGTGACCTTTTTGCCTGTTTGACTTTTTTCTGAAAGACTGCATTTGGGACTCTGTCTGCTTAGAGAGCAGAGGCACTTTCTTATTCAAGACATTCTCCTGGACCACAACAGCCAAGACTTCAGCTACCACTTTTTAGAACACTTTGCACTTCAAATTCAGCAACTAAGGACTTGAGGTAGAACTTTCAAACTAGAATTTTCAAAGTTTAGTTTTTTTGTATAGTTCTATTTTATTTTCCATATCCTGTCACCAATGTCTAAAATTATCTGTCTTTATGGTATTTATTGTATTTATTAATTAATTAGTAAAGCCTTTGGCTTATTTTTAAGATAATTCTGTCAGTGTCTCTTGTGTGTGTTCCTTGGGAAGGATTGTTCAAACTGTACTACGCCTGTGTAACTGCTTAGGGCCAGACACTACCAAAGTAAAGTACCACTAGGGACTCTGTGAATGAAAGGAGGAGAGGAAATACAAAAGGTCTCAGGAGGAGTCTGTGGTGGTTTAAACCAGTCCCTGCATTTCTGGTGAAAGACACATAATAGGGTCCCCCCAAGGCCTATACATGCTTGTGGCTTTTATGGTTCATTGTGCAGTGGCCAAGAGGGTTCTCTCCCAGGAACACAGCCTCAAGCCTGTATTTGCACCCCCTTGCACAGAGAGAGGGTGCCCCGGGATCCTCTGGTGTACGTTCAGTTGTGAAACAGCGAGCATGCTAAAAGAACAGAGGAGGAGTATCCCTGATCCTGATCACAAGGGGATTCACTGTAACCCAGGGAATTCTGGCCCCATGGGAGTGGGCTTGTGACACCTGCCACCAGAAAACCTTGGGACAATTTAAGTTTCAATAATGTACACAACTCCAAACCTGTCTAAAACTTTTCAGGTAATAATGATATCAAAACTGGGAAAAGCTGTAGATCAAACTTGCATGTATTTTACTGTCTCCATCTCTCTCAATTAACCCTTAGGCTGCCAACAGAATTAGAACATAAAGGAATTCTGGACTGATATATTAATTCATGGCACAGGAAGAGTTAATGTATGAAGTCTAACATGTTTCTATGTTTTGTACACCTTGAAAGCTTCAATAAAAGTTAATTAAAAAAACAAATCAGTGACTTAGAGGCACTGGCTGTGAAGGCTGAGCAGTCACTGAGATGTGAGCCACATCAAACCATAACTAGGATCTCTTTATCTCAGGACATACTCTCTTTAGAAGGGACAGGGAAACCAGAAAGGTGTACAATGATATGTAGGGGAAGCATAACAGCAATGGAGGAGAAAATAATAGAGGATAGGGATGGATGGAAGCACTGTGAATACAGCTGATGGAAGAAGGGGGGACATATGAGACCAAAACTGGTTTATAGGCTTCCAAAACAGTTAGAGGCAGGTAAATGGCTTTTAGGGGAGAAGCTTAGCTGAGCTGCAGGGATGGGGAATGTCTGACTTAGACTGTGCCATCCTGGTAGCATGGAGAACATGTAGTCAGGCTCTGGTGGACACCCTTCAGGATTGCTTTAACAGAGTGTGTTGGGGATCACACCAGCCAGATATCATGGACAATGAATGGGTCATGGTCCCTCTAGAAGCCAGCAGCAACATGGGTTACAGGGTGTGGTTTTCCATACCCCTAATGTCAAGACACGCTAAATCCAAGACTGAAGCATTGGATTTCTGTAAAGCGGACTTTGAAAGGATAAATAAGCTACTGTAGGTTCAACTGGAGGGAGTAATCAGAGTGGATGTGGTGGAGACAAAGTGGGAGGCCATAAAAGGTGCAATTTTAGAGGTCTCTAGGAGCACAATGAGAATGGTAGGCAAAGCCAAGAAATATAAACAGCCTCTGTAGTTCACAAGGGAGATTATGGAAGCTGTGGATAGAAAAAGAAAGGACTTCAAAGCGTATAAGAAGAACAGATAGAAGAGAGCAAGTCAGCATACCAAGGCAGACTAGGCACCTGGACATTCAAGACCTTTATAGCTTTTGCTGCCTTCCAGACATGCTTTTATACAAAAACCTGCACTGTCATTTTAGTTTGACTTTCCTATAAAGGCATTGCCAAAGCACCTCACAACTTCCTATGTGTTTCTCTGAGCAAACGAGGATACATGAAAGACCAAACAATACTCAAGGAAAGAACAGTTATGTACTTACTGTAACGGTAGATCTTTGAGAGAATCTCTTTCATCAGGCCACACCTATGGAATTATAAGACACCAGACAGTAGGACCACACGGAAACTTTTGCAAGCAGTCCACCATGGCCACACACGATGACATCAGATGTTGACTCTCCCATATAAATGTGGGCGGCCCCTCCTCTCCTCAGTTCTCTGCCTGAGACCATGCTTGGAGGACCTCTCCATAGGGAACCAGGAGAGAACCTAGTATTCTGTGAACACAGGTGAGGCACAGAGCTATAGACAGTCCATAATGGAGACTGATACAGCAAAAGCTGGAGTCTCTGGCCCATGGGGGGGGAGGAGAGTGGGATGGCATGGCCTGATGAAAGAGTTTCTACTGTTACAGTAAGTATGTAATTGCTCTATCTTCTATGAGGATATCTCTTTCATCAGACCACACCAATGGAATGAGTACCAAGCAGTAATGACTGTGAACAGTCTGGGTGGCTGGAGCCCACAGGCCTAAGAAAGTAGGCCTTGGATCACAGTTAGACCAAAGCGAGCCCTTTTTCAAAAGACCGTGTCCAGATTGTAGTGTTTAGTGCAGGTGTGGACAGTACTCCAGATGGCAGCTGCACAGATGTCAGAAGCAGAAACATTTTTAAAGCAAGCAACAGATGTGGCCATGCCTCTTGTGGAATGACCACGAACCACCCCAGCAAGTTCCTTACCATACTTCCTGTAACAGAAAGTCATACAGTTTGCTAGCCATTTGGACAACCACTGTTTAGAAACTGGGGTGCTCTCTTTCCCAGGGGTGAACAAAACAAAAAGCTGCAAGGACCTTCTGCAGTCCTTCGTGTGGTGTATATATAGTACCTCAGTATTCTATGTTCATCCTAAGGCAGGGATATTCAAAAGCAGTTGCAGATCGCAACTTCACGGAGATGCCATAGCGATATTCAGGGAGCAATCAAGAGTGTAAGTAGCAGTGTGCCAATGCTCAATAGTAATGAATGCATGCACAAGGACAGGGGGCATACCCATTATTAAAAATGTGTCACAGTGCAATATTCAACCCACGACCAATGGCGCAAGTGAGGAGCAACTGCCAGATGCGCAGAGCAGACTTGAGCCTATAAAAACAGGAAGCAAGCAGGAGGAGGGCAGTTGCACCAGAGGGGAGTAGGACAGAGGGAGACAGGCTGTCAGAGAGAGAAAGAAGGAGACAGAGAGAGTGAGAGAGCGAGAGAGAGAGAGAGAGAGTGAGAGAGAGAGAGTGTGACAGACAGAGAAGCAAATGGAGGGAGGGAGTGAGAGAGAGGGTGTGAGATGGAGCCACCAGACCCAAAGGGAGTGACACAGGCACCCACAGGGGTGGGGGACAGAGCCCACAGGCAACAGCCAGCCAGGGGCAGGGTATGCAGGAGGGGGCCCTGCCGAGCAACAGGCACTGCCCCACAGAGCCGGGTGTGCCAGTGGAGCCGGACACCCATGGGGTGACAGGACAACAGGGGCCATGGCCAGTGTGGAATTCCAGATGGAGGCCATAATGAGAGGTGTGAGGAGGCAGGAGGCAGAGCAACATGGCCGTGAAGGGCCCTTTGGCAGTATTCCCTGACAGTCAGTACCGGCCCTGCATCAGCTTTCAGACCCACACTAACATGGAGATCGTGGGCTGGTATCACCTGAACCAAGAGATTCTGAGGCAGCTCTGTGAGCCGTGCAGTGAGGAGATGCAGTCACCCACTAGATGGAGCCATGCCCTGACAGTGAAGATGAAGGTAAGTCATGTGCCTGCTCACCACGGGCACCTTCCAGAGACCAACAGGGGACACCACAGGCATAACCCAGTCGACCACGTCACAGCTCCTCATAATTCCTCAGAGCCCTGCTACCACATGCTGCGGAATACATCCACTTACCCAGCACACAGGCAGAGCATACAGCAACCGTGCAGGAGTTCCACAGGGTAGCATGGATGCCTGGCATGCTAGGGGCCATGGACTGTATCCATGTGGGCATCCACATACCACCTGGCCCAGAGAGCGTAGCATATGTCAACAGAATGGGCTACCCCAGTATCAACTGCCAGGTGGTGTACGATGCCATGGGGTGCATAACCAATGTCTGTGCCACACACCCTGGGGGCGCGCACATGATGCCTTCATCTGGCACAACTCAGCACTGTGACACAGGTTCAAGAGCGGGGACATCCCCACAGGTCATCTAGTGGGTGAGTATGGCAAGACCACAGGCAACTGGGTACAGCAGGGCATGGGAGTGGGGTGGGCAGGGCTGGGGTGCCGGTGAGTGCACCAGGGAAGGGCATGGAGCACAGTGACAGAGGACACGAGGATAACCATATCTTTGTCTTTGTCCACACAGGTGATAGTGGCTACCCACTCAGGCCCTGGCTGCTCACCCCCTACCGGCACCCATCGTCCCCAGCAGAAGCAGTACAATGAGGCACACGCCAGCATGCAGAACATCATTGAGCGTGTGCTTGGGATGCTGAAGGCATGGTTCCATTGCCTAGACAGGTCCGGTGGTGCCCTACAGTATAGCCCCTCGAAGGCCTGTGGCTTATTCCTGGCCTGCTGCATGCTGCACAACATGGCCATTGACCGTAGGATAGCTGTCGAGGCCGAAGAGGGGAACAGAAGTGGGGACAACAATGGCGATGGCCCGGCGATGGAGGGATCCCAGGCTCCAGAGGATGGCATGCCAGCATCGCAACACAATTGCACAGGAGAACTACGGCACATGTAGGTAGGTGGACAAACACCCATTCACAGAACAAACACAGTGGCAAGACACACAGGCATGTGTGGGCATGGCCATGGGCATGCACACACAGGTCTGGGGTGGGGGGGCATGCCACACAGCCACATGCAACACCACACAGTACTGTACAGCAACTAACACACACACACACACCCACGCACACACTGGCACCCTCAGACATGCACCCAGGTGCTAGCACATGGCGTGGATCAGACGCAGGGCACAGGTGCAAATGTACAACCAGTGCTGTGATGGCATCATCAGGCACACACCACATGGGCCAGCAGCCAGGCAGGTGCACACATGGGCAGTGTGTGGTGCAACACACAGATGCCACAACTGTGTCATGCATACATACAACACCCATGTGCACACAGGGCGGTGGCTGCAGACAGCAGACAGGGTGGCATGCACATCAGATCCACCGCACAGACACACGGCCACCACGAGGGTGGCCGCGCTGTGTCTTCCCAGCAGCCACAGGCTGTGCAATGGCCACAGGAGTGGTCTGCGACTGCTCCCCAGGGGTGGGAATGTGGGAACATGACCGGGTCCTCACAGGGGTCTGCAGGCTCCCATGCAGGCTCTCAAAAGGCATGCCTGGGTTGCCCACAGTGGAGCCTGGTGTCAACACTGAGGGGGTTGCCCGACTCTGGGGCCATGGGGTGGACATTGCACTCTGCGGTGTCTGTGGCAGGCGGCCACACCCTCTGGCAAACAGTGGTGCAAGATCGACCGTGATCGCATTGGCAATGCAGTCCAGGGCTGCAGTCGTGTCCTCCCACAGGTGATGTATGAGCTTCAGGACCTGTGCAGTGCCCCTCTCACACTGCTCGACTGCCTGGTGCACCTCTGCGCGGAGAGCACACACCCCAGCAACGAGCAGCACCTGTTGCTCCACTGAGGTTCGCAGCAATTAGGTGTGCTTGGTCAAGGGATCGATGCCCAGGGGTGCATGGGCATAGCGCTGACCCACTGGTGGCATGCGACTGCACTGCATGGCCCCCTGCTCAGGTGGGTGCTACACAGCGGGGTCCACATGGTGTTGGACACTGTCAGGTGCACTAGCGGTGGACGATGCGCCCAGCCGACCAACATCCCCAGCCATCTGCTGCTGCCACTCCTCTGGACCCTGCGCGCTGGCCAGTGCCTGTGCAGTTGCACCACCACTGCCACCGCCACCCAACAACACTGTGCCTGCGCACACAGCAGTACCGTGGCAGTGGTGGGCAGCTGTTCCACTGCCAACAGGTCACTGGCTGTGCTGCCAGTGATGGTGGATGGTATAAGTGTCTCCCCCACGACAAGACCTCCACTATCCAGGATTATTGTCACATCGTCATCGGTGTTGGACCCAACCCTGATCTGTGTCTCCACACAGAGCACCCCATGGCTGGCGTCCCATTGGAACACAGCCAGGGCCTCGTCCGCCACCACACCCAGGACATCCGGCTGAACAGCAGTGGTGTGCTGCAGCTGATTGGGCTCCCAGATGCCTGTGGAGGTGGATGGCTGGTTCTCCAGGGCTGGGCATGTCCCCACAGCAGCCACAGGCACCCCTGCCACTGCATACTGGTGAGCCGGTGCTGTAAGAGAACACAGATGCGTTAGTGCTGCCGAACCATCTGTACCCCCCCTCCTGAGCCACTATACCTACTATGCAAAGATGGGCTCCCTCCAATCTGGAAGCCTCCACCCGGCACACCCTCTACTGCACTGCACCACATGGTGGCTGCCACAAGCTCCTCCTGTGCCATGAACTGTGGCACGGCAGCCTGGCCCCCACCTGTGGCTGACATGGCAGCCTGTATGGCCGCCACCTTCTCCTTGATCCGATGTTTGTTGGTGCCCACCTTCTTCTTGCATTCCTATGCAGAACGCTGGTGGCTGCCCTGCTGGTTCATGGCCACTGCCACCTCCTCCCAGGCCGCGGCCCTGGCCTGGGGTGTGCCAGTGGTGCCACTCAGAAATGGCTCCCTGTTGAGGTATGCCTCGAACAGGGCAACTGTCTCTGCTTTAGTAAAGTTGGGCCTGCGCTTGCGGGTAGGCCCACACTCCTCAGCCTCCTCATGATCAGACATGTTGCTACCTGTGGACATGGACATGGACATGTGGTTAGCGGTTGCAGCGGCCTACCCCAGCCATCCATCCCGCTGTGCTGGCAGTCCCCTCAGCTGGCGCAACTTACCTCTGATGGTTGCAATACCGGTCCATGGCCTGTGCTGTTGTGCGGCGCCTTTATAGCGCATCGCATGCAAATGGACTGTTGTACAATGGTAATGACATGCAAATATGCCCATTGTGCCACAGATAGGCTGATGAGCTAATCTGCATATGACAGTTGAATATCGTGCTCTTGCACCTTGTGCAATGAACTTGCTCTGGCGCATGTCGTGGTGCAATGCCATGACATGCGCAGTATGCCCTCATCAACATGCATGTGCCACGGCATGTGCTACCACCTATTGCACACTGTCACTAGGAGGCTTATAAGGGGCCATGGTACCCTATGCACCATGGACATTATGACACTCAAGTACTATTGGGACTATGGCACTCGGGCGCTATTGGGCCTATGGTGCTTGGGCACTATTGGGCCCATGCAGCATGGTACTTTAATGGCCCTATTGCACACCATGCATTATGGGCCCTATGGCACCCATGAGCACATTGCATGTGCTGACCCTTGACCCCCGCCTTGCCCTTTGCCCTCTTGGGACCCCGCTCCACATGCTGACATGGCCATGCTCATGCCATGCATCTCTGGAGATGCACGATTGCTGAAGGCAGCGCAACTGCTTGCGAGGCACACATCTCGTGCATGTTGTGCATGTGCGCTACTGGGTGTCATTTTGTATCGCTGGTTTGCAATAGCACCATGGCACACCATGCTGTCTGACGGTCAAGAAACTGGAGCCAGGTGGAGCTTGTCAACCTAGTGGCCCAGGTGGAGCCCCATGCTGCCAGTCTGTTCGGGCAGCAGCCCCTGCAGCAGCCCAGGACCGAGGTGTGGCAGGCCATTGCAGATGGGCTGGTCCAGGCCACAGGGGTGCAGTGCACCAGGGAGCTGTGCCACCACCGGTACGGAGACTTGGTGAGGAGGGACCAGGAGTGGCTGAGGGCACTGCAGGCACGTGTCCACAGAGGGGCCGTGCCATGGCCAGGTAAGTGGGCTCATACTGCATCTGTGCATGACCACTGTACCATGGTGTTGGCAGGGCTGCATGCCATGCTGGGGGGGCCTGCCACTGTGTGCCCTGTGGCATGGCATTGCCTGTCACTGGGTGCACTGTGCCACTGCCCTGCGGCCTTGCCCAGCCAAGGTGCACACTGTGCTTGGGAGTGGGAGCAGTGGGCTCATGCTGTGGCTGTGTTCTGATGTGTGCCTGTCTTTGTTCCTATCCTAGGACCTGATGATCGGAGGCGTGCCAGGGCAGCAGTAGTACCTGGTGGGCCCTTCGGCTGGGGGAGCAGGACCTAGCGATGGCAGAGGTGCAGCAGCAGGACTGGCGTGTGCAGCGCCATGGCAGGCAGGTAGGCACTGTGCATTCCCACATTGCTGTGCAGGGTGGTTGGTGGGGGTACAGCCATGGCCTCCTGTGCCTTGTGCCATGGCAGCTGTGTGCAACAAATGGTGCAGTGTGCATGGTGCCATGGGGAGGCCATTGCACGTGTGTGACAGCTGTTGGTGGGCTGGGTGTGTGTCTGGCTGCCACCAGTGCTGCTGTGGTTCTGCTGCGGTTCCGCTGCAGCACCATGCCACCTGTCTGCCACTGCGCAGTCGGGTGGCCATTGGGCGGAGGTGTCCAGTGCTGTGCACTGCCGTGGCTTGCCGAGTTGGTGGCAGACATAGGCCCACCCACTGTGGGTGGTCAGGGTGCCACTCCAGGGGCACGTGTTCCCACTGTCCACTGCACACAGTGGGGGGCTAGGGGGCTATGGACGCACACAGATCACCTGTCCCTTCCTTTGTCATAGGTGTCCGGTGGGGTTCCTGTTTGCCTCTGTATTGTCGCCTCCTGTGACAGATAATTCTGATAACCTCCCACACCATGGAGACTGCAGACCAGATGAGATGGACCACCGCAGGGGAAGGCACCAGGCGGCAGCAGGCCATGGCCAGCCTTAATGGTCTACAGCTCCCTTCTCACTTCTGATCTCCCTTCCCTCCCCGTTCAACTGTACAGACCCTGTTCCCTGTCCCCTTCCCTCACTCACCTACCCTCCCCCTTGTTTTTGACTGTTGTGTTCCATTGTTGTTGTTCACACTGAAATATATTTACTTGTTTACCCGTCTGTGTCCGTGTCTGCTTTGCAGCTGGTGAGTGGGACCATGCTGCAGTGGTGTGGTGGGCGGCTGTGTGGTGCACCAGTGTCATTGTGTGGACTGTGCATGGTGGTGACATGCCCATTGGTCAGTGGCTGTGTCTTGGAGTGGCCATGGGCTGGCTGTACAGGCTGTGTGGTGTGTATGTTGGGTGCCGTGTGCCAGGGTGTGGAATGCTGTTGTCCGGGTGACCGGGGGTGTGCCATCTGGTGGGTGGTGGACAGTGGGGGCTCACCCTTGGATGTCAGTGCCACCTGTACCATGCATCCACCACCCCGGTGCGGGGGGGTGGCTGGCTGCATGCCTACGCTCCACGGGCGGTGGTCACCTGTGGGCCGGCTGTGTCCCCCTGCCAGTGTTCCTGGCCTGGTTCCCCCACCTCCCCGCACTTTCCCCCCCACCTTACCTGATGACTGGCTCCCTGCTGTGCCTGTGGCTGATGCTGCTGTGCCTTGGCGCATCTTCCTCTGCCCCTTGTGCATCCCTGGTTGAACTATGGCGCATGTCTGGTTGCTTCCTGGCACACCTCTGACTGTGCCATGGTGCATCCCTGCGATATTCAGACGTGTTATGCTGGTGCATGTTGCAGTGCACAACTGTTGAATATTGCAGTCACTGCTGGGGTTGGGTCTGCCTTTGGTGCATTTCTGAATATCCAGACCCTAGAGTATGAAGCAACGCTTCTCCTGGATTGGCATGCTCAGGATAATAAACTGGCAGGTAGATGGTTTGATTTAAAGTAAACTCAGACACCACCTTTGGCAGAAACTTGGGATTAGTATGCAAAGACACCCTGTCTTTGTGGAAAATCAAGCAAGGAGGCTCACACATTAGAGCCCATAGCTCTGAAATCCTTTGAGCAGAGGTGACTGCAACTAAAAACAGCGCTTACCAAGAAAGAAAGCATGAGCCACAAGTCCTTGCTGGCTCAAAAAGAGCCAAAGCAAGCTTTTCAAAACAAAATTTAGGTCCTAAACCAGGACTGAATTATGAATGGAAAGATTTAGATACAGAATGGCACTCAAGAACATACGGGCCACCTCCGGCTGGGCAACCATACAACCCTCGATGGGCACATGGAAAGCTGAACTAGCAGCCACATGCACCTCGACTGAGGAATACTGCAGGCCTGCATCCAATGAGGACATCAGATTCTCCAGAACCTGGTTAAATGAACAGATGAACAGATCCAGGTGGTGAGAAGCAACCCATAAAGCAAACCGCTTCTACTTCATAGAATAAGTGGATCTTGTGGAAGGCTTTCTAGCAGCTACCTGAACATCAGCCACTTTTTTGGAAACCCCAAACCATGCAATGGCTATGTTTTCAAGAGCCATACATGGAGATGGAGAGATCTGAGGTCCAGATGGACCACGGTTCCCTGTTCCTGTGATGGTAGACCCCTGCACAGGGGCAGAGGCACTTGCGGTTCCACCACTAGCTGTTGTAGTAACAGGAACCAGATCTGTTGAGGCCATAGAGGAGCAATGACTATTAGTTTCTACCTCCATCTGGAGCTTGAGTAGCACCCTCTGAATTAGAGGGAGGGGAGGGGAGGGAAGGCATACAGGAAACTCCCTTTCCAAGAGGGGGACAATGTGTTTCACCAGAAAACTCCAGGACCTGGAACAAGTGAGCAGAAAAGTGGCAGTTTTGCATTGTGTGGGGATGCAAAAAGGTCCAACTCTGGAGGATCCCATCTGTCAAATAGGTCTTCGACTACTGAGGTCATAAGTTCCCATTCATGCATCCATGACTGTGAACTACTTAGCCTGCCAAGACATTTTGGGAGCCTGTAACATGTACTTCTGACAGTTCTAGACCTTGCTTTAGAGCCCAATACCAAATTCTCATTGCTTCTCTTCATAGGGGATAGGAGGAAGTTCCCCCCATGCTTGTTGATGTAATGCATCACACTGACATTGTCCATCTGTACTAGCAGAGGACCTGGGGACAGATAAGTCTGAAAGGCCTGAAGCCCATACAGAACAACTTGCATTTCTAGAACATTTATGTATAAGGTCTCTCCACTGGGTACATGTCCCCTGTGTCTGATGGGAGCCCATGTGTGCATCCAGCCCATCCCTGAAGCATCTCTTGTGAGAATCTGGAGAGGGGAGGGGATTAGGAAGGGAACCCCCTTTAACAGATTGCTGAGTTCAATCCACCATTTGAGCACTTTGCGCACAGGAAACGTGACTAGAGCCATTGATTCTAGGTTGTCCGTGAGCTGACCCCACATCACAAATAAATTGGCATGTGGCAATCATTACAGTTATTTCAGCGTTAAAAATAAAAACTCAAACATTATACAGTGTATCGAAAACAATATTCAAGTAAACACCTAATCAACACTCATATCACAGTTCCAAACATATAATACATCTTGTGAAAATATTTACATTTAGAAAACACCATAATCATGCAGTCAAGCCCATACACTGTAAAGCAGAGGACAAATGGAAAGGGGGATTCCCATAACTTTTTCCACAGAGCATAATGGAGCTTCAGTCCAAATACAGAATATAGTGTGGAGGATTTGTAATGTCATACTCTTGTACCCTATAAAATGAAAGACTGTCCTGCAATGGTCACGCTCCCTGAGGAAGGCTGTTGCCAAAGCACTGGGGCTAGGGGTACATGGGTGTAGTGAAAGGCACTTTGCTGTTTTTGCATTTAATAATATTATGCTGCTATTTTTCTGCAATATCTGGCTGGAGTACCTTTAATTGGTATAAGTGACTGGAGTAGCGTTTACATCCTTTTGAATATCCTCATATGCAGCCTGGCCAATGGTACTGTCACAATGGCTGCTGCCATGAGGCTCAGTAGCCGTAGCAATGTCCTGGCTGAGGCATACCGGCTGTCATGTACTAGTTGTGTTTGGGCAACCAGGCATTGGGCCCTGTCCAGGGGCAGAATGGCTGAGCCCTGAGTAGTATCCAAGACTGCTACTATATGTTAGTCATTGACAAAGAGTCAACACTGATTTTGATAAGTTGACAGTAACCCCCAGAGCATTGAACAGCTGTCTGGTTCAAGTTAATGCGTGCAAGAGCTGGTCCCTGGAGAGGGCTTTCAATAGCCAGTCGTCCAGGTAGAGAAAAACATAAAGGTCTTCCCTGCGAAGGGCTGCTGCCACTACTGCCAAGCATCTCGACGTGGAACCTTTGTAAATGAGCAGTTCCTGCTCAAAGGTATTTGTAATCCTAGATTTCAATAAAATAAAAAAAAATAAAATAAAATCTGGTGAAGATTTGTGATACAGAAGACAAGCCAAAGAGCAACATTCTGAACTGGTAATGTTCCCCTTGGAACAGAACCTCAAGTATTTTCTGTGAGGCATCTGGATTTTGATATGAAGGTAAGCATCTTTCATATCGAGGGAACAGATCCAAACCCCTACTGCAGCAGTGGGAGTAAAGCTTGCAGGGTGGCCATTCTGAACTTTTTACACTCTATGAAGAAGTTCAGCTCTCAGAGATCCAGGATAAGCCACAGGTTTCCTATCCACTTTAGAACCAAGATGTACCTGGAGTAAAACACTGCATGCCTTTGTTTGAAGGGCGCAGGCTCTATGGCCTTCTTCTGAAGTACAGACTGGATTTCCTCCAGAAGCCAAGGTAGGTGATCTGGAGGGTAATGGGTTACCACAGGCATCTGGTGATCTGGAGGTCTGTCCAAAAGTTACAGAGCATGGCCTTGTTCTATGATTTCTAGAACTCAGGTATCTGTCACCTTCTTCCACTGATTTAAGTGAAGGGATAGGTGACCCCTCTACAACCACCCCTGAAGGTAAAGGTGGTTGGAGGTGTATAAGGAGTCAGGTGGAGCTGGTTGGGGTGGTTCCACCTGTGCCACCACCTCTAGGGGCTTTTGAATGAGCACCTGGGGTGGTGTCAGGGGTGGGCAAGGCTTCTGCTCCCTTGCCCCTGCCCTGATGTCTGGTCACTGGGTAGTGTCTGGCACCAGCAAGACAAAAAGGAACCCTGTGTCTACCCCTTGACTGGGAGTGGTAGACGGAATGCACTGACTTCCACATTCTGCCTGAGTCCTGAATGATGGACAGAATATCTTGGACATTACAACCAAACAGCTCATGTCTTCTGAAAGGGGCATTCAGACTAGACTGTTGCACGTTATTTGCAAACCCTGCCACCCTGAGCCACGAGTATCTCCTGAGACAGATGCCAGAGGCAGCAGCCCTGGCAGAAACATTTTTTTTTTTTTTATAATTTCTTTTTATTCAAAAGTGTTTTACAAACCACACACTGGACAATTGGAAACAGGAAGATTCGTTTGAGATACAGTTTGATATCAAAAAATATAGACATCCTTGTACAGAAAAAATAACAGCAAGAAGAATCAGATATGCTTAGACTGGTTACATGAAAATAATGAGTTTTGAAATGAAGCCCCGGGGTCAGATTAATGGTTTATAAGGGTTATGAAGTGGGGTAGAAAGCTAATTGGACAGACCAAATTAGAGCATATAATATTTAAAGAGCAAAGTCTAAGTTCAGAGTAGTAATATGCTGGATCCGCTGACTCCACTTTCTTAATAGAAGGATGGAACCTCCTCTTAGTTCTAGATTAAATGTCTCAGTTTTATAGATTTCTGACATTATTTGTCTCCAATTTTGTAGTGAGGGAATCTGTGTTCTCATCCAACATCTCATGATTGCTTTTTTGGCAGCCACGAAACAAATGGGTAATATGGTCTTCTCCCAGAGGGGAGCATGGTCCGGGTACACCCCCAAGAGGAACTGCTCGGCTGTTAGTTCAACAGGCTCAGAGAATAGAGTGGATAATTCAATTTGAAAAGTTAGCCAGAAAGGCATAAGGAACGGGCAGGTCCAGAAAACGTGTGAAAGAGTAGCTCAGGAACAACCACAATTTCTCCAGCACCTTCCATATGAGTCTGAAAGGTATTTCATTAAAATTGAGGGGGAGCTAAAGCATCTGGAGTGACATTTCCAGGTGAATTCTCTCCAGTACGGGGATGAGGTCAATCTTATCTCTGTTAGTGTTGTTTCTAACCATGTGTCGGGGGAGATTTGTAATTGCAGTTCCTTGTTCCAAGCAGTCAAAGTCAAGAGAGTAGGATTAGGAAGACCGGATCGTAGTTCTGTGTATATCCGGCCAATTAGATGGGTTCCCATTCTCCCCTCGTTTGCCTCTATGAATATTTTCAGTAAATCAGGTATAGGAGAGGGTATTTTGGGGGGTTTTATGTTATTGCGTAAGAGATGGTTTCGAACTTGAAAATAGCAGAAAAGGTCAGAGGGTCCTGGAGAAAATTGGGATTGAAGCTTTACAAAGGGGATAATGCCCTCTAAGGAGAGGAATTGGTATATGTGTGAAAGGCCTAGTGCACACCATCTGAGAAAGGCTAGGTCCATGTGATTGGGAATAAACTTTTCATCTTGAGAGATTAATTTACAAAACTCAAATACTTGCTGGGTAGGACATTGCCTTTCTTAGTTGTTTCCATTGCTTGTAAGTTTGTGCTGTTATGGGCGTTAAGGAGGAAGGGCTTAAGGAGTTGTCATCTGTGGAGAACAATATCTTTTTTTATGTCATGTAAGTCGTAAAGTTGGAATTCTATGGTCTTCCATGGGGAAGTGTAAGAGGGCGTGAGCCATAATATTAAGGTTCTTAAGAATGCCGCTTGGGCATATAGAAGAAAGTTCAGGAGGTTAAGCCCGCCTTATTTGAGGGATAATTTAAGTATGGATAGTCTAGACCTAGGCCAATTTTTTCCCCAGATGAAATTCTGTATCATTTTATTCCAGGATGTGAAGTAAAATTTGGAAGGAAAATAAGGAATTGTTTGGAGTAGGTAAAGAATTCACAGGAGGATGTTGGAGCGAATTGCGAGGATTTTATGATATAGGGAGGAACAAAATATGGACCTCTATTAAGGTCTGCTTGAATCTGAACTGTGAGAGGTTCAAAGTTAGATAGTTCAATAACTCCAGGGTCCAAGGGGAGGTGGACACCCAAGTATTTTATTTTAGTTGTCCTCCACTTGAAGGGAAAAGCCTTTTTAATCTGGGTAGAGGGAAAATAGTTGAAGGTTAGTATCTTGGTTTTATTTATGTTTAATTTGAATTCTGCAAGTTTCTCAAATCTTGTAAATATATCCCACGCTGACTGGATCGATTGTGAAGGGGATAATAGAGTAAGCATAATATCGTCCTCAAATAAACCCACTTTGTACTCTGACTGAGCAATAGGGATACCCTCTACCTGGGGAGTGTTCCGTAAGGATGCAACAAGGTGTTCAATGAATGGCGCAAAAAGATAGGGAGATAGGGGGCAGCCTTGTCTAGTTCTGTGGGTTAACGGAAGAGGGGGGGATAGGGAGCCATTCACCCTAAGATATGCTTTAGAAGAGACATATAGGTTTCCTATACATGCAATAAATTGCGGTGGGAAATGAAACTTTTTAAGTGTTTCCCATAGGAAAGGCCACGAGACCCGGTCAAAGGCCTTTTCCACGTCTAAGCTTAAGAAGACCGCTGGAATTTGCCTAGACCGGACGAATTCTTGTAGCAGTAAGACTCTATGTATGCTGTCCATAGTATTCCTGCTTTTAACAAAGCCAGTTTGGTCAGGGTGAATTATTGTAGGAATTATATTTCCATTCGAGAGGATAGGATGGCCATGTAGATTTTATAATCAACGTTTTATTAGTATTGGGGCTATAGTAGCATATTCCCACGAGGGGGGGGGTGTTCCTCCCAAAGAGAGTTCTTGAAAAAGAGCATATTGTCTAGGAGTCAAATCTTTTTTAAACTTTTTGTACTATTCCGGGATGAATCCATCTGGACCCGGGCATTTTCCAGATTTAATATTTTTAATTGTCTCTTCTGTCTCAAGTATCGAGATTGGGGCCATCAGAGTGTTGATTTGGTTAGGAGAGAGGGTTGGGAGCTTAGCTTGTGTAAGGAATTGCATAGTCTCTGTACAATTTAATGAGTTGGGAGAGGAGTAAAGCTTGGTATAATAATCAGTAAAGGCCTTTTGAATGTGGGCAGTAGTGTGATGGGTTTGACCAGAAAAGGGGTTTCTAAGTCTGGGGATAGTCAAGGATGCTTTACTATTCTTTAGTCTACGTGTTATGTTTTTAACACTCCTGGGGCCTCCCTCATGTATAGACTGACGTAGGTAGTACAGGGATTGTCGAATTTTGTTATCTATTAATTTCTGAAGATCTGCCTTAGTGTTTCTAATCAGAGCCTGAAGATCCACGTCCCCCTCTCTATAGAGCAGCTGATAATTTTTTAAGCTGATTAGATAATCTATGGTACTCAAGATCTCTTTCCCTATTTTTCTTAGAGGAATATGCTATCAATTCACCTCTGATTGTTGCTTTCATGGCATCCCAGATCATTGCTTGTGATGTGGAGGGGTCAGCGTTTTCTGTGAAAAATCTGTTGATTTTGGTCGACAAGGAGTCGAGAAGCTCTGAATCTGATAGATAGACCGCGTTAAGTCTCCAAATTGATCTCTTAGTCTCCTTACCCAGGTCGAGTGAGATAAGCAGTGGGTGGTGATCGGATAGGAACTCTGGATGAATGGCGATGTCCTGGACAAGAGAGAGAGATGCTCGTAGGTGGTCAAAAAATAGTCTAACTTAGAATAGGTATTGAATCTGGGGGAGAAGTAGGTGTAGCCCGGGCTGGAGGGAAATAACCCACACCAGACATCCACCAAACCCAATTGCTAGATAGATCTCTTAAATTGCTTAGCCAAGTTATTGTTCCAGTGGCTAAGGGGTTTGGAGCAATCATGCTGAGGGGATAAGGTCTGATTGAGATCGCCGCCCATAATCAGTTGCCCCTTCAGGTTGGAGAGTAGAACGGAGATAAAGCATTTGTATACCGGAAAGGTGGAAGAAGGAGGGAAGTAAACATTGGCCACGGTTGTCTGTTTACTGAACAGAAGAGCCTGAGCAATTACGTATCACTCCCCAGGGTCAATATATGTGTTTTGGATTTCAACCGATGTGTCTCTAGGGATCAAGATTGCCACTCCCCTTTTTCTACCCCTGGGAAGAGATGACGCCAAAACTCTATATCTACCTCCCCATTTCAATTTAAGGTGCTCAGTCTCTGAGAGATGAGTTTCCTGCAGGTAAATTAAATCCAAAGATTGTTTGGATAAGCCCTGTATAAGTCGGGCACGTTTAATTGGATCGCATATCCCACTGATGTTGTGAAAGAGGATCTTCACCGGGTTAATCATGGGTATCTCTGAGGGTACATCTATTATTAATGGTGACAATCTGTCTCTTTCCTCGACAGGAAGAAGAGGATGGAGGGAAAGACCCGGACCACACATTCCCCCCAAGAAGGCTGACCCCAGGCTTCGTCAGATTTGTCATGACAGAAACGCAATTTCTAGTTAATAAACTTTTTATATAAGAAAACGAGTCCACTGTGTAGTTATTTTCCAACCCTGTCCTTCCCCCCCTTATAACAACTAAGTAAGTGCCAACATAAACAAAATATTACAACTATGTATAAAGTTAAGTAATACCAACAACTTTTCCCCTTAGATTTCTTCTGTAGCAAAAAATAGCAGATTCTTGAGGTTATGTCAGGGGAAGAACATATGTACAACAAAACTTCCAAAAGGACAGAGCTCATCTAGAGCTTCCAGTGAATTCTCCTTGCCAAAAGGTTAAAAGTGACCTTGGTGGAGAGGGGGTTCTTAACCTCAGTCCGATGTGTTACCGGAAAGAGGAACAGAGCCCCTAAGGGAGCAGTATCGAGACCACTCCTTGTATGGTTCAGTGAATAGCTAGTGAATGAGAGATAAAAGAAGGAGTAACAAATTAGCTAGACTGCCTAAAACAAGGATGAAAAGCTAAGGTCTGTATTTTGTCTAAGGAGGGAGTCCAAAAGATTTTGGCTGGGAAAATTACAAGAAAGTGAAGAAAAGAGGAGAAAGGGAAGGAAGGAGGGGGGGAGAAAGAGAGGAAGGAGAGAGAGAGAGAGAGAAAAAAAGGGGAAGGGGAATAAGACAGAAAAGGGGGACCGGGTAGGCCCCAGGTATAAATAAAGGAGATCGAAGGACCGAGGGGGGGGGCCACCCTAGATCTAAAAAACTTCAGAAGACTTGTGAACACCAAAGACCGGGTCCGTGGCAGCTTGGGTATGACCCGGGGGGGGGTTCCAAGTCCAGTTTCAAGAAGTACTAGATTAGTAGATGAGTATGGTGGGTTAGGAAAGAAGAAGAGTAAGGAAAAGGGGGGTAAGACTGAGATAGGAAGAGTTGTAAAACAAAAAAAAAGGGGGGGAGGAGGGAGGACCATAAAGTGTCTTCCCACCACCCCCACGTTGCTTCCCCCCAACATTAAAGCGACACCTCCTCCAGCAGAGACTCCAGAGAATCATTCTTCCATCATTAAGGCCAAGGAGGCCTCAGCCTGGGACCAAGGAACACCCCTAAGTAGTGAGTTTATGATGGGGGGTGGGCCTAGAAGGATCTCGAGAGGATGGTTAATGGGGGTCGTATGGGGGAGGAGAGAGGGCATCCCCATGCCATTCGAAAAGGTCCTAGGTTCCAGTGGGACCTCTCATTTGAATGTAGAAAATAGAACCATTTACACTCCTAAGGGGCAGGGAGAGGGAAGATTCCCCCAGGGGAGGCAGGGCATAGAGGAAAGGTAAAATCCCCAATGCCTCTCTGAGCCCCAGCCAACTCCCAGCAATAAGGAACAAGGATGACAAGTTAGAAGGGAACCAAAAGTACAGCTTTGAGAAAAAAAAAGGGGGGGGAGGGGGTAGGGTATGTATGGGAGAAAAAATCATCTCTGAGGGAGAAGATGCAGGACAACCCCAATAGGGACCCCCGAGGAACCAAGGCAACACAAAACAACAAAAGGGGAGGGCCTCCATTGCTAGTCGATCGTTTCTACATTCACTTAACCTCAAGAGGGAGGATTGTGTTGCACGAGCTTGGAGACCCACAAAAAATACAAGAGAGGAGGACGCTCTCGACGCTTAGATGCATTTGTGGCAGGAACACCAGTTGTCTAGTGAGAGGTTGCAGCAGGGGAAATGCAATTAAAGAGGAGGGGTCCAAAGAGGTCACTTCCCCCCATGAACCAGAATTGACAGAGATTTCTCCACCACCCCTATGAGCTGATGGTTCACTCCACTAGCCCCAGCGCCCATCCCAAGGCCGACCTAGAGAAGATCGGGGCGAAGGCCTTATGAAGAAGTTACTGGGCAGTCTTTCTCACCTCACAGGCCCACAATCAAGCAAATGGCAATCCAGGAGTGACGTTCCAGGAGGACCCAGAGCAGGAGCAACTAGGCATTCACAGGTGAGGAAAGAAGGGAGATCGAGGGGGTGGGACCGGAGGCCGAAGGGGATCAAACCACAATCGAACCAGGAGTAGTTAAGGAAGCAAAGGAACATAGGGTGGAGATCCCCTCTGCACTGGAGGTTGGTAGGAGATGTAAGGGAGAGGGAAAGCTGATGAAAAAGGGGGCCGATTGCCCCGTGAATTTGAGTTGTGCTGGCCCAGGTACAGTCCGGATACATGGGAAGATCTCTATTTTCGCCCCCCCCATCCCCACCGAGAAGACAGATCGTAGTGACAGTTCTGGGGATTGGAACAGTTCTCAGCCGCTAGTACTGTGCCAGGTCCTAGAGCGGCAGTCCCCTTATTTCAAGTCTGGTGAGCTTCGGCATGATCCAGTTCCTAAGTGGAGAGTGAAGATCATTGCCGTGTCTAGGAGGTAAGGCCAGACAGCCCACAGGAAACGGAACTCAGGAGGTGGGGAAGAGGGGAGGGCCCAAGGAGGCATCCACCCAGGACCGGGCCCAAAGGTATGATGCCTGAGTTAGGGAGGAAGGTCTCCACCATCCAGGTGGTCAACAATAGTCGAGGGGATGGGGAACAGCGTCGCCAAGAGCAATCAGGACAAAAAGACCACTCTCATCCCCATAATCACTGAGAGGGCCACAGCAGGGCAAACACCACTCCGGGTCCGAGGTCCCCCCCCACAAGCCCCACTCAACCCAGCACAGGGCCTATGGCCCAGGTCGTTACCTCAAGAGAGAGGGTGTCCGATTCTTGTAGTAAATAAAAGTTCAAGCTCACAAGGTTCCTCTACTTGTTCATGTTTCTGAACTGTTGCAATCGCTGAAGGAGGTCTTGGATCGATGACGAGTTAGCAGGTTCTTGTTGACTCTTCTGGCCTGGTAGTTTAATGGAGCGCTGGGTCAAGGTTTCCCGCAGGTGATCAGGGATTATTACTCTGGCATGGAGGTCGCAAGCTACTTCTACGGCTGTTGAGTATGTCTGTGTTCCGGTAGGTAAATGAACCACTAACTTGGCAGGGTAGGGCATTTTAAATTTAATTTGCTGAGCTTGCAATAACGGGAATAGTGGCCCGTGCTCCCGATGTTGTCTCTGCGTAAGAGGTGCATAATCATTGTCAAATAGGAGTCGGGACTGACCCCAAATAATTTTGCCTTTTTGCCAGGCTTTGATCAATAGAGATTCCTTAACTTGGAAACTGAGGAATCTGATCAAATAAGATCGAGGTCTGGCTTCAGGTCGGGAGGGCTTGGTGCCTATAGCACGATGTGCCCTTTCGATGTCTAGTTGAAAAGCTGGGTCCAGAGACAAAGCAGTGCAGAGGAGATAATCGGAGAAGGCCCTAGGATCGGAGCCTTCCTCCCCTTCAGGAATGCCAAAGATCCTGATGTTTCGCCTTTGGCCTCTGTTTTCTGAGTCTTCCTGGTGGGCAGAAATTAAAATCTGTTCAGCCAAAACTGATTTGATCGCGTCTTCCAGAACGTCGAGTCTCGAGGAGTTAGAAGATATTTGGATGTCGGCCTCTGCTAAATGGGACTCCAGGTGAGTGAAATCGCTTCTTATTTCTTTCAGGGAGTCTCAGACCTCGCTTCTGAAGTCGGCAATGGCTTGGAGGATAGCAGTTGTAGAGGTTTCCGCGGGTCGCTTAGAGGTTTTGCCTTTCTGTGATTTTCTGCCGGGGCCTTAGGTAGGGCTGGGACAGGCCTCTTCATTGTCGGTGTGTGTGTCATCAGGTTCAGCTGGAGTTGCAATCGGGAGGAATCGGTTCCTTGAGATCTTAGCCATTGCTATTTTATGCTTAAGAGCATTGCTGGGAGCGATGTGTGGCTTGATAATATCGATGGAAATTCGCTCTTTTTTTAAATGATAAGGCAGGAGCTAATTAGTTGAGATGTTCCCCAACTCATACCGGAACCGGAAGTCTCCTGGCAGAAACATTTGAGGCATCATAAGCCATGCAAAGCAAATGCTTACCCACATCGGCCCCAGTAGTAACAACTTTAAGAAGCTCTTGTTTGGGTAGCTGCCTTGGTCTTTCTCCAGAGTCTATTCTGGAACATGGTTATGTGGGTCTGGTAGTTAGCAATACAAAGGCCCAATGAAGAGAAAGCAAAGGTCATTTTTCCTAAAACATCCAACCTCCTGGACTCTTTATCAGGAGGGATGACTCAGGTGCTTAGGTGCCCCAGACGTATCTTGGCCAGCATTAATGACCACCTAATCTGCCTCAGGCTAGGTGGCAAAAAATGTCTTCCCAGAAGGGGCCTTGTACCTTTTATCTGCCTTCCTTGGTATGGCTAGAATAACATTTAGTCTATACCATGCAGCAAACGTGGCATCCTCTAAAGCAGGGAGGAGAGGTGGCACCGCAATAGGGGGAGAGTCAGCCAAGTCCAGGATATCTATTACATTTTCTTGGTAGTGCCCTGCTCTTCCAGGTCAAAGCCTATGGCAGCCTGTAACTACTTCATCATGTGAATAAAGTAAGGTCCTCTGTTTGGGACCTTGAAGTGTGGACCACCAAGTCCTCACTGTAAGTGGACATGGTAGAGCTGGTGCCCCATCATAGTGGTTTTCAGCATAGCCCTCAGCCTCTTCTTCCTCGTCCTACATTATTAAGTCAGGATTATACTCATAATCGTCATCGAGTGAGTTGACGGGTAAGAGAGAACTTTCGAGTGACATTGGTGGTAAATTAGGAGGCAGCTGGGGAAAGGGTCTACCTTGCGACATCATTGGGAGATTAGTAATAGTCCCTATCAATGGATCCCCTGGGACAGGGGGAGTAGGTAACAGGCGTCCAACCATGTCAGTGAAAGATGATAAAACCAACTGAATGTGGGAGCCCATGCAGTCGAGGGGTGTGACTGGAGGAGTGGATAAGGGAGGCTAAATCCCTGACATCGACAGCAATGTGCCAGCTGTACTAGGCCTGGTAGTGTCTACACCAAGCCCTGACCTTGGTGACTTATCAATGGTCAGGGGGGGCTAGTGGTGTCACGGAGGAAGCGGATAATGGCACAAAGGAGGTTGTACCTGCTGTGCGTAGGGGAAACCTGAAACACACGGTTCTCTCCTCCTTGTCCTGGGATTTAGAAGACCTGGACTTGGTAGACTGGGCCAGTGATGCAGTGGTGCTCTTCTACTGGACATCCTTCTCCATTTTGGCTGCTTTTTTGCTCGAGGAGATACTTCTTGAGTAACCCTTTATGGCATCGCCTGGTCACAGAACTGAAACCCGAACACATGCTGTGGTCTGAGCCTAGGCAGCAGACACAGATGTTGTGGGAGTCACCAGTGTAGATCTTCTCACCAAAAGCACAATACCAAAACAATTTCGAAGGTTCCTTCTATGACACACAGGTCGTCGAAAATCACTGTAAAAGTGATTACTTTTTTCAATAAAAAAAAACCAGCAGCTATTGTAGTAGCATTTCCTTCATCCCTCAGATGATTATGGTCGATGACGGGAAAAGAAACATAGAATTTGAAGGCAGATAAGGACCGCTTGGCCCACCTAGTCTGCCCATTTCCCTACCTACAGGATAAGCTGCAGATCCTAGTTAACCAACAGCCTATTTCTTCCTACCACCCACAAGAATTGCCTTATGTCTGTCCCATGCATTCTTGTATTCTCCCACAGTTTTAGACCCTGCAACCTCCTCAGGAAGGCTGTTCCATGCATCCACCACCCTCTCTGTGAAAAAATACTTCCTCACATTGCCCCTGAGCCGTCCCCCCTCAAATTGTGTCCCCTTGTTCTTGCACGTCTCTTTTTCTGAAAGATGCTACCCTCTTGGACTTTGTTGACTCCACTGAGGTACTTAATAGTTTCTATCATGTCCCCCCTCTCCCTCCTTTCCTCAAGGGTATACATATTAAGCTCCATTAGTCTCTCCTCATATGGCTTCTCTTGCAGACCCTGCACCATTTTAGTTGCCCTCCTCTGGACTGCCTCTATCCTGTCTACTGTATGTCCTTGAGGAGATGGGGTTTCCAGAACTGGACGCAGTACTCCAGATGGGGTCTCACCAACTATCTGTACAGAGGGATAACAACTTCCTGTTTTCTGCTGGTGATGCCTCTCCCTATACATCCCAGTATCCCCTCAGCCCTCCCTACTGCCTTCTCACATTGCTTGCTAACCTTAAGGCAATCTGATATGATTACCCCAGGTCCCTTTCCATTTTTGTTGTTGTTACTACCTCCCCCCACATTGTGTAATCTTCCCCTGGGTTTGTGTTTCCTAGGTGCATTATTTTGCACTTCTTTGCATAGAATCCAAGCTGCCATACTTCTAACCATTCCTCCAACCTTGCCAAGTCCCTTCTCATCCTTTCCACACCTCCTTGTGTATCGACCTTGTTGCAGATCTTTGTGTCATCTACAAAAAGGCATACTTTTCCTTCCAGTCCCTCTGCAATGTCACTTATAAAGACATTAAAAAGGACTGGACCCAGTACTGAACCCTGCGGTACCCCACTAGTAACCCCTCTTTCTTCAGAGTGGACTCCATTTACAATTACCTTCTGTGTTCTGTTGTCCAGCCAATGTTTTACCAGGCTACCATCCTGGGACCCACTCCCAGGCTGGTTAATTTGATTATTAATCTTTTGTGTGGGACCATATCAAATGCCTTGCTAAAGTCTTGGTAGACCATGTCCACAGCCCCTCCTTGGTCTACTACTTTGGCCACCCAGCCAAAGAAATCAATTAGATTCGTCTGACATGAACTTCCCACTGTGAACCCATGCTGCCTTTGGTCCTGTGCCCCACTGACCTCTAGGTACTCAACAATTCTTTCCTTCAGAAGTGATTACATCACTTTCCCTACCACAGAGGTCAGACTGACAGGTCTGTACTTTCCTGCCTCTGTCTTGCTCCCACTTTTGTGAAGGGGAATCACATCTGCCTTCTTCCAGTCCTCAGGTGCCACACCATCCTTCCATGATTTGTCAAACAGGGTAGTCAGTGGTGTCACTAGTTCTCCCCTTAATTCTTTTAGAATTCTGGGGTGAATTCTGTAATGTCCCATTGCTTTGTCCACTTTCAGTTTTAGGAGTTCTTTCAGAACCCTTTCTTCTGTGAAAGGACTGGGATCGAATCCCCTATCCAGAGTGCTTCTGTTAATTGGATTGGGCACCTCCCCCTCCTCCTCTTTTGTGAATACTGAGCAGAAGTATTTGTTCAGTATCCCTGCTTTTTCACTGTCCCTCACTGCCCATCCACCGTCCATTCTATTCAGTCTCACTATCCCTCCCTTTATCTTTCTACACTCCCTGATGTACCTATAAAAGGTTTTATCCCCCTTCTTAACCAAGTTGGCTATCTTTTCCTCAGTTTGGGCCTTTACTATTCTGACTTCCCTCCCTGCTTCATTCAGCCTTAACTGGTACAATTCTCTGTCCTGCTCCTTCTGTGTTTCCTTATACTTCCTAAATGCTATTTCTTTCTCCTTAACCTTCTTTGCCACCTTTTTGAGAACCATAGTGGCTTTTTCTTTCATTTTGATTTGTTTATTTGCTCCACACAAAGGCTTGTTGCCTCTGTGATGGTAGTTTTACTGTTTCCCCATTGTTGCTCCACCCCTCCTTCTAGCCTGTTTGCTAGTGCTTTTCTAAGGCACTCTCCCATTTTGCCAAAGTCAGCCCTCCTGAAGTCCAGTACCCTCACTTTTGTACGGCTTGACTCTGTAGCTGAGTTTATCGTGAACCACACTGTTTTTTGGTCACTTATTCCCAGATGGCTACCCACTTCTAGATCTGAGATCCTCTCACTGTCCCCATTTGAAAGTACGATGTCTAAGATTGCTCCCTCATGAGTGGGTTCCAAAACTAGCTGTCTGAAGCATGCCACCTGTAGGGCATCAAGAATGCATCTGCTCTTGGATGTGGCTGCAGCAAAGGTGCTCCAGTTAACATCTGGCATATTCAGGTCCCTCATCAACAGCATCTCCCCTTTCTCTGGCCACCTAAGGATGCCTTCTATCATATCCTTGTCTATTTCCTCCCCCTGATATGGGGGTCTGTATACAACCCCTGTGTGGATTGTGGTGCCATTTCCAGTTTCTAAGGTGACCCACAGTGCCTCCTCTCCTCCCTGTTTACTCTTTTGTTCTGTTGCCTTTATCCTTTCCCTTACATAGAGAGCTACTCCTCCACCTCTTCTCACCTCCCTGAATCTCCTGTAGGTTGTGTACCCTGGTATGTTAACATCCCATTCATGGTTCTCTGTGTACCATGTTTCTATGACTGCTACGATATCCAGGCCTCTCTCTTCCATCAAGGCCACCAGTTCAGGGAGCTTGCTGACCAGACTACGGGCATTGGTACTCATTACCCTCCATTTCTTGATGGTCTTACCCTTTTTGCCCCATCCCTGTTCTTATTCCCTTACTCATTTTCTCCATTTACCCCTGCCCTTCCCCCATTGACATCTCTATCTTGGTGTTTACCTCACTTACTACTCTGATTTTTTTGGGGGGGGCTAGGATTTCCCTGCTCCTTTCCAGTGCCTCCCCCCTTGGCTAGTTTAAATGCTTGCCAATGAAGCATTTAAACCTATCACCTAGGATCCTGGTTCCCCTCCTGGACAGATGCAGACTATCACGCCAGTATAGGCCTGCATCCCTCCAGGTGGACCCCCAGTCCCCAATGAAGCCAAATCCCTGAGCTCTGCACCAGTTTTTCAACCACTGATTGAATCCCATGCTTTGCAGCACCCTAGCCTCGCCTTTGCCATAGACAGACTCAAGAACTGAGGAGAGGATAGACTGCCCATGTTCTGAGGATATGAGGAGGTCATTCATGGAACTTGGGATGTTCCTAAAGGAAAAGGTATCAAGAGTGATCTTTTTCAAGCCCTGGGGGTTAGTGAGGTTTGACAGCAAACACATCAGGCAGGCAAATACTTGGCTAAAGATCTGGTACAAGTAGGAGTTGAGAGTTTCCTTTTTTGGCCAACTGGAGGGTTATCTAGGGCCAGGGACACCTGTGTGACCAGGAATGGTTGCACCTACACTGGGAAGGACTGAGGATACAGGCTAGAAGAATGGAAAGGGCAGTAAGGGGGGATTTCAATAAGAAGACAGGGAGTGGGAACTTGTGCAAGAAATCATCAGGCGGCAGATGCAGATGATTACAGAGAGAAGGAATACAGAGCTGGGGAGCACCACAAAGGAGACCCCCACAGGGAGTGAAGAAGCACAGAGTGGAAAAAAAACTCACTTGCATACAGGTCAGTATAAGGAGCACAGCCAGGAAAATGGCTGACCTTGAGAGGCTGATTGCACTTTGAAGGCCAGGACATAGTGGTACACATATATTGGTGGTGGGGAAGAGAACGGAAAGGGGAATTTGTTTAACCAGAAAAGGCACACTAAGCCATATCTTGTTTCCAGGTGTGACCTGGGAGCACAAGGAAGTTAAGTGACTTGCTCAGGGTCACACAGTATGCAAGCAGGGGCTGATGGGATTCAAACCCAGGTCCCCAGGTTTGTAGCTCAGTGCCCTTAACCACCACACTATACTGCCTCCGAGAATGACTGGGATACCAGGCTACAGGGATACAGACTATTCTGAAGGGACTGGATGGACAGGATAGGGGGTGAGATGGCCCTCTTCATAAGACAGTGTTACTGTGAAGAACAAGGGGACAACAAGGGGGAAACGGGGCCATAGAGTCCATCTGGGTTGAGCAAAAGGAAAAGGGGGCAAAAGAGTCACTCAGACAGTGTGCTACAGGCCCCCAAACAGTTTGGAGGTGCATGATAACCATCTGGTCAGGGAATCTATGAAAGCAGTCAAATCAGATGCAGTAGTGATTCTGGCTGACATCAATCTCCTGGGCATGGCTGGTATCTTGAGAGGGACATAGTCAGGGCTGAAAGTGCAGTGCTGTCCACATCCAAGTATTACTTCCTAGAACAGCATATCCAACAAATGACTAGGTTTCAAGCCTGCCCTTGAGCTTGTTTTTAGCAGTGGGGTTGAGGTCATCTCCAGTGTGTGAATGTCAAGGAACAGGTGGCAGGCAGTGACAACAGCTGGTTAACCTTCTCCCTGGTTACAGAATTACCACTCTGGAGCAGCTGCAGGAGGGTGGTAATATAGAGCACATGTGGTGTTTGTTAGAAAGGGTTCATGAAACAGCTGGGGAGGTCTGCATCCTTGTAAATAATAAAGGTAAAAGGGAGAAGAAGTGCTCCATTACGCAACGGGATCTGAAAAAAGGGTCTATGCCAGATGAAAAGAGACAGATAGGGCAGGTTGTGTAATGACACAAGGATAAAAGGTTAAACTAACAGGACACTGGTGGTAGGTTGTGTAACAGCACAAGGATAAAAGGCTTCACTAAAAAACGAGACTGATTGTAGGTTGTGTAACTGCAGGGGCAGAGGCTGCACTAACAGGACACTGGTGGTGGGCTGTGTAACAGCACAAGGATTTTGTTTCTGCTTTCAGAGGCCATGCATTAGGAAGAGACTATGAGTAGAGCCAGCTAAAGCTCATGAGGTTTAATGGGGATAAGTTAGTTGCAGGGACAGTGGGGCATTCTTCTCCAGGGTTATGCTCTGGAAGAGGGGTCAGCCCCTTCTGAAGAATCTTTGCAGTGCTCCATACTCAGCTAGTAGCAGCAAGGAAAGAGATACCTGTCCTGTGGGCACCAGCTCACTTGGCACCCACAGCCCACACCCCCACACCCCTAGAAGCCCACTGGTCCAGGGGGCTGGAGAATTGGAGGGGAAGAGGGGGATGGTGAAGGGTGGCAGTGGCAGCTACAAGGAGGTCAATCACCCCCCCATCCCAACAGCAAATCACTTTGCATCCCTGGAGAAGACTCTGGTACCGGACTCTACCAGGAAGGGGGGAGGGGACTCTAGGTCAGATGGAGGAAATGGGAGAGATGACTTGGTGGCACCCAGTGGTGAGAGTAAGAAAGGCAACTAGGGAATCTTAGTGACTGGGGATTCTAAGATCTGGGGAGTAGAGTGGGTGGTGATTGGGGGAGGAATGATCAGATGGCTTCTAGGCATCATCCATCTGGGACATAGCAAGATTATGCACCGGGGGGGAGACACAGGGCAGAGAACTAGATGGAAGGGGTTAAACTGAGCACTATGATAGAGGAAAGTGACTCCCTCAAACAGTCAAGCCAGTGTAACAAGGCCTTTAGTAAGGCTAATAGGATGCGGGGGTGTATAGGAAGGGGTAGTAACAGCAGGAAAAAGGTGGTACTACTACCTCTACAAAGATCACTGATGAGGTAGCACCTGGAATCCTGTGCCCAGTTCAAGAATCCTCACCCAAGGAATGACAGGGACCGGTTGGAGACCATGCAATGCAAGGTGGCCAAGATGATTCAGTGCCAACAGAGCATATTTTACAAAGATCATCTCAAGGCACTGAACATGTACTTACTGGAGATCAGGCGAGAGGGGGAATAAGATAGAGACCTTCAAGCTCCTGAAGGAAATAAGGTGAACTGCGGGGAACTATTTGGCAGGAGTACAGAGTCAAGAACCCGAGATCACGAGTTGAAACTAGCTGCGGGAGGAAGGCTTAAGAGGCATGTGACGAAGTTGTATTTTACGGAAAAGTTGGTGGAGCCATGGAACAGTCTGCCAGCAAAGGTGGTGGGCACCAAGACCATAAATGATTTCAAGCATAGCTGGGTAAGAATGAAGGGTTTGGTGGCTTCTCAGGTTGACAGCAGTAGGGAGGGGACTGGGAGGGATAAAACCCATATGGACAATAGGTGCCGGGGCAGGTAGGGAACCGTGGGCAGACTAGATGGACTTTTGATGTTTTTCTGCCATTATTGTCTATGTTTCTATGTTTATGGCTAGCCTTTGGGCTAGAGAGGAGCACAGAGTAGCATTGAGAGACTGCAAGACTACAGTCATGAAAAGTCAAGGAGGGGCAAAGATAGCAGTAGAAGCTATGAAAACGCCAAAGGCTTCATTCAATACATAAATGAAAAGAGAAAGGAGAAGACAGGAACTGAGCCCCTGAAAACAGGGTGGCAGTGGGGTGGGGGAGAGAACTTGTGAGAGAGCCTAGACAATGCCTGAGATGCTGAAAGATATTTTGCTTCGGTGGTCCCTGAAGCGCCCTTTTTGCGGTGGGGGTAGGGCTGTCTGGGAGCACATCAAGGATGAGCATGATGCAGCCTGTGGACATCATGCCTACCTGGTAGCTGACTGCCTTGTGAAGATTAAACCAGGTAAATCTCATGTGGTGGATCAGATACACCCAAGTATTATAGTGGACCTGAAGGAACAATTGATGATCAACTTGCAGAAATCTTTCATGAGTCTATCTGTACACATGTGGACTAGAAAAGGGCCAGTGTAGTTCTCATCTTTAAGAAACAAAGTCAGGCCTGGACAATTACAGGTTGGTCAGCCTCATATCAGTACTGGGCAAGTCCTGAAATCCATTTTCAAGAGATGAATAATAGAATACTTGACTGAGGCAAATGTTCTCACCCACTCTCAATATGGCTCTATGAAGGGCAGATAATACCAAACCATCTTCTTCAAGGGGATGACCAGGGAGTTGGACAATGCCAGGGGCATGGATCTATTCTATGTGGACTATAGGAAGGCCTTTTACACTGTGTTGTGTGATAAATTCCTGGTCCAAGTACAGCAGTGTGGTGGATTACTAACTGACTTGGAAGCAGGAAGTGGAGGGTTATGGTGGTCGGGCACTACACCAGTTGGAGAGAGGTGCTCAGTGGCATCGTATGGGATAATTGCTGGACCCACTTTTGGTAAACAGTTTTATCAATGACCTGTAAACTGGGGTCTCCAGTAGGCTGCTTAAATGAGAAAATTTAGGAACGGTAACAATAATAGTTTAAAAGTCAATGAAAAGATCTTTTACACATGCAACACTGGACTCCTCTCTAGCTGGCAGCAGTCCGGAGATATTAATGACTATGTCTGCCCCATACTGTTACTACATTGCCACTATTTTTAGAATCTTGTGATGTCACTGAGGATCGAGCTGTGCTTGACTACAATGTGGTTAGCCACAGCTTGATCATCAGTGACATCACGAGGTTCTAAAAATGGTGTCAATGTAGTATCAGTATTGGGCAGACTTAATCATTCATATCTCTGGACTGCTGCCAGCTATAGCTAAGACCAATATGTGATTCAGAAGAAGAACTTTTCATTGGCTTGCAAACTATGATAGGCATAGTACATGAATGCTCCGCCTTAAGTTCAGTGGTGACACTAAGCTGGCCAGACTGGTGGACTCCCTTGAGGGTGGAGACACATTTCAGCAGGACATGAACAAGCTGGGTGACTGATCAGACTTAAAGGGCTCCATTCATAGTTGCAGACTAGTTGATGGTGGCATAAATCTGCAGTGCAAGAGGCTCCCTATTGCGCCACCACCAAAACCTATCACACACACAGAAGGAAAACTTAGTTACTAAGTGGAGATATCTCCTTCGTGACTGTCAAAATGCAAATGTGACAACTGTACCTAACTATTTCTTAGTCAGAATGGGAAAATATGCCATCCCGTTAATTAAAGCTACATACTCATATCAATGGCTGAAATTCGCTTGGAAATGCTGCTCAGTTATTTAGGACACCTAAAATCCAGGCCAAGTTCATAGGCCCCACCTTTGAGAGGTACTGGAGGAAGTGTGGAGTGACAGACATGGACCAGGTATATATATTTTGGGACTGCCTGGTACTGGCTATGTACTGGACATCCCTACAATGTCCATTTCACTCCCTGTATGACAGATTAGAATGTCAGTCACCAACTTTGGTTTTACTAACCATCGCCCCGGAAGGGTGGGCATATCTGATTGCTTTCTACTGCTCCCTTGCCTCTTGCCCACAAATAAGGTGATTACAAGAGCATGGCTTCAGGCTATGCCACCAACAGTGGCTCACTGGAAATGTACAGTAAACTCTATTTACCGTATAGAATGGTTAACATCTGTCCTGTGAAGCAGAGAAACCCATTTTCGGGAAAAATGGCAGAAATGGGTATTACATATTATGAAGCATGATACCTCCCCCTTATACCTTAAGAGGTTTCATATTCTATTGTAGTGAGACTTTTTCTACCTCAAGGGTCAGATCTTGGTACAGTGGAATTTATTAATTTATGCAAAATTATTTGTTTATTTGCTTCAATCCCCCTTCGGTCTGCTTTATCAATTATTTTACCTTAAATTCTAATTCTTTCTTCATGGGGAAATATTCAGTAGCTTATAATTATTAACTAACACACTCTGTACGTTTGCATGTTATTTGCTGGATGATGTTATGTGTAACTCTGTAGTTGCCTGTGTGTTGAATGTGACTAGGGGAAGAGTACACAATGGGGGGTGAGTTAATAACAGCAACAAAAATCGAAAGAGACCTAGGAGTAATTATATCAGATGACCTAAAGGTGGGCAATCAATGTGAGAAGGCAGTAAGGTGAGCTGGGGAGATACTGGGATGCACAGGGAGAGGCATCAACAGTAGAAAACAGGAAGTTGTTATCCCTCTTTACAGACAGTTAGTGAGACCCCGTCTTGAGTACTGCGTGCAATTCTGGACACCCCATCTCCACAAAGACATAGACAGAGTGGAGGCTGTTCAGAGGAGGGCAACCAAAATGGTGCAAGGTATGCACCAGAAGACATATGAGGAGAGACTAAAGCAGCTTAATATGTATACCCTTGAGGAAAGGAGGAAGGGGGGAACATGATAAAACTTTCAAGTATCTCAAGGGAATTAACAAGGTACAAGAGGGTAGTAACTTTCAGAAGAAGAGATGTGCAAGAACAAGGGGCACAATTTGACGATAGAGGGAGCTGCTCAGAGGTAATGTTAGAAAGTATTTTTTTTTTACAGAGAGAGTTGTGGATGCATGGAACAGCCTTCCTGAGGAGATTGTGGAGTCAGGAGCAGTGGGAGAATTCAAGAATGCATGGGACAGACATAAGGCAATTCTAGTGGGGGGCAGGAGGAAATAAGCTGTTGATTAACTAGAATCTTCAGCTTATCCATCAGGTAGGGAAATGGGCAGACTGGGTGGGCCAAGCGGTACTTATCTGCCACCAAATTCTATGTTCTGTGTTTCTATGACTATGTTTATAAAAGCAACAGAACTAAAAAAATGCAAATATAGCCACCAGGTATATTTGTCTGCAGATGGGGGCTCCTCCTTTAATTATACTGGACTGTGTCATCCATGGAGGTGTAGATATGACACAGTGGCAGTTGTACAGAAACACAGAATCTAATGGCAGATAAGAACCGCTTGGCCGACCTAGTCTACCCTAGTCTTGCATGATCCTGTGTTATGCCCAGTGCTCCAGGGACCTAGTGCAAAGTTGTAAGTGCCCCTCTGCTTTTTTGCCTCTAACTTTAGGCCACTTTGTGGATGGTGCACAGGTCCATAATTGTGGCCCCATTACACACAATGGATCCATACAAGTTCCAGGTATCCAGTGGATCCCCCTTCCTGGTCCAGTTCCCCTACACTGCCTCTCAACATACCAGTTATTCAACAATCTACATCCCTTGCTGGCTGTAGTGTTCGTGGTCTCTTGCTTATGCAATTGTGAAGAACTGCTTCAAACAGTTCTTCATCCTGGGTGGCACCGTGGCAAGTGACTGGGCTCTATTGGGGCTGGTGTGGATCCATGCAGGGCATAGCACATGATTAGTATGCTATCTCCCATCCTTTCACTGTGCTGTCATGGTGCCGATTACAACAGCACAGGGAAAGGCTTATGAACACATCTATGTCACAATGAAGTGCAACACTATGCAAACAGTTCTGGCGGCCACTTTGTGCAACTTATTTGTGACTGTGTATGGAGCACCTTTAGCTTGAGCCACAGCCACAATATCTGATGGTGCAGAATCGGGGTACAACAGGCACTCCATAGTGCCACCATACAGTTTGTCTGTAAACAGGCCAGAGTCTGCAACAGTGTCACTTGGCATATTAATGTAAATGTTAGAATTAAGATAGTACTGGATGCGCTCAGTAGGTCTGCCCACTAACATGGTGGACAGTGGCTGGCCTGCCGGTGCAGCAGCAAGGCATCCGCTTGCGGTGTCAACATCCCAGATTCAGAGACAGACTTGGGAGTTGGAGGGCTGATCAGGGGGAGAAGGACTGAGCATCCTAGGGACTGCTCTCCTTCTCTGGGGGGGGGAGACAGTGTCCTGCACTTTATGGACCTCTGGTGGAAGCTGGGGGTACCATCATAGCTGGCACCATAATCTAAGGGGGTGGGCAGACACTGGCCAGCATTGCACATCCCCACCCCCAGGGATCCACATTTCAATATACTGCCACCTCCCTCTATGAGACTCCATGCTCTGTGCCCATCCATTTCCCAACCCTACCAGTGACAGATAGACGTGCGTCCACCGGTGCATCCTAGTCCTGTGGCCCCACCCTGGGGGGCAAGCCAAGGGGTTTCCTCCGGTGGTGCATTCCTGTTGGAGTCCTGACTATAGGTCCATGGGTCCTGGGGCTAACCGATGGCCCCACCCAGTGGGGGTAAGTCTGGGATCTGATCACTGAGCGGGTAAGTTCAGGGATGGTCAGAGCTCTGGGTGGTGGGAGCTGAGCCCTGGGAGGAGCATCACAAAAAATACACTAAATGGAAAAAAAAAAAAACATGGTGTACTGCAACAACTGCCAAGGCTGAACCACAGCACATGACCATTGTCTAGCACTATGCCATGGACTGAGCTCTGGGACATGGCACTATTGCCATAATCATCCTCCCACCACCTCACCCCTTACTTCTGCTTACTTCAGAGCAGTCATCACAATGATGTGATGGGACCTGCCTGATTATCCTTGGTGATCCTGTGCCCCCAAAATGAGTTCCTTGGTGTCCAGCCCTGTCCCTTAGTTTGCAGGTACTGTGTACTGCATAATCCTGTCTCCTGCCAGGAAGTTTGTTTTAGTTTCCAAGTCAGTGTCCTCCTGCATAATTGTTTTTACTTTTTATGGCTACAGTGGACATAGCCCTGCAGACATTTTGCATTCAGAAAAGGGCTGTTATTTTTGCTACCAAACAACATGATAAGTGTTAAAAATAGAGTACTCTACTGGAGCTGCATTACTACACTGCCTGTGTGTGTGTAGGAGTTGGAGAGCACTATTTTTCCTCTGGCTTGATGAGTTATTGAGCCCTCCCTCAGCAGAGTCTCAGACATTCTACACTACAGACAGCAAACACAGAAAGTTAACTCATTATCTTCTGGCAGTCATTTTGTGTCAGGTTACCAATGGACAGTAGACATCATACAAAGTTATTGAAAGTAGAATGGGTTAAACACTTCCTGGAGCTTTCTGCATAACAAATGAGCACTGCTGTGCCCTCAGCCCATATGAACACCTCATTAAGCCATTTGACACCTCCATCCTAACAGCAAACATCCTGCTCATTTGTTAGACATTCCATACCAAAGAGTTCCAGTGATGCCTGTTCCCAAATAATAAACACATTTAAAGTGTTAAATGCCAACTTCATTTGCTCAAGCAGGCAGTTCTGGGGAGACACTAGTACCTGACATTTAGTGATTACTTGTCTGTTATATTATTAGAATTTCAACTCTGTCTGTTTCTCCATGGAGAAAGTAGCAAGCTGTTGAACATGCTGTATACTTTGGAACACAGTGGACTGTCAAGGATGTTGGTGCCTATTTTTTTTCCTTTTTGTAGAAGAAACATTTAATGTATATAAGTTCGCAGATGCATGTATTTATTTTTCCAAATATTTGTTTTTAATAATTTTAATAATATATCCAATGTACCAAAATAGCCAGTTGTGTTTTAGTTATTATTTTATACAGCACTGTGTTCTTAACCTGCAATTTTTGACTATAGGTGTTTGTAACTGAAAGGGAGTAACCACTTTTGCTTCATTTGCAAGTAGGTAGGCATGTGTGTGTCTCATTTTTGTTTGACTTAGGTTAAAAAGTGACACACAGAATCTGATCAGTTCATAACATGCCGTATTGTAATTAAATTAACTGATAAATTCTTTTACAAATTCATTTTTCCTGTCCATGGATATACTAAAACAAAAATGTTTCAACAAAATGTTTAAAAATAAGGAGTTGAGCAGTAATTTAGTTGATGTGGTCTAAAGAGCTACTCCTTGGAAAATTACCTGGTTGGGGGAAGGGGCTGCCACAAGCAGAATGAGACTTCAAGGAGGGGGAGATCATGGCAGCAGAAGACGCATGATGGCATTAAAAGCTTAATGGTATGGATATAGAGGCACCAATATCTGAGCATGACTTTGGTAGAAGATGTAAGTTTGACTTGGGAATGGGGGATCATCAGAAATTGAGTGAGTCTTGGTATTTTTAGCATAATGGTTTTCTGAAACTTCAACCTTCACTGGGTTAGACTCTGCATGCATCTGTACAGTATGTCAGTAAGCCACGTGCAGTGGGGTATGGGTAAAAAACAGAGCTGTAAAATCTGGACTGGGCACTGCTTGTGCAAATATTGCTGATCCACTCAATCCTAATGATCTGGTCTGGCTTTTACCCATCTGGTCTAGTCCTGATGGTTCAGATTTCAACCATGCCAAGGAAGGGTTAAAAATAGACTTCCAGGAGTGGACCAGATATTTAAAAGTTGGACTGAACAGTGCAGCCAGAGTGACCAGACCAGCAGCATTTGTACAAGTTTCACCCAGTCTGGCCAGTTTGATTTTTACAGAACTGCTGTGGTTCAGGTTTGTCAGTCCAGTTTTTAATCAATCAATCTTTATTTTAAACTGAAAGGCATGTGAGCAAAAATGCCCATTTACACAAATGTCCAGTTAAGCATAAAAAGAGAACAGAACACCAGATCAAACACTTACATAGTAAAATACAGTATAGACAGGTTTAAGATAAATAGGTCTAATACAGAGATCTACTGTAGAGGGATATCCAGAAGAAAGGGAAAGCAAATACGAACATACAAAATTGCGGGCAGAAAAGGCCCAGAGGTCTATCAAGTCTGCCCAATTGTGCAGCTCTTAGTTTCATATCACTACAGCTGCTCCACCCCCACCTAAACCACTCCCTTCCTCCCATCTCCTGGCCTTTCCCCCCTTTGTGTTCTTGTCTGTACTAATCCTGCCCTTGACTCTATCCCAACCCTGCTTAAAGCTATCCACTGTCCTCAGTTCAATGAACTCCTCCGGCAATGCATTCCATCCCACCACCACTCTCTCTCTGTAATGTAGTGTCTCCTCCTCTTCCTCCTGAACCTTCCCCCTTCCAACTTCAGACTGTGCCCCGTAGTGACCCTTCCTCCCCTTTAAGCAGAACAATCCTCCCTCTCTGATTTTGTTTATGCCTTTCAAGTACTTAAAGGTCTCTATCATGTCCCTTCTTTCCTGTCTCTCTTCCAGTGAATACATGTTGAACTCCCTTAGTCTTTCCTCATACGGCAATTCGCCTAGTCCCATGATCATTTTTGAAGCCCTGCGCTGCACCCTCTCCAGTATCTTACATCCTTTTTGCGGTATGGGCACCAGTACTATACACAGTACTCCAAGTGTGGCCTCACCAGTGATCTATACAAGGGCAGAATGACCTCCTCCTTTCTAGAGGTGATCCCTCTGGCAATGCACCCCAGCCCTTGCTGTCACTCTCCTACACTGTGCTGATACCTTCATGTCCCCTGTGACTATTACCCCCAGGTCCCTTTCCTCCTCTTTCCTCCTCCTCTGAAGCTGTTACCTGCACTCCCCCCCCCCAGCCAGTAGCTGGTCCTGGGATTACTGTCTCTGAGGTGCATGACCTTGCATTTCTTAGCATTAAACCCCAACTGCCACTCCCTAGACCAGTGTTCGAGTTCACCTAGATCCTCCCTGAGTGCATGCCTCCCTCCCTTCCTCATTGTCCACTTTTGCACAAATCTTAGTGTCATCTGCGAACAGGCTGATCTTACTCTTGACCCCCTCTGCAATGTCTCCAGTGAAGACATTGAACAAAACAGGGCCCAGCACTAAACCCTGTGGTACCCCACTCATTATTGGCCTTGGCTTGGATGTCTTCCCCTCCTTACAACTACCCTTTGTTGTCTGCCCTGCAACCAGCTCTCAACCCACCAGTTTTTCCTCCTCCTCCATGTCCCTCAGCTTGCTCATTAATCTCTCATGCAGCACCGAGTTGAAAGCCTTGCTGAAGTCCATGTACAGGACATCCACAGCGTGGCCTTCGTCAACCACCCTAGTGACCCAGTCGAAGAAGTCTACCAGGTTAGTTTGTCCCAATCTTCCTGAGACAAACCCATGCTGTCTCTCATCCTGTAGACCATTACTATTAAAAAAGGTTATCAGCCTCTCCTTCAGAATGGTCTCCATCAGCGTCCCCACTATGGAAGTCAAGCTTACCGGTCTATAGTTACCCAGTTGGTCCTTGGGTCCAGTCTTGTAAAGGGGCACCACGTGAGCCATCCTCCAATCCCTAGGTACATTTCCCATCTCCAAAGAGATGTTGAACAGGTCCATCAGAGGGCCTGCCAACACTTTTGCCAGTTCCTTCAGGACCCTTGGGGGTACACCATCTGGTCTGGATGCCTTGTCTACTAGCAAGCCTTTAAGGCCCTTCAGAACTCTATCCTCTTGGATGACCCCATCTGTTATCTCTGCCCCCCTCCACCCTTGCCCCCTTTCCCTGTGGCATTGGGCCATCCCTTTCTTTTGTTAACACCAAGCAGAAGTACTCATTGAGTGCCTCTGCCTGTTCTTCACCTTGTTCCACCCATCCCCCCTCTCTCTTGATTCTAACAATGTCATCTCTACAACTCCTCTTCTCCCTTATGTATTTAAAGAACCCATTTTTCCCTCTCTCTGATCCCCTGAGCCAACTTCAGCTCCTTTGCTGCCTTGGCTGCCCTGACTGCCCTGGTCACCTCCCTAGTTGCCTTTGTGAACACATCGCTATCGTCCTCACATCCAGATTTTTTGAACTAAATAACAGTGACAAATTTACAGCATGGGGATCTAGTTGGTGGTACAATTCAGGAACAGTTTGAGGTACAATTCAGGAACATGAACAGTTGGGTGATATGACAAAGACATAAACTGTGCACAGTACCACCTAAATAAAGTAGAAACTCAAATATCAATACAAGCACAGAGGCCAAAAAATAGTTGGCTACCCAAAATAGGCTAAGGTGAGGAGCTAGGGAAATATTCCACATGACAACCAATAGTGGTGAGAGCCGAGCAGAGCATGAGGGGTAAGCAAAGAAAGGGGGAGAGAGATATGGAAGTAAAATTACAGGTCTTTACATAGAAGTCCTTCCCACACTTGTTATGTTCATTTTCCTCCTTAGACTATGCTAATTGTATTGTAATACATTATACAGTTCATTTTGTACTACAAATGCTTACTCAAATGTTACCAATCATGACTACTGCTGAAGTGTATGTATTTAGGAGGGCTGCTAATTTGAGGCGCCATTCACTCGAGGTCTTGAGAGTAAATGGGATGGTGACTGAGACTGTAATGCAGTGCATAGTGGATAACAGTAAAAGTTACATGGTCTGATCAGGAAAATTTACATAAGTGAGCACTGCAGAGGCTTCCATGTAAACAGCAATAACTTGTACTGCCTTTCTCTAATGTCTGAATCATTATTTTTAATGTCAGTATCTCAATTTCTTGCAGGTCCTGCACATATTGGCACTTTACTGTCACAAAGTAGCAAGGCAGTATTCAACTGAGGTCCTGATTTCTATTTTTACCTGTGTTTTGAATATACTTCATTACTGTGAGTGTATTGTTCTAAGCTATTATTCCCCTCACCCTGGATAGTGCAGGCCACACCTTTACCCATCAACTGTGCACCTCCCCCCCCCCAAATTCACAGGATAATTTCCAAGGTGTGTAGAGTGCTATACAAATGATATAAGATAGTGACAACTGAGTGGTTTGCTCATGCCACACTGGGAGCAAAGTCTACAACAAATACAAAACATCCTGATGTTTGTTTAGCCCCATAAACAGATGTTCACATTACAGTTAGAACTAGTTCACTTTCTTTTTTCTTCCGCTTGTAGCAATCTAGACATTGTTTCATAGGTGAACCCCTCCCCCCCCAAAAAAAGAGAAATAAATATTTTATTTCTTTGGAATTGCCTTTACAATTTAGCACATTTAAAATATTACAAACCTCAGCTGGATAAAGAAAAATAAATGTCAATGCATACACATTCAGAGGCAGAAAATAAAATGCCGTAATACAGTCCAGCAGTGCATTTTACAACACCCCCAGCTGTGCCAGATAAACAGTCACGTAATGACACACTAGCTGAATAAATGTGAATTGCTTGAAAACAGACTGCCAAAGAAATGATCATTCCATGTAACACAGTCTGTACTGAAAAATGTACTAAGGTAACATCAGTGTGTCGCAGCTGCACTTGGGAGCTCCGTGCGATGTGCGATAACTGTGACAGCACGCTATACTTTTGGCGAACGTTATTATTGTTGCTTTAAAGAAAAAAACCACAAGCCACATGATAATGACAGCACTGTCAGTGCAGCTCTGCACATTTCTCTCTCCATCACCCTCTCCCTCAGTCTGTCTGTCTCTGTCTCTCCACACCTCTCACAGTAAACACCATGTATGTCTGCAGCTTAAAAAAATAGTAGATTTAATTTGTGCATACATCTCGACATGATAGTATAGCTGTTTGTGAATTTCTGCGTGCAAATTAACTGTAAAAATACATAAATCTCTGCAAGATATGTACAGATGACAGATATGTAATTGTGCCTTTCAATTTGATGATCAATGCATTTGGAGTGGCACAATTTTGCACTATAAATACTATTTTTATTTCCACTCCTGACATTCTTGGTGATAGGACCTCTCTAAGGCATCTGACACTGTCAACCATGCCTTCTTACTGAACACACTCGCCTACAGTGGCTTTTCCATTGATGCCTTAAGCTGGTTCACCAGCTATCTCTCTGATAGAACACAGTGGATCAAGGTAGGCACTGTCTTGTCCCCTAGCCTCCCAGTCTGCTCCGGTGTCCCACAGGGCTCCATTCTTGGCCCTTTGCTATTTAGCCTATACCTAAACTCCCTCCCGTTGACCTGCCCCGGCAGCCTGCTCCTATACACGGATGATGCCGTCCTGTTCGCCTCTGATCCTGACCCCCTTAAACTCCACCAAACACTCCAACACTCTTTCCATGAAACTGAACACTGGCTCACCACCCAGTGTCTAATAATTAACTACAATAAGACAAAAGTCATGATCTTCTTCCATCCTCAGAACCCACTTAAGAGCCTCTGCCCTCAAATTCTTACCATAAATCAAACCCCCCTCAAACAAGTGAACACCTTTAAATACCTAGTGATCACACTAGACCCAGCCCTCAACTTTAATCAACATATTCTGCACCTATCCACTGCCCTTAACTCCAGATTAGGTGTACTTTATCAGTACAAACACTGCCTCACCCCTGAGGCTCTATGACTTACCATAAACATCTCTGTCCTCTCTCTGCTGGACTACGGTATTCTCATGTACAATGCCATGCCCACCTCTTCCCTCAATAGACTCCGGCTCGTGCTAAACAAGGCCTGCTGACTCATCCTCAGATGTGATCGCCTCACACACACCTGCTCCCTCTACAGTACCACAAACTGGCTAACCTTAGACAACAGAATCAGGTACCACACCTGTCTAATGACCAGAAAGATAATTCTAGGCCTCACCCCCCCTGCCCTAGACAAAATTATTCTCCCAGCATCTCCTATCAGAACCACCCGTAACTCGAACAAACCGTCGCTATGGGTAACCCATTGCCGGACATCCCAATTCCAAAGATCTTTCAGCTACAAAACCTCTTCCTGGACAAACTCGTTCCCAAGCCTAATAACTAATGAAATAAGGCTTGGCCCTTTTAAATCCAGGCTAAGAAAACACCTCCAGGCCTCCAACCTATGTGACTGCCCCTGACACCCCCCCCCCCGTTGACCTAGACCAACTACCTGCGGGGCTCCACACCTAATCTCACCGATCTTATTATTTGATAAACAGTCTTTACAGAACCTCTCTGCTACTTCATGGCTATGCTAAAGCATTGTAATTCATGTTATCTTTGACTGGTAGTCACTTACTGAACAAGAGTGTATCCAATACCTGTTATGTAATGTAATGTACTGCAAACTGTAACAAATGTTGTACCTGTACCTCTCTATGTATGATGTGAAACCTTCGTAAATGAGTCTTTGACTCAAAGGTCTTTCTGAATATCTCGATAAAATAAATAAATAAATAAATATTGTGAGACATGTAAAGAGAGAGAGGATAGAGAAATTTACACAGGGGTGCTGTCATTATCAAGTGGCTTTTTTCTTTTTTTTTCTTTTTTTTTTTTAGGAACTATAATAAAGTTACCTAAAACTCTAGTGTGCAGTCAGAGATGTCATACCTTGCATGGAGGTCCCGAGCGGAGCTGTCATTCCTTCAGCACAGATATGGAATGCTCATTTCTTTGTCAGACAGTCTGTTCACAAGCAATTCGCATTTCTTCAGCTAGTGAGTAATTGTGTAACAGTATTTAGTGTAAGTCCTATACCTTTGTAAGAGTATATACTGTGGTACTTTTCTTAACAATATTGCAAGAAGATATAGTTTTAATATGCCCCTTTTACAGTGAACTGTGTTCTGTTGTTAAAATAACAACATACTGTAGCTGGTGCAGTTTAAGTTACATAGTGTTACCCACTGTAAGCATAATAATGGAACAATGTTCTAAGGGGTTATCTGAAATGGGACGTGTAGGAACTTGAAAGCAGGTGCAAAGCAGTAACAGTAATACCTATACAGGTGTTTTTCCAGGAAAATATAATACAATTTTCATTAAGAGGATACAGGTTTCCCATTGACCTCGTTGACCTCCCACTGACTGGAGCAACAGAATTAGTTTGCTGATCAGTGAGAAATATTTTGTTGCCTTAGGTGTCAGGAATTACATCTCTTTTCGAGTACATAGCAGATCCATGTGGCTGATGCATGAAAGGGATCATGGTTCTGACTCGGTCATCCGCTGGGCACTGCAGCTTGAGGGTCTGTGTTAGGAATAAGTTTGACTGTTTTTATAATAATAGTATGAATTGATGTTTGGTACTATATTATAATAACTGGTGGGTGCTTTTTTCCTAAGAAAACTCAGGTTGATATTTACCGTAATAACTGGCTGGTTATTATGGCAAACATGCACCAGGTTTCCCTGACTGCACGCATGCACCAGCTGCTCTCTCCCTTTACTCCCTCTGGACACCTGCCGTAACCAGCACTTGGCGGTAAGTGGAACCAAAGATCTCTTTTTTATTTTTTTTTATTTTATATAACTGCTGTAGTGAGAAAGCACCCACCAGCAATTATATAAAATAAAAGATAGGGCGGTGTGTAAAACTCGATTTTATACACACCCTCAGTGTGGGGTGCTTCTCATAAACCCCTCGGGTTTTGCCCTCGGGGTTTATGTAGCATCCTTCACCTCATATGTGTGTGTGTGTGTGTGTGTGTGTGTGTGTAAAATCTCGTAACACACACAACCCCATCCTTTATTCTCTACATAGCAAATAATAAAAATCAAACAAAAAAAAAGAAAACAGGCAATGGAAAAACTGCAACATAACTTGATAAAGCAATAATCTGCTAAGAGCATATTAGCTTCACTTGACCCATGTGACCTCCCATTTATATGGCTGGTGAACATACACCTAGATTTAATACATAGATATGGGTTAAAAGTATGAGCAGCAAAATGAAGAACTTAGTTTTATTAAATAGTTGCTCTGTTAGCATTGTTTGTAAAGTGTCCTTACTTTATTTATTTTTTTTTGTATGTGTATACCAAACAACTGGCACTCAGCTGATATTGTAACAGAAGGGATCTGCTACAAACTGTAGTCATAGCTTAACAGTTACACATTAGGTCACTGTGACTCCCATGGTCTCCAAGCTCTAGTTCAATATGTAGGTAATAAGCCACAACAGGGTGTGCATTTCAAGGATTTTAATGCACGCCCCAGGTGTGTGCTAAAGCACAAGGCTAAAGGCCAAGTGTCCTTACGCCCCCTGGGAAGTGCATTAAAATCATTGAAATGCACACCCTGGAGTGGCTTATCACACTTATAAAATGGGCCACCATCATAAAAGAATTAGTTTGAGTCACGCTGATAGGGATTAAAACTTCTTTACTACTTCCAAACAAGTGTACAATATATTAACTCTAAAACTGTTAAAAAATTGAAAAAGTAGTCCATATTAATGCATAAATAGCCTATTTCAGCAATATATTAGCACTTTGCAGTGAAAGTATTTAGTAGTGTTAGTTGAAAATATATATTTTCTCTTTAACATGTAAATACTCATATGAATGCACTGCAACATCTGTAAATTTGTAAAAATAAGCAGTGTTTAATATTTTCATTACACTGTTGTAATATAGTTTCTTTGAAGGCAACATTCTCTTATTTATAGGATTGAAGTGAAATGTTGGTGAGAAAAAAAACATGTTACCTTGCATTTCAAATCAGTACAAGTACTGTCTCTTAATGGAAATGTGTTCAAAACGTTAAACCTGCCAGGTTGCCTTTTTTGGTGGTGGTGGGGGTGATAGATTTCACCTGAAAATACCCATATAGGATTCAAATGTGCATTCTTTTATAAACTTCAGGAATGTGTTTGAGTAGTTTGGGTCTGCCCCTGCCTATATAACTGTGTTTTGCTACCATTTCTGTTTAATAATAAAGCATTATTGCCTACTTTCTTCTTCCTTTTTTTTTTCTCTCTTTTTTCCCAGCATTCAAGATATGGAATTTTATTATGGAATGTTTACCATGGAACACAGGAATTCAAAATGCTCTGTTCCACTGGAGGAATGTTCCTCTCCTAACATACTGTACACACACAGACACATAACATAGAGGATAATGTATGGGTATGCATCGGTAACCAGTTTGTTAGCCAGTGAGAAATTGCCATGGCAACCATGTAAACCTTGAGAGAGAAGCTCTAGAGGTTTATATCACCATGGCAAACTCGAGCCAGTTATTCAAACTGGTTACTGATGCATGCTCAGACGTTATATTTTATAGTGTATGACCATGGATTTCAATTTTAAAAATTAAACAGGCTCCTTACTGTTTAAATTTAGGCACCACTGCAGCCATTTTGGGTCATGTTTTCTCCGCCACGGCCATTTCTGGTAGGCCCGGTCGTGTAGTGCACATGTGCAAAGTGATCTCTGTTGTTAACCCATCTATGTGACGTAGCATCAATAGGTTAACAGCATTGGAACGGACAGATGATGGTTAACAACCTTAGGAAATGATGATTTCCTAAAGTTAACAGCATTCTATCATATACTATAAAGGCCTCTTCTATAGCCACAGACTCAATTATCTCACTGTCAGGGTAAGCAGAAGAGCTTTTCCTTGTGAGCATGGTGAAGACAGAAGGGGGATTTTTCACTGTAAGCAAAGAAACAGTTGTAATGAAAACTATTAACAATTCTTAATGTTTCTGATTTGTTTATGTGTGTAAGGAGTGTGTGATGATCGAGAAAACAACATTTAATTCATTTGTTTTATGTTTTATTTAAGGTAGTTTTGTTTTTAGGGCCCAGTTGAAGGTTTCTACAGTGTAACGGCAGCAGTCATGTTTGTGATGGAAGATCAGCTCTGGTTGTAGGGGGACTGATGGGAGATAGTTCTTGTTGTTATAGGACTGATTTGCTCATTGTGTGATGTGGTTTAGGACCAGGATGACTGTTCATTTATAGATATTTAATGTACGGTCAGCTGACATCTCTTGGCCAATGAAATTTCTAGATTTTGTTCTTGCCATTTCATAATAGAATCTAATACTGTTATGGATGCGGTCTTACTGTTTTTCTTTTTCTGCATCTCAAGTGTTAAGTCCAACTGGAATTTTTTGCCACTAGTTGCGACTTAATTTTCCATTCCTGTTTCATGTGGTATTATGTTGGAAAGTGCCACTCTCTGTAAGGCAGGGCACTTGATCACTTAACTTGTTTTGGCTCATTCTCTCCTCTTGCACTTACTACTCCTTTTACCACAAATTTCAACATCTCCTCGTCCTCTATTCTTAGTCATGTTAAGATTGCTTCATTGTCATGTTTTTCGTTATGTTCCTACATACCATGTAAAATGATGTACTGTATCCCATTAGACCCTTCTCCTAGCTGCTCTACTGTTCTGATTGTTATTTTTTCCATGTGCAGGTCCATCTTTTAAATGAGTTCTTCTCAATGATGTTTCACCTGGATAAATAAAGATTGATTGAGTCGATTGATATGACTGCAAATCGACTCTGCAGTGAGCTGTATTTTATTTGTTTTTTCTTTACTATTGTATATGTTATTTTTACCTGTGCACCCACCAGAGATGCAGAGCAATAGTTGCCCCTTTTCATTTTATAGCTGCTACTTCTCTTCCATGCCACTTTCTGTTTTATTTTTATTAACTTCAGTCCTCTCACTTAAAGCCGAGTATCTCTTAACCTTATTTTACTCCATTTATCAATCTGTGTTTCTAGCAAAAAATGTGTGCTGATATGGTTTAGTGCCAGTTTCATTTCTGCTCCTTTTTCTTTCCCAAACTTTTATTTTCTTTTTACCTTTCAACACACACTACTTTTCAAGTTTTAATTTTTTATTTTGGTGTAACCTGTTTAATAAATCAAATGCTTTCTAGCCACCCCTCCCAAGCTGTTCAAATGGCACAGTTACTTATTGTTTTCCTTTAGATTTCTGTGTGCCCACATCATATCCAGTTAAGGTGACTGCCTGGTAAACTTCCTACAAGCAGAACTTAGCATCCCTCCCCTGTACAGGCAGTCCCTCACCTTTTATCCCAAAACTGCATATACCCTGATGCAGGATCATAGGAATGACTTGCTTAATTCATATGGGGCTTGGTGCAATGCATACAAGTCACTGGCCTGATGTTTTTGTGCAACAGTAGGGTCAGAACCGATGATTACATGGCTGTTGGGGCACAAGTTCTTATGAGGAGTGGTTTTCCTTCTAAACATTTATTTTTTGTCAGGAAAGACATTCTGAGCTGGTAACAGCTCATTTCCAGAAGCTTCCAGGGCAGGGGAAGGAGAAACAGCACAAAACAGTAAATTTCATAAAGTACATATGTAATGCCCCCCAAATGGGACTTACCTTTAAAAGCGCCTCCAGGCATTCTCCCACTGTCACTGGCGTCCTCGCTACCTTCACGGCACTTTGCCACATGCCCCCGATTGTTCCCCTGTATTAGTGAACCCTGCAGGGCATGCAAAATCTGTTTGAAAGTGGTCGGCATGTTTTAGGGCTGCCGCTCACATGACCAAGAAGGATGCACTCTTGCATCTGACTGCCATTGCAGTCAGCAATTCGGGAGGTGTTTCTCTGGTTCTTGGTGCCGAGTTAAGCTAAAAGGCACCGGAGACACTCAAAAGCTGACACAATGGGGCCGCTCAGAAGCTCATGAATATTTAATATTTAATGAGTGGCCCCCTGCATAACAATGAGAATGCTGCCTGCTGCCTGGGGAGGGACATAGTTTTGGAGGCAACAAAAGCAAAACGGTTGGGGCCACGACTATGAGAATGGGCTCCTTTGAGAAAGTACATTTGGGCTACAATCTGGTGGGGCATTGGTGTAAACAGCCCAAAGCACTGGGCTGCACTGGGTGTAAGAAGTGGAGAGACTATACAAACTGAAATGGACTCCATGGAGCTGGATGGGCGCTGACATGTTTATGACCCTTAACCCCTTTCTTTCTAGCCAGTCAGTGATCTAGATGCCCAAAACTGTGGCAGAAGGACTCCTGAGAAAAGGAGGGGACTAATTCTGGTGCCTAGATCATGCTCCAATAAATGAGCAGGAAATATTGATCACTGTGGATATCAAGTATGGGATTTTGGCTGATACAGTGGGGACTTTCTAGGATTGAGTCAGTCTGTGGCTGGGCTCTGTACGAGTCAGGACTGAGCTGTGAGAGTGAACCTTGAGCTTCAGGGGCCTGCCCTGGCCCACATAGGAGGATTTCTGTTGGCAGAAGTGGGTCGAGATAAGAAAGAGATTGGATTGAGACCCTGATTCCTCAGGTGTGCTCAGGACTGAATTGAGAAGGGGAAGGAAAGAGACTGAACTGTGATCTTGCTTCTCCAGGTAACGAGAAGTTGCTTTGCTGTCAGTTGGGAGAAACAAAGTGTGGCAGAAACCCTGCACTGAGAAGCTGGACTAGTCAAGAGGACTGTGTGGATTATCAGTGCTGGTACAGTAATTGGAAGGAAGTAGTTTGCTTGAGTGGGACTGTGACTGCAATTTAATTGAAGAGGCAGAGTGGCTCTGGTCATAGGGGTGCTAGCCAGAAATTGTGTGTGTCCTGAGTGACCTGGTTCAAGTGCCCGGTTCAAGTGGCTGAGAGCTGAGGTTTTTCAGCAGACAAAGAAAGAATGTGGACACTGCTAAACTAAGAAGTGTGGACTAGTGTGCAGGGAATTTTTTTTTGTGTACTTTATTTCTACACCCCTGACAGAGGAACTCTGTCCAGCAACTACCCTACCCAACTCTCTACCTCCCTGCTGTGGCATCCACACCTACTCCCCCACTTCGATCAGGAAACACCCCCGGATCTAAGCCCCCACAGGGAAGGGCTGCCCTATCCACCCAGGGCACTCTATCTTATAGTATAGAGTGCCTGAATTGAGGTGTGTGGGCCTGGGAGAGTGTGGAGCCCAGCAGTGGGAGTGTGGAGCCGGCAGCAGTGCCTTTGCCTATCCTCCGGAGGGGTGATTTTCGATTTTCCTGTTTCCCCTTGGTGCTCGGACGTGCAATGGCATCCTGGGCATGAAGCCGACACCCGCTGCAGCACCTCCCCTCACAATGTGTGCGACACAACTCTGCGATCCCCTGGTGCTCCACCAGAGGTCCCCCTGTGTGACGCATCCCTTGGGACCCACCCCGGGAAGAGAGAGCAGTCCTAAGGATGCTCAATCTCTTCCCTCCCCTGCTGACCCACAACAACAGCCCGAGCTCGTTCCCGAACCTGGGTCGCCGGCGTGGTGTGAGGTGTGGCGTCCAGCGCCTCAACCCTCAGTGCCACCAGCCTGGCTGTGCAGGGAATCTTTGTTGCTGAGTTTTCCCCTGCTGGATTGCACTTGTATGGAGGCTAGCGCCCACTGAAAATTGGCACTGGACTTTGTTGGAGCAAATTGCCTGGAGGCTTGGTTACTTGAGAACTCAGTGCAAGGACTGCGGGGGGGCCCTCACCATTAGGGAGTTCTCACCCACAGCCAGGGAAGGAACCTGCTAACCTTTTCCAAGTGGGATTCACTGTCTCAGGAGGTCATGGGGCTTGGACCCAAGTGCTAGGGCACTCCTCTCAGGGAGCCGGCTGTGGAGCCACTCCCAGGTCTGGGCCTTCTGGGGTTGGTGTTGTTCTGCCACAGTGCTCTGCACTGGGCCAGAAGCAGCTGAAGGTGACAAGCGACCAGAACTGCAATCAAGATGACCAGCTGCAAGATCCTCGAGCAGGTTCCATCCAGATGGAGGGAACCCGGATTGCCTGTGTTTGCTGCATTGCATCAAGGAGCTCCATTTTCCCTGGTGCTGAGGTCATCAAACTGTGAGTACCCAGGACTTGGTTCCCGGGAGGGTAAAGGGAAATTGTTCTGTTTTCAATTTACAAGTTTTCTCAAATGTTTCAGGGCCCCAACAGCCGGCCAACCCGCCACACCGAGCAGGCCTGCACCTAGTGGGTACCCCTAAAGACAGACTGGGGACACTGGTACCAGTGGGGGAGGGCTTAGCCTGTGGGCCCAAATGTTTTGAAATTGCATATCTCACTAACATTTCTCTTGCCTTTGCAGCAACCCCTACAATCAGGTATCCCTTTCCCTATTCCTTATCCCCCAAATAAAGCTGTGAATTTGTTGTTTGAATCTGCTGTGTTAGTGAATTCTATTGCATGCATTTATTGCTGAATATAAGGTTTATGGTGGAGAAAGGTATTGGGGGGGCACTGTGTACATAGTGGTTGGTTGGTTGGTTGGGGAGGTGGGTAGGCACAGTATCCCAGGGGACTGTGCCAAGCAGCTATCAGGCCCACTAATACTTTGCTCTGGGTGGAGGCACCACACTATTTTCACTATTTCTGGGGACGAACCCCAATAGTCACCATAGCAGGTTCCAGGCCCCTTGCCAGATACAGGAGACAAGTCAGCAAGGGGCGGGGTAGCCCAGTGACACACGGCACCAGGGGGGCTACATTAATATTACTGCTTCCCAGATATTTTTAAAACAGAATATGACCCTGATGTCTTTCTTTTTTTTTCTACTTCTCTTTCTTTCTTTAACAGACACATATGTAGGGGACAGTCCTGGATAGATGCATGTGTTGGATACCGTAGACTCCCTTGATATTGAGCTGTTAATTTTCTGTTATGCCTTTTCTGTTGCAACTTTTTAATGTCAGCTTGCTGCATTTAAGTGCTTTGTAAAACATTTCTCAATTATGCAATGTGTCTCTAGTACCCATCAAACTGACACTAAAGAATGCACTCAGAATGCCAGTAGAAACCAAGCAACCATAATTTACTACAGCAATTTACACATAACTGCTTGCTCAGTGCTTCTTATGGGTGGGGTGGGGAAGTGGGAGTTGATATTTTATTACAATTACAGTTCAGGAAGAGGAAGGTATCTGAGATCAATCCTTGTGTGAACAGGTTGGAAGCTTCAAACCCCAACACAGCCACACACTGTCTTGTACCTCTCAGCAATACTTAACATAAAGTTATTCATCCTGGCCTTCCAGAGTTAAGAACTGGTGCTGATAATGAGCACAGTAATACTAGTATGATATCCGCTATCTCATAAATTACTGATAAGTCGCTAAAAATAATAATTTAATTTTAGAGACCTACTAACGCTTTACAAAATAGTTGCGAACATACTAGTGCCAGATTTTTTTGTTACAATTTCTTTATGCAGGGCAGCCTATCTGAGAGAAAGCATTCTGTTTTCAGTGGGGTCTTTACTTGTACAAATTATTACATTTGGATATGCCAGGCTGAAACATTGATAGGTTAAATAGATGAAGTATGGGGGTATTGTATGTGAAAGGGGTCAAGAGGGATATCCCTCTGTAAACACAGTGAGGATTGCACACTTGAGTAGACTAGATAGACAATAAGGCCGTTATCTGTTGGCACATTGGTATGTTCTCATGTATGTGCATTTCTGAGAGTACCAAACGAGTACATGGCTGTGGTGAGATTTGAACCTGCCTCCAGATTCCTTCACTTGGGACACTCAGCAATCTACTTAACCCATTAGTGATTCAGCCTGGCATTTCAGATGTACACACTGGTACAAACAAGGTTCCAGCAGAAAACAGGACATTTTTCCTCAGCTGTTCCGTCTTTGGTAGAGAAATGATAAAGAAACAAACAAAAACGGCACTGTTTTATGTAGTGTCAATAGCACAACCATGTGGACCAGTAGAAGGGTACAGATTCCAACACAGGTAATGACCACACTAAAATTAGACATTTTATCACAAATAGGCTGTATTGGGGGAAAGAAACAGAAATAGAACTATTTTGATCATAGTGATTTCATGTGGTATTATTGATACAGGGTAAACATGGCCATTTTTATATTTGTGTTTTCAAAAGGTATGGAAGTACTTGGAGGAGGTGGGAGGTCTGGATAGTCGGCAACATGGGTTTGTGCCAGGTAAATCATGTCAAACCAACCTTGTGGAGTTCTATGAATGGGTAACATCAGAACTGGACAGGGGTAAGCCTGTGGATGTATTATTCTTGGACTTCAGCAAGGCGTTTGACTCTGTCCCCACAATGGTCTGGTGGAGAAACTGATGGGGTTAGGAAGGCCCTTTGATGGTCAGATGGATTGAAACTGGCTAGCTGGGAGCCCAGAGAGTAGTGGTCTGTGGGGAGCTATCGAACCCTAGAGAGGTTGGTAGTGGGCACCGTGAGGGTTTGGTCCTGGGTCCGATTCTGTTTAATGCATACATATCGGACATCAGGGAGGGTATAGGGTGTGAAATGAGTCTGTTCGTGGATAACTCCAAGCAGTAGTTGAGGAGAAGAGGGAGGTTGGCCCAAGGAGGATCTGGACACCCTGGAAAGCTGGGCTGACACATGCAAATTAAATTTCAATATCACCAAGTGCAAGGTGTTGCATCTTGGTGAGGAAACCTAAACACAGGTACACCCCTGGGAGGGCTGGAGGCCTCAATAGGGAAAAAGACCTAGGGGTCATGGTGGATGCATGTATGAATAACTCTGAGCAGTGCAGGAGAGCGGCTAGCAAGGCAAACAGGATGTTGGGATGCATCATTAGGGGATCACCTCTAGAAACAAGGAAGTGATTCTGCAGCTGTACAATGGACTGGTTAGACCACACCTTGGTACTGTGTACAGTACTGGAACCACACTTGAGAGGGACATACAGCTCTGGAGAGGTACAGAGGGAGGGCAACAAGGATGATACGAGGGCTAGGGAATTTGATGTATGAGGTCAGACTTGAGGAGCTCTGCCTGTTTTCATTGGAGAGAGGAGAGACAGGGGACATGATTGAGGTCTTCAAGTACCTCAAGGGAATAAATAGGGAAGATGGAGGGATCTTTAGACTAAAGCAGGAGGTATCACCAGAGGGCATGGTTTGAAGTTGGAAGGTGGAAGGGTGAGGGGGGAAAAGAGGAGGAGGTTTTTCACTGAGAGGGTGGTGGACCCTTGGATTGCACTGCCTGGTGAGCTGGTTCAGAGATCCACAGTGGAGGGCTTCAAGAGAGGGTGGAACATACACAGAAAGTGGATGTATCAGATGATGGCCTGTCCCAGGGGGGTGGGGATGGATGATAGGGGTTTCTGGAGCACAAGGGATGGGAGGGTCTCGGCACCCAACTAAGGATCTAAGGTTCGAGCAGACTCGATAGACCGTAAGGCCTAATCTGCTGGCAAATAGTATGTTAGTATGTTAGATATGTATGTTTGGTTGGACTGGCTTGTTTGTTGGTGCTGCATGACTTTCCTTTAAAAAGCAGCAGCAACATCTACGAGATAAAAATATTCTTATATTCTCCATTTCTACTATTAGACAAATTATTTCTTTCCGGAGACGCAAGTTACAGAAGTAATAAACCACCTGTATAGGAGTAAAAACTGAGCAGCAGTGGCCAAAGAGTATGAAGTTAGTTAATAGAAAGGGGCATGTAATTTATCAGAATTATAAAAAGGGTCTCAGAAATGCTGCAATCTGATTGACTGTAAGGATTTCAACAGCCTTACATTAATCCATGTTACACTGTCATGTACAGCCTGAGCACCATGACACATGGGTCCTTTCTGTCAGCATTCCATCCTCTAGCACTGCTGAAAGACTGGAATGTTGCATTCTGATTTTGAACCAGCATTCTTAAACTGTTGGTGGAAGAACTATTTTGTTAAAAATCTCTCTCTTAATAAGAAAAACATTCAAAATATATACTTGTAACACTTTTCTTTTGGAATAATTTTTTATGATAGCAATAAGGCACTCCTAGGAGTTAGATTAATAGTCAGTTAATCACCCCCTAGGGGCAATATGGTACTTGGCTGTGCCTCGTGCCACATCACACCCCTAGAGGTGATTAACAGACTGTTAATCTAACCCCTGGTCATGCCTTATTGCTTAATGATTTTCAAGAGCTCAGGTTACTATAACTCCTCCAAATAGAGAAATCATATGGAGGATAAAGGGTGGAAAAAAAGCTACTTTTTGCAGGCATCAACATCTAGCAATGGAAAGTGAATTACTTAGGCTTGTTGTTAAGATTCTCTTACAACTTGTCAGTGGCACTTTATCTGCACTTTTTAGTGTCTCTGCAGGGTGGCAGGGTTGAGATCCAGACTGTGATTGGTTAATTTGCAAACAGTCAACAAACAACATAGGATTGTGCTGGTGAGGGCAGTTTTGGAGGGCAATCAAATGGTTCCATGTTTTCTTTTTGTTTTTCCATGAAGACAGTGAGCATACACTGGCAGTCTTGATCAGTGTTAGACATCTTTAACGCAGGTTTTGTTGCTTATGTGCCTGCAGCTTCAGTCTCACCTTGGCCCCAACTACTCCTCCTTGGATGCGTGCCAATCACACCCACGACGACAATATGGCTCAGGGCTTGCCCTGTAGCCAACAGTCTGGCTCTGCACCTATGCAGTCCACATCTTATGTATGTGAACCTAGGGGTGAAGTCCTTTTCACCTTGCCCCCTGGTGGAAATGTTCTCATTCCTGGCAGAGCTGTAGCCATGCAGACACCCCTTGATGTAGAATTTAAGGCAAAGCAAGGCAAGGCACCTTTATTTCTAGGGCACCCAATCCCTCAGGCTCTGGGTGCCTTACAAATATATAAAACACAAATAAAACACAGTAAATGTTTCAAAACAATAATAAAATCAGCAAGAACAGCCATTTAAACTGATATATACAGTACTAGCCAAAACAGTAGGTTTGGGAGATCACTCCATAAAAGCCTTCGGCTGATGAATGGTGGGACCATTAAGCCCAAGGGGGTTCTTTTAGCTATGCAGACCAAGTCGGCAGCACCTTCGAAAGCTATTCTTCCTACAACCGCTTAAGGTTCACCTGGTCTCCATGACCTCACCATCCCTACCCCTTAAATGCTCAGCTTCATCTTAGGCCTTCCTCATCTTCTTCCTCCTCCTGCCTTGGGGTGAGGGCCTCCCAAGAGAGAGACGCTCCCTTTGCTGAACAGTTTGCTCACAGCATTCCTATTAGAGGAATAGAGTGACAGCCTTCCTCTGAACTGGAATATTTTTCTCTCTTTTGAATCGGGTCTCCACATGGCAGTAGCTGAGCCATCACCAAAAGTTTTCCAAGCCTGGAGGGAAGGCAACCTAGGCCTTGGATCCCTGGTTTCCTCCTCATAGGGGTTTTTCCTCTCCTCCGTGCTGAAGGTCATAAAAGCTAGTCAGTACGTATTGTAATATATTCCTTTTAGTTTACCCAGATAGGTTCCACTGTCAGATGGTAACACTCCTTATTTGCCGTTTCTGCTTTCCTTAGGAAGTCATGCCCCTGTGCTTCAGTTTCAGTAGCTATCAACTTGCTTTCCGTCTGTGTCTGTTTCCACTTGTCATTGGTTGCTGTCAGTCTGATTTTTGTTTACATTTTGTAACTTGTGTGTATGTTTTCATGTGTATAATGTACTGTATTTGTATTTACTGCCTTGATATATAATTATGTGTTTGTAATAATGTCAGTTGTTTGTATTTTACCTGGGTCAAGCCTGTAAAAGGGCCATCTGGACAAGTGCTTTTTATACCCGGTTAACACATTTTAAAATAAATAAATAAAATAAATCTGTGCTCCTCAGCCTTCTCGATCAATGTTTGCTGTTCAGTACTCTTTTTGGGACTTCTTCCTAAGGGATCTTTAGCGGAGGGAATCCTTCCCACGCACCTATAGGGGGTTCCTTGCCTTTGGTAACCCTACAGGGTGGTAATTCCCCATGGAATTGAGAGTGCAAATGGCCAAAGTTATACATTTGATTGTAATTTTATGTGTGAAATTTGGAACCATGTTTTACATGGCTGTACACCCCCCCCCAAGACCATTCAATTTAAAAAAATGCAAAACTAGTTTACCTTGGAGCCCCTATGCCTAATACAGCAGCTGCTAGTTGTTATGATAGATTGTGATATGTATATATATTCACCATTCAGAGGCTCAAACATAACACACGGCATCACCCAGCCCCACCTGTTGAGGCCCACCCAAAAATATAAATAAATAAAAATAAAATTGTTCCATTGGTGACTATTTTAGTAACGGAGCATCATTGCTCTGCTACTATTGCTACACATACTTTGTGTAATTCCCCTTTTTTACATGCAACATTGAATGAAAGAAAGGGGCAGCTTCATAACCTTACCCTGCAATTTCTCATCATATACTTTATTTCATTGAAATGCAGTGCATTATAAATCAAATTCTAATCATGTGCTGTGCGTTTTTTTAAGCACTCTTTGTGATTTGTCTGCCTTAAGGACAGAATACAATTTACGCTACTGGATCGAAATCCCTGCTCATCACATACACAAACAAGTTCAGAGTAATTTATAGTGTGACCCCCATACAATAATGTGGCAGTCATGATTTGTTGTGATTACTGTGTGTTTTGTAACATCTTTTTTATTTTTATGTTTTATGTTCTAGATCTGAACCCCTCTCCCATCCATTACAAGTTCATATTGTTATCACCCCTTGCCACAATCCATTTACTGCTACATTGCTTGCCCCTACCCCTACACCAATACAAATACTCAATCTGATGGAGATCAGCACATTCTCTACGCTTGCCTGCTTCCCTGGTCGCTAAGTGACTTTGTGCTGCTGTGATCTAGTGGTATGAACAGTTGTCAATAAGGCTTTCAAAATTCCTATGCTTGCCATCAGAATTCAGACTTGGAGACTGCTCTGCTTTACCATCTACCACAAAGCAGTCTTTTTGTTTCCTTTTTTTTTCTTTACTCTCATGTACAGTAGAACTGCATGTTTACTATTGTCCTGCCTAGATCACTACATGCAAGGTCATGTCCCAACCAATGAATTCCACATGAATCCTATCATGTGCTCTGATATTATAAGCGATAGTAACTGAGACAGATAGATTCTACATTCAAGTTTTATACTGAAACTAGAGTGTGAACGCAATTGGGGCATAGGGCCTCCACTCTGCCATTGTGGCAAGTTTTTGTCTCCCCTATGCTGCCTCAGTGCACATCTTTCTGGAGACATTCTGAGCGTGCACATGTGCACACACATGCACACACACACACACGTTCCCTCCAACAGTTAATTAAGATACACATGAATGCAAAACTAATTTTACCCCAAATTCCTCAGCTGCAGCCCTATCAACTCTGGCCAGAGTGTGTTCTATATTGGTATCTAATACTGTTACTGATGTGGTCTTACTGTTTTTTTTTTCTTTTTCTGCAGCTCAAGTGTTAACTCCAATTGGAATTTTTTGTCACTATTTGTGACTTAATTTTCCATTCCTGTTCCATGTGGTATTATGTTGGAAAGTGCTATTCTCTGTAAGGCAGGGCACTTGATCACTTAACTTGTTTTGGCTCATATATGACTGCAGATCTGCTCTGCAGTGAGCTGTATTTTATTTATTTTTCTTTATTACCATATATGTCGTGTTATGTTATTTTTGCCTGTGCACCCACCTGAGGTGCACAGCAATTGAGCACAACACCTATTGCCACTGGAATCACTCTGTATTTGCCCCCCTTTCATTTTATAGCTATTTCTCTTCCATTCCACTTTGTTTCATTTTTATTAATTCATTTCTCTCACTTAAATTATGTGTTATGTGGAATAACTCCCATTGTTATTTTTTTTACAAAAAATGTCAACTGTGTGGACACATTTGTAAAAAATGAATTATAATATTGAGACTTTTTGAAATGTTATTTGACTTACCATACTCATGCTTGTCTACCCACTTACTCAGTCTCCTACTTGTTTCTGTCCTTGTACTAACTAATTCCTGTAACTGTAATACAGATGGTGGCATTATTTGTTCATCTGCCCTTTCTCAATGTACCGTACTTTGAGTCAGTTAGTGTACGCAATGGCAATTCATGTATATGGTTAAGCCCATGAAACACCTTTATCTAGTTAATGCATTTGCAGTCGCAGTGGCTCTGCCAGTCCTTGTTCTACTGGGTCAAGGGTGCTATGTCTTACATAAAATAATTTTGGAGCACTCAAACAGGAAGTGGGTACAACAGGAGCCCTTGCTATACAGCATCTGGATATACCAGAAATTTCTGAAATAAATACTAAACAGTGGAATAGATTAAAAATTAACCTTCATTGTTTGTAAGGCTTCACATACAAATGTTGAAAACCATGACCTACTCACCCCAGCTCTTCACTCTCACAAGCTTCATCATGGTGGTGCCGGTGCACTGTTTATAAATAATCAATGTCCAATCACAAGTGGCAATACACCCAGAATTGAAACCAGTGACAAGAATGTAGACATACAAAACTACAGCTAGCTTCTGTTGAAGCCCAGAAGCAACCAGGTGAAATGTAAGGCATTTCAGTTTTACCCATGGATGTCTGCGTATATCGATGTAGTCCTGTTCAGACTTTTTGGGACACAATGTGCACTTTGAAATAAAGGTAGGATTTATCCAATACTATATTTGTCTCTGCCCATCTTTTGGTGTGTGCATTACTGTTCTTTTCTACTTTATTACTTTTGTTTCCTGCAGCATTGCATGTGTGGGTGCACCCCCCTGTTTTCCTGCAAAAAATACAAATAGCAATTTTTACAAAATCAGAGTTCAATTCATACAGCAGATACAGAAATACATCTCAGCATTCAATCTCAAATTGATTCTGATTTATAAAGACAACTGTCAAAACAAGTTATACTTAGCCTAAACTATTATGTTTTTGGTTTTTTCATCTTTGCAGGCATGGATGAGAAAATATATGAAAAATTTAAAATATATATTTATGGAAACATAAGAACATAATTGAAAAGATTAAACATGAAAAAGGGGGTTGAGGTGGGCTGGGAAGGCTTTAGTGGATTCAGCAGGAAGGGTCAGTAGGGGAGAGGGGTGGATATAAGAGAACTGAGGATTGTGACTTGGTGTGCAGGTGCCAGCAAGCTGCCAAGCTTCATTAGGATGTTGGCATGATGGTGTCCACAGTATCATGACTGCCCCCTCGTTCCCTGTGCTGTCGCAGTGCCCATTGCAACAGTGCAGGGACAGGCTTGTGATAGTACTGTATATTTCTCAAAGGGTGCAAGGTAGAACACTGGCACAAATGGGCACTGTAACTGCTTTATGCCATGTACGTGTGACTCCGTACTGTAGTGTTGCACTCAATGCAGCCAAAAGCAAGGTAGGGAAGAAAACAGAGGTAGGACTGTCTACACTATAACGGGTTCCCTCCTTTTGAAAAACAGGAGGAAAAGGATGGGGGAGTCATAAAAGACAAGGATATTAAAAGGCATGACATGAAGGGTATGGCCACTGTAAAGAAGTCTGGAAAATTCTAAGGTGCAGCAAAAGATGTTGACAGCACAGTAATTGAAATAATCCTAAAATGATACTGATCCCTGGTCAGGCCCCACCTGGAGTATGGAATACAGTTCTGTATTCCAAAATACAAAAAGGACTTTGAAGCAGTTGAGACAGTGCAACACAAGGCCAACAAAATGATTAGGGGTAAGATAGGCCCTTGACATGTTCACCCTCGAGAAAAACAGGCTGAAGGGAGACATGATCACAGTCTTGTGCATACTCAATGGTACTGTCAATCTCAAATGGAGATGTTTGATCTGGGATGCTCCAGCAGGATTCAGGGACACACCTTGAAGGGCAGAGCTGATGAATTTGGAAGAATATTAAGAGGCACTTCTCCCAGTTAGTGGTGAACCTATGGACCAGTCTGCCTATGAAATACATGTCTGCGCAACATACTTACCAACCCCTGCTGATGTAGTGGGAGTTGGGGGGAACCCAGAATCCCCTCTGACCTTAAATTACTATATAATATATATAGCCTTTTTCCCATAGGGAAACTGAAGCCTTACCGTACCATAACTGGCGCCAATTAAAACATGGTGACATCATCAATTAAAAATGCCCTAATCTGCCACAATACTTTATTTCTCATGGATAGAAAGCCCTTACCTTCCCACCTCTGGAATTATACTAAGCAGTGGAAAGGAGATGGTCTGCTGAATTAAATGTTCAACTTACTAAGAAACAGTGGGAACTTATTTACTCTGTACAACATAAAATTTTCTCTTCACTGCAATGGAGAGAATATGCTTGGAAATCTACAGTTCGACACTTTAGGGCCACTAATGTGGTTGTCAAATTTGGGGAAGGGCACTCAGCGGCTTGCTGGAGGGCATGTGAGGAAACAGCTGCAACACATTCACATATATTCTGGCTGTGCCCTGTTCTTAAAAATGTTTGGAAAGGTATAGAACAGGAATTAACACACATCTGTATAGCTTTTCCCGAACTGACTCCCTTACTAGCACTTTTTCTTCATTACCCTATTGGAAGGTTTAATAAACACCAGAAATACTTCATTGACATAGCTCTGACAACAGCTAAGAAAGTCATCATGAAATTATGGTTGCAGCCTGTACCCCACAACAGAATATTGGAAGGCTATCATGGAGGCAAATGTATACCATGAAAAAAATAATATACAAACTCAGGCAATGATTAGAATTATTTAATAGTAGGTGGCAGGCATTTACAAATTATGGGTGTAACCCCACTGTCAGGGGCTTACCTGTGAGCCCCTGAAAGGCTAATTTTCCCTGGGGTTTGCATCCACCCCCCATTTTTTTTGTACAGGTTCCAGTATCCTGGCTGCTGCCCTGTGTTTTGTGCCTCTCCTGCTGGCCTTCGCATGGTTTTAGAGAGAGAAAAGGGCTGGAGAAGCAAGTTTGTGGAGCCACTGGCATTTGAAATGGCACTGCAGTGCCAGCGAGCTCCGCGCATGTGAAGAAGCGCATTTTCAAGTGGCAGTTTTGGGGGTCTTTCAGTGTGCCTCTCTGGTGGTCCCAGTCCTGTTGGGCAATAAGAGAGGGACCAGAGATGCAAGCAGGACCAGAGAGGTGGCGGGGAAGCAGAGGGAGCATTTTTTTTGTGAGCACCAATCACACTCGGGCACTTGGGAGCCACCTCATTAATATTCATGAGGCGGCATCCCTTTGTAGTCCTGAGAGTCTGTCCAGTGCCTAGGGGCATAAGGAAATGGTGCTAGCAACAGGAAAGGGGAGTAATAAATGAAATAAATAAAGATATGTGTGCACAGGGAAACAGAGAGGCTGCCAGTCCGTGGGGAAAATAAATATATAAAGTAACTACATGGACTGCAGCCAGAGATTGGGGCTATGTGTCTGCTGCCTGGGAGCAATGAGAAACGGCAGCAGTGACTGGGAAAGGGTTTGATTAATGTGCTAAAATGTATAATTCCTTGATAGGGCACAGGGGTGGCTACCAGTTGTGTGGGAAAATAAATAAATGAAAGTAAAGTGCTTGGCTGCAGGAAAGTTTGAAACTTGGTACACTGTACAGTGTAACTGTTTGGGCCGGTTTACTCAAAGCCACCATGTTTTGCAGCCAACCACTGAGCCAGGATTCTAGCTGGGAACTCTGGGACTGATTGATAGGACTTTTAGGGGAAAATACTGGGGAAAGTCTAGGTGCCTTTTTCCTGCACCAATGAGACATCAAGGGAGCCTCATACTTATTATTTTTTCTTAAGGACAGTGGCTCCAGCCAATGGAGAGTGAGGAAAGCACTCCCAATAAAGCAAGGACAGTTGAGTTTGGAGTCAGTTTGGCTCCTGCCCCTGGAGGAAATGGGGCTGCATGACGGGTCTGCCTGGGGGCTGCCAGCAATTTGTCCCTGAGGGCAGGGAGTGTCTGCCCCATCAGGAAAAGAAAAGTTGAAGAGGAAAAAGAGAAAAGTTTGTTAAAGTAGCAGCTTTGGAAAGAAAGAGAAGAGCTGCAGGAGAGTGGACTTTGTGTTCTGAAATTGCACCTCAGCGGTGAGATAAAAGGCAGCTAGGCTGGAAAAAGGGAAAGCTGCAGGTTACAAAAATTTGAGCTGAGTTGACAGTGTACCCGAGCAGTGGAAAGAAGAGAGAAGAGGCTGTGTCCTGAGCCTGACTAGAAGGACAAAGGTTGGGTCTAACCCTGGAAAAAGATTAAGGTTGCGTTCTGAGCCTGGAAAAAGAACAAAGGTTGCATCTAAGCCTGGGAAAAGACAGGAGTACAGAGAATGAGGAACAAGAGAATATAAATGTGCTGAGAAAAGGAAAGGAAAGGAAGAGTAAGCCTCTTTGATCCAGTACCTGCACGGTGAGAAAAGGGACCGTGAGTGCAGGCGATATGCAAGAGCCAGAGTGAGAATGTGGCTGAATTAAAGTTGAGAGACTGTGGAAAGCAGAAGGATGGACAGGTGCCTCTCAGGGTCGAGTGCCTGTTGTCTGCTCCTGAGATACAGTACGGAAAAGAGAGAAACAGATTGCTGTGGCTACATACCATGGCAGAAAAGAGAAAGAAAGTGAAGCAGAAGAGAATGTGCTGAATGATTCTGCTGACACCCAGGGCCAGGTGAGGAACTCACTAACCCACCATGAAGTGGGGTCTGCCACTGCAGGGGATAACTGATCTCATACCCGAATGCTAGGGTGCTTTGATCAGAGGGAGCTGGGCCATGGGGTCACTCCCTGGTCTGGGTCCTCTGTAGCTGTCAGGTCTTGCACACGTACCCTGCAATGGGGCCTGTAATGGGCTGAAGGGGACAAGCTGCAAGATCTGCTAGCAGTAGAAAGAGAGAACAAGCTGCCGCCTCTGTGCCCCCTGTTTCAAGCATCCCAGTTCTGCCTGTGTTGCCACCATCCCCAGGACCTCAGTGAACTGTTCCAACCAAGGACTGATTCTGCAGAACCATGAGTAAACAGACGGAATTGCCCTGCACAAGGGGACTGTAAATATGTTTGCCCACTCGAGCAGGAGGTAGAGCTAAGGACTAGAGGGCAATATAAAGCTTTAGTTCTAAATAAAAGAAAGGAATGTAAAAAGGTTAAAGTTTGATTCAAGTAAGTGCGTCAACGTCAGCCATCTGCTGCACCTCAGGCCTGCAACTAGAATCTTGGTACACAGTGAATTACTATGGGGTTAAATGGACTGGAACCTGTGGGTCTGGGTTTGAGCACTCCTGCAGCAGTTAGCTAGACAGACAGAATGGATGGCTGCATTGATTGAGATCTGGGTTTGAATAAAAGGGAAATGTGATTCTGGAGAAATGCAGAATCAAAATGCTTACTTGAACTTTATTCCTCTTACCCCAGTCCTAAACCCCTGCCCCTGTAAATAAACCATGGGAGTTATTGTTTTGCATCAGAAATAGATCCAGAGCCTAATTTTAAGGAGCTTGTTTATTTGATGAAATGGAAAAGGTAAATATTTTAACTGAATGTGGGGAGGTTCGAACTTGGGAAGTCCCTGCCTGGGGTAACTGCTGGGGAAGTGAGTTGGTACAACATCCCAGGGAGTTGTACTGCAAGTAATTAGACTCACTGATATGTACTCTGGGTGGAGGCACCACCATTTTATTTTTATATTTTGGGAATGGACTCCCGTAGGTCAGCTTTGGGAACCCAGGCCCTGTGTCCTGTATCCTAGGCGGCAGGCAGGGGTAGTGGCCCTCTCCAAGACGGCATCAGAGAGGGCTACATGGGTACCATGCCAGATTTTGTTCATTAATACAGAAGAGTAAGTCAGTAGGTTCCTACACATTGGGATATAAGGCAGGCAATGCAGAAAGATAGCTTGTAATTAATACACTAATACCTCTTTGATGTTACGTATGTAGAAAAACTGGTAATAATGGTATGTTCTGAACAATGCTCATTCCAACATTTCTACTTTCTAAATGTTAATACTGGCTTCTGAACATGCATTTGAGATTTAACAGTTATAAACTGGGGGGAAGGCTATGCCAGTGTTGTTACCCTTTTAAAGAGGCTGGAGAGGGCAGAGGCAGGGAACACTTAGGATGGTGATGGGAGTTCCAGGAGAACAAAAGAGACCAGGGAGAATAGTGGGGTGTAATGGATGTTGGGAAGAGGTGTTCATGGAAATGCTGTGGAGGATAGGGGGTGTCCAGTATATATAAGATTGAGGCATAAAGCAGTGGAGATAAATAGTCTGAGGAGGAAGGTGGGGAGAATGAGGCAAGCTAGGGGGAGATGGGGGGGCAACTACAACTACAGTGGCATCAGAGAGCGCAGCTGGGGAGCTGTAGGAATGGATTGTGGGAAAGAAGGGAATAGATGGGGATATGGGGGATGGGGTTAGGGCAGGTGGTGGGGGAAACAATGGATGGCAGGAGGTGAGGAGGAGGAGGAAGGAGGATCCAGAGATGGGAGCTCAGAGAAAGGCCAGACAGGAGACAGGGTCAGGACAGGGGGTGGAGGAAACACTGAATGGCAGGAGGTGAAGAGGAAGGGTAAAGAGGGTCGGGACAGGAGCTCAGAGAAAGGCCAGTACCTGGACACCTGGGGCAAAAGGGCTGCCACTGAAGGAGGTATTAATGTGTCCAGCAGGTACACTCTTTTATCAGCTATGATGGACCAGATGACTCAAGAGACAGTTGAGGAAAAATCAAGTAGAGGGCACAGAATGGGGACAGGAGAGCAGAAGGTGGAGACAGCATCAAGGTTAGGGAGGGACTGGCAGGGCAGGGCGTATCTGGAGATAAAGGGATAGAGAGAGGTAGAAACAGGGGAGGGGAAAAAAGAACAGACGCAGGGAAACATGAGGGCAAAAATAGGAAAGATGAAAGAGGGATACAGGGGGAACAAAGAGGTAGGAAAGGGGAGTACAGGACTGAGAATGGAGAGGGGATAAGTATCAGAGGAGCTAGGAGGGAAACAGGGGGGCACACAGGCAGGAGAGACCAGAGGGGTATAAGTAGGGAAATAGAGGGAGAGGAGACAAGAGGAGATTGGTGAAAAAAAAAATCATTAGACGGGGAAAGGAGAAGGAGAGTGGAAATAGGGGGACAGCAGGGGAGGCAAGCAGGGAGTTAAGATCAGGAAGGTGCAAATAGGGGACTAGGGAGAGGGAGGGAAGGTTTGCCAGGAGCAGGCTCTGATTCATTAGCTAGGGCAGGGAAGGGGGAGACGATCATGGTCTTTGGGGACTCGATTATTAAAGGAATACATTGGAACAGGAAGGGGGCTGCACACAGGAGGAGTTCAGTTTTTTGTGAACCAGAGATGGAGGCAGGATGGGCGATGCAAACAATCAGGGAATATGTAAGGGTGGTGAGAGGGAAATCACACCTAGTCATTCATTTGGGAACAAATGATCTGGCAAGCAATGAAGTGGAGGAGGTTCAAAGAAGGTTTAGGGCGCTGGTGAGAGGCTGCAAGGAGGAGGCGAGATACTTGGCATTCTCAGAAATCTTGCCAGTCCCCTGTGCCAGCACAGCTAGACAACAAAGAATTAAGAGAGTTCAATGACTGGCTCAGGAAATGGTGTGGGAAGGAATGGTTTGCCTGTATGGGAGAGTGGGGGGACATATGGAAGGATGAGGAATTGTTTGGAAAGGACAGGCTACATCTCAGCAACTGGTGGGCAACAGCACTGGTGGTGGGTCTACAAGGTTATATAGACAAGGTTTTGAGCGGGGGGTTGTATAATGCTAGGAAGAGGGAGTGACTTACAGGTAGAGGGAATAGCCTAGCGAGCACTCCCCTGCATAAAAGGGCAGGTAGGGAAGTGAAAGGAAGAGATGGTAGGGAGGAGGGGAATGGATGGTGGAAAGGATTATCTGAAAACATCAGGAGTTTGGGGAACAAAATGGTGGGCTTGGGACCAAAATGGTGGCTGAGAGCCTGGACACTGTTGCCATAATGAAGACCTGGTGGTTGGAACATCAGAAGTGGGAAGTGGGTATCCCGGGGTATAGAATTTTTAGGAAGGACAGGACTGGTAAAAAGGGGGAGGGGTAGCATTGTATATCAAGGACGACATTAGGGCAATGGAGGGGCAGGAGGAACAAGGGGAGGCAGCGCTCCTGTGGGTCACACAGGAAAAATGGTCTGCTGCATCATTAAGACTGGGTGTGATTTACAGACCTCCTACGAAGGGGGAGGAAGTGGACAGGCAGCTGTTGCAAGTGGTTCAAAGGATGGCACTCAGGGGGGAACTACTGCTGGTTGGGGACCTTAACCTCCGTGATGTTAACTGTGAAATCCCATCAGCAGCATCAGCCAGAAGCAGAGAGACCCTGGAGTCCCTCCAGGGAGCTTTCCTGCAGCAGCTTAGTTATTTAGTTAGTCAGTTATTATTTCGGAAGACACCTTTGAGCCAAGGCTCTTTTACAAAGGTTCCATGTCTGGGAAACGTACTAACATACTAAAATGCCAGCAGAATAGGCCGAACGGTCTTTCGTGTCTGCTCGTTTGGTCATCCCCCATCCTGGGAGCTGACCTTGCTGCCCCCCTCGCCTTCTCTGGCTTCTCCCTTCCCAGTCCTAGATTTTCCAACGGCACTGGACTTTGCTTCCAAAACCCTTTCCCTGTACCTGTCTCACCCCCTCTTAAACTCCTCCACCATCTCTGCCTCCATCAGCCCCCTCAACAGCACATTCCATGGCTCCACCACCCTCTCAGTGAAGTAGCATCTCCTCCTTTCTCCCATGAATCTCCTCCCCTCCAGCCTCCACCCATACACTCTAGTTGCCCCCCTTCTTCCTTCGGAGCACCCTGACTGCTCCTCACCTATTTATCCCCTTCATGTAACTGAAGACCTCTATCATGTCCTCCTGATCCCTTCTCTCTTCCAATGTGTACATATTTAGCTCTTCGAGCCTCTCCCCATAGGTCCTGTCCCCCAAGCCCCAGATCATTTTGGTTGCCCTCCTCCAGACCCTCTCCAGGAGTTCAATGTCCCTCTTTAAGTGTGGCCTCCAAAACTGCACTCAGTATTCTAGGTGCGGTCTCACCAAGCAGTTATACAGAGGGAGTATCACTTCCCTCCTTCTGGAGGTGATCCCCCTAGTGATGCATCCCAGCATCCTGTTGGCCTTGGCAGCTGCCCTCCTACAAGTCTCAGAGTTGTTCATCCTGACATCCACCACCACCAATCCCAGGTCCCTCTCAGCAATCGAGACTTGTAGCATCCCCCCCCCCAAGTGTGTACACTTGGCCCGGGTTTCTGGCTCCCAGGTGCAGTACCTTGCATTTCCCTGCATTGAACCTCAGCTTCCACTTTTTAGACCACCTTTCCAGAGCTTCCAGGTCCCCCTGTAGGGCCACCCTCCCCTCCTCCCCATCCACCACTGCCCCCAGTTTTGAGTCATCCTCACAGAGACTCATCTCACTCCTGATACCCTTTCTTATGTCACAGACATAGACGTTGAACAGGAGGGACCCAAGGACTTATCCCTGAAAGACCTCACTAATGACTCTCCTTGGGGATGAGACTAACCCGCCAACCACGACCCTCTGGGTACGGTCCTGGAGCCAACTGCCTATCCATCTGATCATCTGGTTCCCCACCTCAATTTCTCCCAGCTTATCCAACAGGTCCAAATGAGGAACAGAGTCAAACACCTTGCTGAAGTCAAGAAAGACGATGTCCACCAGTCTACCCAGGTCCAAGGCACTCATCACCCAGTCATAGAACTCCACAAGGTTTGTCTGACATGATTTCCCTGGGATGAATCCATGCTGTCTATCGTCCAGGCACCCCGACTTTTCCAGGTCCCCCACTAGCCTCTCCTTGACAATGCCCTCCATCACCATGCCCACCACCGATGTCAGGCTGATACGTCTGTAGTTCTCTGCCACCTCCCTTGATCCCCCCCCCTTGTGGATAGGCACTATATGTGCCACCTTACAGTCATGGGGCACCCACAATACAGAATATAGTGAGGACAATAACAAGTAAAGTAGTTTCAAGCAGCCACATGCTTTGTTGGGTACATTAAAGCTTCCATATGAAATTACTGTATTATGTACAATGATTCATAGTATGTATGTTAAGTTACAGTAATTTGTGTATATTATTCAAGATCATATGTACAATAAAAAACAGAGTTGTAATATGGTTCACTAGAATAAATTAGAAACTGCTAGGAGAGATGGTAGATATGCGGAGAGGAAGCTATGGGGAGAGAATGTAGATAATAGTGGGGAAATAAAAAGGGAGGAGATAGGAGATAGTAGGGGTAAAGGTGGGAGGGACTTGGGGGGGAATTAGAGGTAAGAAGAGTAAGTTTAGTTAGAAAGAACATTCGCAGGAGGCCATTGTGACAAGGTGCTGATGCAGGTTGCACTTGAAAATGCCCAGGATAGTGTTGTTGGTAAAAGCAGGTGGAAGCGAGTTATACCAGGATGAGGCTCTGTATGTACAGGAGCATTGTCCTTGGGTAGTGTAGCAGTGTGGAATAGAAAAAGTAAGATATTCTGAGCTCCTGGTTAGGTGGGAGCCGCAGCAGGGACCAGTAAGGACTGAACCCTTGAGGGTAGGAGAATTAAGTTAATCTTTTTTGTTAGTATACAGGTCTGGTACTTGAGTCTGCTGGGGAGTTGGAGCCAGCTTGCTTGCTTGTAGATTTCACAGGTATGTGAGAGGCATGGAGCAGAGGTCAGTAGAAGACATGCCTTGTTAAGGGCAATGGCTATTCGTTGAAGTGCAGTGTCAGTGGCAGAGCCATGGATCACAAGCCCATAGTCGATTATTGATATAACAGAGCTCTGAATGGCAATGCTTAGGGCTTCATTGATGAGGCAGCTCCTATGTCTAAAGAGAAGTCCTATGCGGGTGTTCATGATCTTGGCAATGCTCTCAATGTGTTCAGAGTCAGACAAGGTGCTGTTGAGGGTAACCCCCAGGTATTTAAACAGCTGAACATGTTCGAGCAACGTCCTTTCACTATTTGTGATAGACATTTGTTTTTACGTTTGTTATTATGGATGCCATGAAACATCATTGTTTTAGTTTTTTTGTGATTTAGTATGAGTTTTTAAGATTTAAACCATGTCTCCACTTGCATAAAGCTTGTTTGCAGTTGCAATTGTAGGAGGGAGAGGTCAGGGTGGGAGGTGAAAATAACTGCATTGTCTGCATATAACAGGAGTCTATTAGGGCATGAAGCAGGGAGATTGTTCAGAAAAATACTGAAAAGCAAGGGACCCAAGATGGACCCTTGGGGAACTCCGGAGCGAATCGGACGTGAAGGTGAGAGGGACTCACCAACTCTGACCTGTTGGGTTCAGTCGCTAAGGTAGCTTTGGAGCCAACGTGCGGCATCATCTGAGAAGCCAAGGCAAGATAATTGTACAAATAGCAGGGAGTGGTTGACAGTGTTGAACGCCTTTGTCAAATCAATGAAGGTGGCGCTGACAAGATGTCCCTGATCCAGAGCATTATGGATGTGTAACCAGGTCCTGGGTTGATGTTATTTTATTTATTAGTGCCCTGTGCCTCCATTTTATAACCCATTACCTGGTGAGCCTGGGCTCGGAGAGAAAACATTCACTCAGCATCAGGGCTAGGTTTGTACTTCTGGACGGGGCACCCAAGTAACTCCGGACACAGGAAGCAAGAACTGTGAATGTCCAAACCAGGAGTGGGATTCTAAAGTGGGACTTTTATTCACTTACACACAGGAATACAAAGCAGGATGGACCCCCATGGGGCTACACACACTGGATGTACAAAACTATAGAGGTCAGAACACATCTTCTTCATCATCATAACAACTTTTACCCTCAGGTTCAGAACACACTGGGTTCTCAGCCTGAACTGGTACTCTCTCTCTCTATCCTCTATTCCCTGGCATGGCTCTCGGCTAGCACTTGGACATTTTTCCATATGGCATGGATATTTATCTGGTGGCTCCCCCTACCACCCATGAGCACTTCCTAGCTCCATAAGGGAAATCATCATCATCCTCAATCCCACATCTGGGTGCTTTCTTCGAACACTGGCCAAGTGCCCAGAAGAAAGCTATAGGTGCCCAAAGTGAATCCGTAGAGGTAAATCTGGATTCTTCAGATGGGGGGTCTCCCACCTTTTGTTCCCAAATACATACCAGGCCATTCATTTGGTCTCAACACCTTTCCTTGTGAACCTCTCTGGTTGTAGAATGCTATCTCGAAATGTATGTTACATTTAACAATCTACAGTCTCTGGAAATTGGTGTCCTGACTTGTAATGTTCTTTAAGTGGCTAATCCATCCCTGTAGACCCCCACTGATTAGATGCATTTCAAGCCATACACAAACTTAAGCACTGTACTTGGCATCTTTTCCTGACCCACAATAGCAGATACTTAACACAACAGTCTTGGTGAAACATAGGCTCTCTGGCAGAGCAGACTCACCCTGGTTTTCAGGTGCCCAAAGGCTTCTCTCAGGAAAAACAACATGTACTTCTCGGTGCCTCAGCACAAATCTTTAATAGACAGCTTCTCTTCCTCCAGCAGGGCCAGGGGAATTGCCCCTGAAGAGCTGGTCTCATTTCCCCCATCCCTCTCAGGGATGGGGCAATGGAACAACTGGAGGACAGTCTCAACTACTTCAAACAGGTTTCTTCTGTGTCCTTCTATAGGGCGAGAACACCCACCCACCCACCACTGAGGTAGCTCTGTAACAGAGCTGAGGGCTCTGAGGGACTGCCAACTGCAGTGCCCTCCTCCCTCCACTACAGACTGCACAACACTCACTTTGAAAATCCCAGTGTTCTAACCTAACTGGCAGCTGCAACATTCCAATGTAGCTCATGCTGCTGCGAGAATTCTATATGATGTCATCCCTCCAGCTCAGCTGAGACTGAGGACAGAGTGAAACAGTGTGAAACCCATTTAACTGGTGTTTCACAAGCTGCCTTCCCTGCCTGCCACTAGATCTAAGTGGGATTCTAGTAACCCCGGGTGACGGGGGGTTACAGATGTAAGTGTTGAATTCAAGGAGAGCTGTGGTGGTACTATCAATTTTTCCAAAACCACACTGCTCCTGACATTGCAAGTTGCGGTTAGCAAGGTATTCTATAAGTTTATCTGCAACTATTTTCTCCAGTGCTTTTGAGAGAGGGGGAAGAATGGAGATCAGTCTGTAGTTAGAGGTTAGGGTCTTATCCTCACTTTTATGAATTGGCATCATAACAGCAGATTTCTATATTTGGGGAAACTGAGAAAGCATTAGGGATCGGTTAAGGCTTTTGGTGAGCGGGGTCAGGACTTCGTCAATGGTAAGGGCAAGGAGTTTCAGGTCTAGGGAGTCGCCACTGAATCTGGACCTCCCAAGCACTTTGAGCAGTTGATTTTTGGCTAGGGCCTCCAAGATAGTTTTAAAGTAGAAAGGTGGATGGCCCTGTGTTATTCTTGCTTTGTCCAAGTCTGGAGAGTCCGGTGGGGAGTCAAAAAAGGTTGGAGGAAGCACATGACTAAGATCAGTGAATGCCACAGTAAAAGCATTAGCCATGGTGACCTGGTCCAGAGTGAGGCTGCCATTTACGTTGAGCATAGAGGGTGGTACTTTGGGGATGTGCCCTGTAACTTTAGAAAGATTCACCCAAAACTTCTTCCCATCTTTCCATGAGTTAGTGAGTGCGGTCCTGTAGTATCCTGACTTTTCATTTCGAATTGCTCTAGTACAGGCATTTCTTGCTGCCAGCCAAGTTGGCCAGATACCAAAGATGATTCCGGGACCTCAACTGTTCCAGAAGATCAGAGTTAATCCCAAAGTTGTTGACGCCTTTAATCTTGCGTTTTTTTGAACGGGGCATGGACATCACAGGCGCTGTTGAAGCTGTGGATAAAATATTCAAGAGCAGTGTCAATGTTGGAGGCTGTGTCTATCAAAGACCAATCATGTTCTCATGGGAGGGTTTTTAGAGACCTAAGATGACCAGGAATAAGTCTCCTGCTGTTAATAGTTTTGGGAGAGGCTTAGTGTATTTGTTTGACCAGGTGCAAAGGACTGGGGAGTGGTCACTCAAACTGTCGGAGAGAACTACTGTTTTCATGATGCGATCCTAGCGGTTTGTGAGAACCCAGTCCAGAAGGGTGGTAGTAGCTGTTCGGTAGTTCACCCTTGTGGGTGATTGGACCATTTGCTAGAAGTTAGCAGCAGTCAGTGCATCCTTATATTTGTCCACACTGGGGGAGGACCAGTTCACATTGAAGTCACCAAGCAGGATTGTTTCTGCATTTTGATTAGAGTGCATGAAGTCTAGTATGGGGTTTAGCCCTTGGTTGGTCAGCTTGGGGGGATATAGATTGATGCCACTGTCAGGTTTTTGTTTTGGGCTCCAAGTAGTATCTTCACAGCAAGGACCTGGATGTCATTCTCAGGGAGAGGCACACTGAAAACATGACACTTAAGAGATTCTTTTAGGTAAAGGGCACAGCCTCCACCTCTCTTGGACAGCCTGTCTTGCCTGAAGACTGTATGCCCGGGAATCGATATTGCTGAGTCCAAGATCTTTGGGGAAAGCCATGTCTCAATTAGGGACAGAATATCAGGGTTATGATGTACTGTCCAGGCTGTGAGGGAGTAGAGTTTATTGAGAAGGCTACAGATGTTGATACTTGCCAAGGAGAATGTCCCAGGCTTGACTTGTTCTTTGGCACCAATTCATGGGGGAGTGCCAGGGTTAGGGTGTACGTTTCCTGACATAGGTAGTAGCAGCAGTATTAAACATTTTATGAAGGTCAGCTTTGGTTGTTGGATAGATAGCCATTAGAGACAAGTAAATTAAAAGCCGATTTCAATTGAAAGTGTTGATACCTGGTGGTTTAGTCAAAAGCCAAAAGAAATTATCAACTGCTGAGGTCCAGACTTACAAAATGTGTTAAAATTTCTGAAGGTGATGAACTTCTGGTAAGCTGGTAAGGGAACCCACTCGAAGTGGTAACATACTAGACATGGTCCTCACCAATGGGGAATGTGTGAAAGAAATAGTAGTCAGGGACAGCCTAGGGGCAAGCAACCACAATACAGTCAGTTTTAGGGTAAGGAAAGGGAAGGAAAGGGGCCAGACCATAACAAAAACTCTGGACTTCAGGCGAGCGGCCCTTACCAGAATGAAGGAAATGTTCAGGGAAGAAATGGAGAGGAAGGAGAAAATGGGGGGCATGGAGGAATTATGGGAAGCAATCAAAGAGGACAGTTAGCAAAAGTCATTGAACTCTGCACCACAAAGGTCAGGTAAAAAAAAAAAAAGAGGCCACTCTGGTTCACCAGGGAAGTGACAGGGGCAATCAGAGAAAGAAAAAGGGCGTTCAGAACACATAAGAGGACCCAGAGGAAAGAGGACAGGGAGATTTACAGAGAGCAGCTGAGGTGGGCAGGACAGATAATTAAGAGGGCAAAAGCAGATACAGAGGAGAGAATTGCTAAACAGGCCAAGCGTGGCGATAAAACTTTTTTTTTTTTTTTTTTAAGGTATGTAGGAGAGAAGAGGAAGGCAAGGCAGAGAATTCAATTAAATTTTATTTTACCGGGATAACACCATTGAGACAGCTCATTTGCAAGGAGGTCCTGTAGGACACAGATACATAACAGTTAGAACTAATATCATACAAAAAAGCAAAGTACAGAGATCATAGATACTTATACAGATAAAACTAAAAAAAACATACACAGATGCAAATACTTATACTGTTAAAACTAAAGGCATACACGGATGCAAATTCAGCGAAGGTATAGGGGAGAATAAAACCAAAAACAAATACTCAATATGAATCTATTCTAAAGTTATAGCACGGGAGGACAAGGGTCAACAGTAGGAAAAAGTACTAATAACAAAAGTATAGCTAGATGTGAGGAAAGGCACAGGTTGAGGGGAGTAAAAAGGTGCTTGAGAAGTGGAGTAGAATGGGTGAGGATAAGAGAGTTGAGGGCTGTTAAGGCCAGAAGGGATAGAGACTGGAAGGAGGGCAGGATTAGAGGAGGGTGAAGTGTGGAGGTATAAGTGCTAGAGAACAGCCAAGGGGTATGGTTCAAGGGTCAGCATGTGGATTCATGCATAGCAATTACATTTTCCTTCAACATGAGTCTAAGCAAGGACTTAAATGTACTTAGACCAATGGCATGCTTTAATTTTAGTGATTTTTGTAGGGTGTTCCATAGAGTAGGCAAAGCATGACTTATAGATGAGGAACCAAATTGGGTTCTAATCCTAGGAATGTCAAATGTTATGTAAGAAAGTTTTCTGAGTGTATGCACACAAGGAGTGCATTTAAACAGGGAGCAGATATAAGGAGCGAGTTTCGCAGTTAAAGCTCTGTACACCCAAAGGGATGCATTTCGTCACCTCCTAGTACTAAGAGATGGCCAGCCAATCTGCAGGTAGAGAGAACAGTGGTGAGTATTGAAAGGGACATTTGTGACAACTCTTAAGGCCCTGTGATAAAGCATATCCAATGAAGATAAGGCTGATTTAGGACTGTGACTGTACGGAAAGTCTGCATAGTCGATTAGCGGGAGAAAGGTCATTTGGACCAGTCTGAGTTTGGCATCATAAGTAAGCAAATGTTTTATTCAGTAAAAGAGGCCAAGCCTTTGGCGTAATTTTTTGGCAGTTTCCTCAATATGTGTGGCAAAAGTTAGCTTACAGTCTAGCCAGAAACCAAGGTACTTAAATTTCTCGACTGATTCAAGTGTCTCACCAAGGATGGTTTTGATATGGTAGTTTGCATCCGAAAGATTAATAGACACTTCTTTGTTGTTAGGAGAGAGGAACATCATTTTTTTTTTTTTTTTAGCATTAAGAAGCAGCTTTCGATGGAACAGGTTTTGTTGAAGGAGGTCAAATTCACATTGAAGCTCAAGGCAAGCAAGTCGTAGGGAGGGCCTGGTGACATATAACACAGTATCATCTGTGAACAGATGAATGCTTGCTGTGCTAATGTTGTCATCAATGCTGTTAACGTAGATGGTGAATAACAAGGGTCCCAAGATGGACCCCTGCGGCACTCCTCTCGGAAGTGGTTTCAGGGGAGAGAGAGAGAGCACCATTAGCTTTTACCTGTTGACACCTGCCAGTAAGGTAGCAAGAAAACCATTTTAGCAAGATAGCATCTAGTCCAAGGTTGCTTAGCATGTCCAGTAGTAACTGATGGTCAACAGTGTCGAAGGCCTTGCTTAAATCTAAAAAAAAGGGCATAGACGTGGTTTTTGGCATCAAGGGATGTTAGCCAATCATCGGTAACTTTTGCTAAGGCCGATACAGTGCTATGTTTAGGCCTGAACCCTGATTGAAGAGGGTTCAGTAGGCTTTCAGCTTCTAGATAGTCTCTAAGTTGAAAGTTAACTAGTTTGTCAAGCAACTTAGAAAGAATAGGCAAATGCGACATTGGATGGTAGTTATTAAGATCACTTTGATCGCCAGTTTTAAACAAGGGAATAAAATGAGCTACTTTCCAAATGGAGGGCAAGGCACCTTGAGAAAGTGACAGATTGAACAGATGGGTAATAGGCAGGGACAAAAGGCAATATCCTAGCTTTAGGAAATACGGTTCCAGCAAATCGGCACCAGCACTTTTTTAGGTTTTTTTTAGGGAATAGTAAGACTGAGGGGGGGAGGGAGAATCCATGTGGAGGAGGACTTCGAGAAGGCAGAAATGCTCAATAGGTACTTCTGCTCAGTCTCCAGGGAGGAGAGAGAAAGGAAGGGACCAGAGTTAAGGGAGAGGGTAATGGGGACAAAAGAGTAGATCTTAGCCTGTTCAGTGAGGACAGGGTAAGAGAGGAACTAGGAAGATTGAGGGTGAATAAGGCAATGAATCTGGATACTCTACACCCTAGAGTACTCTGGGAACTAAGGGAGGAGCTGGTTGCACCTCTGGTGAGGCTGTTCAACTTGTCCCTAGATACAAGGTGGGACCCTGAAGACTGGAAGAGGGCAGACATGGTGCCACTTCACAAGGGTGGCAGTAGGGAGGAGGTGGAAAATTATCATCTGGTCAGCCTTACCTCGGTGGTGGGTAAGGTGATGGAGGTGCTATTAAAGGAAACGGTAGTCAGTTACATTGCAGAAAGTGGACTACAGGACAACAGACAGCATGCCTTCACACAGGGGAGGTTGTGCTAGAGGAATCTAATTGAGTTTTTCGATTGGGCGATGAGGGTGGTTGATCAAGGATGAGTGGTGGATGTGGCCTACCTGGATATCAGAAAGGTTTTCAACGCCATCCCTCACAGAAGGTTGGTAAATAAGCTGGAAAGTTTAGGGGTGGGATTGAAAATAACAAGGTGGGTGGAGAACTGGTTAAGGGGCAGAAGCCAGAGGGTGATAGTAAATGGGGTGCATTCCAGGGAGGTAAGGGTAACAAGTGGGGTGCCAATTATTTTTAATATCTATATAAGCAATATTGTGGAAGGACTGGGGGGAGGGTGTGCCTATATGCAGATGATACAAAGATCTGCAATAGGGTGGACACCCCGGGGGTGGAGGCAATGAGGGCGAACCCTAAAGATCCTGGAGGGTGATCGGAAATGTGGCAGCTTTAGTTCAATGCCAAGAAGTGTGCAGTAATGCACATTGGGCATAATAACCCGCAAGCCATTTACACACTGGGAGGGAGGAAAGTAAGGCAACTGAGCAAGAGAGGGACCAGGAGATTATAATCTCAGACAACCTTAAGGTGGGGAAATAATGCAGCAAGGTGGTGGGCAAAGCAAACAGAATGCTAGCGTGCACAGGGAGGGGTATAACAAGCAGAAGGAGCAAGGTGCTGATGTCACTTTATAAAACCACGGTGAGGCCTCACCTGGAGTATGAGGTGCAGTTCTGGAGACCTCACCTACACAAGGATATAGACAGGATTGAAAGGGTTCAGAGGAGGGCAACCAAGATGGTGCATAGTATGCCTAGAAAACCCTATAAGGTGAGATTGAGGGAACTGTATCTGTACTCACTGGAGACTAGAAGGGAGCGGTGGAACATGATAGAAATGTTTAAGTACATAAAGGGGATAAACAAAGTGAAGGAAGGGAGCTTATTTACAAGGAGAATAGGTGCTAAAACTAGGGATCATAGTCTAAGATTCATAGGAGGACGGTACAAGGGCAATGTGAGGGGGTGTTTCTTCACTGAGAGGGTAGTGGAGTCCTGGAACAGACTGCCAGAAGAGGTGGTGGGAGCTGAAATGGTGGAGGGATTCAAGAGGGCATGGGACAGGCATAAGAGGTTGGCCAGGGGGCAGAGTGGGATGTCTCCGGACAAAGGGGATGAATTGGGGAGAGAAGGTCAGACTCAATGGACCAACTGGGTCCTTTTCTGCCACAAGATTTCTATGATTCTATGAAAGAGAATCTAAGAACTGACACCTGTATCTTAATAGTGCTCATACTTTATGTAATGTATTATGATGTGTCCCTCCTTTATTTTACAATAATAAGAAATTAACTAAAAGCCCTAATTAGCTACCCAATAAAAGTCCTTCATGAGTGTAACAACTTTTGTGCAATTTTAATTTTGTGTTTGTGAGGACCAGTCAACTTCTGCAGGTAATCTGAAATACTTTGTCACCAAAAGCTAGTACCTTCTGTAGCAGTGGGGGCCAGGAGGCATTGATCAAAGGTAAGGAAACTGGCCTATCTGGGTGATTCTCAACAGCCCAGCAGAGTTTCTTAAGTGGTGTGGACTTTCATTGTATTGGCTTCCTGAAAGAAGGATAGGTTCATTGGTACACAAAGGTTCAGAGACAGACTGTCTAAACAGCATCTGAACATTCAGATGAAGAAGAAGAAGAATCAGCATTTATATAGCGATTTTCATACATCCAAAGTGCTTTACAAGCAATGCTAGACTGGTAGTGAAGTGACTGAATGTGTGGTGGCAGCCATATCGCACATCATCACCCACACACAGCCTGGATAATTGCATGAACTGGTTTATGGGAAGGGGAATGTTGGCCAGGACACCGGGAATGTTCCCTACTCTTTGTGAAGAGTGCCCTGGGTTCTTTTACTTCCACCTGGACACCCACCAGGATGGGCGGAAGGGACCTCAGTTTAACGTCTCATCCAAAGGATGGCACACCCCAGCAGTACAGCACCCCCCCAATACTGCACTCGGATGCCAGCGATTTTTAGGTGCAAGTCCAATCCCGGTGTGGGACGAGAACCCACGACCTTCTGGTCCAGAGGCGGATGTGCTATCAACTGAGCCATGCTGACTGCTAAATAAGCAGTGAGAGGAAGCTGGGTCCCTGAGACACAGAGGGCAGATAATATCATATGGTAGGCATCACCCAAAATTCCATGCCTGAAGCAGTTGTAACCAATCAGATGAATATGGGTACAGGGAAGTGACTTAACATCATCACTCAAATAAGGCATGAGGGAGACTGGGGGGGGGGAGAACAGTATAATGCTTCAACCCAATTATGTTTCATCTCTTTTCATTGGGGTTCCTGTGTGTCCAAGGTGGGAAACAGATAGTTTGTCTGCAAGAGATGTTGAGGTAACAAGGCTAGTGTATAGTAAGATAAGACTCTGTAACTTGTAGGAAAGATAGAAACATTTACCTGCACAAGTATGCAAGCTTTCTTTTATAATCGTGTATGTGTACTGTTTTACTATGTGTATGTAACCACCCAGTTCACTGGGGTTACTAGAATTCCATCAGTGTTGGACTAGGAAGGTTTCTGGGCAGTCTGTATGGAGTTGTTAAAAACTTTTTACAGCATGACATTATTGCTTTCTCAGCTAGCCTAGGAGAGAATGGATTATGTCATTTAGAACTCTCACAGCAGCCTGACTTTGGAATCAGCTGCTGTGGGGCAATTTAGAATGTTCAGACGAGAGTTTTGAGCGACAGAGAGTTTGAGTGTGGGAGCGCTGTGAGGAGGGAGCTCTCAGTGTAGAGGTGCCTGCCAGCCAGTCCTTAGGCTGGGTGAAGGACCTCTGGTCATTTTCTCACCCTAGTGAGTGAAATAACAGCAGTGCCAAAGGAAGTGGTGGACACCTGTGAATCCAGGACCCCAGTGAGTCATGTTAGAGAAAGTAAAGTGGGACTGCAGTTCTGCGGCTCCAAGGGGCACTCCCCTAAGGAACCAGAAGTGTCCAGCTGCCCAGAGAATAGACAAAGAGTGTCTTTTGTGAGAAGCTATGAAAAGCTACCAGAAAAGGGAAGAGAGATATCTTTCAGCATCCATGTCTGTAACAAAGGGATAAACAAAACCGTGAGTACAGTGACATGGTACTATTTCTTGAGGGAGTTGTCTGACAGTGTCTCTGCCCAGTGATAAGGCTAGAAGACACCATTTCAAGGCCCCTGTATCACCACAAAAATGTGCTGAATGTGAAATTTAAAATGTAGAGTCTTTTAGCAATTCGAGGGAATTGAAGGCTCATTTTGTGTAACCCCAAAGGAATGTCAGAGGCTGGTTGAGGACAGGGTGGGCAGAACCTCATCTGAAACTCTAGTCAGGACTAACTGGTTCACAGAAGGGCACAAGGTTACCCTGGGGATTTTAACTAAGCCCATAAGGTCAGGAAGATGTAATGTTTTAAAGTGTGTGGCAACCCCCCACATAATAGACACTTAGAGAAAAGAAGTGTTAAATGTGAAGTGCGTGGCAACTCACATGTAATAGACACTTCTGAGAAAAGGATGTCCTTGTAAATCCCTAGTACAGAGGGAGGGATTGGTCATAGTTTGTGACAGAAAAGAATGTGTAAAACTCAAAACATTTTGTTGTTCTGGAAAAGAAAGAGTAATGACCTGCATGTAC